>OX382274.1:1471970-2686978 GCA_947507595.1 Pyralis farinalis
CCAAGTAACAACTCCCTGCAGACATTAAGGTAAACCGTAAGCTCCCGAGGAGTCGCTGAGGTTGATGTGATGGCAAGCATTTATAGGTTACGGCTGCTCAACGTCAGATGGGCCATACCTCCCGGCGTTGTATAAAAAGGGTTTAATAATATTTGATTTCGACATGTAGTGACCGATATCAGACCTTCTCGAGTTAGGTTCACATGCCTTAACAAATATAATTTCTTGGACGTGCAGATTTCCTCACGATATATTCCTTCACTGCCTAGCAAATGATAACTATAATAAGTATATAAATCCGTAAGACGATTTAATAGTGCTAGCCCACATCGACTTTTAGCTACACTTAAACGAGCTCGCGACTTTGACACCAACGCTCGTGGGTTCGATTCCCACACAAGGCAAACATTTGTGTGCATGAACAAGTCTGTTTGGCTTGGTCTGGGTGTTTTAAGAGAGGTAGGGCGCATTAAAGCAGGCCGTCTGGGGAAGTACCTCCACCCCACAGAAAACCGCAGCCAAATAACAACTCTCTAGGGGGTTGTTGTGTTCCTGAGTGTGAGTGAGGTCACCAGTATGCTCCCAAGCAGTTGCTGTGTAAGCAGCATTTGAAGACACCACACTCGCTATTTGAACATTTTACGTAAATTTTAAAAAGTTATTCCTAAACAAATACGATATGGGTTCCTTCAAGAAAAGAGCCTATGTTCTCAAAAAAGGCTAGCAACGGATCAGTGACACTTTGTGTTGCTGACGTCTATGGGCAGTAGTTGCCATCAGGTAATCCACATGCTCGTTTGCCCCTAAATATATATATATAAATTCAAGTATGTCATCTCTTTAACATGAAAGCATACTTGCAAAATAATTTCCTTTGTCAAATATTCAGATAACTAAAACACTAAATATAATATTGGTGTATTGCGCCCAGAGCTCTCAAAGTTTTCCAACATGTTTCAAAAAGAGACACAGAGAGCGTAATACTTACACGACGTTCTAATATATATATACATATATATATATATATATAATTACCTAATAAACTTGACTTTAGACCTTTCGATCAAAGCCGCGACTTGTTGTTGCGTTCGTTATCCAATACCTACATACTACATTGCTTTCCAAATTCTCTCTCGAGACAACAAAGAGGTATTTTCGAAGAATAATGATCCTATTTACATTTGAAGTGGAGAAAAACTGAAGTATTGTCAATTTGGGAATAATATGAACGCTTCAAAGATGATAAATTGCCAAAAGCTTATTTCTCCGCGATGTTTACGTAATGGTTTCTATAAATACTATCGAGTTTATTAGTTCGCCAAACTGAGCAAATTTAAGCTCGGAAGATACGAACTTGGTGCAAAGGGCTTACCTCAAATGAAATTCGTAACTGTGTATTAATAACTGGGTTTTCGCATAAACGAAACTTGGCCGAGTTTGTTACACGTGGACTTCGGTTTGCGAATCATAAAAGGAAATCGGACTAATGAGTATTGATTATGGTTTTAAAAATATATATCAATAGCATAATCAGTATACAAGTAAATACACAAACAACTATTAGATTTTTTAATTTATTTAAATTATTTAATTTACATAATGTTTTCCTGGGGTTTACACGTATAACAGCCACATCTGCGATTTGTCTAGATAATATCCTTTTGTAATTGTGAGCATATCAATAAATCAGTAATTGGCGACTTGCCTTCAGATCTTTGCTGTCAGTTGGTAGTATAGCAATGTTCAAATAATGTTGATTTAAAAAGTGATCTGTTCTATAGACTACTGACCAATAATAACCTTATTAAATACGACAATGTATTGGAGGAACGGTTGCCATTATTAGATTACTCTGTAGACAATACTGATTTAGTATATACCATGTTATCTCCAGTGAGTACCAAAAACTACTCAAAAATAAAAAGATTAATGCCACAAATAAATTTAAGTTTGATGATTGGGCAACAAAAAATTTTTTAATTACATGGAGAAAAGACATATAGATTTGACATATGTTAGAAATTATAAAAAAATATTTTAAAAGTGTTTGCAAAATCCATGTATATTAAAAATAAAATTAAGCAGTCGTCAAATAAAATAAAGGCTGTGTGGGATATTGTTAAAAAGAAAACGGGTAAAGATGAACCACGGGATAATGAGTATTCTATTAAACATAATAATCAACCAACTAAGTAGCAAATCTATTTGATGACTACTTCACTAATATGCCTTACATTACCACTGTCTCACTAACTCCTCGTGTTGTTTCTGGATTATTAAAGGAGAATATACAACTGAGAGGGGAGCATTTCCAATGTACACATATTCAATCAAGCGATATCATTAAAACCTTTAAACAACTAAATAAAATCTCTGAAGATCATTGGGGAATGTCCATAAAAAAAATATTATATTATTGAGTCAATAGCTCCACACTTGGCATTTATTTTTAATCAATGTATAGATGTGGGTGTATTCCCAGACTTAATGACACTTAGTAAATTAATTCCATTATTCCAGTCTGGTGAAAAGAAAAAAGTGAACTGCAGAATTACAGACCCATATTATCTATTTTGCCAGTATTGAGTAAAGTATTCGAAAAGACAATGTTTAATCAATTACAACTCTATTTTAAGACCAAGGAAATTTTTCATAGTGCACAATACGGATTTACCTGCTGTAAATCCGTATTGTGCACTATGAAAAATTTTACATTATTGCTCATTATGGAGTTAACGGTAAAGCCCATAATTTGATCGCATCTTACTTAAACAACAGAATACAAACATTATGACATAACAGTTGACATAAATGGGGTCAAATCTAAAGGCAGTAATGTTAATATTGGGGTGCCCAAGGGCTCTATATTGGGATCCTTTTTATTTTTAATATACGTAAATGATCTGTCCTACATGGTGCATAAAATGGCGGATAAACTACTGTTTGCCGATGACACTTTTTTAATGTTTAATGTTGCTCGCCGGTGCAAAAATATATATATGTGTTCTATCTGCGATTCTAATTTGGTTCACATGCAATAATCCTTTATTAAATCCAATTAAAACTAAATGTGGTCCAAATATGGCTTCTTAATAAACTAGAATTTATTAGTGATACTGTATTTCTTGGAATTACGATATACTTAAAATTTTAATATTTCTAAGTGCCTGTGAGGGTCTAAAGGTAAATAAAGAATTTTTATCTTTATCACTTTATCTTTTGTAGTGATCGGATCTTTGACTTTGATATATCAGAAAATGAAATTGCAGTGACCCAGAAACAGTAACAATAATATCATGATTAGTGTGCTTTCGATGTAAAAAAAAATATTAAAAAAAATACGAAGCTCTTTGGTGTTATTCTTAGCCGTCATACATCCTCATCGTGCCCCACATAGCCTGTTGAATGAGAAACATGTGTACATAAATTTACAAGTGAAATTATGTTTATAAAAACATACCTACATCTGAAAATGAACACATGTTTATAAAAACATACCTACATCTGAAAATGAATCAATCTGTCCATATCTTCACGCCAAATTCCTTGCGAGGTAAGCAGATGATATAGCCTCCTAAACTTGAATCTACTGTATAAAATAGCTATCGCTGTGAAACATTTATAAATATATATCGTATAACACGACAATGACGTGTGTGTGTTTAATAGATAGTTTCTATGGAATTGTATTGTACAAAATCTACGAAATTATGCATAATCTGGCAAATTTTGCAATTAAATTTTACCACAATCATAAACAAATTGGATACAAAGCGATATTAAAATCATGCAGTTGAAAAAACATTTTCCATTGCGTGTTTTAGATGTATCTCATTTTTCAGGCGCTACAGGATACATCACCGGGATGAGCCTCTCAAATTCAGCTTTCAGCCAATTACAGCGCTTGTTATAGCTGAAAAATATCCCGCGATGCCTCACCTACATTTATTTTCATACTCTACTATAAATCATGAACAATTCTTTTTTCCCAAAACATTTCACGTCATTACATTGACTTGGTTATATAGTTACTACCCATGTATGTAGATCAATGCCGAGAGTCGGGTTGAGAATATAGTTAGATATATTTATCCTCAAACCAAGTCGCTTGGAGAATAGGCAGAGCGTCACTAGACTCGGCACCTTGCCGGCCATCTTACACCTATAAATTGCATCCTGTCTTAATATGACTTTCATAGCTATTTATATGCACGTTAGACAATTCCTAGGCATCTAACAACCAAAAATCATTTACCAATTAACTGCGTATGAAAGCACTCAGCACTTTCAATACCGTTGTGTTCTAGCGCCTAAATATCTCCGCGATTCGAGCCTCCTGACCAATACGACACAATGTCAGTGCATCGTTTTGATCATGTCCTCTAAAACTGATCATAATTTGTAGTCTATGGGGTTCAGATTTGGGCTTGACGAGGGCCAATCTTCAGATCTTATAAACGTTAGTATCGAGCCAGGCCTGGGCAGTTCGTGCCTGTGACCAGGTACAGAGTCCTGCTGGAAAGTCCTCGGTACATTTAAAAAAAGTATAAAAGTAGTGAAAACTTCAGCAACATTTTGGCTGAAGTTTTCACTACTTTTTGCTTTTTCACACTCCTACCAAACCATTACAGATGCAGGATGATGCCCACGTTGTACCTTTCTGACCTTTGGATGGTTTGTTTAGAACTGTTTGCGTACACTTTGTCATTTTGCTTGTTTGCTCTCCAATTGCGATTTTTTTTTTCATCTGTAAATAGGATATTTTGTGCCTTTCACCTGCGTATTAGAACAGAAAGCGTTTAGATCGATCCACTCTCTTCAACTGTAGGGATTGATGGTGTCGATGTTATATCGACGATAAGCGCCGAGCTTCAGGTCTTGTTTCATTATATACCGCAGAGTCCAAGCGGGAATCTTCATTACTCGCGATGAGATTTTTTGTTTCCTAATGGGGTTTAACAGAATTCACAGCCTTTGTAGTTCTAACAGGACGCGGCCGCCCCGATCTTTTCTGGTCTTCAACAGAGGAAGTTTTGGTATATCTGTCGATAGTACGATATACGAACATACGGCTGATACTAAGCTTTTGAATTATCTTGAATATGATCGACGGCTTTGTGTAAGGCAATTACTGCATTCATATTTTCTTATACACCCCAATTCGTATTTTAATTTGATAATAAACATGAAAAAGAAATGTGTAAAACGGCGGGAAATCGAAATCAGTTTTTAACATAATAAACGCATTCCAAAATAATTTAAGAGTTGAAAAAAAGAAAAATTTCTATGTAACATTATTTATGGCCAGACAAGTTATATTATTGTATGATGAATGTGATGTTACAAGTCACATTTATGCTACGAATAAATAATAAGTCCATTTATGTGACATAATTTTCAGGTTATTACCACCGGAAGCATTGATTGTATTCATCTAGAGTTTTATTAAAACTGTTATCGAATGATTTAATCTCATTAAGGATGTAATGGAGAAACAAAATATTCCGACCTGGGAAGCACCCCCGACGCGCGAGTGTTATTTCGTGTATTGCAAGTGTTGGCTACGGTTACCACTTAACGTCAGGTAGGTCGTAAGCTTGTGTGACACTCAAATTGGTATAGAAAGTACTTAACGCAAATCTATCTCAAACCGGACCCAAAATTAATCCAAACTTCAAACAAGCCTGACGCAAGTCTGATCAGAATCTGATCTAAACCTGACCCTTATATGACCCTTACCCGACCCCTAGCCGACACAACCTTGACCTAAACCTGACACAATCTTGTCCCAACCCAAACAATGTTTTAATATCCCAGCATTTCGTCCTTCAAATGTCCTTCGTTTTAGCGTTATCCCATTTCCTAATCCTAATCAATTAGCGAGGTCCGCTACCTAAGACTAGGGATTTGGTGATAACAATGATTTTGGTCTAACTGTTAGGTAAATTAGATAAGTCCAACGTCGACCGAGAGGTCAATAGACAGATTAAACTCGGCTGGACAGCGTTCGGGAAACTTCGACACTTCTCGTCCAGAATACGTCCAGCGCCTGAAGAGCAAGGTCTTCGAATAATGCGTGTTGCAAATGACGACATACGGGTCTGAGACGTGGCACTTCACTGTGGGCCGTATGGGGAAGCTCAAGGTCGCTCAGAGTACTATGAAAGAAACTATGCTCGGCGTTTCTCTGCATAATAGAATCAGAAATCAGGATAACCGTAGTAGAACTAAGGTAACCGACATAGGCCACAGGATAAGCAAGCTGAAGTGGCAGTGGGACGGCCACATAGTTTGTAGAAATGACAATCGCTGGTGAAGAAAGGTTTTTGAATGGCGTCCCCGTACTAGTGCACGCAATGTGGAACGACCACCCACTAGATGGAGCGACAACCTCAAGAAGTTTGTAGAGAACCGACGGGTGCAGGTGGCACAGGATCGAGAGGAGCGACACGCTAGAGGGAAGGCCTGTGTTCAGCAGTGGACGAATAGCTACACAGTATATAATAGATACAGCAGTAGCTGAGATGACGTTGACTGATTTTGGCATGGATCGACTGCCGTCCACAATCCAGAGGACAAACCAGACATTTCTTATGTAAGGTCACATATATATATAATTTCTTGGATGTGCAAGTTTTTTACAATATTTTCGTTTACTGTGGAATAAGTGATAATTACAATTATGTACACAAATCCAAGACCAAGAGAAAGGCCAAGACTAACCTACCATGACCAAATTGGTCATGTTTTATCAGAAGGTGTGCATGGAAAGAGCTACGAGTGTTAAAGAAGCGAGTGAAGTGTGTAGGGAGCGCGTCTTATGGTGCTTGGTTGTCTTTGCCTACTCCGCAAGGGACCTGGTGTGAAGATATACATACATACATACACAAATCCGAAAATACGACTTTAGTGGTACCTGCTAGAATTCGAACTTTCAAATAACAACTCCCTAGAGGGTTGTTGTGTTCCTGTGTGTGAGTGAGGTCACCAGTAAGCTCCTAAGGAGTTGCTGTGTAAGCAGCAGAGGAGGCATCGCGTGAGTGATATATGTTACAAGCGTTAATAGGCTACGGTAACTGCTTTACACTAGGTGGACCGTATGCTTGTATGTATAAAAAAAAAAAAACTGGAGAGCAGTTGGTCAACTGCGCTTTTCAGAAATGACTATGATAATGACAAATAAAAAAAAATACCAATAAAATTTGTTTTATGACGTGATGTTTAGTGGCAATTACGTTGCGGAAGGAACAGTTTGAAAGGTCTAAGGATACGAGTTTACACTTTATTTGTTTATGGCTTAAATTTTACCAGTCTCTATTACAAATTATTTTTTTGCAGACAAACACGGTACATATATAAACAGTATAACAGTCACTGGCATGCAAAGCATTAATTTTCAGTCTAATTTGCACTTAATGATAGTTTATAATAATAAAAGATAATCGTTTTATATGAAAAATGTAAAAAAAATGATTGTTAAAATGTCAGAGCGTACATAAAGTGTCAGAGTTCCATTCCCTGCCGGTTCACAACGTCCACTTCATAATTTGGTCTACTTCCTATAACGTCCATTTTCTAAAATGTCCACTCCTAAAAAGACCTCTTCCTAAATCGGTCACTTTGTTAGTCCAGTCCAGTCCAGTCCAGTCCTAAAACGTCCTGTGCTAAAATGACCACTCCCAATGAGACGATTTCCATAATTGTCCATTAGCTATCGTCTGAATTAATCAATGGTGTATACATAATTTTCGCAAAGCGTCTAAGCTTGTAACAGATTAGGTACGCTCCTGATTTTCACATTGGAATTAAATTTATTTAGTGGCTACTGCATATGATTTCAGTTTTACATTGCAGATAACAAATTTTAATGTTATTCCATATCTCATAATATAAAATCGATGTGTGTCTGTATGTTCTTTATGAACTCATGAACGACTTGTCGGATTTTGATGAAATTTTCAGGCAATCTTGAGATTAGCCCAGCGGGTGATATGGTTAAGTTTGGTAGCGACGTAAGCTAAGTCCTTGTAATGGTACCAGAGTATACCCAGTTTCTTTAAGATCCGTTTAGGGATTTATCCGTGTAAACGTAATAAAGAAGATAGACACACCGAGATAATATCGCATTTATGATATATTTGAATTCATTGAAAGCTCGATGACATTATCGAGCATTCCATGAATTTTAATATCATTGAAATTCTAACATAACAAGCAGGTTAAGCAACGTTGATTGCAGCCTGTCTTTGGATGAGTTTATATATCTCGAGTTTCGGAGGGTGCGTTCAGACATTGGTCTCAGCCATTTTCGTTAGGTGATAATCGTTAAATTAAGTCAGTGGCGCCTCGAAAACACTGGAGTAGTGGAGTACGAGCTTAGCCCCGTCGTAGAACCTACGAAGGGGTGCAAAATGTCTCCTTAAACTTAAGGGCTCAATATCGTATGTAAGCTTAGAATCATCGACAACTCTTCCTATAAGATCAAAGTACAAGGTAACTACAGTAATCCATATACGGTCTGACATGAGACTTGCAGGACACAAATCTTTCCTCCATGCTGATATACTGCTTTTCTACGTTGAATATAAAGTTTTTCGATTTCTCGAACCCAGCTAGACCTTCTCATTCAGAATCGAATAACCTATGGAGAATCAATGAAATCGATAGCTTATGCATTGTCATCTACGCTGCTGATACACACATGAAATAATTTAAGGAGAAGCGATCAGGCAAATATTACGTAGTAACTTAATTCGCCGCTAAGGGGCGGGGTGTAAAGTAGAACGTGCAGCTGTTGCTAGTTCAAGGATCGACATCGCGGCACTTATAGACTTACTGGTTAAAACATCCTTCCATTGATCAACAGCTTTGAATCGCTGAGATGTTTAGGCGGTAAAATACAACATTTTGTAAGCGCGAGGTGCTTTCATTTGCAGTCAAGCGGTTTACAAATTTGTGTTCATAATTAATGTTATTAATTTTAGGCAAGTTATCTACAATACGTACGTATATAATTTACCTAAAATTGCAAATAATCAGAAAAAATATCAGTCAGTCTCTGTAAATATCGTTATACCTGTAATAGCAGACATGGTTTTGTGATACAGTGTTGTCATCATTTCCTTCCAAATCAACTGAAATATATCCTACTTGTAATTTATCTAAATTTCACCCATTACTTATACCACAACTGTAGTCCGAGATTTAACTATCAACTCTTTCGATACACCGCTGTTGAGGCCATAATGTTATTTTGTATTCCTCGTCGTCTCAGCCCCTTTCCTAAGCTGTTGTCTTGTGAATTCCAGATGAGTTCCTCAACCCCGCGACCCCGGCCCTGCCCCGCTCCTCAGGTATCAATTTCGATTCCTTTCTCATCATTATTTTCTCCATAATTACCGTATCATTTTGCATGCCATGTTACATATAGTCCCTTATAATCATTGAATTAGCTTCGTTTTCATTTCTTTCTCATAGCATGTGTTCAGATTTCAAATATTTGATGATGATCGTTAGTGTTTTAGAAACATCGATAAATTCATTGTTAGTGACTTCATGTTATTTTTCTGAATTTATTCGTATTTTAGGGTCCGAACCTAATTTAATTCACAAAAGAAAAAAATAAACAATAATCCGTATATGATTAAGTTCATATTAAATTGGCTGTCAAATGTCTTCTTATTAGAACTTGAATGGACAGTACATTACGACACACTAAAAAGTTGTATGTAAACATAATGTAAATAAAATGATCGTTCAGATTGTCTGTGAAACAAGTAAAACCTTTGTTGTACGTTTTCAAATCTAAATGCTGAATGTCATTATTTGTTATAATAATTTGAAAATGTTTCACGCACTGTTCTAAGTGTGTGTTTTCAAGACTGTCTGATGACTGTAGTACCTTTTCATCTTTGTCGAAACCAAAACAAAATAATAAAACAGATATCTGCTTTGTATTTCTTTTTAAATCCGCCGCCTTGTCCATTGGATTAGAATTCCGTATTCAACTAAGTTTCCATCCACCGTATTCGACTTTAGGTGTTCTGCCAAGCAATTCTGGCTGCTGTTTCATAATTTTGGGAAATCTTAAAGTTCGTTTTCGTTTGTTGCAGCCGCGGCGGCTACCATCTGGGGCTCTCAGGATGTGTACGTGAAGAAAGGCAGTACTATATCGCTGACGTGTTCAGTGAATGTCCATTCCTCGCCTCCTTCCAGCGCATCTGTTTTATGGTAAGTTTTCTGACTTGACTTTTAACTCGTGTAAGGATATTGAATTTTATAGGGAAATAAACTTGAATAGATAGTAATGTGTATGTATTCATTGAATTTTTAGTTAACAGTGTTAATATGTTGTATTATACTGATAATGAGAGAGCTCGATGCGCGTGTCATTCTAACCGAACACGCAGGGTAAGCAACGTCCACCGCAGCCTGTCTATGGATGGGTTTATCTATCTCGAGTGTCTCCGTGCGGAGGGCACGTTAAGCCGTCGGTTCCGGCTGTTGTCGATAGATGACAGTCGTTAAGCTAACTCAGTGGCCCTCGGGCGGCTTGAAAACACTGGCCTCCGCCAACCCGCATTTCAGCAGCCTGGTGTATGCTCTAAATCCTTTCGGTTGAAGGGATCCCACCCAGTGGGATGAGTCAGGGTTGATGTGGCATACTGATAATACTTAATACAGATGGTAAGCGGTCACCGCAGCCTATTGACGCTCGCAACACCACGGAGAGGTTATCTCGCGCTGCGAATCTTGTTCCCTAAGGCTGTTTCGTCACAGTACCCAGTAATTTCTCTGCCATATCTCACCCTTCAAACCGGAATACAGCTATATAAATATAGCTGCTTGGCGATATAGGTGAGACAGAGGTTCCCGCGCAGACGACTATTGTACAAAGTCTCCCTCTGGTAAATTGGTAATTGTCTATTGACGATGATATATTTAAAGAGTTCCGTGATAAATGGTTAGTGATGGCTACTTTAGCAATAAAGCTAGTCGGTTCGAGTCCCGTATAAGGCAAACATTTGTGTGCATGAACATGTCTGGGTGTTTTGTATGAATTATAAGTATTTGCAAGAAAATGGTATTTACGTATATTATCCGGAATCTTAGTACCCATAGTCGAATTTTTACGTAGTTTGGGAATAGATGGGGCTGTGTTATTTGTCAAAAAAAAAGCTATAAGTAATACTAAGGAATGAAGAAGACATTATCATTGGACTACTTGATGCACTAATATATTTTTTGCGATTATAAAAAGAAACTACTTCATACGGGTTCTCTCAGAGTCGAGAGCTGCACAACGGTCACCACCGGCGTATATTAAATGGCAATATGAAATTTAAAAATAAGTTGGTGAAATGCCGACATTAAGCTGATGCTCACCATAACGTGTATCTCGACTCAAATGAGCTGAACGAGTTGGAGTACCTATTGCTTGACTTACGTGTTTGATTAGATTGACTCTTGTAACAATGCTATGAGTTCCTCAAGGCATTGAGCTGAGGAACACGTTTTGTACAGAATCAACATAGTGTTGGTATTTAGCCTACTCTTACTTTGGGTCCATCTATTAAATCATTAACAAAATCTGCAGTTGAATCAAATTAATTATGTCTATGATTATAATACTCGTATCAATGAGATTGTTTTTGAATTAATTTATTTTCTTTTGCAAAGTCTGTGTTTTTCCGACGGCTAGAGAACAATATCTTTACTGAAATATTGGAACCACGTCGCAGAGTGCAATGTCCTTATGATTTAAAATTAACACCATACGGTGAGAAAATGATCTTCTTTTTTCTAGCATCATCCCGTTTACCGATCTCTTACTATTGATGCCGTCTCTTACCTAGACCTAGATATTTGGCGAAGAGATTTTAACATGAAGCAACTGACAGACCTTCTTAGCTTAGGCCACAAGTCTTTCGAAAGATAATTTCTAGGACGTTCGAGTTCTCTCACTATAGTTTCCTTCACATGTTAGTAAGTGATAAATATAAATATATACCGGGTTTGAACCGGGGACTAGCAGAAAGATAATATTAGGTAGAAAGTTTTATTCGATTTATTAGAAGAATAAATGCATTATGTGAGTATGGATGTGTCGCATAAATGTAACACTTATGTACAGAAACGAACATAGCTTATTTATAGAACATAGTCATGTATGGACCTATGTATTCAGAGATATGATATTGTTTGTTGATCAGGTACCACGGCAATTCAGTGGTAGACTTCGACTCGCCCCGCGGAGGCATCAGCCTCGAGACTGAAAAGACGGAAGGTGGCACCACTAGCAAACTGCTGGTCACCAAGGCCGCTTTGACTGACTCGGGGAACTACACGTGTGTCCCAAATAACGCCCATCCAGCGTCCGTCTCCGTGCATGTGCTCAATGGTAAGTTAGCAATTTTGATTTATATACATATCTCAACTTTGTACTCAAATCCAAAGTTATTCACATGCAGTTCAACCTGCCGGTTGACGAAAAAGTTTTTGCTAAAATAGGGACTGAGAAAAGCGAGATTCCTAGCTTGACGCAGAGCTACGTGACTGATAAAGTTTCCTAAAGTTGTTTTTGATAGCTAACAAGGTCACTGAAGTTGACATGGTTATAGGATATTAATGTATCACCTTAATTATTGTTTAGTGCTTTAGGCGTGATATTTGTCCAAAACGGTTACGCCAAAAAAATTGATATCTAGTTTATCAGAATTTAAACATTATCTGTGTAAGCAATATAGGATCCTGTTTATTACAAAACAACTTTACCATATCCATGAATAAATGAAGTTCTAGAGAGAAAGGAATAAGATATAGTGACATTTTATTAGGAGTAATAGGCTTCATCTTATAGAAGATTACAGTTAGTTAACATTTCTCATTAGAATTGCTCTAGTGAGTGAGTTCCTCACGTCTTTCAATATAAGTTCCGCGACATGTTCCTTTACTAGTTATATTTAAGCAGCTTCGTCTAAAATGTCATTTATCCACAGGCGAGCATCCAGCGGCAATGCAGACTAGCAATAGAGCCTCGTCCTACCTCACGTCGCAACTAAGCTGCGCGGCGGTTACCTATCTTCTCTCGTCCATGGTCTGTAGATGATTGGTTTCTGCAGCTTCTGGAGCCTGGGGCTTTTGCCTATTTCTGACAGCACTCGAAATTAATGACGATACTATTTAAAGAAAAATGTCATTAGATTCTTGAAAAATTATGAATTGATACATTTAATAGATTTTTATTTTGAATGGTTTAAGCAACATTTGGTGCAGTAGGATAGTTGAAATTTTATTTTCCAGGTGATTTTTAATGCCTTTACACTCAAATAAAGTACATTAAATATTATAAAAGTAATATCAAGCCCAAAACAAATTCTGAAGTAACTAACATACTATTGTGTCCTGTTATTTATGTCTTCATTTGATAATCTACTTATGAAAAAAAATCCTGTACTTCAACCGTACTTACTACGAGAAGCAGGATCCTTCATTTTGATTTCGTAATAGTGTAATTTGGTAAATACAAATTACCATTTACATACTATGTTATGAATAAGAGTTATAATCATATTAATATCAAATATTATTGACAAAAGTGGTATTTTATGTAATTATATTGACAATTTTATAATTTGTCAAATAACGGGCATGAGGCAGCGCGACTTTGACGCGGCTCAAGACTTGCATATTCTTGGCATACTGAGTTTTTGTTCTTTCCGTTCCTGTCTTACTGACGATCAGCAATCCTAATGCATAAAATGAATTATGTCAATTATTATTAGCACTATCGCGTATACTAAACTGCTGTAATAATGCAAGTGTTTTATATTTATTGTAACAAGACCTGAATATTTTATGCAAATTCGTGTTAAAACAATACTTAATTTATATTGGTGATTACGTGAATCAAAATAAAACCTTTGACTGTGTCATAGAAAGACATATTTTATGTGTTCACATTTTTACACTTCACTATTTTCGCCGGAATATTTCTTCAATGCCATGTTATATTAGTTACATTTGTTGATACTCGTATATTATTATACTGACAGTTACAGACTACTTACGTAGTTTATATTGACAAGTTATATGAGTTAGAAATGAAAAAGGGAAAACAACTATTTAATATTGCGTATATATAAAAATACGAAAAAAGATATAGTTGTCTATCAAAAAGCGAATAAGATTATCTACAGTGTATGGACAACCAATCGATTGATAACTCCATGTATATCATACGTGTTAGTAGACGGCTTAAAAATAATATTTTTTGTGTAGGTTTCCTCTCACATATTAAAAAAATAACATAATAATCGAAATACGTATATCTAGACATAGAAGTGATATGAAATGTTGATTTGTGAACATGCAAAACAAGATTTTTTCAGGAATTTGAAAAAAAATATATACTAATATAGTAATGTATTTTTTGAAAAACAGGCAAAAGCTCCAGTTGTCCTAAATGACATGTTAATATTAAGAAGTAATTTAAAGTGGTTAGAAAATTGTTATATAAAATATTCTGAACGAAATGGAATGCGTGATCCAGTAGAGACTAATTTCTTTGCGAATGTACTCGATTAACATAACGCTTTTGGATTTGATTTTATGTATGAAATAAAAGTAAACTTTTATTGTATGAAATATAAATTAATTGATGTTTCAAATAGAATAAATCTCACAATTTCGACAACTTTTTTGGAATAGCAATTATGGTCGTTTGAATGACTGTGAAGTCCATCAAATCTGTATTTTGACAGATCGTATCTCCATTCAGTCAAAAATAGACGGTTAGGTATCAATTGTTGTCAAATTAATGACAGACAGAGTGGTCTGTCAAAATAAATAGATGTCATTCGGTGGACTGTACATTTCTAAAATTTTGAATGAAAACATGAAAAAATGTAATTCTAACTTTTCGGATCATTACAAGTTTACTTTGAAACTTTGCTTTAATTCTTCATTAAAATCAACACACGACCCGCCCGATGTGGACACAAAGAGACCGCCGTCAAACAATTATTGTGAGTTTTATTCTGTAAAGTTAGTTTACTATGTAAACCCCTCTTAATTGTTTTTAATTTACTCTTTCTCATTCCGTTCATTGTGATATTGTGTTAATTAACGCTCAGAATTTTAATTAAATTTATTTAGTAAAAACCTCTTCGAATTAGATTGTAAATTGACAATTTTGTAAATAATTAAATTAAAATTATACGTAATTGTAGTATAAAAGTTTATATCAGATCGCAATGTAAATATTTTGGATTCGATGTAAATAAATTAACGAGTTTATTGTTAAGATTGAATCTAGTAGTAATGCACCATTCGAGTGGTGAAAAACTATGTTCTTTTTGTTCCTAGAACAATTTAATTGAAGTATTGTGCGGACCTCTTTTCTTTATGAAATTGAATAAAACTGTTGAGACTGGAGTACAAAGGCTTCGAGTTTATTTTTTCATTTTGTTTCACCATTAGTATCTCTTTGACAACAAATAGGTACTCGAGGTATTCTAAACACGTTTTTGCTAACGTATTAGTAGTTTAAGATATTAGTATATAAAAGAGATTATCACAAATGTGCACTTGAAAACACAGGCCGAAATTTTAATAATGTAAGTGAATATGTCACAAAAGTGACATAATAATGTCAAATAAATATGTGTAGTATCGTGCGCTTTGTTTCCTATGCTCGCACAAAAATAGTTTAGGCGAAATTAAAATCTCATACGGTGTAACAATTAACAACATTCTTCCTCGGTATATTGTACTGCAGCTGCGAAAATACATGACAATATCAAATTATTTTCGTCATACGAACGACACTGTCATTCGCTCGACAAAAATGCGGATCAAATAATTAGTGAAAAAATTTGGTGATCAAATAAAAACCTCTAATTAACATGTGCGGGACATGTCGCCATATTCGCTCTGCCATCCAATAAAATAATTCAAATTACAAAAAAGATAGAACATGCTGTAATGATTATTGAATTTAAAGATGGGTAAAACACGGCCATTGTTTCAGATGTCACGATGTACTTCCAGCGAGTTACATTCCATACCCGTATTAAAAAAAAGATGGGTCGTTCAAATAAGGTGTATAACCTATTTTTTTCCAAATAGCAGTACATTTTATCCCGACACATTATTGTAATATTATTTGAGCTTATCTTTTACCCAATCGCTAAAACTGTTTGTTATTACACATTTTCCGGTAATATGTGACGTAACTCCTATATTCAGTTTAAATCACGAAATGTTATACAAGGACGAGAATATTTAATCCAAAAAAGCAGTCTGTGCTAGTGCTTTTATTCAATTAATTTTTTTAAGAAATTAATAATAATTAAATTACAATTTCTTATTTTCAACATTTTTAGATAAGTTTGCGTCGGATTCTTGAATATTTCTAAGATAAATAATGCCTACAGAAGTCTAAAAATCCTCTATCAGCCAAGTAAATTATAGTGAAATACGATACGATATATAAAAGTTTAATCCTGACAAGAAAAGGCAATAACTTCAAAAACGCACGTTTCTGTGTAAGTAATATGCATGAGCGCGCAAAAGGCTTTTACGCCGAAATTATGAACCGACATTCCGTTTGCCTATTTATATGTACCTATTACTAACCCAAATGTATGTGGAAATTGCAGTATTCGCACGGATGAACTTGTAGGAAGCCTCTGAACTTTAACTTGACGGTCCTTTGTACGAGTCGTGTATTTGTTGCACTGTTTATTTGACAGGTAGAATTTTCAAGATATGTTAGAGTGAACTAAGGTCACTTATAGTAAAGCAGTCTAAGAATTTTAAGAGTTATTTAGTTTAACAGAGGCAAAGTTCATATGGGGAAGTTCCTTACAGAAAATCGCAGATAAATAACAACTCACTGCAGCGTTGTTGTGTTCCTGCGAGTGAGTGAGGTTACCAGTAAGCTTCTGATGAGTACTAGAAGCGATATTTTCCTTACCGCAAGCACTCATAAGTTACGGCAACCGCTTTACATCAAGTTGGCTGTATATTTGTATGCCCCTTGACATAAAAGAAATCTGATCTAGGATATTGCTTTGAAAGAAATCTTCCACGTAACCTTGAATTGTGGTATAAACTCATTGCCGAGATTTTCCAAAGACGCTACAGCAACAAGTTCTTTAGGAAAGGCATACAATATGTAGTATGAAGCTGCATTATAGAGATGCTACATCTTCATCTCGACTGATGTTAAAACTAAGCCGCACGCAAAATATTTCACTTTTATAAAGGGACTAGCTGCAGTCCGCAACTTCGTCCTCGTCTATGCCGGTATTCCGTGGAAACCGCTTATTCTTACTTTTTTATTATTTTGCTCGGTTTCTAAGGGTACATCGTGATGTTAAATACTCTACAACCTTCCCCAAGAATTGAGCTTTTAAATACATTAAGATTTTTTTAATTCGACTGGCAGTTACCGAGATTATCGCATTCAAGCAATTATTTGTTTGCTTGAATGCGGTCTGTTACATTGTTAGCGTTGATTACCTACTGCGGAAAACAAACATTTTCGGATCTAGCGTACTTTGCCAGCTTAATGCAATACGTCCCAGGGGAACGATACTTCACTGGCCGTGAATTACATTGTAATGTACGAGACGCATCGACATTTATTTGATACGATATATTGTATTACAAATAATAATATAATTAAAGAATAGAGGTTCGCCATTTTGTAATTACTAAGTAATAATGACAAATAAATGAATTATTAAAAAATCTATCGACTGTTTTCCATTAAACTGTTATGCATAAAACTAAAATTGCGACGCATTAATAGCATTTATTTTATTTGTACTAGTTAGCACATTCGTATGTTTACGCTCTGATTTATTTATGAAAGCGAAACTTACCACAGGTAATTTATAATTAACTTGTCAATGATATTACTTGCCAGTATCTTAACTTGAACAAACTCAGAGTCCAATCATGATACTTTTTTTAAATACGTTAATCTTCCAAAGTAAAATATTGTCAAACCTGACTAAGCTGGAAAATTTGGTTAATTTTAGACCAATATATATATATATATATATCTACACGCCAAGTCCCTTGCGGAGTAGGTAGAGAGAACCGAGCGCCATAAGAAGTTGAACTTCATAAGGTTAACTTAAAATCTATTTACTAAACTGAACGCTACCATACAAAAATGAGAACGAAAGAACGAAGAATTCAAGAAACGGAATAAAAGTAGAATAGATACGGTGGAGTTGCTCAAAATAACGTTTACTAACTGCATCCGTAGTTTTAATGTAGGAAAGAAGTTGATCCGAGAGTTCAGACGAGTGTTAAGATAAAAAAGACATACTGCGTTAGTTCGGACATGTGAGATGGACATGAAAGAATGTAGGTTGAAAGACTGACGGAACAGATATATGATGTCGTGGAATGCAGGAGCCGATATAGGCCAAGATTTACATTTCACGGCCAAATTGTTCGATTATTAAAACGTGATGTCGAGAGCCTTAAAAACCAGTATTAATGAGCTACGAATGTGAAAGAAGCTTGTGAGATATATAAGGAATAATATTCTGCTCAGTTTCTTTAGCTAATTTAATGGCGAGATAGAACTAAATTAAAACGAAGTTCTATTTTCGGTATAAAATATTTCGATCTACATCGCTTTCAGTATTTTAGTATTTAAACAGGCATCATTACATATGTCTGAAAATTATTAAGAAGAGGAATTCTACATTAAGTAGCAATAGTTTTGCATGGTACGAAACGCACAAATAATTTCTCTAGCTTTGCAGGATCTCCTTAGGATGGAGTAATTGCTTACCAATAAATATTTTGTAAGCCATTTTATTTACATAACAAATTTACCGATATGCAATATGTTTACATACTGAGTATTGAAATAAAAATAAATTGTATATTAATGATATTTATATCAGAGACAATCGTTAGTTTGTTCAAAATTAACATACTGTTTTATAATAAAATTTATCACGTCGATATTCATAGATTTGAATTCATGGAGTGTAAAATATGAATGTGTTACTATCCTCGCCTTCCACTGTTGACTTTCATCTCTTGTAAACTTGTAAAGTAGCTGATACAGAATATATAGTTCGGTAGAGGGATAACTAGCTATGTTCCTTAAAGTAATGTAGATGATGTTATACATGTAACTCGAATTATTTGTACGAACGAAGAGTGTGAACATTTTTAACTAGATGTATTCGAATGGATACCTCGTTATTGGTTATTGACAAAGATATGCAAGAATAAGGTGGTAGATAGGTTATATTCACTACATGTGATATTTTGTAATGAGTGCAATGTTAAAATATTGAGCTATATGGGCAATCAAGGCACTACAAAAACTATATTGACATATTTTGATTGTCAACAAAAAAGTCTGTTTGGATTGGCTAGCTAGCTAAGTTTCAAGGTCGACAAATGAAGATAATGCATATTGAGAGCGAGACACTGTCAGTGACAATTCGTTTCGTGACTGCAAAACAGCAGTTTCTTACATCATTTTCTATAGATGAAAGCTCTTGAGTGTCACTATGGTACCGCGTAAACCTATCTACTGCTTCTTTCTTAACGTCTTTGGTTATTGGCAATTTCTTTTATTTTGTATTTTGTAAATAATGTAATGAGAGAGGAGCGATTAATAAAAATTATAAAAAATACGTTTGTGTTTTACTAAATAGATTTTAGGGTTGGCGACGCACAAGTGACAGCCCTGATGTTGTAAGTGTCCATACGTTACGGTAACAGCTTGCCAGCAAGCAACCCGTATTATTGTTTGCTACCTTAGTGGTATAAAGAAATGAATATTTACATCTACTGGTTAGGTTACAATACACGGTAATACAATGTGATGCAATTCAATATAACAGAAATTTCCAGAAATGAGATAACACAAGGTAAGAGCGAACAGCTTAGATATTGTATTCCTGCTCTACAGCTCCGTCGGTCATCAAAAGATGCTTGTGCATTCATTTTGTTACTTGGAATCCATGACCTGAAGACTAACTTCAATGGACTCGTTCATAGTTTTTTCTTGATTTTCACTCCATTGTTGAAGATTTCCCGATACTTCTTCCGCAGTTCTCTATTCATGAAAAGGGTACTTATCACATTTAAAAAGTATTTGTTGCAAGCTAACAAAGCTGACGAGCTCGGTGGCTCAGTCGTGAATGACGCGACTTTGACACCAACGTTCGTGGGTTCGATTCCCACACAAGAGAAACATTTGTGTGCATGAACATGTCTTTTTGTCTTGGTTTGGGTGTTTTAAGTGAGGTAGGGCGCATCAAAGCAGCCCGTCTGGGTAAGTACCTCTTACCTCACAGAAAACCGCAGCCAAATAATACCTCCCTAGAGGGTTGTTCCTGTGTGTGAGTGAGGTCACCAGTAAACTCCTAAGGAGTTGCTGTGTAAGCAGCAGAGGAGGCATCGTGCGAGTGATACTTAATATATTATAAGCTACGGTCACTGCTTTACATAGGGCAGGTCGTATGCTTGTATACCTCCCGACGTTAAAAAAAAAATATAATAGATCACTTGACTGCGCATGAAGGCACCCCGCGCTCACAAAAACGTTGTGTTTAAGCGCCTATGTCAGCAATTCGAGCCTTCTGACCAATAGAAGAATACTTTTTTATTTAACTAATAACCCGCTAAGTGTCGCGAACTAGCCGATTAAAGCCACCCATTCTACTTTGCCCACGACCCGTAGCGGTGAATTAAGTTACTACATACTATCGGTCTCATCGGCTCGCCATTATATTATCTCTTTCACGATTTTGACTGCGTTAAGTAATAACATCTCCAAGAGTAGTCGTGTTCCTGCGAATGAGTGCGGTTACGAAGCTGTTGGGGAGTTGCTGTGTTGTACGAGTATTACTAATCGTATTGCAAGGATCAGGTAGGCTGTGTGTGTTTGGTTACCTCTCGAAGAATAAACATCAGTGCCATAGCCAAAATCAACAGCACGTAGGGTACACGTCGATTAGCAAATGCGACTGCAATGAAAGAGTGATACCAAAGAAACATTATAACGATCGTCCTGAATGAGTAAGTAGCACATGATGGTAGACAGCAGTAAATAACTATTTTCCCTCTGTTGTTGTGTTCTTGCGTGTGAGTGTGGTTATAAGTAAGCTCCTGAGAAGTTGTGGCATTAACAGCGTCGCCCAATTGTATGCGGTAGACTTGTGTCGTAAGCCGTGCTTATCTGTTTGACGAGCTGGATGGCGCCGTGGTTAATAAAGCTGATTTGATATCAGAGCACGTGGGTTCGACTCCTACAAAGGCCAAACATTTGTTCTACATAAAAAATACTTTATTTTCTGTTACAAGTTTTTTGTTAATCCTACTTGTTGAAGTCCCCTGTTAAGCACTAAATATGCCTGTGGTAGGGGACTCGGCTGCTCCAAATTTAACACATTATTTAACGTAGTTTACTAGGTAGATGTGACATGACAAAAATACAAAGTGCTACGTCAATTAGTATTAACTATTTCGTTTGTTTGAGAGATGATTGCGTGCTTGTGTGTGTGTGAGTGCAGGGGACGTGAACAATATTATGTGTTCGTTATCGATTCAATTTTTTCATAGCTTAAAATCTTAATACATTCTTTAACTTTATCATTACATTCTTGGTAGCTTTTAAGGTATTTTTTTTTAATTTCTTTATTTATTTTATTTTATTATACAGATAGGCTGTGCATTTCTAATTTTGTGTACTAGCAAATACTGTCTTCGCTTTAAGGACATTTGTGACATTAAGTTTTCTTCTTCTCTTTTCAATATAGGGTTAAACTTTATAATACATACAGGTCATACACATAACCCTCCTTTTTTGGCTTCGCCGCAGTCGGGAAAAGGTAAACAGACTTGGTTACTTACAATCGAAATTCACTGCTAGGTTCAGCGCTAAAAAATGAAATAGAGAATAACTAAACTGAAGGCGGAAAGCAAGGCTGAAGGTTCGTATGTCTATCACAGATTAAATTGCAATTGAAAAGGAATGTCCACTTTGTTATTTGAAAATCTAACATAAATCGGTTCATAACAAACCAGTTGAGAATGCGCAAGCTTGCCAGAAGAACACCTGGCTCGTCAATTATAGAACAATCCAATTATTTATTTTTTTTAATTTTTCGGCCCTTTTGACCATGTTCCTTAAGAGATAGGAATGGTGTTCCTGAACATTCCTATTCTACTTTTTTATGCTGAATCCGAATCTGTAGTCAAAATTCGAATATTCGAAAAAGCAACAGTCACACATACAGACAAACATGTAGATTTCATATAGGAACGGTATTCCTGAAAATATCATTACAAGAATAGTTTCTTAAGTAGGAAATACTACTTTAAATCAGATAACCTATACATGCCTCCCGACGTTGTATAAAAAAATTGTATATTTCCCGCTAAGTACCTTGCAGGGTAGGCAGTGAGAACGGAACGACACACCATTCTCTCTTTGCATACCTCAATCGCTTCATTGATATTCATTGCTGTTGTCATGCAAGGTCACCGGAATGGAATAAAATATGTTTCAAACAACTAAATTTCATACAACAAGAAGAACCATAAGCTATTATTATAGCTAAATATATTCGTAATATAATAAACTGTGGATATATAATACAAGACATATACGAAGAGAAAAAGTCACGAAATGCGGATATGTCATTTATGGAAGTGAAATGATTTGGAGTTGCTCTGGAGGCGCATTATAATCCCGGAGGCGAACGATTTCCACGAGAAATATTATTATTCTTTTGATGTGCCACCAATCTCGGAAATTATGTTCGCCATAATCCGCTAAGTACAATATTTTCTTTCGGCGAAATGAAATCTCGAGACATCCAGTGATACCTTCGTTTTAGAAAATGTCGAGTTCATACTTTCATATATAATGTAATCATGAGAGCTCCTCGACTATAAATGGCAGGTGTTCTACACTCATTCGCAGAAAACATTTATTAATAGGGCGCATAAATGCAGCCCGTCTGGGGAAGTACCTCCACCTCACAGAAAACCTCAGCCAAAAACAACTCCCTAGAGGGATTTTGTGTTACTGCGTGTGAGTAAGTTCGCCAGTAAGCTCCCAAGGAGTTGCTGTGTCAGTAGAGGAGCCATCGCACGAGTGATAATTAATATATCGCAAGCGTTAATAGGCTACGGTACCCGCTTTACTTTAGGTGGGCCGTATGCTTGTATCCCCCGACGTAGTATAAAAAAACCGGCACTAACGATTATGTACCTCAATAGGTTATTACACTATTTTTTGATTACATAATGTTTATTATTCTTACAAACCATTGAAAACTATGTTGTAAATGGGAGACACTACCATCATGCAATTCGATTAGTTAGGTTTAACGATTAGGGGTATTAGAAACGACAAGGTTTTACCCTCAGCACCAAATGAGAATTTTGTTTATGATTGATTCAGTAATTTGAAAATAAGTTTTAATTATGAAGATACTTATATCTTTTAAATGAATTAAATTTATTATAAAATCCATATTTATTCGTTAACTAAAACAGTTGTTATCGTACTAAAATACTAATGTCGGTAAACACCATCCATAGCTTCCAGCTTCCATAAGTAAGCGTTGGGACCAGCACTGCATTGTGTATAGCCAGCTGCGCCTTCTGGCTCAGGTTTTTACTGCCAAGAAGTTTTCCCAACTCTCCATTCACACTATTTCCAGCACTCACTCGCCTTTCCACATCTGCGGTGTACCTTCCATCCCTGCTGATAGCGCATCCAAGATATACAAACTTATCGACTTGTTCCAACACTTCATCATCTACCGTAATCCTTACATTGGTTCTGGTTTCTTCTCTTTCAAATACCATTATCTTTGTTTCCTTGGCATTCAATAGTAAGCCTTCCTTCATACATTCGTCTTTCATCATTGTGACTAGTGTTTGCAGTTCAGATGGTGTTTCTGTTAATAGCACGGCATCATCTGCATACAGCAGACAGTTCACCACTAGATCACCCATGCGTAATCCTACATTCGTTGATCTTATTCTCTGTAGGCAATTATCGAGATACAGAATAAACAGCCTAGCAGACAACATGCAACCCTGTTTGACACCAATTTTAACATCAAACGAGGTTGACATGTTGCATCTATTCGCAAAAATGCTGAGCAATCCTTGTATGTGGACTGCACAGCACGGAGCAGTAAACCGTCAATCCCATATCTCGGCAATATGCACCACAGTCCCTTGCGGACAACCCTATCAAATGCCTTCTCAAGATCCACAAAACCGCTGAAAACCTTCTGGTCTGTGGCCAGATGCTTCTCTGCGATA
This sequence comes from Pyralis farinalis, assembly GCA_947507595.1. NCBI lineage: Eukaryota > Metazoa > Arthropoda > Insecta > Lepidoptera > Pyralidae > Pyralis > Pyralis farinalis. Next base: position 1,496,310 of record OX382274.1, read on the forward strand.
TTGCGGAGTGAGAAAACTTGATCCGTACATCCCCTTCCATTTCAGAATCCTCCCTATGCCTCCCACAGCATTTCGTCAGATACATTTGATGCTAAGCTGATCACTGATGGTCCTATAGCTGGCGCAGTCCATGCGTGATTTTTTTGCTTGCCTTTATACAAAGGTACGATGACTGCGCGTCCCCAGTCCATTGGGACCATTCCAGTTCTCCAGCATAGTTTTCATAAGTACCAGAAGGCGTCCCGGACGTAAGTACCACCTAGTTTGATCATATCAATTCTCGCAGACTTTCCGTTTTTCAAGCTGCGTATCGACCATTCGATCTCATCTATATTTATACCTTCGTCTGACGCCGTCAGCGTAGAGTGAGCATCAGACTCACTCTTAGTGCCAGCGGCCGAGACATGGTCATACATTTTTTCAAAATATTCCCTCCACCGTTCTAACACTTCCTGAATGTTAGCAAGAATGACCAGCTTTAGACTTTATCTTGCCCATCCTGGATGTCGGCGAATCACTAGGAGACTTCTTTATCTCTCTCCAAAAGAGTTTGGCAAAATGTTTCTCGAAGTTTTTCGTCTTCCTCATTCATAATTTATCTTTCACGCTTCTCTTTCACTAAAGCCTTGGTTTCATTCTTGCATAGACGGTACATTTCGTTCTTCTTCTCTCTCATACTTTCATTTAAAGGCAAAGATGATACATAATCCAACCACGCTTTCCTCTTTCTTGCTACGGAGAATTCAACTTCCGCATCCCACCAGGCATCTCCTTTCAATGTTTTATGCCTCTTTGCGCATCCACATGCTTCTTTTGCACAAATAATCTGATGCATGAATTATACGGATTACCCAATTACACCCGTTATAAATTATACGGATGACGTGTAATTAATATTATTGATAGTGTAATTTATATCCTTCACATGACATTTAATACGTACACATCTGAAACCAACGATTAGCTTATATATATATAAATATATTTTGAAGAATAGAGGAGGACCATCCCCGTCTCACTCTACTCTCCAACCCATACTTATCTGAACATGAAACTATATCAGCCGATTTTTCTTGTTTAAACATCGGAACTTAAATAGATGAACGACCTTTTCAGAAATATTTCTCTTCCACATCTTTACCCAAAGTATATTGTAATTTACCAGATCAAAAGCTTTGGTAATCTAGGAAGAACGCGTAAACCGGGATCAAAATCAGGATAATTTATTACCAAAAATATGTGTACAATTAAATCATAGTAGTATAGAACAGATACTAAATTAAATTTCGGTGGTTATATTACAATGATATCGTTACAATCATCTGAAGTCGTAATGATCTATGTCCGATCTATCCATGATACCCGACCCGCGCCTCGCAACAATATACTTTTTCTGGGATCTACATTTTTTTCATCACTTCCGGTTCAAATTTAATTTAATTTTACGTACGAGTAACATAATTGTTTTTACCATCCGATAGAACTGTTTGCATTATAAAAGCTTTGATGTATCTATGCCATTAAAAGAAATAGCGGGTAGTATATGTAACTCCCTTACTACAAACGTGGGAATTTCATCAGGGTCAGTAATCTTCAAAATAGCAATAATGTTATCCAAGTCACATTATATGTTTCCCCTGTCTTTATCGAAAAATCTGTCGTTTTTTCTTTGGTACTACTAAAAATAAACGTTTAAGCAGTTGTGATTTCATCTTCTTTCCACTTACATTACTTTCGTGCACTTAATTCATTATGTCTAGCATATTTTGAATGTAAGCTAGCTTCATTAATAACAACGTTGCAATTGGTACATTTTATGATCGTAACAACTTTTGCATATATTATGGATACACAAATATGTCGACCGAGTGACCGAGCGAGACAAAAGTTTTTTGTTTATACAGATAATAGATTGGCAAACAAGCATATGGCCCGCATCAGATAGTAAGCGATTACCGCAGCAGATGCAGCGGGGATGTTACTCGCGCGCTACCAATTTTGTGACCTAAGGGTGTTTCGTCACAGTACTACTAAATTCTCTGCCATATCTCACCCTTCAAACCGGAAATTGGTGAGGCAGATGTACCCACGCAGACGACTTATGTACAAAGTCTCCCTCTGGTAATAAAGTTCCTGTTTTATGCAACAGGGTTTATTTCAAATTAATAATTTGACGAGTCCGATGGTAGCTAATAGCAAGAGCTTCAATTCCTACACAGGACAAACATTTAACTTGCTTGTTACGATCGCTATGTTGGCAGTGGGATAGTGAAGAGCCCAGTGGTTGAGTGGTTAGTAATGTGTACACCGACGCTTACAGTTTCTATTCCTATACAAATCAAAAATTTGTGTGCATGAACATGCCTGTCTAGGTCTACTTGATCTGGGTATTTCTAAAAGAGATAGGCACATAGAAGCAGGCCAATCGGGATGTTTTGATGAATATTAGGAAATCTTAGCTAAATAACAATTCCATGGATTAGACTTGTATTCTTGTGAGTGAGTGAGGTTGCCAGTAAGCTCCTAAGTTGCTGTAGTAGTAGCAGAGATAGCAACACGAGTGTTACTTCCTTCGTAAGCGTTCAAGTAACCACTTTACATTAGGTGATCTGTATACTTACATACTTCTAACATTGTATAAAAACAATGTTATTATACGCCAACCTAACGTTAACCTTGCTCCATCCCGTCATCACCATCAAAAGTGGTGGATAATCCATTCCATAGATTCCTAACAAAAGCTTATTAAAATGGATTTTGCCAATAATAGCGCGGCGATATTACGAGAAGTGTTTACAGGTGGATATCGACAAAGGGCCGCTGCAACGAGCAGCTTATCGAGATCTCCGCCTGAACAAACGAGCCGCGTCTCGCACACACTGCAGCGGGCACATGCTGCACAAACGGATTTAAAGGGCTCGGAGAATCTCAGCGATTGACTGATACGTTTGTATTGTAGAGATTATCTCTTGTTTAATCTGTTCGTTCTATTTTATAGAAGAGCTATGGTCACCCAGTGGATAAATGATGAAGACTATTAACCGATCTTTTTTTTTTATACAACGTCGGGTGTCATACAAACATACGGCCCACCTGATGTAAAGCGGTTACCGTAGCCTATGAACACCTGTAATACATTAAATATCACTTGCGCGATGCCGTCTCTGCTGCTAACACAGCAACTCCTTGGGAGCTTACTAGTGGCCTCACTCACACGCAGGAACACAACAACCCTCTGGAGAGTTATTTGGCTGCGGTTTTCTGTGAGGTATGTTGTGTTTACTACAAGTGAGAGGTGTTACCAGTAAGCTCCTAAGGAGTTGCTGAGTTGCCGCTACTTTACATCAGGGGCCGTTACCTTGTATGCCTTCCGACATGATGATTTAGTAAACAGAGCACTAAATTTACATTAAAATGCATAAAACGTTGATAGTTTTATAGTGTAACGTGCAACTGTTAAATTATGATATTCAGTGGAACGAAATGCAAGGTCCACGCTGATTGGGTGAAGGTGAACAGTATACCTCACTTATCAAAGATATTCATTTGTTGCTTATATTCAATTGTCATGGCATAGCATATAGTTGAGAAATATTACTTCTACTGCAACGACCCTTACTCATCCCTCTGCAGGGACACGGGTCTCCCTTCAACCTCAACTTCAAGGGGTGTAAAGCATACTGCACGACGATGCTCAACTGCGGATTTACGGAGGTTAGTGTTTTCAAACCTCCCGAAGGACACTGACTTAGGTTAAGGACTGTTATCTATCAAAAACATGCTTAATAACGAGTGCATGCGAGATAGATATATCCATCCATCCATAGACAGGGTGCGGTGCGATATTGCTTAATCTGCGCGTTCCGTTAGAACGCAAGGTGCATGTTAATTGGGTGAAGGTAAGTATACCTATACCTCGCTCGGCAAAGATATTAAATTAGTTGCCTCCAATCTAATTTTAATACAATATTATTTAACCCAATAGTTACTAATTACATAGTTACTGTGTACTTGGGAACTATTGCAATTAAAAAACAACATCGGAAGGCATACCTTATCAAGTATAAAGAGAAGCTACTAACATATTAATCTCAAGGCGTTCGTATCGTATTTTGACGGACGGCGGACTCAGGCATTACCCTGTCACCAACACTCGTGGGTTCGATTCCCACACAGGAAAAACATTTGTGTGTATGAACATGTTCTCTGTTCGTCTTGGTGTGGGTATTTTTAAGAGAAGTAGGACGCATCAAAGTAATTATAGGTCTGGGGAAGTACCTCCACCTCATACAAAACCGCGGCTATATGGCAACTCCCTAGAGGATTGTTGTGTTCCTGCATGTGAGTGAGGTCACCGGTAAGTTCCTATGGAGTTACTGTGTTAGCACCAGAGGTAGCAACGCGCGAGTGATACTTAATGTATTGCAAGCGTTTATAGGCTACGGTACCCGTTTTACATCAGGTGGGCCGTATGCTTGTATATCTTCCGACATAGTATAAAATTTTTTTGTAAAGGTACGGTGATATCTCTACGCCATACTCATGATCAACAAAAAATATTGTTATTAATGTTATTTAACAATTATCTTGCTGTCTTTATTTTCCCGCCAGTGCGGTAGGCAGAGAGAATCAAGCTCCATATGCAGTTCTTACAAACTTAATGTTCTCATTGACTAAAATAGTAGTAATACTTCTTAAAATTGCAGCAGACTCCAAATTGCAGCAGGGCTCCTATATAATTAAAGTTGCCAGTAAGCTCAGCTCCGCCGCATATGCAGTTAAGAGAATTCGACAATTAACGAACGTGGCGTCTGCCCACTTAGTATATTTCAGGTATTTTACATCATGTTTCGTATGGTACGCGGTAATTAACAATTGGGTACCGTTAAACTATTAATTGAGCAATACACTAACGATGCGAACTGTGTGAAAGCACATAACTCTATCTAAAAAGCGATAGTGTCACAAACAATCGACAAATTGTAATACTGCCCACTGATTGGTCGATAATGAATGACAGTGTGTATTGATAGATGTTAGTTCGAAATTTGAACACGGCACACGGAGAGATTGTATAGTATCGATTTTTATTGAAAATTCATTGCTCCATTTACAATATTGTCCCAGTCGATAATTTCGATATGTGTGTATTAAAAGAAACGGTGATCATTAATATAATAATTACGAAAGATTTTCTCGCCCAATATACCTCAACGTCTCAAGATGAAAGTCTTTCACCAGTGTGTATTGCCAGTGATGACTTACGGCACAGAAACATGATCCCTTACTCTGGGCATCATAGGGCTGAAAGCTGCATATCTTGCGATGGAGAGAGCCATACTCGGAGTTTGTGAGATAGACTCAGATATAATCACATCCGTATTAGAACTGGAGTTACCGACGTGGATCTAAGGTTCAGCAAGTTAAAGTATCCGTGGATATACAAGATAGTTCGAAGAGTATCACATATAAACAATGACTTTTCAGCTATCCCTCGTAATTATCTAGTTAAATCGCTAATTTCATTCGCAAAGAATACACGTATATTTTGAATTTTAATAAACTATTATTTTTAATGAGATTAAAATATGCACTCATGCATCAAGATATCAGAATGCTATACATAATATGTCAGTTTGAAAATCAGTATTAGATACAAAAATCGTAGGTGCTATACTCGTATTTCACGGCAACATTTGAATTCTCTCATTGAAATTACAGCATCATTTCTTTTCGTAAATCGAAACAAACTTGTGAATGGAAAGATAGAATAAACGTTCTGTATTTGCTATTGGGTACTCGCGGTCACTAATCTACCAGCACTTCGGATATGATCATTGGCGAAGAAGAAACACCTAAAGAATAGACTTTTCTTTGAATCTCTTTGTCGCAGAATATCTCAATTAGATATTACAATAATTTATGCCAGCCTATCAGTGTCACTCCTTCTTCTTTGCCTACCCCACAAGGAATTCGTCCTAAAGATATACACACATAAATACATTATATTATCATACACAATGATGCGAAGTGACAATGTGAATAATTTCAAGACATCACTGTGACTTATATAATAAATAAGCCTCACACAGAGTATGTTTGATGTCTTTTGAAAAGACAGAACCATTTCAATTTATTAGAGAATCGAATACAGTCAAAACTAACTATAAAACATATATTGTTGTTTCAGTTCTTGTGTCAATCTTTATTGAGAAAAAAGAGAAAAAACATCCTGTATCTATTACACCGACACATAACACTCCAAAGAACATTAAGTAGGTCATTAGGTTACATGCACAAACACCACGATGCGAGCAGAGATTGAAGGATCACAAAAATGTGTGCACGCATTAGAAAACGAGGAACCTCGCAGGGCCGGGAACGTTGCCGCTACAATCGCGGCGAAATATTGCGGGGAGAGATTTCGCGATGACGAAGCGCTCCGGATAAAATGTTTCGTTAGCTCGCCGAAATGACTTTGGGATCGCGAGAATCGAAAATCGGCTTTAAGATTACTTATCTATACAGATATTTTGAGAAACTGGATGTCGCTGACGTGTCTCTGTCTAATGTAACAATCGAGTAAAGCGACGTCGATCACGGCCGGTCTATGGATGAGTTTAGTCGTCTCGTACACTAAGGGTTATTTTATTAATGCAAATACTGTGTAAGTGCCCGCGTGTGCTTATTGGCGAATAAATGTTTTTATCTGTTATGTGCTTTCCATTTCAGGGATGTTAACTTCTTGCTAAAGGTGAAATTAGAATTTTGTTCACATATTTAAGTTTCCAAGTGTTCTATTTCATGTTTTAGAGGATGTTTTGTGTTTGCCTTTAGACCCTCACGGGTACTTAGACACGTCTTACATTTCAATATATATAATATTTTATATATTTTTTTAAGTTTTTCTCTTTTTTATTCTAACAGCATTTCAAATGACCATTGGCGAAGAAGAAATGTCAAAAGAAACTTGCCAATATAGGTCTTTTTTTCCAAATCATCTTATACATAACTGTGTATTATGTATGCGAAGTTTGATGTTAATGAGTGTTGATGCAATATTTTATACCCTCTTAAAATGAGATGTCCTTGTAAATTACTAATTAACAAAGTACAACATCGCACAAGCTGGCATTTCAAATTCCAATTTTCGAGTGCGAAATACTGTAACGACCGCTCTAGGTAAATGATGAACAAACTAGTGGTCATCTACGGTATAAATTCGACTGAAATTTATTATTTTTTGAGTTTCACTCGAAATTCTCTTCACAAATTTAATACGTATATTTTTATACATACATGTACTTCTTCCATGTGGTATACCGTTTCCTAATACATTACAATTGGTGAGATCTGCTACTAAAGCCTAAGGATTTGGCGAAGATACAAATATTGACGTGAAACGACTGCCGTCAGGCCTCTAAATCTTTAAATATATGTATGTATACGTAATAATATTGTGCTTATATATTTTTATATATTTCAAAACCTAGAGGACTGACGACAGTCGTTTGACGTTCACTGCTCTAAATATATATACATATATATCTAGAGCTGTGATCAACTGACCTCCGGTTCGAGTCCTGGTGGTTCTGGCGGCCAGGTACCATTAAATTCGTACTTTTGGATTAATGTGCATATTTATCACTTGCTCGGTGGTGTAGAAAAACATCGTGCCGAAACCTACACGTCCAAATTATATTTTAAAACCTGTGACCATATGTGACCTATGAAATATAAACATATTTCTTTCTACACTCCTCCATTCATGCGAAACATTATCTGTGCCAAATCTCATATTCGTCGATGCGCGCAATGGCTAAAAAAGGGAATAAAGGTTTTATTAATATATAGATAACCACATTTGTAATACATTACAATAATGTATTACATAGCCTCGTTTGATGTACATCAGGTACATGACGTGTATTCAACAAAACAAACAAGAACAAACATGCTGTCCCCGGATACTGCGGCTTCCCGAAATGTCGACCGCCGTAAATTTGCGAAACAAAAATGGAATTTAAAAAATGGGAAATGAGGGCGAAAACGTATATTTGAGACCTAGAATTAACATATATATACATTCGTACGTGAATATGAATGAATATATACGTTAATATATGCAGAAATAATGCAGGATGAAAATATGACGAAACAGATATACAATGCGAAAATTAGGGGAGCCGAGAAAGACCAAGGTTCACCTATTTGAAGTGTTTTATCAGGAGCCTTAGGTATCGACTAGTGTGTATGAAAAGAGCTATGAATGTTAAAGAAGCCAGTGAGGTATGTAAAGACCGCGTCTTATAGCGATCGGTTCTCTCTGCCTACCCCGCGTGGCGATCTGCCGTGAAGATATACATACATATATGTCAATATAAACATGTATCGGATGTCCAGGGAATTAATACTTTAGTACATTTCCAAAGGATAATATTGTCGTGTCATTTCACATTATCATTTTTCTTCATACATAAACATGTAATCAAAAAGTACATTTGAATTTTCGCGTCACAGTCACTTGTTATACTGGATATCTGGTATTATTTGGTGCAAGAGGCGGTATTAGGGAGTGCGCCAGTCACGCGATCTCCTAATCTCATACCATTGTTCCAACTAATTATTCTTTGTCACAGAGCTTGTAGAACTGGACATGTCGGAATTCAGAATCTTAACTACGATCAAACTGAGCAACTTCGTGCCTAATGCTGTCTGCTGTGTGCACCCACACACACACACACTTCACATGACACAATATGATACATTTTTACGCAATTGCTGAAACTTCTCTTTTTAAAACACCCAGACCGAGACAAACAGACATGTTCATGCACACAAATGTTTACCCTGTGGGGGAATCGAACCCACGAGCGTTGGTGTCAAAGTAACGTAACAGCGCGTTTCTCCACTGTGCCACCGAGCTCAATATAGTAAATGAGTCATAGTAGTAATTAAGGTAATCGAATCATCAATGTGTGGGGAAAATATATGCGATCTAATAGCTTCTAATTTGTCACAGACGCAAGATATATTTTCTTTCCTGGTGCTATTTATGTGTATTACTAACGATCATCCCGCGACTTCGTTCGCTAGTAATGTTCGTTCACAATTTTATCGGTTCTTTATTTCACCATATGCATAACTCTAATTCTTTTTCTAAAATCAGAGTAGCCTAAGTTACTACTTATAATATCAGCTCTCTACCCGCAACAAACAGACAAACAAAAAAAAAATTTGTTCTTTTGGTATAAGTATTATCTTTTCTACGAGCTCGGAGGCGCAGTGGTTAATAACGCGATTTCGACACCAACGCTCGTAGATTCGATTCCCGCACAGGACAGACAGTTCTGTGCATGAACATATCTGTGTGTCTTAATCTGGGTGTTTTTAAGAGAGGCAGGGCACATCAAAGCGGCCCGTCTGGAGAAGTACCGCCACCTCACAGAAAACCGCAACCAAATCCAAACCAAAGTGTTCCTGCGTGTGAGTGAGGTCAGCTCCTAAGGAGCACCTGTGTTAGCAGCAGAGGTAGCACCGCGCGAGTGATATTTAACCCTTCGAAACCCGGGTGGTCGTATACGACCGCGAAATGTATGGCGAAATGTATGGGAAAACGTATATAACGGGTTCTGACTGCTCAATGTATTGCCAGCATTTCTTGGCTACGGTAACTGCTTCACATTACACATATTTTGAATAAAAAAAATACATGAATTTAGTAAAAAGCTATTATTTTGATGTTACCCACTTTTGCTATATTTATTCGTGTAGATTCTTTTGCGTTTGCCAAATCATTATTAGTATTTCGTAGGTAGGTAAGCCGATGTCCAAGTAATACAGTTAGTGGATGCATTCGCCATCATTACTGTCGTGGATGCTGTGGTTGTCTCTATAATGTGGATTATTGCATAGAAATTTAACCCTGCTGCATCAAACTAGTACTATTACCGAATAATTTCGGGAAAGATATTGTAAAAAGTATCAATTTACTGACCAGTGACGGAATGCTGAAATGGCTAGTTTAACAACAAAGTACGTGGGTTTAATTCTCACAAAGAAAAGCATTTGTGTGCGTAAACTTGTCTGTTAGTCTTGGTGTGGATGTTTGTAACAGAGATCGGGAGCACGAAAAGTTTCAGACGGTAAGTACCTCTTCTCTCTTCTACTCCCAGATGGATAGGTTGTGTTCCAACTTGTGAGTGAGTGAGGTTACTAGTAAGCTGCTTCGTGCTGTGTGGTCAGCAGAGATGGCAACGTGCGAGCGGCACTTCGTACATTGCAAGCGTTCAGAGCTTACGGTAACCTACTTGTTCCTAGCGTCATTCCGTTTTCTAATCCATTAGGATTGACGGGGTCCGCTACCTAAGCCTAAAGATTTGGTGAAGATACTTATTTTTCCATATAGCAACTGCCGTCAGACCTGTCTTAGTCTGGATGTTCTAAGTGAGGTAGGGCGCATCAAAGCAGCCCGTCTGGGGAAGTACCTCCACCTCACAGAATACCGATGCTAAATAACAACTCCCTAGAGGGTTGTTGTGTTCCTGCGTGTGAGTGAGGTCACCAGTAAGCTTCTGAGGAAGCCATCGTGCGAGTGATACTTGATATATTACAAGCATTAATAGACTACGGTAACTGCTTTACATCAGGTAGGCCGTATACTTGTATGCCTCTCGACGTTGTATAAAAAAAAATCGCAGGTTTCAGTAACCATTGTACGTAGAATGGTATAAATGAATACTTACGGACTTAGCGGTAGAATGGTATAGTGTATGGTATGTCCACTTCTAAACACTCAGAGCTCGTTCGATCGATCTTCAAGCGGTCTGCAATTATGGTGCGCGTTATTTTTGTTCGAAAAATAATTGCTATCGTCCAGAAGTTTCTCGGCGCGAATGGCAATATAATAGAGACTAATACGGTTATACTCCCAAAATGAAGACTTATTTCGTTTTGGTTGGGGTGCAGGAGTTTTGTGGCGAGTTGGCTTTTGTTACGATTGATTATGTTTCTAAGAAGAGGGCACAAGTGATAAAGAATTGATAATTGTCATAAGCGTATTCTAGTCACCTTTAGAGAGGTAGGGCTTACAGAATACCGCAGTTAAATAACAAACTCCCTAGAGGGTTGTTGTGTTCCTGCGTGTGAGTGAAGTCACCAGTTAGCTCCTCAGGAATTGCTGTGTTAGCATCAGAGGTGGCACCACGCGAGTTATGATACTTAATACATTACTTAGCGTTGGTAGGCTACGGTAACCACTTTACATCAGGTGGACCGTATGCTTGTATGCCTCCCGCCGTAGTATAAAAAGAAAGTCATAAAACGGGTAACCATGCAAGGTCCAAAGATATCTCGAGCGCTTTTGATAAATGCTTTATAGCGTTACGATTTACAATAAAGGCGAGTGTATTCTACTGAAGCATGATAATAAAACAAGACTGTTGCGCTGCTTCTGATACACTCACATAGGGTTCCGATTTGGGCACAAAACGATAATTGTCAACGATATAATATATTGTTTTATATTGTAATTGTAACGATATAACTAAATTGTTCAGTTATTTAAAGACAGAGACATTAATTTGCTATCAATCATATACTCACGTATTGAGTAAATAATTATTAGAGTATTCAATCTATATGCGTAAATATCTATTAAAATATCAATCATTAGTCACTAAGATGGGCCTTCTTTCAATGTTGATATTAATTACATTAAATTATCAAAATACGCTTACTTATAATTTTTTCTGGGAATGACTGAAATAATCTTTAACACTATAAAAACAAATTTATCATAGCTATGATTTCTCGATAGGTACTTGTCCATTTCGATATTGTTGACAGATGTGTCGGCGCAAGTCGGAAGAGTTGACTCCACCGGAATTAGTCTTAGATCTGGAGAAGGATTGCCGTAACGGGCCCCAAGGGAACACTTTCACAACGCAACTTTCGGGCCAGCATGGCAGCGTCAACTGACAGGACACTGTAGTCCTTTGTCAGTTGCCGCTGCAAATTTGAGGTCCTCTTTTCGCTTACCAACAGGCGAAGCGGATCCACTATGCTGAGCCAATAAAAAAAAAGAACAAACACACCGGGCGAAAACTACGAGTACTAGTAGGTATATTTACGTAAAATGTACACAAAATCTTGGAAAGAGTGTATCATACATAGCGTGTGTGCCAGGGAGCGAACGCCAAATATTGTCCCGATGGCTCTGCGACTTGCGTCGGCAAATATGTGAAGTTTTGTTTGTAATTTCGTTGGAAATAAACGGCGACACGCGATCAGCGGCTGCAGTAAATCGATGGGTTTAAATTGAGATTAAATTTGGTGTTCCGTATAAACAGAATACCAAATGTCATGCCGGTCACACGGTCAAATGTCATGCCGTTCCGAGCAAATTAAATGTTAATTTCGATACTTTATTTACGTTGCAATATTTTTTGTAGCCATGTGATAGATAACTCTAGGTTAATTGCAATGTTATGTTATGTTAATTTACTTTGTAAATTAGAAAACAGGGACGCAGTAGTTTTATTTAGGAGAACAATTTCAATATGAAGATATTTTCTTTGGTGCGAACTTTAATTTTGTATTTTTTTTTTTATGAAACGTCGGGGGGCATACGTGCATATGGCCCGCCTCATATTCATAAAGTGAATACCTATCAACTCTCACTGTACAATTGCTACGGTAACCTCTTCATATACGGTGGATCGTACACTTATTTTCCTACGGATGTTGTATAAATAAAGGTATAGAAAAACAAGTAGAAATTTTTTTACAGAGAAGAGAGAAGAGTGTGCATGTGGAGTTTTAATAATAACTCTAGCATAGCATAGAGACAGACGCTAATGTATTTTGGTTACCCTGCTGCTAACACAGCACTTCTTCATGTGCTTACTGGTAATTTCACATACTCACTGGAACGACTAACGAGCTCGGTGGCTCAGTCGTGAATGAAGCGACTTTGACACCAACGTTCGTGGGTTCGATTCCCACACAAGGCAAACATTTGTGTGCCTGAACATGTCTGTTTGTCTTGGTCTGGATGTTTTAAGAGAGGTAGGGCGCATCAAAGTAGCCCGTCTATGTAAGTACCTCCACCTCACAGAAAACCGTAGGCAAATAACAACTCCCTAGAAGGTTGTTGTGTTCCTGCGTGTGAGTGAGGTCACCGAGTGATACTTAATATATTACAAGCATTAATAGGCTACGGTACCCGCTTTACTTCAGGTGCGCCGTATGCTTGTATGGCTCAAAATAAAAACAAACGACCCTTCAGTGAGTTCTTATTGGTTGCGGACTGTGGTGTGGTGGTGGTGTGTGGTCGAGGTACTTCGTCGAAGCATCCCCAGTGTGACTACTTCAATGCGCCTTACCTTTTTTTATTAATTAGCCCCTATTAATACACAAGTTGTTTTGACTCTAAATATTATAGTAAATTTATTGTGTTACAGCCACTGTAAGTTCTAAACAGTACTTAATAAACTACGAGTAAATTAATTTTAAACTATTCTTAGGCTCCAGAGCCTAGCGAATGTGCGACCTTCGACTTTCAATTTTGCAGCTAACTACTAAAACAGGCTTATAAAATCTGAAGTGTTACCTTAACTATATATTCATAAACCCTTTAAAGCCAATAACACTCACAAAACCGCGTAATCAAACCAATATCAATAACAATAAACTTGCACCCTAACGCGAGGACATAAAGAATAATACGCCGTATGAAGCATCGTTATGCAGCAATCATAATTCCTTTATCGGCACTTGGGACCATGAAGACAATGATATTAAATATTTATACGCTTCTCTGCCAAGATTTTATTTTTTTGAGGGGAATAATATTTTTACGCAGCTATATATGCAGTGATTGCGCATTTAGGGGTATTGCTAAATTGTTTATACATATTTAAAATGTAGGAAGTGCTTTTTTATGTTTTTATTTATACCCTCGTATGTAATGGCAAATAGACTTAGACTGATGTAATGTGAATCTTGATAATGAAAAAAATGTTGACGTCATTACTGCTATCAATGCTGGCATCTCACAAGGCTCTGTACTATGCCCAACGCTCATTATTCATTGTTATGCAGACTACCGTACCGGGATGCTTTTTGGAAGAAGAAATACCATTTAGTATCTTTGCAAATAACACACATATAAACAATATAAATGCAAAAAGACGAATTATGATTATGATTAAGCTAGTTAAAGTTAGCACAAGACATTTTAATAAAGAGTATTATAATAATGTGTGGCGACGAGGCCTTAGCATGGTATGTGTATTATTTTCTTTATAATAAACCTTGACGTGGTGAAAAACAGACGATTGATATTTGTGTTTATGCAACGTCGATAGACATACAAGCATACTGCCCGCCTGATGTAAAGTGATTACTGCAGTCTATGAATGCTAAGTAACACTCGTGCGATGCTACCTCTGCTGCTAACACAGCAACTCCTAAGGAGCTTTCTGGTGACCTTGTTTGCACGTACGAACACAACAAACCTCTGGGGAGTTGTTATTTGGCTACGGTTTTGTGTCAGGTGTTGGAGGTACTTCCCCAGGATTTAATGCGCCCTAATATAAACCTAGTCCGGCCATAAGTTCTGTTACAAATGAATATGCAATTATTTTTTTATGAAGTAATGTAATCTTAATAAAACTTATATGTACATATATATATTATGGAGGTCAGCAAAAAATAAAAAAATATTATTCTATTCTAAATGCCCACATTTGGCTTTGATACATACCTTTAATCTGTCTGGCCACAAATCTTCGCATTTACGCACTGTTTCACAAAGACTTCTTAAGAGACACAATGTTGCCGTGTCGTTTGGAGCAGGCATGTCCTCTAAAACTGACTATAATATATAATATAATATATATAGATCTGGGCTAGACGAGGGCCAGTCTTCAGCTCTTACAAAGTCCAGAACGTTGGTTTCGAGCCAGACTTCCGTAGTTCGTGCCTCGTAACCAAGTGCAGAGTCCTGCTGGAAAATCCACGGTACATTTTTAAAAAGTGTTTTGCTGAGAAGTTTCACAATACGATCCAAGACAGTCTTTTGATACACTTGGGCTGAAGTCTTCACTGCTTTTTCACAAAAATGAAGCTTTGATTACAGACACAGGATGATGACCACGTTATACCTTTCCGACCACTTGGGCGGATTCTTTAGAACTGTGTGCGTACACTGTGTCATTTTGCTTGTTGTAGTGCTTTTCAATGGTGAACATTTTTAAAAAGGATATTTTTGTGCCTTTCTAGTTCTAACAGAACGCGGTCGCCCCGATCTTTTATAGTCTTCAACAGAGGAAGTATAGGAATATCTGTCGATAGTACGATATGCGAATATACGACTGATACCAAGCTTTTAAAGTGTCTTGAATATGACCGACGGCTCCATACCCACTTTGTGCAAGGCAATCATTGTAATCCTATTTTCTTTAACACTCAATTCCATATTGTAATTTGATAATAAACGCATTTAAAATTCGAAATAATTAAAGAGTAGAAAATGAAATGTTAGTATGTAACAGTATTTATGGCCAGACTAGATATATAGACTATTTATTACACTTTTAGAAAGTGAACAGCTTCTGTCTAACATTGAAAGTACGCTGTCTAAAACAGTCGATTGGGAACGACTAAACTTTGTCTTATTCAATACCGCTAACGTTCAAGTTTGAGGATTCAGCGATAAAAAGTTGCATTGCTGTGGCTTCGGCTTCAGCTTTCCAAGTATTGATGTCAAGGTCTTGTTAATAGTTAGATTCAATTCATCTTTTTTTTTATATACCGCTAAGGTGGTAAACAAGCATACGATCTGCCTGGTGTTAAACAGTCACCGTTGGCTATGGACATTTGCAACACCAGGGGTGTCACTCGTGCGTTGCCGACCCTGAACGACGTAAAGGAGAAGACCGGAGGATATATTGAGTACGTAATGGAGGTTTTTCTGTACACTACGATGGATGGCATACAAGCATACAGTCCGCGTGATGTAAAGCGGTTACCGTAGCCTATGAACGTTGGCAACAAAAATAATGTCGCTAGTGCATTGCCAACCCCGCTGTCAACACAGCAACTCCTCATCTTCTGATGACCTCACTCACTCGCAGGAACTCAACAGCCCTCCAGGTAGTTGTTATTTGGCTGCCGTCTTTTGTGAGGTGGAGGTACTCCCAGTCGGGCTAAGGTCGTGCCCTACCTCTCTTTCGCCAGAGCCTCGTCTGTTAGTAAGTAGGGTACACGACGTGCAGGTGAGGTTGGCTTTGGCTCTAAAGGTGACATTGAGCCACTTACCCCCCAGGTGATGACTCAGGAGTAATATTGAAATAAGGAGAGCTGACATTCTACACCACAGTGCTTCCTGCGACGAGTTAAGAAGTGAATTAAACCTCTTTACTTCTATAATCTCGTTTACTTTGAAACTAGTTTACTTAATTAAAAGCCGCAGGTATAAAAATCTAATGTCTCTATAATTCAAATCAGTTTGATCTATTAACCATATTATATTGAATGAGACGAGCTCGGTGGCTCAGTCGTGATTGACGCGACTTTGACACCAACGCTCGTGGGTTCGATTCCCACACAAGGCAAACATTTGTGCACATGAACATGTCTGTTTGTCTTGGTCTGTGTATTTTCTATGTATAATAAGTATGTATTTACAAAAAAAAAATGTATTTACGTATGTTTATCAGTTGTCTAGTACCCATAACACAAGCTTCGCTTACTTTGGGCTAGATGGCGCTGTGTAATTTGTCCAACGATATAAAAAAAAATCCTTAAAACAAGTTTCGTCTCGAATTGCTAAGATTAAAACGAACCGTTAGTAGTATAGTATAGTAACCGTTAGTCATACTTAGTGATGGGAACAACTGGGGAACTAAGTAATTAAGGTTCTATGAATAGTATAAACTTTTGACTATGCTCCGGCCATTCTACCTGAGTGAGTCGCGTGCGAGGTAGAAACACACGATGCAATCGGGATTATATCGACCTAAATTCAGATGTAACACAATGTTTTTGTTCACGTGTCCTACATACTGTCTTCTAAGTCGTTCACTCTTGGCAGAGTGATCGTGGTCTCATGTAGATGCATCTTCTTTGGACAATGCAGTGTTCGCGATGCGTCTCCACTTGTTGCGGTCTTCAGCGTTACGGATAGTTAGCGATTCAGTTCTATTTCCATCCGTTATGTTGATCAATGGTACAGCTTGTGCCTTCCGTACTATGAGATCCCGTATAGAGAGATGATCATTGGCAAACTTTTTCTTAGCGTTATCCCATTTCCTAATTTGAGTTGGCGGGGTCGGTTACTTTAAACCTATCGATTTGGAAAAGGTACTGAATTTGACATGGATCCTTTGCCGTCAGACCTCCAAGATCGAGAGAGAAAACGAGACCTTTCTTAGGTTGGGTCTCACGTTTTTTCGAAATATACTTTTTTGTATGTGCGGGATTCCACACGATGTTTTCCTTCACCGCTGAGTAAGTGATAATTACAAATATGTACATAAATCCGAAAACACAGATTTAGAGGTCCCCATGCCCCCGCCAGGTCCAGGAGCGGACTAAGGTGTTATCCGTTGCAGCCTTTATCAAATCTGTCCAGCGCATAGGTGATCGTCCTCGTGACCGATTGCCCACCACTTGTCCCTGGACAATGAGTCGTTCTATGGAGTTTTGGTTTACAGTACAATGCAAAAAAATATGTTTTTATGCGAAAATAATTTGCTATAATATTCCATTAGGGAACTCTCGGAGAGCGCGTCGGACTCGCACTTGGCGGCTTTTTTTTTAATTTATCGTTACAATAATAATGTCATCATCATCATATCAGCCGAAAGATGTTCACTGCTGAACATAAGCCTCCCATCTAGACTTCCACAGCAATTGGTCTTGTGCTGCTGGCATCCAACGGCTCCCTGAGATCTTCACAAGATTGTCTGTCTATCGTGTCCTACGCTGAGTTTTCCGGTCGCCATTCGAGAACCTTTCTTCCCCAACGGCCATCGTTTCTGCGAGCTATGTGACCTGCCCACTGCCACTTCAGCTTGCTGATCCTTAGAGCCACGTCGGTAACTCCAGTTCTGCTACGGATGTGCTCTTTATTGAACCTATTTCGCAGAGAAACTACGAGCTTGGCTCTCTCCACCGCACGCCGTGCAGCCTTGAGCTTTCGTATGAGGCCGATAGTGAGGGAACAATAATAGTCTAATATACAGTACAATCTTAAAATACAATACAAGAAAAGTGAAATTTCCGAGTTTCTTGAAAGCATATTATAAAGTATGAATATTTTTTCACATACATACATTTTATTATTAGACGCATCAACTTCTCGTGAAGTTGACTTACTCACAGGAACGCAACTCCCATCCCACCTCTGCTGCTCACACAGCAACTTTTTAGGAACTTATTAATAAGCTCACTTACTCGTAGAAACACATCATGCCCACAGCTGGGCTGCTTTGCATCCTACCTCCCTTACATAACACAGTTAGATTTGTTTATGAAGGATTTAGATGGTTTCTGAGATATTCTCATGTCTCATTCATTGCAATCGCTAATAACATTTACTTAAATTCTTATCAACTGCAAATATTTAAAATTTCTCGCTTTACAAACTTTAGACACAAGGATCACAAAACAACAGATGGAAAGACGGATGGACAGAGCACACCATGAAGGTTATTTTTCTTTTTCGTTTTTGATACGGAATCCTACAAAAGTAAGTGATTACAACTTTACCTATTCATGTTGAACTATAATAAACTCAGCTATCGTCAAGTTGCACTTAACTAGAAGTGTAAATATAGCAGACAATGTATATAGACACAGAGCAATGACTTACAGAAGAATCACTCCGCGGCAATACTCAAATAAAATAATCAGCGTGAGTTAAGTAGTCAATCTTAGATAAGAAACAGAGTAACATATTATCGAACAAACTAGTGGCCAAATGTCCCCATTTTGGTTATAGACAATTGCAAATCCGTCTTAAGTTGTAAAAAAATTATGTATTTTAAATTAGTATCTAACTTAAAATTAGTTCGAGAGAAAAATAAGCGCAATATTTTATGTACCTATGCACACACTAACTGATATACCTACTCACGGACTCACAAAACGCATAAAAGCTGTCTTGGTATAAAATGATTCAGGATGACTTAAAACGTAAACATGTGTACAGTTCAACGCAACAATACATTTGAAATGTAACTTTTAGGCAATTAAAATAAATCTGCCGAAAATGGGACGAAAATAATGTTTTTTTTTTACAATCAAAGCACCAACTACTTTTTAATCCTATTATAATAGATGAACTATTGATAATATCAAAACAAAATAACTTGCAATTATTATAACCATTTCCTTTTGATGTTCTGACATATTCGCCATGCCAAATTCACTGATTATATCATTATTTTAGCAACACGATTTGTTTTGACAATTTCCCGATATTCGGTGATATTTTATATACTATCGTCCGGTTGGTATAGTAATATTTTCAAGGTTCAAGTGTCTTAAAATACATGTTGTAGTTTTATTTTCATCTAGTAAGGTTTAATTATAACTTCTATCGGGATTTTGTATCAAATGTAGCAATAATATGGCTAAGGGTTTTCACTGGTAAAAGTAAGTATACAATCCGAAGCGACTTAAGTGTTTTAAATTCTTGAGAATGTTACAATACTCGTGTCCTAGGTGTATAATCAATATTGATGTTATACGTCTTTAAATTTGCCTCCATGTCGGGAGGCAGTTCAGAAAACTGATGATAACAAAATCGGAGGATTTGGTGTTGTAGCTATATATCTAACTTTTACTCCAAAAATTTAATTACACCACTTTATAGCCAATGAATCAAACAATTTGTTAGGTTGAATGAGAATTATGATGCATACTATAGATGATTTTACTGCAACGTATATATTTCCTTTCAAAATAACTTACTTCCGCTTAACCTTTACGGAGCCTTATTTGCGTGAAACTCACGGCTAAGCCCATGACATAGTCAGACTTTTTTTACAACGTCGAGAGGCATACAAGCATACGGCCCACCTGGCCTTGCATAGCTTGCAATACAGGAAGTATCGTTCGCGTATTGCCACGGCTACTGCTAACATAGTAACTCATTTGGAGCTTATCGGTAGCTCATTGTAGAAGGGAATAATGAAAGTGGACGAAGCGAAACAAGTATGTAAGGATCGTAGCAAGTGAAAAGAAGTGGTCTCTGCCTACCCCTACGGGATAGAGGCGTGATTATATGTATGTATGTATGTATTTGTAGAAACACTAAAACGCTCCAGGAAGTTGTAATTTGATGGCGGTTTTCTGTGAGATGATGGT
Organism: Pyralis farinalis; assembly: GCA_947507595.1. NCBI lineage: Eukaryota > Metazoa > Arthropoda > Insecta > Lepidoptera > Pyralidae > Pyralis > Pyralis farinalis. The sequence goes on from OX382274.1 coordinate 1,516,689, forward strand.
ATTTCCCAGTCAGGCTGCTTTGATATGCACAACCTCTTAATACGATATCTATATGGAGGTAAGACGTGAATATTACGATATAGGAGTGAGACTTCTGCGTATATTTATTCTGTGACATACAGGACGGGATGCCAGCATGCCATCCATTTGGGGAATAAAAGTTTTTATTGTCTCTGGCAGTTCGGTTTATGAGCTATTGTAGCAATGGCCGGCGAGTGTGAGCACAGTGCTGTCAGGACGACTTTGATGGCTTAATCGTGTTCATAATGTTTAATTCTGCATTATACTATTTTGATCCTTTAGATACCTACGCATAACGTTTTATTTCTTAATATATCTTAACGCATAACGAGTTAGATATTATTTTGAGGCATAAATACTAACAATTACCTATGTCAACATAGGTAATTGTTATTAGGCAGACTGTTGAAGCATAAATATAAGTAATCATGTGCGATCGAGATTCGCAAGGCGTTTTATATATCTTTTGATTAAGATCGTATTTTCTCAGGAAACATACCTTGATGCGTAAACGTAATAATCAAAACTTTATCGAAATACAAATAAACTTGTACGTGACTACTCGATATGCAAATCGTGTGAACCTTCTGAGATACACATACATATGCTGCTTTAATAAGATTTGCGATAGATCTTAACCATCTTCCCGAAAAGAGGAGGTTGTTCGTAGCATACTTATTTATAGGTTATGTATGTTCACAGATGTTTGTGGTATGCTCCATGTAATTTGAATAATTCATACTTTTGCCGAGCTCGGTGGTTCAGTCGTGAATGACGCGACTTCGACGCCAACGCTCGTGAATTCGATTCCCACACAAGGCAAACATTTATGTGTATGAACATGTCTGTTTGTCTTGGTCTGGATGTTTTAAGAGAGGTAGGGCGCATCAAAGCAGCCCGTCTGGAGAACCTCCACCTCACAGAAAACCGCAGCCAAATAACAACTTTCTAGAGGGATGTTGTGTTTTGAGCAGAAGATATCGCACGAGTGATACTTAATATATTACAAGCGCTAATAGGTTTACCAACGTATTATAAAAACATGTATGTGTATGTACTGATATTGAATGCCTTTAATGCCTGAATATGCCTGAATTTTGATATAGGTATGATGAAAATTTGTTGATAAATCGACAAGTTTTGGAACAAAAACTTTAAAATTGTACCCGCAATCCCCACACCACCGACTTCACTGAAGTCGATAATCTACATTTATGAAAAAAATCGGTACATAAACACACTCCATATTTTTATACTACGTCGGGAGGTGTACAAGCACGCGGTTCAGCTGATGTAAAGCGGTTACCGTAGCCCATGAACGCTTGCAATACATTAAGTATCACTCGATGCCACCTCTGTTGCTAACACAGCGACTCCTTAGGAGTGACCTCACACGCAGGAACGCACCAACCCTCTAGAGAGTTGTTATTTGACTGCGGTTTTCCATGAGGTGGAGGTAATTCGGCAGACTGGCTGCTTTGATACGCCCTAAATATATACACACAAAAGGACATACAGTATAACTGAAAACCTGGAGTGGGTTAAAACATTTCTTCGAGCTTACTGGAAGTATTTTTTTTTATACTACGTCGGGAGGCATAAAAGCACCTGATGTAAAGCGGGTACCGTAGCCTATTATCGCTTGACAAATATTAAGTAACACTCGCGCAATGCCCCCCCTGCTGTTTACACAGCAACTCCTTGGGAGCTTACTGGTGTATTTGCCCAGACGGAACGCTTTGATGCGCCCTACCTCTCTTAAAAGTTTCTAAAAGAAGGTGAAACGTTAGCTAAGCTTCTGTGTCAAAGCTAATCTTCTAATGTAAAACTGCGTGACCGTTTCCACTACTGCTAAGCGATGTAGCAGTGTTTAATGTGCTACCAAGATGCGCTGCGTGAGGTAGCGGTGTGAGGAAGGTGCGGGGCTCGAACTTGTACATTGTGTACTTGCCTTGTACATGACAAGGTACCTCACCCACACAATAGGGAATACGCATGAAAACAATTATCATATAAAGAGTAAACAAAAATATTTTTTTGGAGTTTAGTTTCCTAAATTTTTTTTTTTGGTTATTTTTGGTGTTAAAAATCGTAAAAAAAAACAAACGGTTTTTATAACAAAAACAACTTCCTAATTTTAATCATTGTCATATTTTGAACATGTTTTACTATGACAGCTGCAATGTGAAGGCCTGAATTGCAAAAATAAAACTAATATTTAGATGAAATTCATACATTTTTTCATAGTTTTCATAGGTTGTGACGTCATCAACCGCGGTCTTATTATGAATGAATGAAATGCCACTTTCAAACAGCATTATCTCGCAAACTAATTATCGTACAATAATACTACTTTGAGATATCTTCCTGTCTCGATCTCCTCTTTTAAATTCAGTCCTGAAAAATTTTATGTATATTCCCTATTACCGCATCCGTAACTTACATCTTTAACTCCCATCTGTAGCACTCATCCTTAGCACACATTCCTCCATTTAAAAAATGTTGCTTCGTTGACCCGTTTCCTCCAGTGCTAAGATAAACTAAACTATGAAAATAAATGATCCTTATTGTACATCATACACATCCTTAGCTACACAGCTGTGTCTCCAACATCTCTATATCTACAATATAATTGTAATCGCAGTCAGATAAATATGACAAATTTCGGCTCATTTCGAAATATTACTGAAAGGCTCCGTAATTGACTTATAATACTTAAAACAAATGGACTCCATTTAAATAAATGCTTTATTTTAGTGTTGTCCTTTTGAAGCGATCAAATGCTTGATATTTAATAATATTATCCCAAATTATTAATGACTGGCAAGCTTTGCCATTTGTATTTCAATCAATACATATCTTCGCGCTAGGTTCGTTGTGGGAGAGGTCAAAAGAATCGCCTGCAACAAGATGTGGTCCTTACACACGTTACTCGCTTTTATAATATTCATAGCTCTTTTCAGACAAGCTTACCTAATTTAGAGGCTCATGACATCGCCTTCTATCATAGCAAGAAATACGAGGGTTTACATTGAGGATTCTAATAACCACAAAAACAGATTTTTGTAAAGCAAAACAAGTAACAAAATCAAAGACAGAGATTTCCTTCTTCTTCTTACCGTTATCCCGTTATCTAATCCACTATGATTTGCGGGGTCCACTACCCGAACCTAAGGATTTGGCGAAGATACTGATTTTTATATGGAGCGACTACCGTCAGACCTTCGCAACCTAGAGGGCAAACCAGATTATTTTTAGGTAAGGTCACACGTCTATACGGGTTTCTTCACGATGATTTCATTCTTTTTAATCTTAAGGAGTGTAATATCTATGTGTTATACACAAGTGTACCTAACGCAGTCGTGGTGACTTCGCGTCACACCGGCAGCTGCATACACCGTACAGCACGCAGAGAAAATGATGCGACAGCCCAACATTATTCAAAAGGCACTATTTACCACAATATCTAAAATAAATGACTGCAATCTCAGTAATAGTAGGCGCGTGAGTAGAGCGTAGAGTGGTCAGTGCCAGTGGATTCAAAATGGCGAATTAATCGTAAAAATATATGTTCTCGACATGTCGAGAGGCAAGGTAAAAACAAATAATAAGTAGAATAAATACAAACACTAGTAATATAATGAGGATGGGGTTGAGAGAGACGAGCGTGTCATCCCCCAAAAGTGTCCAAAACGGCGGCGGTGTAGTCTGACGGGTCGCCGTGTCCCCTTCAAAATGGTTGAATATGACGATGGCTGCCTCACGCGTCGACTCGTGAACATAGGTGAAGCATAGGTCTTTACCTATGCTGGTTCTATATTCTTAAGATAAAGCAGTCCAGCACGTCCGGGATCTGGTACTTAAGCAATCTATGCTGGACAACTAGAAGAGACCCAATAGAGTGGAGGCGTGCAATCATTGTACCTTTGGAGTCACGAATGGAGGCAAGAGGTCACGAATGGACTGCGGCAGCTAAAGGGCCATCAGTTGAATTAGCTTAACTGCAAAAGTATATAGGAAAATAATTGAAAGGAGAATGAGGGTAAAATCAGATGGAATTTTGTGGGTAGCACAGGGAGAACCCCTAAATGGAAAGGGATATGCGGAACTAGTTTTCTCACTCCGCAATATCGTGGAGAAGCACGTGTCTATAGACTAGAAGGTCTTCTGCAGTTTTGTGAATCAATTTGACAGAGTTGTGCGAAAGGAACTATGGGAAAAATTATCGTGATGGGATTGATGGTGCACTGCTCCGTGCTGGGCAGTCTACTTACAGGGATTGCTCAGCGTATGTGGAGATAGATGGCAGCATGTCACCCTAGTTTGATGTCAAAATTGATGTCAAGCTGCTGCTTGCTCGGCTGTTCATCCATTATCTTGATAGTTGTCTGCAGAGAATAAGGTCAACGAACGATGGGTAGCGTACGGGTGACCAAGTAGAGAACGGTCTGTTGTATGCAGACGTTGCCGTGTTATTAACAGAACACCATCTGAATTGCAAACACAATAATGAAAGAAGATTTTATGGAGAAGGGCGAAGAATAGAAAAATAATGGTATTTGATAGAAAACCAATGTAAGGTTTTTAATTAATTGGTGATTAATTGTCGGAACATATGTGTGAAATCGTATATCTTGGATATGCTTTCAGTAGGAATGGAAGTACACCACTTATGAAAAGACGAGTGAAAGTGAAGAGATAAAAATGGAGCGTTGCGAAATCTTCATGGAAGTATTTTACTCGGATATGGGATTGAAGGTTAGCTGTTTCATCCAGTGATTCATTGCTGTGCAATCCACTTATGAGGAATCATCACCCACTTCCCGTAACGTAGCAACGGCCCACAGAGATAAATTTCATAGTCAGAGAAAAAAAAGAGAAAATGTACATAAATAAAAAATAAAAATCATTTATTTGCCATTAGACCCTTACGGGCACTTAGACACGTCTTACATTCTTTAAATTAAAGCATATTTTAAATAAAGCATAGCATATCTTAATAATTTTCCAGGTTTTTTTTTTTACTTTTAATCTCTCTTTTTTAATCTACCAGCATTTCGGAAATGACCATTGGCGAAGAAGAAATGCCAATAGAAACTTGCCAATATGGGTCTTTTTTTTCCATCGTTAAAATATATTACAATATATATATGTGAGTGTACATATAGTGAAATCAAGTGGTACAATTAAAGATATATTAATACATGTGCTGAATCATTTCCAAGCATCTCTATCAGTTAGATATTCATCGATTCTATAATAACCCTTCCTGCACAGAGTATTTTTGATGTACCTTTTGAACATATTCTCTCATAGAGAGATATTATTCTATACAATATTTACGTAAATAAGCTATTATAAGAGAGGTAGAGCGCATTAAAGCAGCCCGTCTGGGAAAGTACCTCCACCTCACAGAAAACCGCATCCAAATAACAACTTCCTAGAGGGTTGTTGTGTTCCTGCGTGTGAGTGAGGTCATCAGTAAGCTCCAAAGGAGTCGCTGTTTAAGCAGCAGAGGAGGCATCGCGCGAGTGATACTTAATTTATCGCAAGCGTTAATAGGCTGCGGTACCCGCTTTACAGCAGGTGGGCCGTATGCTTGTATGCCTCCTGACGTAGTAAAAAAAAAAATAATTCCAAATATTTATTTCATTCATTTCAAATACTACTTTGAACGTTATAAAACTAAATGGTGATGTAATTTTGTTAATATTTAAGAATAGGTAATTTAATAAACTTTATTTTAAACATGACATCAGAAATTCATAATTACTAGTTTTCGAAATGGCCCTAATCTATACAGAATAACTCCGACAGCTGTAGCAGAGTATATTCCAGAGCCCTTACAAAATATAATTTAGGACAGTAGGTTATCTCTGTGCAAATGTCATCCGATATTGTTTGATTGTAAACTTCTGACATTTGTATTATCAAATAGGTATTTATAGGTATAGGCATTTATACTCTTGGTTGTTTTTATACCACTAAGATAGCAAAAAAGCGTACGACCTGCCTGATGGTAAGCAGTTACCGTAGTCGATGGACATTTGCAACACCAGGGGTGTCACTCTTGCGTTGCCGACAATGTAAGAACCTCTTCACGCCTTTCTTGAAAAACTCCATACCGTAGTCCCTTGAGAGAACCTCGTGTGGGAGCTCATTCCACAATTTAATAGTTCTCGGTAGGAAACTTCTCCGGAACCGCACAGTACGCGACCAGTGCGATTCCAATGTATGAGGATGAAGTCCCAGTCGTCAGCGGGCTGTGCGATTGTAAAACGAGGCTGTTGGCATAATGTCGAACAACTCCTCAGAACACAACCCATTATACAACCGGTAGAACACGCAAAGGGAGGCAAAATCTCTTCTCAAACTCAAGGGCTCAATGCCGAGTGTGAGTTCAGGATCATTGACGATCCTCACAGCTCGTTTCTGCACCGAATCACAAGGTCCTAGCTGGTATTTAGGTGCTCCCGCCCAAAGATGTGTACAGCCATATGCGGTCTGACATGTGACTTATATAACATAAGTCTTTGCCCCGAGCTGTTTGGCTATGTTGAGCACATCGAGTTTCTAGGACGCCAGCTTAACCTTCTCCTCCAGGTGACCTCGATACTGAACATTGCTGGTTATCTCGACACCGAGAATCCCAATGCTCTTCGTACTCCTATCATAAGCAATGTTCATACCTGGATGATGATTAATCATCTGGAATTGGTTGTGACAAGTGAAATAATTCCAAAATTGATCTCAACTGATATAAAATTATATTTCTATACTTAAATCACTACCTATAGGAATAGTAAGTAGCCGCAGAAAAAAGTTAAGCATACCTAATAAATCGAAGCAGTAGTTTCTCTCTCTCGGCATTGACAGTTGCTGAATAAGCGTAAATTCCGATGGAACATTGCTGATAATCCTTTGTAATACTTGAATCCTTGTAACTTGAACGAGAAACAAGTAATGACAATTGTTAATACTTTAACAGCTTATGTATTGATCTCTCAATTTTCGCTCGACTAGTATGTACTACCATTTGTCTGGAGGAGTGGCTCTATATAAGCATTTAGGTGATCGTTTCTCTCATGGACTGCATGAAATTCATCCTAATTTAGGAACCGAAAATACCAATCGTCTTCTTTCAAGTATTAATAGATAGCGAAATGAATTTCCCGCCGAGTTTCTCCAAGAGACTACAGCATGCCGATCTTCAGAAGTAAACAAACATTGTATTTTGCCATTGGACCCTCGCAGACACTTCTACAGTTGCATTTTTAATTAACAGATACGTTATGTTATGTTTTAATTTTTTTGAATATACCAATGTTTGAAAAGTGAAAATTGGCGAAGAAGAAATGTGGAAACAAACTTACTCATTAACCTAAGAGTTTTTATAAATCATCAATTAGATATTACAATAATATTCATGTTATGATGTCAAGTCGTAAGATAAATTGGTACATGCACGTTTCTATACATCTTCATCCATTCGATATTTATCTACTCTATATTAAGCTTTTTATAATAAGGAATCCTTATCAAAAAGGAAACCTCCAAAATATGGTATCGATTAACAAATGGATGCGGGTTACTTCAGAGAAGACAATGCAGCTTAATAGCTGTATAATGTATAACTTTGATGACAGAAACCCTCCTCTATTTGTATCCAGAATAAGATATTTTTGGAGTAGGTATATAGGTATACCATAACAGATTAAACCAACAAGTTCCACCTTGTGGAGTAGTAAAAGTAACGCATTTTTTACACTACTGTTGACGAAGACCAAAGCACACATACGTATACTATAATTAAATTTTTCCAATTTTCAGTTGATGGTTATAACAAGTTTCCTTATTTAAATATTATATTGCAAGTATCGTTATACTATTACGGTTTATATTATTGTATCATTCGTCTATAAGGAAAAGATAACACATCTTTGAATGAATTTGTTTTTGGTTAAAATTAAGAACAAAGGGCCACGTATTTCAGTTCTCTCTAACTGTCCTGTTATGCATTTGATGTTAAAATTTTTATATGTAAATTATATAAAACCAGTTCAGAATGCGCAAGCTTGCATTGCCAGAGGAACACCTGGCTCGTCAATTATATAACAATTTAATTATTTTTTTTTAACTTTGTCGGCCATTTTGACCATGTTCCTTAAGAGATAGAAGGTTGGTTTTTCAGACATTCCTATTCTATTTTTTTATGCTGAATTCGAATCTGAAGTCAAAATTCGAATATTAGACAAAAGCGACAGACACACGCACAGACAAACATATATATTTCATATAGGAACGGTTTTCCTGAAAAGAAATCAGTAGTTCCTACGCGTGTCGCTACTCTCTTCTTGGTATATTGTGCCGTGAACCAATTTTTCCCTCTCTCGAGTTCCAATACTGAGTTATCTTTCGATTCCACCCGCCATCACTGTCCGCGCAGATAAAGGACTGTGCAAAAGTTTGCTTGTCAATATCGAGGATCACAATTGTTTCGGCTTTATTTACTATCGCAGACTTGTTTAATACAGAAAAGTATGGCGTCAGCGGCCATTGTTCAGATGTCTTTTGTTTTCTATCCGTATAATATTATTATAAAGAAGAAATTAACTGGCTGGCATGCATTGCTTAAACATGGAATGTCACATATATTTTTAATTACCGTAAGTGAAAACTAAGAAAAGATTCTTGGAAATTCGTTCCCTACGGGCTTAAAATACGTAATTAAAGTTTGTGATTTCTTTTAGTCAGAAGGGTAAACATTGTCTACCAATCTATTTATCTATCTATCTATATATTCATACCAAATCACCTGCAGAATAGATAGAGAGAACTTAGCGCCACGTGTTTCTATTCTTATATATCTCATTTGCTTGTTTAACATTAATGGCTATTCTCGAGTCAGCTTGCCGATTCTAACGTTGGCCTAATGAAATAAAGTGGTTTAAAGAATTGCTCGCGTGTTGCCCATCCTGGTAACACAGCAACTACTTAGAACCTTACTCTTTTAATCATTTTAACCTATTCACTCGCACAGACACAACGACCCCTCAAGGAGTTGTTATGTAAGGCTGCGAGTTTTTGGGAGGTGTACTTCCACCTCACCTCCTTTCTTCCTCTTCCTTAGATGGGATGCACCGGTGCGCCCTAGCTCTTTTAAAAAAAGTCGTAGCAGGAGTTCGGTGGCGCTGTGGTTAGTACTACTTTGACACCAATGCTCGTGGGTTCGATTCCCATACAGAACAAACATTTGTATGTATGAATATGGTTGTTTTTATTAGTTTGGGCATTTTTAAGAGAGGTAATCTAGGAAAGTACCTCGACCTTCTACAGCCGGTAACAACTGCCTGGAGTGTTGTCGTGTTCTTATGTGGGAGTGAGGTCACCAGTAAGTAAGTTAACAGCATCGCGCGTGTGATGCTTAATGTATTGCAAGCTTATATTTACAGTAACCTCTTTACATCAGGTGGGCCGTAAGGTTGTATGCCTTCCGACGTTGTATAAAAAAACCGTGTATAATACCATAATCGAATAACAATTGCCTTGTTTGTTGTTTATGTGAGTGAGTTCACGTCAGCCGGCGGCTGTGTTATCAGAGGTTGTGACATTAAGGTAAAATAAAATGTATAACAAAATATTAATTTCCCATTGGATCCTCGCGAGTACTTAGATATATTACAGGAAAATGAGAATTTCAGGGATTTCACGGATTCCCTAGAGATATCACGAAATCGCGGCAGATGACGAATAATCTTTTCTATTACGTCGTCTTACTAAAAATATCTAGTGATATGACAAAATAGTTTCAGTAATACGTCTTTTCACTAAACTGAATCCAGTAAAATGAGAAAAGTATCATCCGATATGAAATATAACAAAATTGAAAATGAACTAGTGGTAAAAACGAGAGTTATTCAAATTAGGTGCCGGCTTATATATCAACAAGCTTAATCACATATTTGTTGTTATCTGTCGAACATAATGGCAGATCTCCCTCTCATTTTCCTTTCGAATTTGTTATACAATTTCACATTAAAATCAATTTGATCAATTATGGAAGCGAGATCGAGGCATGGCTCGTGTCATATATTATGATGTCCGGTTTTTTAACATTTTACTAGATTCTGTTTACTAAACGACGTATACGCTAAAAGTATATAGGTAAGTAATATGTCATATCACTAGATATGTTTAGTAAGTTGACTTGGGTTGATTTGGTGGTATCCCTAGGGATTTCATGAAATCCCCGGTATTGTTATTTCCCTGCGACAGATACGTATTACATTAAAGAAAACTTATTGTAATTTATGAATTTGTATATCAATAGTATTAATTATCTTTTTTCAATCTATCCGCATTTCCGAATTGACCATCAGTAAAGAAGAAATATCGAAAATACACTGGCATTATCCCTTGTGTTGTAAGCGTCAAGGGCTTCATTATCCGCTTTTACAAACTAATAAACGGCGGATAAAGGCACCCCTCGATTACCAAAACGTTGTGTTTAGCGCTTACTATATCAGTGATATGAGCCTGCTGGCAAATGGAAGAATATTTTAACAAAATGTCGCCATGCTGATCCGCGAACTAGCCAGTGAGAGCTGCGCGTTCTACTTTACCCCCGACCCGTAGCCGTGAGTTAAGTTACTAAGCAAATTCGTTTGATCGCTCCATAATATGCTATTTCTATTATATCTGCTTTCCATCACTTATAGAGAAGATAAATGATATCACACTGCTGCTTTGTTACCGATTCCTTGGAGAAACAATCAAGTAATAATACTCAAACTAGGATATCATATACGGAATAAGGTAGAGAAAAAATGTATTCATAAAATATATACCAACGATACACAACAAATACTTTTTTATGGAAATATTTATGTTGCACTAAAATTTATGTAACTACATTATCACGCCAAGTTACTTTAGGGGTAGGCAGAGAAAATAAAAATGATTGACAGAATATGACTAATTTAGTCATACGAGTAGTAGGTAAGGTTTGACCTTCTTTGTCTTCTGCACTTTTTTGTATATTATTTATATTTTATCATACTTTAATTACGCATATTTCTACATATCCGAAGCTACGGAGTATATATTTTCTTATCTAATCATTAACACTCTTTTTCAAACCAAATCTCTCTCTTACGTCATCGATACAATTATGATTGGGAAACAGGGCACCGCTAATAAGAAGTTGCTCGTCCACGTACCTCGTCGTCTACAATAAGCTGCACCCTCTGGCTTAGTTTTCGGCAACCTGGAAGAATTCTTGTGTTCATACGCTCCTTGTGTTCCTTCTGTCTCTGCTAATAGTACTTCCAAAATATAGAATTTCACTCACTGGTTCCAACAATGCTCCGGCCTTAATACTTCTATTAGTTCTGAGTATGGAACCGATAAAATTTTATCACATTCAATTGTATATATAATTACAAATAATTGTGTGTAAATGGTGATTTTGATCATGCACGGCATAGCCTGAATAAAGTAAATAATTCACCAGTTGGTTAAATCCAACTGGTGAATTATTTACTTTTGTAGATGTGAACATTTGTAGATGTCATTCTTAGTAGATAATTTTCCAGATACAATCTGAACAGACGATCTGATAGCATATAGTCATAGTAAAAAAAAAAAAAAAAATAAGTAGGCCGACTCGAGCCCCGAGCGAACGCGTCACTACCATTAGTAGATGCATGCCGATGCATGCTCCGGTCGTCTCTGTCTCGAGTGTCCGCCATCTGAACACGTGTCACGGAGACCGAGGAGAGTGGCCGATGCATGGGGTTTACATTTCAGATGGCGGACACTCCCAGAGACGACCGTAGCAGCCATGGCAGCGGCGGCATGCATCTACTAGCGGTAGTGGGCGGGTGCCGGCCGGCAGTAGTTCGCACGAACTAATCGGGAGCGCAATCACACAAAGTAGTTTAGAACAAATTGTCTGTAGCTTTAACTTTCGCAAAATAACGCCTGAATCTATTAATAAAAAAAAATGTTCCAAATCGTTGGAACCATTTCCGAGATACACGGGTATGTTCTTATACAATACAATCCGTGTATCTAGGAAATGGTTTTCACTCGTTTAAAATTATAACTTTACGTATATATTAACATTGTATATAGGTATATAAAGTAATGGAAGTGATAGCCTAGTGAGTAAGTGTTGATGACGGGTTGACGACTTCGAGGTTCCGCAAAATAAATGGTAAAACGTGAAAAGAATTTTGTAATTTTATTGTTGGTCGCGGGTATACAATTTGGATAACTAGCGGAGAGCGTGCGGTGTGCGTGGCTCACACTTTTAGACTGATCATGATGCCTTTTAAATTCATAAAATTAGTAAAAAAAATACTATATAATTATGAAGAGCTCTGTGGCTCAATCGTGAATGACGCGACTTTGATACCAATGCTCGTGGGATCAGTTCCCACACAAGGCAAACAGCATGAACATGTCTGTTTGTCTTGATCTGGATGTTTTCAGAGAGGTAGGGCGCATCAAAGCAGCTTGCCTGGGGAAGTACCTCCACCTCACAGAAAACCGCAGCCAAATAACAACTCTAGCTAAAAACCAGAGGGTTGTATGTTCTTGCGTGTGAGTGAGGTCACCAGTAAGCTTCCAAGGAGTTGCTATGTAAGCAGCAGAGGAGGCAACGCGCGAGTGATAATTAATATATCGCAAGCGTTAATAGGCTACGGTAACCGCTTTACATCAGCTGGGCTCTATGCTTGTATGCCTCCCGACGTAGTATAAAAAAACCCTCCAATATTGGGCTAGCACGCCGCGCGCTCTATTAACACTTTGTATACAAAATCATACAAAGTGTTAATAGAAGTATGTGCATGCGTTGTTAACAATAACGAAACGGCTTATTGAGCAGAAGGTTCTCGGTTCGAATCCCGGTAAGTATCCCTAAACTCGTGTTTTCGGATTTATGTGCATATTTGTAATTTCTGGAAAGAAATTATATTTCAAAAGACGCGTGACCTGACCTAAGAAGAAGTCAATTCCAAAACTTCCTACTCCTACAAATTTCTTCTGATTACATTCGTTGTGAGTTCCAAGGCGGCTGTAGTTTAACCCCCGGGACGGCAATGGACTTCACTGTTCTTCGCCTTTTTTGTGGTCGCCGCTGTTAATTCTGGCTACACAGGAGACACAGTGGTGGGTATGAGTGGTGGGCCTGTCCCGAAAAAAAAAACCTAAGAAGGGTCTGGTATTCCCTCTGGCTTGCGGAGGACTGACGGCAGCCGCTCCTTGTCAAAATCAGCATCTTTGCCGAATCTTTAGACTTTGGTAGCGGACCCCACCGATCCTAATAGATTAAGAAGCAGGATAACGCTAGGATGAAAAAGAAGAAAATAAAATAATAACTTTAAACGAGTAAAAACCATTTTTTTATACAACGTCGCGAGGCATACAAGTTCACGGCGCACCTGATGTAAATCGGTTACCGTAGCCTATGAACGAATAAATTAAGTATCACCCGCGCGATACCACCTCTGCTTCCAACACAGCAACTCCTTAGGAGCTCAATGGTGACCTCACTCGCACGCAGGAATACAGACGGCCTCTTAAAACGTTTAACGTGAAACTGTTTTCATAAAATGTTTGCAATACAAGTATCAAGACATCTTATTCACACTAGTCCATAAAATTCAATGTATTTGGTAATGTGCAATGAAAATATTTTGACACGTACTTGTGTTTTATTAACATTTGCGAGTTAACTGCTGCGGCGGCAGTCCCCAAATATTTACTGTTCATTTGAGCGAGATGCATGCTTGATAATGCAATAAATAATGCGGTTATAGTTTCTGGAATATTGCATGTTTCGAAAATAATTCTGAAAGAACAACTTTTTAACAATAAACTGCGTACAAGTTGATTAGTATTTTAGATAATGGCAATGAGCTCGGTGGAACAGTAACGCTTCTATGACACAAACGCTCGTGGGTTTGATTTTCACACATGATTCGACGATGACAATGACGAGCACGGTGGCTCAGTGGTGAATGACGCGACTTTGACACCAACGCTCGTGGGTGCGATTCCCACACAAGACAAACATTTGTGTGCATGAACATGTCTGTTTGTCTTGGTCTGGATGTTTTAAGAGAGGTAGGGCGCATCAAAGCACCCCGTCTGGGGAAGTACCTCCACTTCACAGAAAACCGCAACAAATAACAACTCCCTAGAGGATTGTTGTGTTTCTGCGTGTGAGTGAAGTCGCCAGTAAGCTCTAAAGGAGTTGCTGTGTAAGCAACAGAGGTGGCGTCACGCGAGTGATACAATAAATCGCAAGCGTTAATGAGCTACGGTACCCACTTTCCATCAGGAAGGCCGTATGCTTGTTAGCCTCCCGACGTAGTATATAAAAAAAAATGATTGTATGCATGAACATGTATGTCGGTCTTGGTCTGGATGTTTTGAGAGAGGTATGGCGAATCAAAGCAGGCCGTCTGCGTAAGTTGGAGGTACTTAAGTAGACGGCCTGCTTTGATTCGCCATATGATACAAACGCTCGTGGGTTTGATTTCCACACATAATTAACGATTGTGCGCTTGAACATGCACGTCTTGGTCTGGATGTTTTAAGAGAGGTAGGGCACATCAAGCCACCCCGAAGCTCTGGGGAAGCACCTCCACCTCCCAGAAAACCGCAGTCAAACAAAAACTTCCTGGAGGATTGATGTGCTTCTGCGAGTGAGGTTACCAGTAAGCGCCTAAAGAGTTACTGTGTTAGCAGCAGAGGAGTATACTCAAAATGCCATTGCCTCGCTTCGCAACAACAGGCAGGCAAACTTAGTACAGCGCGCTTTACAAGAATTAGAATAATAATTGTAAAATACTAGCAAGGACTTAAACTCATATTCTGCAATCCCAATTGCTAAAGTAGCAATATAATATAATATTTACTACAATTAATTATTTAGCTACGATCTCCTGTACTTTACAGTCCCCTAGTCCAGTTGCTCTAGATCTAATCCACTACCTCATAATATACCACGTGAAGTCGGGGTTGCCAATCACTTTAATAATGACGCACATCATACTTTCAACTTGTATTTTTGCATTATTAGGCCTATACACTAAAAACAGAGCAAAATGTATCAAAAAGTTAAAAGCTTACCTCGAAGTAATACTATAAAGCAATTATAAAGGGAGCGACACACTAAACCCTTTAGAATATCTACAAACCGTTGTAAAAGAGACATTAAAACATAAGCGCTTAAATTTATTTTCCCCAAATGTACAGGGTGGATAAAGTTTAGGTCTGTGTCATAAAAGGAGTCTGTTTTATATGAGGTCGTTGTGAATTCGTCATCTTTTATTTCGGAGACATATTCTATAAAATTACTATTACCTTTTTATGTGCAATATGAGAGAGCAAGTCAAGTATACCGCGTGATCTGAACATGTCAAATTTTCGGAATAAGATATAGCATTGAAGTATAGCGACTGACCAAGCAGTAGCTCAAAAAAAGTGAAATGATATTAACTATGACCATCGAATAGTAAACTATTTCCATAGAAACTAACAGGATTAGAATTTCTCAAAATCACCGGGTCTGCCATTTCATATGCTTAGTCTGCATATAGAGACGTTTTTTAATATGCTGCGATTTTGAATACTGAAAGTCAAAGCTATCCATCGGAGAACAATAAAAGCCACAATTTTAACGAAGTACTTAATTCTATTTTTACCACAAATGAAATCAATCAATCAAAATCAAAAGAATCTTCCATTCGAAATTAATTGATTACAGTTTGCCCCAAAATTTGCTTTGCAATATACATACGTATCTCGAGGCCAGGCTCGCTAGCGGGAATAGACTTGAGAACTGCTTCTCATACGGGTTGCCTCACCAAAGCTTCGTAGTTTTTAGGGTTCCGTACCCAAAGGGTAAAACGGAACCCTATTACTGAGGCTCCGCTGTCCGTCCGCCCGTCCGTCCGTCTGTCACCAGGCTGTATCTCTTGAACCGTGATAGTTAGACCGTTGAAATTTTCACAGATGATGTATTTCTGTTGCCGCTATAACAACAAATACTAAAAAATAGAATAAAATAAATATTTAAGGGGGCTCCCATACAACAAACGTGATTTTTTTGCTGTTTTTTAAAGATGATGGTACGGAACCCTTCGTGCGCGAGTCCGACTCGCACTTGGCCTTTTTTTTCTGAGTTCCGTTGATAATATTTTTTGTCAAATTTTTGTCCTACGTCGGAATTGAACCCACGAGCCTTAGTATTAAATTAGCTTTGCTAACCACTCCTGCACCGAGTCAAATTACATATATAATAAGAGTTACAATTGCACTTTGGGTGGCAAGTATTATCTGCACTCAGCAGTAAACAGATTCCAAGATCTCTATTTAAAGTAGAGTTCATGAAATCCATCATCATTTAAAACTTAAGCCCGTAAGTTATTAGTTATCAGATACTCGCACACCTCGCTATATACAACACTGTAATAAATAACAATAATAATCCCAACGATAACTTTTAGAAGCGAGAGTTGAGCATGGCAGGAAGAGCATGAAAGTTGGATAAACGCAATCGAAATGCGAGCGTCGTGCAAAATTTGAGACATTCACGAATAATAGAGTGCGTTCGCAATGACGATATAAAAACAGAGTGGGTTTGAAAGAGTGTCGGTCTTAAAATAAGAAGAGGCATATTTCATTGGTTCGGACAAATAGAAAAAATGCAGGAAGAAAGAATTACTAAACAGATAAACAACGCGATAGTAGAAGGATATATGAGCCGAGGAAGGCCAAGACTAACCTACCATAATCAGATTGATCATGTTTTATCACAAGGTGGTGTTAGAAGCCGTAGAAACCGGCAAGCATATATGAAAATAGCTATTAATGATAAAATAGCGAATGAAGTATATAAGGACCGAGTCGTGCACACGTTGCGTACCCCGCAAGGGATTTGGCGTAAAGTTACAGATACTTATCCATTTGCATCACAAAGAGATTTTTTTTACCACGTCGGGAGGCATTTAAGCAGACGGGCCACCTGATTTAAATCGGGTACTTAATAGGCTGCGATTAACGCTTGTAATATATTAAGTATCACTCGCGCGATGCCTCCTCTGCTGCTTACACAGCAACTCCTTGGGAGCTTACTGACCTTACTCACACGCAGGAATACAATAACTAGTTATTTTTTTTTTTTTTTTTTTTTTTTTTTTTTATTGGGGACACGGCATGTGACATCCAGGGCCTACTTGATGGGCTGCAGGACACTGGTGTCCAGGAATAGAAGCCACGAAATACCATGCACTTCATGTCTTCTCGTGGCGTCTACTATGCCGGCCTTGAAGGTGCCTCTTTATATTCCTCTTAAATAACCCAATGTCGAACACGTGTGGAGCCGGAAATACATCGCCGGGAAGTCTATTCCACCGGTCAGTAGTTCGGCACAAGAAAGATTGACTAAACCTTTTTGTGCGAGGCAATGGGGTAATATTCTCGACTGTGTGAGAATGTGCACGCTGTGATGGACGGTAGTTCCGGTACTTGAACGGGGAAGGAGGAATAAGGCTGTAGAGTTCCTCCGAACATTCACCATGATACAGTCGGTAAAAGTGACTCAGCGCGGCGACCTCTCTGCGGAGCTCCAAAGGCTCAAGAGATGCTCCTAGCTTAGGGTCGTCAATAATCCGGACCGCTCGCCTTTGCATTGAATCAAGGGCATCCATCAGGTACTTTGCGGAGCCATCCCAGAGATGCGAACAGCATTCCACACACGGTCGGATTTGGGCTTTGTAAAGCAACAACCGTTGTGCGGGTGTGAAATACTGCCGATTATAATAAAATAGTTGTTATTTGGCTGCGGTTTTCTGTGAGGTAGAGGTACTTCCACAGACGAGCTGCTTTGATGCGCTCTACCTATCTTAAAAAAATCGGCCAAGTGCGAGTCGGACTCGCGCACGAAGGGTTCCGTACCATTATCTATAAAAAAGGCAAAAAAAATCACGTTTGTTGTATGGGAGCCCCCTTAAATATTTATTTTATTCTATTTTTTAGTATTTGTTGTTATAGCAGCAACAGAAATACATCATCTGTGAAAATTTCAACTGTCTAGCTATCACGGTTCATGAGATATAGCCTGGTGACAGACGGACGGACGGACGGACAGCGGAGCCTCAGTAATAGGGTTCCGTTTTACCCTTTGGGTACGGAACCCTAAAAAATATGCCTAGTTAGGAACCAGGATACACTTTTATACTATACTAGCTGTGCCCGCGACTGCGTCCGCCCGGAATAGTTATTTTTTTATTATTTATTTATATTAATAAAAATAAATAAAATATCAAAAATAAAAGTAGCCTAAGTTAGTCCTTATCACATCAGCTATCTGCCAGTGAAAGTCCCGTCAAAATCCGTCCAGCCGTTTCAGAGATTACCCGGAACATACAGACAGACAGACAAAAATTAAAAAAAATATATTTTGGTATAGGTATGTACCGTGTATACATCCATATGTATTTAATAAAAAGCGGTTATTTTAATGTTACAAACAGACACTCCAATTTTATTTATCTGTATAGATTTATAAGTGTAATACACACGATCATTAATTACGCAATCTGGCGCTAAAATGAATGTTTTAACAACGAACTAATTCGAGCACTTAGTAAGCATTGCGAATAATGGCACCGCGACTGCCCGCGGCCATTATGGTAATAACCGACCGCTGGGATAGATCACTACAGTTTTTTCGACAATATGGCCGTAACGACTTTTTAAACTGGCAAACATTATATTTTTGGCTATTATCGTCACATATACTTCTATTATATATATAGATATGTATTATAGTATCTATATACTTCTTCTTTCTTATATTATCCAGTTTCTTATCTACTATGTCTGGCAATGACACTGTTCGGGAGGCATACAAGAGTACGCCCACCTAATGTAAAGCGGTTACAGTAGCCTACGAAACACGACAACCCTTATGGGAGTTGTTATTTTAGCTTCGGTTTTCTGTGAGGTGGAGATACTTCCCCACGGGTTGCTTTAATGTACCCCAACTCACTTAAAAACACCCAGACCAAGACGAACAGACATGTTCATGCACACAAATATTTGACCTCTGTGGGAATCGAACCCACGAGCGTTGGTGTCAAAGTCGCGTCATTCAGCACTGCGCCAGCGAGCTCATCAAAAGCCTAAGCCTATTTAAGCCTTAGGATTCGGAAAGGTATTGCACTTGCCATGGTCAATTGCTTGACGACAATTATCACTTGCTCGGCGGTGAAGGAACACATTGCGAAAACCATTACATCTAAGAAATGATATTTCAAACGACGTGTGAACTAGAAAAGGTCTGCATATCCCTCTGAGTTGTTGAGGTCTGACGGCATTCGCTCCATATCAAAATCACTACCTTCACCAAATTCTTAGGCGTAAGTAGCGATAACTACCGATCCTAATGGACAAGGAAAAGGGAGCCACGAAGACCATTGTTAATTCTGTTACGGTGTAAATCTACACTTGCATGTTATTGCAAATGTCGGTACTACCAACGTCATCTGTTGGCCCGTAAATACATTAAATCGATCGCTTCCGATCTCGTTAAGTGCCGCCCTCTAGTCGAGCTCTGCTTTTCATTAATTTGAGTTTTCTTGTTGTTACAGCAGTTCTAAAGTTTTGCGTTCTCAATGTTTGTTTATTTTCGTTATTTTCCACAAGTGTACTTTGTTATAGAAAATTGTATGTTGTTGCTTCATATAAGTTGGCACATTACTTTATCTTGATCCTGATAGGTTTATGTGGTGACGTTCCATTCTTTCCACACAAAACAAACATTTTTGCGCATGAGCATGCCAGTTTGTCTTGGTCCAGCTAGATGTTTCAAGAGAGGTAGGTCGCATCAAAGCGGCCCGTCTTGGGAAGTATCTCCACCTGATACAAAACCGCAGCAAATAACAACTCGCTAAAGGGTTGTTGTATTCCTGCGTGTGAGTGAGGTCACCAGTAAATTCTTAAGGAGTTGCTGTGTTAGTAGCAGAGGAGGCTTCGCGCGAGTGATCGTTAATGTATTACAAGAGTTTATAGGCTACGGTAACCGCTTTATCAGGTGGGCCCAATGCTCGTATGAATTCCGACATTGTATAAAAAAAACCATTCAGATTCCTGCATAAACCTTAGGAAATCACTCCAGGCAGCCGAAAACCCGGACATCTGCAATATGAAACAATAATATTTTTATTACACCAGTGCAGTATGTAAACACCGAAATATGATATGATATCTGAAAATATATAAAGCATTATGTTAATGCGACATCGCGGCCCGCCGAAAGAATATTTTGATTAAAACTTATGAATAAACTCTTTGATATGAATAGCGGTGTGTAACGTAAGCGGCAGCGGGTAACGCAATCACATCTACAAGATATTGGATCCAGATAGATTCACGCAATCACTAATCATTTATGTATGTATATCGTCACGCCAGGTCTCTTGCGGAGTAGACATATCCTTTAATATTGCTTATAGAGGACGCTACGTACGGTTAAATATGTTTTCTCTTCATTTAGCAGGAATTTCATATATTTTTGACCTGCTCGGTGGCGCAGTGGACGGCGAAATGTTCAATACGCAGAATGTTCAATATGAAGAATTAGAAAGAAGAAAAGCAGGGAACGGAGTGAATGGGAGTGTCGGGTAAGCTTCTAGGCAACTGAAAACTAAACCAGAAGGCACAGCTCGCTGTATACAACGCGGTACTAGTCCCAACGCTAAGTTATGGAAGTAAAAGCTGGCTATGACAGAGAGAGTGTGAAAGTAGAATAAATGCATCTGCCATGCAAGCATTGTGAAAAATTTATGGCACAACGCTTTTTGACCGCGTTCGCAATGATGATGTACGAAAGAGAGTTGGTCTGAAAGAGAGCATGTAGAAAGAATGCAGGATGAAAAAAATGACGAAACAGATATACAATGCGAAAGTGGAAGGATGTAGGAGCCGAGAAAGAACAATACTCACTTACCAAAACCAAATTTGACGTGTTTTATCATAAGGCGAACATTATCAGGAGCCCTTAGGAGATTAATGCATATCTGGATACTCCATTCTACTAATATTCATTAACCTGCAAATTTCAAATTAAGAAATTTTTGGACGCTGTACAAACACGAAGTTATCAACCATTGTCTCAGTTTTTTTTAACACAAGCCTTGAATTTTTCTTTTTCCGTTTTGAACATTTCTAGTACTTTCTTATAAATCGCAAGGCACATGTTGTAACTACTCTTACCGAATAAAGATTTTTAGGACAAAAATCAAGTGCGAGTCTTACTAGTTACGTTCTCATAAAAAAAATATCAAAACATACAACAGTAACTGCTATTAATCAAAATTATATGACAAATCATTGAAATGTAAAGCTGTGACAGTATACCTACATAATTTTCACGTTTCGAAAAGGTGGCAATGCGTTGAAAGTCGTGAGACATTTTCAAGTCAAAAAGTACCAAGTCGCGCCACTGCTCCAACTTGAGCACCGGAAGGAAGGAGACAAGCAAAACTTGTTAAAAATGTATCAATTTAACTTTCCCGCGATAACGTCGCCGAGTTTGCGTGGCCGCCCTTTGACAGGCGCCCTTATTCTAATTCATATCGGAAACTTCAATAATTAATCTCCTACAAAAAATCGTAAATTGTACTCTGGAATTTCATTTTGGTTCTGAGAGATTTGACAAAGATATATACAGGCCCTTTAGCGAGTTCGAGCAGTTTTATTTAATACAAAGTCGGGAGGTACACCGCTCACCTGATATAATGTTCTTACGTCTTATGCTGTTATTAGGCTGCAGTTTTCTGTGAGGTGGAGTTCTTCCCCAGCTGCGCTGCTATGATGGCGCCCTCTACTCTCATTAAAACTCCATGAAAAACAATTTTATTTTGATTATGATTTTGTATGTTAAATGAATGAGCATTTAACTGACTATGGCCAGTTACTCAATGTAGAACGATGAGTTGTGCATATGCGCAGAAACAATAATATTTCAATAAGGTACCTTAGAGCTGTCTGAACAGTTCTGTTTACTGCTAAGAATAAGCATATGCTACAGCTTTAGAATGCTTCGTTCACTTATAACGATCTCCAGTTGACATTTTGAGGTTTGAGGTCCACCTAAAGAGTGAGTCCTAACTTCTCAGGAATGATCACCACTCAAGGACTTCTCTGTCTTAACTGCTGTCACAGATTACTGCAGCTTTCAGATGTTCATATTATGTACGTCGATTTGGATATCGTAGAATTTCCTCGTTTCTTATTCTATTCCTAAGCACACTGAGCTATTTTCATTATTTGCGATGAGTATCAATATTCGATTGAATGTCAAAGACCAAGTTCCTGCGTAACAGGTCAACACAGGCTAGCGGCACTAGTAACTATGATGTAGTATTGAGGTATTAGCGCGGTAACGATGTGGTGAACTTACCCTCTGCTCCGCAAACCTGCATTTATTGATTTCAGGGACTGATATGTGACTTCGTAATACTAACATTAATCTCTTTTTAATTTTTTCGAATTTTAAGCAAGATCATAAATTTAAATTAATCTTTTATCAACAGGTTGTGCTCCTAAGTGTTGTTCAGTCCAAAGAAAGCGACACAACAACTGAAATAACCGAACCCCCGCCGACGGTTTGGAATCCCTGCTCACTCACTGAAACCTAGTCTCATACTGTTCTCCAAAAAATTGTTTCTCCAAAAAACTCTTACGTTGCGGAATTAGTTCCAATCATCTACAGACTAAGCTTTTGCGTGCCATTTGTAACATTGGCGGAACATGCTGAACTACTCCATATAAAATTATCTATCGATGTACCATGTATCCTAGCAAATATACAGTATTTCATTTTATTTCCCTACTGAGGTTTTCCCAAAGGACTACAGTATGTGGTTCGTCGAACAAGAAAGAAAGCGTTAGGAAGTTTTTACTAAGCCAGCAATACAGAACTGATGCCTCATTGCATTTAAATAAATTTGATTTAGAGATTTTATTTTCTTTAAAACCTTTGTACACATCTTAACATATAAGTGAGATGTGATGCTTAAATTAAAGAAATAACCATGTCGTCCGTGGACTTAACGGAGGACTGCTTGCGTGCATGTTATGAGGCTATTTACAAGTAAGTATAATAATGAAAAAGATTATATGTGAAGCGTTAAAACACAACGCTTTTAACGTCTAAAACATCACCGCAATTCATAATTCATAGCACGTTGTTAAGGAGTGGCTTACTACGTGTCGAAAATTTATAATGATAAAGATTACCTGTGTACGCCATGTTCTTAAGATTTATGGCTAAATATAAATACTTACAAGGTGTTCACCTCATTTTCTTTAGGAAAGGGGAGGGTAAGGAGATTAGGTGTCCTTTCTGGTGAGAAAATCTGGGTTCAGTCGCGGCGTACGGCATTAGATTAACGATAGACATCTATGTTAGCAAGCCCCTTCTGAGATTATGGTGCTGCCCAGATGGTATCACTCACCACCTGTCTTTGAACATCAACCTATGTATATGTTCATGCCAGGGCTTTTGTAGCGCAGGCAGAGAAAATAGAATGCCGCGAGACACCGGCCGTACACGGTTCACTCGCTTTTTTAATATTTATAGCTATTTCCGTGCTTTCTCGCTGGTTCCCAGGGCTATTTTTATACCACTTAGGTGGAAAACAACTGCCTGCCCGATGGTAAACAGTCGCCGTAGCAAACCGTCCGTAGTCCGAATGTTATAAGTTGCCATTTCCAGTCGTCGTCGATTTTGGTAACCGAATCTCTGTCGGGGATTCATCACACCCCGTACGTACCGTAGTGCGGAACAGCGGGGCTGCCGAGGAGTAGAGGCCGTGTATTTGTTGTGTTTGCGATGTGGGTTATGCCCTAATCATCATACTTGGCACGCAGGTTGATGATCGAAGTATAGTCATCCGGTAACATGTTTCCCTTAACGGGCTCTACCCCCCCCCCCCCCCCCCCCCCGGCACCCTCAAGACGAGACGGAGGCACCACACAGCAAGCAGCACCGCAGGAATTTATTTATTTTCTAATTAATAATAAGTTAGTAATCAAATAATAATAAATATAATAATAATCATTTCAAATTATTTCTAATTTTCTATTTCAGTTTTTTAAATAAATGCCTATTTCTTTTATGTATTTATTTCGCTTTCTAACTTAATGCATTAGTTCTCAGCACATGCATCATGCCTGGTTTCTGTTAATAAATTCCAGTACCTCTAAGAGCATGTAATTCCACGAATTTGCAGTATGTCTTATTGTGGTATTTCAATATTCCGTCTTCCCATATTTGTAATTTCAGTAATTACAAGCAAGTATAGACAAAATAACTCAGCACGTTAGTATTTTAGCATTAAATCCTTTATTTCTGCATTTAATTCTACTTATTACGATAAGCAAATTTAATGATATTCTAATGCGAGATCCTACTTTAACTTGAAAAGAGGTAGGGTGCACCAAAGCAGACCGACTGGGGAAGCACCTCCACCTCTCTGTCAAATGACAACTTTTAAGAGGGTTGTTGTGTTCCTGCGTGTGAGTGAGGTTCCAGTAAGCTTTTAAGGAGTTACTATGTAAGCATGTAAGCAGAGAGGTGTCATAATGCGAGCGATACTCGAGGTATAACAAGCGTTCATAGGCTCTGGTAACCGCTTTTCATCCAGTGAGATCTATATTTGTCGGGAGGCACCCGACATTGCATAAAAAAATATCTGCAACCACATCCTGTATTAACATTTCGTTTTCATCTGTCGTTAGAAATAAGTCCAAAAAGGACGAGTTATCTTTCTATGGTGGTATTAAAATCGTACATCCTTTTCTACACAATATCGGGAAGCATTCGAGCATACGGTTCACCTGATGTGCCATCAGCCTATGAACGCTAGTAGTACATTAAGTATCACTCACGCGATGCCACCTCTGCTGCTGACACAACAACTCCTCAGGAGCTCGCTGGTGACCTCACTCACACGCAGGAAGAAAACAACCCTCCAGAAAGTTTACTATTTAACTGCGGCTTTGTTTTTCTGTATGGTGGAGGTACTTTGAGGAGGCTGTCTTGACCCATTGCGTGCGGTTTGATCGACCCATGCGCGTTATGCCAATAGGTATATAACGGCGTTTGACGGGTTAATGTGCCCTAACTCTATTAAAAAATCACCGATTACAAATATCAAACGTTATAAACCACATGTGGGCAACACCCGGCCAGCTGTAAGGTTTGATCCAGCCCAAGAGATATTTTGAAAAAACCCAATTAAAAAAAATTAAGTACACTACATATATATATATATTCATGGAGTCTACTTATATATATGCACTACTTTTAAACGCGGCCCGCGAACGTATTTGCATGCTAAAGTTTGGCCCACAACATGTCAAAGGTTGCCCATACCTGTTATAAACCAATTACAGCTGAACTAATTACAGCTGTGTTCCATTATTACGTTCGTGTTTGTCACAATGGCGTTCATACTTGATCGTAATTGTGACACTAAGATAAATAAAACATTTACCGAATTAACTAAACTTGAAACAGTGTCTAAGTATTTTAGACCTCTATATCTATATGTAACTCCACTACCTACATGCAAGGTAGGGCGCATTAAAGCAACCCATCTGGGGAAGTACCTGTACCTCGCAGAAAAGCGCAGCCAAATAAGCACACCCTAGAGGGTTGTTGTGTTCCTGCGTATGAGTAAGCTCCCAAGGAGTTGCTGTGTAAGCAGCAGAGGAGGCATCGCGCAAATGATACTTAATATATCTCAAGCGTTAACAGACTACGGTACCCGCTTAACATCAGGTGGGCCGTATGCTTGTATGCCTCCCGACGTAGTATAAACAAAAAAACAAAAGCAAGTGTCATGAAAAAAACCGTAAAGCGACAAACGGAAACTTTCTTTCAATTTTTCTCGTTAACGTTTAATTATTTTACGTTTGTCTTCAAAGTTCCATGTTATTGTGAACTTCTTCTTCAAAGTTCACAATAACATGGAACTTTATGAGTTTCTGTTATGTTTACGTAACTTTTTATTGCAGAGAAAGTAGACTTATTTGCGTTGAAACATTTATAGGAGAACTTGTAGCGACTCTACAAAGAGTCTCCCTGTAATATAATCACGATGATATGTCAGGAGCCTTAGGAACCGGCGAGCGTGCATGAAAAGAGCTATGAATGTTAAAGAAGCGATTAAAGTATGTAAGGACCGCGTCTTATGGCGCTCGGTTCTTTCTGCCTACCCCGCAAGGGACCTGGCGTGAAGATATACAAACATACATAATCACGATAATATCAGGACGGTATCTCGGGCATGCACCTATTTTTTAAATGCATCTTCTTCATCTTCTAAGCATTATCCTGCTTCATTATTCATTAGAAACAACGGAATTCACTACCTGAGCTTAAGGATTTGGCGAAGATCTTGATTTTATCATGGGTCAACTGCCGTCAGATTTCTACAACCCAGAGGGAAAATCAGACCTATCTTTTTTTTTTTTTTAATGGTTTATTTCATATTACAAGGTATATTTTACACTGGTTATGTATGCCAAACTACATAGTAGTTTATCGGCAATGGTTTGTTCTCGCCGTATTTGTATATTTCGACAAGATGCACGCCGTCACTGAAACATAACATTCCAAACATGTTTTGGAATTGCTTGCATTAAACATATGTATATATTTTCAACTCGGTCCTCCTTGCAACTGGTACACTGAATAAATCAAAGATTGAAATCTAAAACGCACGTATGTGATCTTTACAAACTTACGTTGCCAACTTAACAATATACTAATTAGACATTAACCATACGCTATGGGCACAAAGACAAGTAATGTTTAATAAGAGTATTTTTAAAAATATTTCTTGTGTTCGCCTCCATGGACGTAACTGACGCCGGCAGCTCGTTGTGCAGGACTGGTGTTAACCACCGTCTTGTGCGCTTTCCGTAATAATTACATATTTTAGGTACAAACATAACATTTTTCTTGGAAGCACGGGTTGGGTAGCCATGCACTTTCTTTGATTTATATTTATTATTATTGTATTGTTCCAAAAGTATGATTGTTTTAAATTTTAAATCCACTGGCAAAATATTAAGTATTTTGAAGAGCTTTTCGTATTCTTTGTTAAGACCTTTCTTTGTTTTATTATTTACTAATAACTTTAATATCCGAATTTGTATTGATTTTATTTTTTGAATATTTGTTTTGCAAGTAAGTCCATAGCAACCCAATCCGTATGCAATAATAGCATCAGCGAGCGCGTGGTATAATGTAGCCATTACTTTTTTGTTCAAGACATATTTCAAACTGCTCAGTTTACCTAAAACGGATCTTAATTTATTACATACTATGTGAACATGCACATTCCAATTAAATTTATTATCGACTGTAATTCCGAGGTATTTATATGATTGCACTTGTTCTATTTTATCACAGTGACAATTTTTTTCATTATTGTGCAAGCATTCGTACGAGTGTCCCCACAGGTTGACATTTAAATTCTTATTTCTATTATTTGGGGAATGTATAACCATGCATTTAGTTTTATCTATATTAATTATAATCCCATTATCATGCGCCCAGCGTATGACAGTATCAAATTCTAGTTGCATTTCAATTTGCATTCTGTTGACATCTGTACCACTATACATTAAACACGTGTCATCGGCGTACATATAGATTTTAGCTCTTTTTATTATATTACACATACTGTTAACATGAATTATGTATCCAACGGGACCAAAAACCGAGCCAGTAGGTACCCCATATTTTACTGTCCCTACTCTACTTTCAGTACCACAGACATTTACTTTGAGTTTCCTGCCTTCAAGGTACTTTCTGAACCATGTATTCATGGGTCCGCGTATGCCACACTCACTCAAAGCTTGCAACAGATCGCCGTGGTCAAGAGTTTCAAAGGCTTTTTTAAAATCAATGAATATGACTATAACTGTATTTTTTTCATTAAGGCAAATGTTTACGTCATCCGCAAACTGTTTCAGAGCCGTTCCCGTACTCCTCGTAGACCTAAAACCATGTTGAGTATCATTCAGAATATTGTTGTTCTCTAAAAACTGTCTTATTTGAGCTACTATTACTTTTTCGGTAACTTTGTTTATTGTATTTAAAATAGCTATTGGCCTGTAATTAGAGTATTCACTACGCGAGCCCTGCTTATGGACAGGTCGTATAATAGACATCTGTAATGGTTCAGGATACACAATTTTTTTAATACACATGTTAATGAAGTTAGCCAACACAACACTAATTTGATTTTTGACGAGTTTTAATTCCCTCACCCTAACACTATCCGACCCCGGCGACTTGCTGCAATTCAGATTATCTATAACTTGTGATATATGCGATGGAAGAACCATTTTAAATCTGAAACTAACATTAGCCTCATTCACATACGATTTTCTGTCCAAAAAACATTCATTACATTTATGTTTTATATTATCTATTTCGTCTGTAAATGTTTCGAGGAATTTATTACATACATTTTCATAAGGTTGTTTCATGTATTTGTGTACTATATCATCAATTGTCAGTCTATTTCTGCCTA
Source organism: Pyralis farinalis (assembly GCA_947507595.1). NCBI lineage: Eukaryota > Metazoa > Arthropoda > Insecta > Lepidoptera > Pyralidae > Pyralis > Pyralis farinalis. The sequence continues at coordinate 1,545,347 of OX382274.1, forward strand.
GCCACCCGTTAATAGTATTCCATACTTTACGTAAATCCCCTTTACAATTTTCTATGGTATAGCGTCTGTGACGATTCCTTGCAACATTTACAAGTTTATTTGCATTATTCCTACATCGCGTGTACTCTAATCTTAACAAAATATTACTGGGATCAGATTTCCATTTTCGAAATAATTTATCTCTCTTTGCCAACACACGTTTTAAATGTTCTGATATCCAAGGTTGATTTTTTCGATTATTAGTCGTTATTTACTGTGACGCGTTCTCATAAATGTTGCAAAAATCCTGACACAAGCAATTATATAGTTCAATTGGATCATCAATTATTGTGTACTTATTCCAGTCAATATTTTTTAACATTCTATCCACCACACTGTTATTAATGAACGTCTTACTCACTTTGTCACCCGCTCGCTTATCGATATCAGCTGAGAGCCCGATCAGGTAGTGATCCGATACCTTAGTCCGCAGCGTGTACGCATGGAGAGCAGCCGCTCGCCCGCTCCGCACAAAAATATGGTCGATACACGATGTTTCTAAGCAGCCGGCAGCAACGGCTTCCCGCGTCACATCTTGAATGCCGCATTGCAATCCATACTCCGATAGCATATCCAGATACTTCCTTGCAGTGTTGTCCACCCGGCTCATCAATATGTTTATATTGCAGTCCCCTAACATAACAATATCTTCGGTGCCTTGTATGTCACTTAATATTTTTTCCACTTCCTCAATAAATTTTATTTTCCTAGTATGAGGAGGTCTATATATCACAATTAAGTTTGCTGAGTATGTACTATTTTCTAACCTTAAGTGGCCCTGTATTATTTCACAATGTTCAGCATATATATTTTTTCTACAAAACAGTTTATTATTTTTTATGTATATCGCTATACCACCCCCTCTTTGTTTCTCTCTAGTTATAGAATACATAGTATAACCTTCTATAGCGTATTTGTATGTTTCCTCGTTTGTGATATTTATTTCTGTTAGACAAATTGCATCTATATAATTCAAGCAGCATTCCAACAAAACAAGTAGCTCACTAAAATGCTTGCGTAGGGAGCAAACATTCATGTGCACAATTTGCAAAGAAGAGTTATGTTTTGTTACATTAGTATTCCAGCTTTTAATATCTGTAAATGCAGTGTACTGCATATCTTGAAATTGTGAATCGAACGTTGTTACATATTGGTATTCTGATGCATATACATATATATATATATATATATGTATATATAAATATCTGTAAGCACAAAATATGTCTGGTTGGTAAAGATTTGTTCGATTATGCATTCGTATTTTTTTTATTTAAAATGTAAGATGCTATATCATTCTCAGAGCGGACATGATGTATTTTTTTGTTAGTATCATTTTGTCTGATCAGTATTTTGCCGTTTTGTATCCATATGTACTTATAAGTATCTTTTAATTGCATTTTAGTTGACCAGAATAGCTGACGTACCTGTCGTGTTACATGCTCGTTTATGTATATACGGGTTTTATCTTCACTATCGGCTAGGATCTGATTTGTGATAACAGCTTTGCGGCTTTTTAACCATTCATTCCGGTCGTGTTGAGAGCGCAGTGTTACTATTATAGGACGGTATTCTTTGTTTTCATTTCCTACCCGCCATGCTTTCTCAATGACGTTGGGGTTCAAATTTAGGTGTTTAGCGACTTTTTCAACAATTCCTTTAGTGTTTTCGGATACTCTGTAATGAATATTTACTAGTTCTATATTTTTCCCCAATTCCTTCTGCTCTAATACATCAATACGTTCTTCCAAGACCTTGTTACATTTTTCCAAATATACACATTTTTGTTGCATGTCTTTCATCCTATTTTCATACTTTTTATGTTCTTCTACCTGTTCTCGCCTAAAATTATCTAGTTCATGGTATTTAGATCCCAAAAATTCGAGAGATTTCTCAATGTCGGCGTTCGTTGTTTTTATATTTTTCATGTCGGTTTTTATTTCCGTCATTTGCTGTTGAATACTATTAAATCTGGAATCCTGTTCTTCTTTCATGCTCTCTAGAAGGTTGTGCATTTTTCTCATGTCTTCACTGAATTTGGACAGTGACTTCATGACCCCTGTCGGGGAGGCGGATAATTTGTGTCGACGATGTTCTTGGGATACGGAGGAGTCACTGTCTGATTCTGATCTTTTTTTCTTCTCTTGTCTCACTCTCATCTTAGGCTAGGTCACACCGTCTTTCGAAAAACTATATCTTTAACGTGGTGGTTTCCTTACGATGTTTTCCTTCACCGTCGAACAAGTGATAATAACGAATATTGCCCGGCTAGGATTCGTACCATGGACCATTAATTAATATGCTTGGTTCTTTAACCACTAGGCCATCACCGCCCTCGTTTAGAAGTCGATTTTTAAATAGACATCTAATTTAAATTTTCTTGGTACGTACGTACATACTTTTTTTTTATCGGGGGGCATACAAGCATACGGCCCACCTGATATAAAGCGGGTACCGTAGCCTATTAACGCTTGTGATATATTAAAATGTACCAAGTACAAAAGACATCGTGAGGAAACCAGCACATCCAAGAAATTATCTTTGGAAATACGTGTAACCTAGGCAAAAAGAGTTTTGGTTTTCTCCTTGGATCATGTAGGTCTGACTGGAGTCGCTTCACGTCTAAATCAATATCTTCGTTAAATCTAATAATATAGCGAAGCCATTAGTACTAGCATGTAACTATGGCAATTACTTCTTAATTGATCTTCTGATCTTAATTAGATATTTTGTAACAATTACTCGAATTACAACGTCAATAACTGTGTTACTAAGGGAATTTTAGACTAATTTAAAAGTATTTATGTAAGATTTTAAGTTAAGGATTTTCAAAATAATATAATAGTTGATTCTCTGTACACAAAGAAAGTTTTTATTTATTATCATATTGTAACCATTTTTATAGTAAAACGTTTAATTACAGTTATATTTTATGTGTAAATAAAGAAACTACTTTTAAAAATAATTCTATGGCACTTCTTCAGTTATATCGGTAATATTTTACATTCATAATAATCTGTACAAACAAATCATATTCTCGAAGCGTCAATTAAAAACAAACATATGTCACTTTAGAAATATCATTTCTTTACATCTAGGGGTGAAAATATCTTATCTTAACAATGATCTTCTCTTTCAGACTTACTCTTTTTCTTACGTCATCATTGCGAACGCGGTCAGCAGGAATTGTGCTACAATTTTTCCGCAATGCTCTCGTCTCGACCGTATTTATTCTAGTTTCACGCGCACTCTGCCATACCCAGCTTTCACTTCCATTAGTTAGTGTTGAGATTAGCACCGCGTTGTGTACAGCGAGCTGTGTCTTCTAGCTTAGGTTTCGGCTGCTTAGTTACGTGCTTTTATTTTTACTTTTGCTAAATATCTGAATCTTAAAGAAGTGTTATTCTTTAAGATTGCCAAAAGGCAGAGTTTTCGGGATGCAATAATATTAAAGCTTTTAATGTTAGCTGGAGTCACCATGCACAGAAAATTTGTTTTATATTGTCGAAATTTATATATATAAATAAAAAAACAACCTGCACTCACATACGCACGCGTAGTGTGGTGTGCGGACAGGAATACGGCCGTCAAAAGGCGACCACTTCTTTCTTCATCCCCCAAAGTTACCTCAAGTAAAGACCGCGCTTGAATTCGTTATACTAACGATACACGATTGCCTCGGAAGGGCCTTCATCCATGAATGGTATTTGAAGTCTATCGTACGATTCGTCCGTTTTCAAGGGACACTTTAAATCGTAAAAAATCATTACGCAAAAATGTTCCCGGCGCAGATGAATTTTTCAATGAGTCACGATTATTTAAATTAGCTCCCAAAAATGTGGAGGGAAATTTTGAAATTGGAACGTACCTATTTTTACTTATAAATAATCATATTTTCAAAATAAATTATAACTGGCCTGCCTAGTATTTTTGGAGATATGTATATTCTTAATAAGTTTTTTAATACGTGTAAAAAGATCCTTCTCTCAATTTGATACAAAAATGACTCTTGGTATACAACTCGCATCTCACTACACATTGATCATATATAAAAATCAACCTGATGTAATAAAAAAAGATTATAAAAACGACTTTTACAAAAAAAAAAATCCTGCAACAAAAACAACTATTCAATTAGGGATTAATTATCATTATAATTAACATTGTAGTAAACCATTAGGGTTCATGTTTGTAACAAAATGTATAAACATAAGACCCACGTCAACAACATGATAATGAGCATGATTTCACATTTGTACAAAATTCGTCTGCGTGGGTACCACCTCTGTCTCATCTATTCCTACCGCCAAGCAGATATATTTATATAGCTGTGTTCCGGTTTGAAGGGTGAGATATGGCAGAGAAATTATTGTGTACTGTGACGAAACAGCCTTTGGTCACAAGATTGGCAACGCGCCAGTAACATCCGGTGACCGCTTACCAACGCGGGCCGCATGCTTGTTTGCCAATCTAGTTGAACACCTGGCTCGTCAATTATATAACAATTCTATTTTTTTTTTTAATATTTCGGCTATTTTGTCCATGTTCCTTAAGAGATAGGAACAGTGTTCTTGAATATTTTATTATTACTATTTTACTTTTTAGGGTTCCGTACCCAAAGGGTAAAACGGAACACTATTACTGAGGCTCCGCTGTCCGTCCGTCCGTCCGTCGGTCCGTCCGTCTGTCACCAGGCTGTATCTCATGAACTGTGATAGTTAGATAGTTGAGATTTTCACAGATGATGTATTTCTGTTGCCGCTATAACAACAAATACTAAAAAATAGAATAAAATAAATATTTAAGGGGGCTCCCATACAACAAACGTGTTTTTTTTTGCCGTTTTCATAGATAATGGTACGGAACCCTTCGTGCGCGAGTCCGACTCGCACTTGGGCGATTTTTTATGCTTAATCCAAATCTGAAGTCAAAATCGAATATTCGAAAAAAACGCACACGCAGACAAACGCACACACAGCCAAATATATAGATTTCATATAGGAACGGTGTTCCTGAAGTGAAAGCAATAAATATTTGTATACCTGAATGCTATTGACACACGTCTGTTTATTTCGGCATTTCAAATTTATTTTTTCAGCGGTTCATATTTTTCTCTTGATGTACCGCTTAAATCTCAAACAAGTACCCAAATTATTGACAAGTACAAGATTAACACTAGTTTTTCCATTTATTCTATTTTTGAATATACTAATTTTACTATACAGGCGAGCGCGCACGAATTGCATGAGTGTAATGAATTTTAAGGCGAGGAGAAGTCATAGGTTCAAGCAGTGATAGTGGATGAATCAGTCTATTAACAGATATAAGTATTCAGTTGTTTTAAAACACCGAAAGAAATTCGCTCTAAGTACTCAATTCGACACAAAGACAAGCGCTTGGTACTTAGCTCGCGAATTGCTTTACACTCAACAAGTCCGCTTGCAATGGCAATATATGAAGGATATAAATAAACTAACTAAAATTATATAAAAAAAATGAGATAAATAAACAACTTTTACAAAAAATATAAAGTAATTTCTACAACAAAGAATCTACTGTTCTATCTATCTATACCTTCACGCCAAATCCCTTGCGGGGTAGGCAGGGAGAAGCGAGTGACTCGTGACTCACACACACATATACCGCGAATTTATTCGCGCGTATCCCAGTATCCCGTGGGAACTGCTTTTTCTTACTTTCTGTCTTTTTCTCGACTTCTTAGGGTCGCATTGTCGTTTAAGTACATACTTGTAATTATCACTTCCTCGGCGACGAACGAAAATTTTGTGAGAAAAAACCACACTTCCAGAAATTATATTTCTAAAAACATGAGACCTACGGAAGGTCTGAGTTTCACTAAGGGTTCTAGTCGGTAGTTCGGCAGTGGCTCAGTCGTGAATGACGTGACTTTGACACCAACGGGTTCGATTCCCTCACAAGGCAAACATTTGTGTGCATGAACATGTCTGTTTGTCTTGGTCTAGATGTTTTAAGAGAGGTAGGGCGCATCAAAGCAGCCCGTCTGGCGAAGTAGCTCCACCTCCCAGAAAACCGCAGCCAAATAACAACTCCCTAGAGGGTTATTGTGTTCCTGCATGTGAGTGAGGTCACCAGTAAGCTCCCAAGGAGTTGCTGTGTAAGCAGCAGAGGAGGCATTACGCGAGTGATAATTAATATATCACAGGCGTTAATAGGCTACGGTACCCGCTTTACATCAGGTGGGCCGTATGCTTGTATGCCTCCCGACGTAGTATAAAAAAAGTGTTTTTTTTATATAACTAGAATGGCAAACAAGCATGCGGCGTGCATTAGATGGTAAGCGGTCACCGCAGCCTATTGACGCTTGCAACACCACGGGGATGTTACTCGCGCGCTGCCAATCTTGTAACCTAAGACTGTTTCGTCACAGTACCCAGTAATTTCTCCGCCATATCTCACCCTTCAAACCGGAACACAGCTATATAAATATAGCTGCTTGACGGTAGAAATAGGTGATAGGCCTCCCCATTATTATATTGGATATTATATATTCCCCACATTTTATTAGATACTATTAATACATTATTACCGTCAGTATAAGTGGGCGGTTATACGGTTTGTCTAAATTAGCAATTTTGAAATAGCCGTACTGTTCTCCAATGAGGTCAGTTGCTTCTTTTACGCAAATTTAATGAGCATTATGGCCAATTTTTCAGTTAAGAAAACAATATCGTGAAACAATGTGCAGTGTTTTGTAAACGGAAACATATTTGTATTATATACATTTCATGATTTCTCTATCAACTGTCATAATATACAAAATATAAGAAAATATAAAAATAAAAGATTTTGACTTTGACATTATATATTACTCTCGTGATGCTACTTCTGCTGCTAATATACCAACTCCTTACAAGTCGGTGACCTCATTTACACGCAGAAACACAACAACAATCCAACCTACACCTCATACTTCTCCTCCTACCTCTAACAAAAACATCCAGACCAAGACATGCCATGTTCATACATACAAATATTTATTCTGTGTGTATTGAACTCTCAAACAGTTGTATCACAGTAGGGATACTGACTACTGCGCCATTGAGTTCGTCAGAATGGTGCAATACTTTCTCATGTATCAACCTATAACCATTAAAATCTGATTTAACGACCAATAGTAATGAAGGCAAGGGCAATCCACATGACACGAGCACTGTAATCGGCCATTAACGGCGCACAACATCAGGGGGCATTAACAAGTGCTGCGACAGATTAATGTGTTAATTACTAACGCCTGCTGCGGCCCTTCTGAACCTATTAACTGCTTCTGGTGTACGATCCAAGGCATTAACTTCGGTGATCACAAGGGCAATATGGGAATTGATAAATTCGTTCAATTCTGTGGGAACCTCGAAAGGTAGTAAGTAGATAGATTATGACGTTTCATCATAATTCAGACTTCACTGCAGCGTATTATGAAGTATAGCATTAGATAATTGTTAAATCTTAACAAACACATCTCTCTATCATATAAATTTGAATAATAATGCCAGACGCAAGCTTTAATATATCTTCTGGACGCATACCGACTCTTGACAGTAGATAAATAATTTGAGTTCTTTTTTTTTTACTACTTATGATGCGTTTGTGATGTTTGCGGGCACGCTATATAAATTTCAGGAGTTATTTTTGTTTACATTTCGGAACCAAAATAGCGTAAAGCTCAATAGGTAGTTGACCGGTAATTTAAAATTTGATATACTAATATCATTGAGTGTATCAAATGTAGTATTTCAAATAGGTAAAAGTAAAAGTATGTAGTTAGTGGCTTCCTTAGTAAGATAGTTTTCGAAACATCAATCGTTATCACTATAGTTATAAATTATATTTTTAACTTAATTCAAATAGGAACGGTTCTTGCCAATTATATTATTTTCAGCACATTACAGCAATGACTGAAGAGAGATTTAGGTTGTGACAACTCAAACTCCGTTCTGTTAAGGAACAACCAAATTTATTGTCATATCAATTTGGAGAGGATTAGTTACAGTTTTCAAAATAATATTTTAAGAATTATAAAAACTAATAAAATATTTAAAAAGAATGATCTTAAATATCGTATTTAATTACAAAAATAATTAGTGCTAGTTAGATGTTACCTTAACATTGATTCGATATTAACCGCTATTTCCTATGACTTGTACCACTCATAATCCAGTAATGTATGACCCGTCGACAAGTGACGACGATGAAAATCGCTGTAAAAATTATGAGAATGTTCCATTTTCCATACATTTTTATCCTCTATTTAACTTTGTAAGGGATGATTTTGAAAATCGCTTTCATAATGTAATAAATAAGAACTATTGTGCCATTCCATGCTGCTAGACCAGAGGACCTACCAACTAAGCAGAAGGATTCGGATATATTTTTTTGATTTCGAATATAGTACTTTGGAAGATAAGTGACAATAATCTTCTTATCATTCGGTAGAGATCCAGAGAATATGTCAGGATACAATATTATCAGGATGCCTTCCCTCAACAACACATTGCGCTGTGCCAAGAATTTTCTTTACTGTGCCAGACATTGAATGGGATCTCATAATCATGGCAATATTCACAACTTCTTCAAGGGTCACGTTGGTATTGTGTTTGATGTTCTTCTGCTTCTTGCGGTCACGAGGAGACTCTTTCAGACACTAGTCATGAGCTCAGCAGCTGACGGCACAACTGACATTTGAGCTTAAGCAACAATGAGCTGTACTGTGATCTTCCAGTAACCGGTCGATTTAGCGATGTCATCAGTGTCATCACCCACCTTCTTGGGATAGAAACCTAAAGAAATAATTTGATGAGCTAAAGATGATATAGTACCTATTTATTCTTCAACATACTTCAATAAAACGATTCTAATTCGTTTGGATCTATTTTAGAAGGCATTGTTGTACATTTTATTAGTAATAACTGTAATATTAAAATTAATTTCAAATTGATAATCTTAAAATAAAAAATTGAATGGCCGCAACGTGCCGTAGACGTTGAGAGCTCGACGGAGAAAGGAAATCAAAGAATGAGTTTCGGCGTCATAAAACCCGATCTGATTTGTATTAATCCATAGCTTACGTTTACGAAGTATAATTATGAAAGATTGATTAATCGATAAATTCAAGGTACATTGATTTATCAACGCTGTCTCTTGTACATTACTCTCCACCGATATCGAGTAATGTATGACGCAACGACAAGTTGCGACGATTATGATCGCTGTAAGAATTATGAACGTGTTTGGAGGGTGTGAAATTTTCATTGCTTTGTATTGTGAATGTAGTAATAAAGCTTAAACAAAGGTTGTTTGCGCTCAGACATGAGAAAGGTTTGGGTAGAATACCATGTTTGATAAATGAATAGTGGTTTTGGTCGGGATGTTATTGTATTGCCGTGATTGTGGAAATGTCGAGATATTTTCTATGTAATGGGATTAATGGTCGGTTGAATTCTTAGTCAAACAATGATGTGCCTAGCCTATCATTAGTAAGTCTAAGTAAAAAAGGGGGATAGAGAACTATTGTGTTTAAAGAAGTAGAGCACTGTTATATTTAATAAACAGCGTTTAACAGCACATTAGTTTAATAACAATTCTTTGTAGAATTATTGCGTTTACACGAGTGAGTCGCTGGAAACCGATGACAATTTTTTGCGTTACGAGGGGTGGTAACGTGTAAGTGGTGGTCCTTATTAGGAAAAGTCCAAGGAAAGCCGGCCACGGCCGTCATAGATCGTAATAAGCAGGTCCACCTAGGACCAATGCAGAACACCTCAGCTATACTGGGTATAGTCGAAGGGGTCGCGGTGGCTAGGTGGAGCTGCAAAGTTCGCTGCCGCCCGTGGCTGGTCTGACGCAGTATAGGGCAGTATATGAAGGGAAACTGGAAATATGTAGTCATGATAGCTTCACCGGCGTTCTAAAATGGGCCAAAATTAATTTTTTTGGAAACAAAACTGGAAGATGATGAATGGAAGATGAATTGCGGAATGAAAGAGAGAGTGATGTATGAATGTGTTTATTTATTTATATGTTAAATGTTTTATTTATTTTAAATCTGTATACAAATATTAAAGGAAAAGAAATAGCCTTGCCCACGGCAAGGGTGCAAATATAATAATAATAAAAAAAAAACAGCGTGAGAGACTCAGCGGCGTCGAGAGGTGTGCTCTTTCTTCACGGTTAACTTTGTTTCGTTAACTTGAATGAACAAAGAAACATCAAAATACGTCTATAATGACGTGACTACAATGCCAAATAATTGTAACGTTCACATAAAATGAGTAAAGCAACAGTTAGTGAATGCATGTCGGAGGATGGCGGGCCATTACTGGTGATGTATGACCCTTGATTTATGTGCATCAAGACGCGGCTATTGTTCAGGGAGGATGGAAACATACGAGTGAAGCCTGTTCACGGTTGGAGAAAAAGGTTGGTTCTAGTCTAGTCGTCTGCGTTTAACAAATGTGAAGAAGTCGTTAGTGAAACGTGAATGCTGAAAATAAATAGTCAATTCATACATGTATTATTTCAATTGATATATGTGTTATTTTAGGCAGTTAAGTATATATGCCAGGCTATACTATAGTATGTACCAGTGAGTTCATGCGAACCAAGTAACCGAGAAAGGAATAGTCTATCTATCTACAACTTCACGCCAAATCCCTTGCGGGGTAGGCAGAGAGAACCGAGCGCCACGCGACTCGATCCTTACATATCTCACTCGCTTCTTTAACATTCATTGCTATTCTCATGCACGCTCGTCGGTTTCTAGGGCTTCTGACATCACCTTCTGATAGAACACGACCAATTTGGTCATGGTAGGTAAGTCTTGGCCTTCCTCGGCTCCTACATCCTTACACTTTTGCATTGTATATCTGCTTCGTCATTCTTTTATCCTGCATTCTTTCTAATGTCCGAACCAACGGAGCATAAAGGAATAGTAATTTTAAAATTTAACCTTTTCACTATATGATTACCGAAATCCTTCCTAGATGGGTTCATGTGATTTTCTGCTCTGTGGAAACCAGCAAGTAAAGATATGTAGGACTAAATATGTTATGTCAAATCAGTAAATTCTGATGAGCTCGTTGGCGCGGCAGAATAATGCAACTTTGTCACCGGTGCTCGTGGGTTCGATTACCACACATGACAAACATTTGTCTGCATGAACACGTCTGTTTGTCTTGGTCTGGGTGTTTCTAAGAGAGGTAGGGCGCATCAAAACAGCCCGCCCTGGGGAAGTACCGCCACGTAACAGAAAACCGCAGCACATAACACACTCTATGGAGGATTCTTGTATTCCTGCGTATGAGTGTGGTCTCCTGTAAGCTCCTAAGGAGAGGCTGTGTTACCAGCAGAGACGGCATCGCGCGAGTAATATTTCCTGTATTACAAGCGTTCGTAGGCTACAGTAACCGCTTTAGATGGGGTCAGCTGTATGCTCATATGCATTCCGACATTGTATAAAAAAAGCTGTTCTCATATTTACAATACCTGAAAAAGGTGCTAAGTTGAACTGTACGTTTTATGATAATTCCTTCCTGTAACTTACTGTCAAATAGTTCTTTTAAATCTTTGAACTAGTACCGGTCGGCACTCTTTTCTACCGTTAGTAGATTACGCTAACCGGTAACCCTCTAGGGAGTTATTGTTTTGCTGCGGTTTTCTGTGAGGTGGAAGTAATTCCACAGAAAGGCTGCTTTGATGCGCCCTATTTATCTTAAAATACCCAAGATAGAGAGACATGTTCATGCATGTAGATATTTGTCCTGTTTGGGAGTTGAAACCACTAGCGTTGGTGACAAAGTAGCATTACTAACCACTACACCACTAAGCTTGTAACCTCTCTCTCTCGCTCTTAAACCTTTTTTATTGAAGAAGCAGAAAAGTTAGCTGTGTATAAGGGGCCTGGGAACGTATCTCTGGGGACGTGAAATCGTAAAAAAATGTCGCTGAGATTGCGACTGCGACCTTGACATTTAAACAAGGCAGTTCCGCCTCCAGAGGACCTACATGATGATTATGTATATATACTAGTCAGGTCATAAGTTCTGTCAAAAACTTTTGATGTAATTAATGATACATTTTTTGATATGAAACGAAAGGTAATTAAATGTACAATAAAATTTTATTTTTATTATTCGAAATGCCCTCCTCCATTTTGAATACATGCCCTTAATCGACGCGGCCAGTCATCGATCGCAGCATGCACCACATTTATATCTATTTTTCCCGTTTGCTCTAATCAGAGATGATTGGAGAGACTTCAAATTCTGATTTAGCGCAGACTTTCTCCTCCAAATGTTACCATATCTTGTAGTCCAGTGGGTTTAAATCTGGACTAGAAGAGGATCAGACTTCATGCCCGATGAAGTCCATTCCACGGGCGGTCAACCAGTTTTGAGTGCTTCATGCCGTATGAGCTGGTGCAGAGTCCTGTTGAAATATCCAGTGTCGGTTTTTGAACATTGTTTGAGAAAGAGGTTTTAATATTTTGTTAGGACGGTATTTTGGTAAACCATGTCACTGGTTTTCACACCTTTTTCACAGAAAAACACCTCAGTTAAATCTGAATATGAGATTCGAAGCCAAACCATGATTGATGAAGGATAATGCCCTCGCTGCACCCTCGCATACGCGCGCACGCTTCTTCACAATGTGGGCATACAACTTATCATTTTGTTTGTTGTAACTTTCTTCAATGGTAAAAACTTTTTCATCCGAAAACAAAATTACGCGGTCTTTTTTCCCCGCGTACCGCCATAACAAAGCGCGGGATCATTCTATCCTATTGTTTTTCAAAAGCTCGTTCAAAAAATGTCCGGTATTTTTATGATAAGCTCGTAGTCCTAGGTCTTCATATAACACTCTTTTGACAGTGGTTCTACTCCGTAGTGTTATTTTCAATTTTTGTCGAATATCCAAAATCTTTTTTGGCGCGTAACCACAGCGATGCAATGCAATAATCGCGGCTCTATCTTCCTTCTTTTTTTTCTGGTTCTTTTTATCCCCGAGGGGAAAGGCCCATACAGCCAAGTCATCAGTTTAGAACCATTTGCAAATCTTAATTCTATGTTCCAGCTTCAGGAACTGTGCTGAAAATATACTTGGGAAGGGTACTTCGACCCAATCAACCCAGTTTAAATACCACCCGTAAAACGATAGTAATTTTACAAGGTTTTCTTGATGAACTTATTCACGTCTTCCAAAAAGTGCATAAACGTGTTATATTTCAGTTTTTTCATTATTGTATAATTACACTAGCACTTATGTTACAAAATACTATCGAAATTGTCACATAAAACTAATTTTACACTGAATTGTAAAAATTTCAAGTATAAGAACAATGTCACTCGTCAAAAGCGCGGGAAGAAGCCCCCTATCCTCCTTCTTCGACCACTCCATATTTTTTTTTTATTTTACAATATATGGCAATAGTGTTGCTACTTTATGCCAGTGTCAAAGTCTTCAGTTTAGAACCATTTGAAAATCTTAATTCTATGTTCCAGCTTCAGGAACTGTGCTCAAAAAATTCCTAGGGAAGGGTACCTAGACCCAATCAACCCAGTTTAAATACCACCCGTAAAACGATAGTGATTTTTACAAGTGTTCTTGATGAAACTTATTCACGTCTTCCAAAAAATGCATAAACGTGTTATATTTGAGTTTTTTCATTACTGTATAATTTCACTAGCACTTATATTACGAAATACTATCGAAATTGTCAAATAAAACTAATTTTATAGTGAATTGTAAAAATTTCAAGTATAACAACAATGTCACTCGTCAAAAGCGCGGGAAGAAGTCCACTCCATATTTGAAGATGAATGAAAATGAATTTATTTTTTATTTTCGGCAAGCGAGAACATTCTATTTTTAAAATTAGTCAAAGTATTTCTGGCCAGTATTCCAAAATCAAAATAATAAGGTTTTGACGACGAATGTACGAATCATCGGTTTTTGTAAAGTCACACTTACACCAATTCAACTTTATTAGTTCTGTACGTAGGTAATAAAGATAAAATTCGCCACACGTCGCGCAACACAGGTATGTTCGGTAGGAGCGTATTTACAATGGCTCCTAAAATATATAACAAGATACCAAAAGATACAAACAAATATTTTATCAATATTTTTTAACATTAAAGATTTGACTATGAGAGAATTTAAACAGAAATTGCATTTAATTATTGCATACAGAAACGCTATTATTCCGTTAATGAAATGAATGACTTTCGATATTTCGAATTCCGATAGTGACTTTTTTGATATGCATTGGACATTACAACTGTGTACACGGGAATTTGTCAAATGTCACCTTAGTATGGACCTACATTTTTTGCGCAAATAAAAATTATTGACTGATTGATACAATACGATGGTAGGCCGTTCATTAGCATCTTGCCTGGGTCACTTGTTACGTAAGAAGTAATGTGGTGTTTGCAGCGTTAATACCTACTTACAGGCCAATACAAAAACTACCCTACCCTAACCTAAGAAAGGTCTAGTTTTGCGTGTTGTGGAGATTTGTCGGCAGTGGCTCTATGTAAAGATCAGTATCTTCGTTAAATCCTAATGGATTAGGAAACATGAGAATGGTAGGAAGACAAAGATGAACATTAAACTGTCGTAAAATCTCAAACTGAGCGGTACATGCACACACCATGATTCGAACCGGGGATCAGTCGTATCAATAAATAGTTCGGTTTTTTAAGCACTAATCTATCACAGCTCCACTCGAATTAAATATGTAAAAAAAGTAATTTAAAGTAATTTTAAATTGACTGGTGCGATATTAACCAGTACATTTAAACCTCTCGCATGCACTAATATAAATCACGACTTAAAAATAATACACCAAACAAAACTCTGCCAAGAAAGCTTTCCGCAACCATTTCACAACATGTTTCAAATCGCCCCTTTGAGAATTTTCCATCATACACACATAAATCCACTTTATTGCCAAACGGAATAAAGTTTCGAATCCCACGCTTCCAATTCTACGTCGTAAATCATTGTAATGTGAGCTATAAGGCGAGGTGATATAGTGTAAATTTGTTTGACAATTTTGTTAATACTTTTCTGCGCCTCTCGTCCCAGACGTGGGAATCCTAAAGCAGTGTATGTCATACAGTCCACTTGTTTACTGTCAAGGATTGCTTAAACCAGCGACTTGCGGTGCCTCGATCTAAAATGGAGG
Organism: Pyralis farinalis; assembly: GCA_947507595.1. Lineage (NCBI taxonomy): Eukaryota > Metazoa > Arthropoda > Insecta > Lepidoptera > Pyralidae > Pyralis > Pyralis farinalis. The sequence continues at coordinate 1,560,609 of OX382274.1, forward strand.
CTTCATGTTTCCTTTAAAATCACGATCCTTTTTAGGGTTCCTTCAATCGACGGCCAATGTACCACGAATGCTTTATTTACCAACATCTTATTCAATAACGTCCATTACACTTTTTATTTAATGAGTTTTTAGTTTATTATCAATTTTCATTTGAAAGAGAAGAAACAAAAATAACGGTTGGTGATCTAGTGTAGGAATGAGTTATTGAGTTTGTACATCTTGCATTTAGTTTTGTAGGAATGATGATAGGTAGACCGCTGATGTGTGCAGAAAATAGTCTAAATGGAGCGTTAGGAAAACTTCTTGGCAGTAAGAACCCAAGCCAGACGTTGTACACAACGCTGTGCTGATTCTGACGTTAATGTTCGGAAGTGAGAGCTGGGTTTGGCAGAGAGAGCATGAAAATGGAATAATCGTCGAGATGCGAGCGTTGCGCGAAATCTGCAGCGTAACGCTTGCATACCAAGTTCGCAATGAAGATATGAGAAAGAGAGTTGGTCTGAAAGAGAGACGGTGTTAAGTTAAAAAGAGGCATACTAAGTTGGTTCGGACATATGGAAAGATTGCAGCAAGAAAGAATTACGAAACATATATACAACGCAAAAGTGGAAGGATGTAGGAGCTCGTACCTACCATGACCAATTTGATCGTATTCTATCAGAAGGTAATGTTAGGAGCCTCAGAAACCGGCAAGCATGCCTCTTCTTCATTCATTCATTTCTTCTGCATTCTTAATTTTAACACCGACGCTCTCTTTCAGACCAACTAACTAACTAACATCATCATTGCGAATACGGTTTACAAGCGTTACGCCACAAATTTTGCGCAACGCTCGCATTTCAACCGCATTTATACTACTTTCATGCTCTCTCTGCCATACCCAGATCTCGCTTCCAGTAAGCGTTTTGGGACTGCATCGTGTATAGCTGTGCCTTCTGACTCAAGCTTTTACTGCCAAGAAGTTTTCCCAACGCTCCATTCACACTATTCCCAGCATTCACTCGTATTTCCACATCAGCGGTGTATCCTCCATACGTTTACGTCTATCTATGACTTTGTAATCTGTTTCTCTCGCTTTTTACTACGAATTCAGTCTACAAGTGTTACATCGCCGATTTTTCACAACGCTCGCATGTCGGCGGTAACCACCGTTTTCATTAACGTCAAATAATGCTGATTCTCCAAGCCAACTGCACAAACTAGACAACTGCGAAAACTTTACGACTACAAGCCGCCCTCACGAGGCAAGAAAAGAAATAGCGCCAGCAAATATTACTACCCGCGTGGAGCAAATCCGATGCGGCAATAAAACCTTTTTTACTGTTGCCGCTGTAATCTTTTCGCGATGTTAGCAAATTCAATCAAATCGGAAAGGACGTAAAACAGGCGAGTATGTCATAATTGAAGTAAAGCTGCCTACACACGGTGCGGCTCGCGTCTCGCGAAATGTAGTTTGGCTTACTTTTCCAAAAGATAGTTTGAAAGGGTACATTTTGTATTATGTTTTTTTATGAACAAATTTAGTTTTTTTTTAAACTTCGCAAAAGAGTTCGTGGTACATTTTTTTAAAAGTTGTGGTACTATATAGGTATTTTTTTTTATAATACGTCGACAAGCTTACGGACCACCAGATGTAGGGTGGTTAACGCAGCCTACGAGTGCTTGCAACACGTTAAGTATCTCTCGCACGATGTCACCTCCGCTGCTTATATAGCAACTCCTTAGGAGCTTACTTGTGACCTCACGCACACGCAGTAATACAATAACCCTTCAGAGAGTTGTTTTTTTGTCTGCGGTTTTCTGTGAGGTGGAGGTACTTCATCAGAAGGGCTGCTTTGATGCGCCTTACCTCTATCAAAAAATTTATTTAAATTTCAATTAAATTATATTATAACAAAATAAAATTAACGACGACGCTAAATGTATTTCAAGCATTCATAAGCTACGGTACCCGCTTTACATAAGGCGGGCCGTATGCTTGACTGGCTCTCGACGTTACACAAAAAAAAAGATAGGTGCTCGTAGATAAATTTATGTTTTCAATTGTAATATGTCCTAAAGCCTTTAACAAAAGTTTTACGAAGTGAATAAAAACTTAAATATGTACTTAATAAGCTTCCCGTTCCCGTATAAACCATTTTTCTCCATACAAAACTGTAAGCCACCGCTCGAAAGCAGGTCTCATAGCCAGTAAGCCAGCGGGATCATTCACATGGTATGTTCGTCCATTTTTCCTTTATATTAGTAGTCATGGGAAGCCGCTGAAGAATATATTAAGGGTATTCCTGAGGCGTGATTTGAATAGCTTTGTGTTATTGTGTGGTTGGAGTCGGCCGCGGCTCTGCGCCGGAGGTGTGGCTTTTATTCAAATCTGAGACTATCTGACCTTTGTTTTTACAAGTTATTGGCTGGGAGAATTTGAATATTTTGACAGTCTGAAAAATTATAAAGCGTAATTTATGTTTCTAAATAATTTCTTTCCATATTTGATACTTACCCGATGATAGCGCTTAGCGTAGCTTCGAACGCTAAAATACGTGAAGGAACGCTAACACTATCACCATTGTTGCTAGTACAACAACTCCTTAGGAGATTACTAGTTACGTCACTCACTTGTGGGAACACATTAACGCTCCAGGGAGTTGGTATTCGATTGCAGTTTTCTGAGGTGAAAGTAATTCCCCAGTCGGGTCAGATGTACCCTACCTCTATTAAAATTCCCAGACTAACATGTTCATGCACACGAATGTTTATAGTGCTGCAAGCGCTGCTTTCGAGGCTTGTACCACGCCGCGTACTAATGGAAGTTCGGATGTCTCTGTTTTGAAACGCAAACTGAATGCTGCCTTGAGGTCCAGTAAGAGGGTAATCGCCAGAGGACAATTTGATTTCATCGGTAGAGCTGGCGAGCGGCTTGTAAGCTTTCCGTCTGGGGGCTGTGCTTCCTCGTTACTCGCTACAGCTACTGAGGGAAACTTTTGTCAGTCGTCCATGCCACCATTACAAAAACCGGCAGTCTGGCCTACAGTGCTAAAGAAAAAGCCGATTTACTTGGTAAACTCTTTACCTCTAACCGGACTTTGAATGACGGGGAAGCTGTACCACCTTCCATCCCGAGGTCCACGTGTTTGTGGAAGACCGCCAAAGTGCATCCGGTGCCCAAAAAGGACGATAGATCATACCCATCGAATTACAGGCCTATTACCATCGCCTCTTTTCTCTCCAAGGTGATGGAACGTGCGATAAATACACGGCTCCTGGCCTAGAGGATCACAACTTCATCTGCGATAGTCAATATGGCTTTCGCCGCGGTCGAGCGGTCATTCGATTGAGAGTCAAGGTAAGGCATGAGGTCTGGCATCGGAGTTTTCTATCGAAGTTACCATCGTATGGGCTGCCTGACGGTTTGTGCAAATGGGTTGCTAGCTTCTTATCCAGCAGATGCACAAAAACCGTGGTACATAGTAGTTGTACGTATATCAATGCTGGCGTCCCACAGGGCTCTGTGTTGTCCCCGACGCTGTTTCTTTTCGCGTCCTGTGATATCGATTAAGACACCAAGGCATGCATATCGGCTATTTGTGTTACGTGGGATGAGATGGCTGGTGTCATTTGTGATAATAAAATACCGGTCAAGTTGAAAGGACAGGTTTATAAATTTATCATTAGATCTGTCCTTTTATATGTTAGCGAAGCGTGTTACAGAGTGTTAGTTTCACCTCTTGCTTAATCAGAAGTAGTGAAGCAAACTTCATTCGCTACATTTATAAGAAAGTACAGAGCGTCAATTTAACAATCCTTTAGTATCTCCTCTCATATATCCTATGTTTCCGCTGCTTCCTCAGCGGGAACGGAAACACGTGAAAGATAATTCTTGTACTGTACTCGTCCATTATGAGGCAATATGCATGCACTAAACCTCATGAATATCTAATCAGAAGTTTAGCCGTGAAATGTAACAATAGTTTTATTGTTGATGTTGTTGAACTTTAATTTTAACATTATTGTTTAGGCCTCGAGGCAATATTTGGGTTAGTTTTATCCTGGAAATAATTATGAGAGTTTTCAGGAAAACTTAAGTCAACAAACTCCATGACTACGGAGATGCAGATATCTGATTGTAATATTATTGCGGTTAACGAATATTCTAAAAACGTATTAAAATACAAAACCTCATCTGAAGAGCTCGTGTTAAACATTTTTCAAGCAAACTCGTCTCAAAGAGGTATCCATTTCGCAGCTGAATATATTCGAATATCCATCCGTATTCGCTCCATCCCGCGCGCCGCATTTCCGCACGGTTTCTGCTCAAAAAGTTTGTTTGAGCCGCGCAAAATTCGTTTGGTGAACAAATATTCATTTTTTCCCGCGCCCTCCTCGTGCACCGTGCCGTACACCACTTTGCATTGTTTTTAAAGCGGACGTCCTGTTTACGTTTGTCCGGGCGGCGGCCGCGGCTCACGAGCCTGTTTATTATGTAGTGGCGAACGGCTTTATTTCGACAACGGTGACTTCTTTCTAAATGACTGACCGCCGCGCTTTTTGAATTTAATATTTCTAGGTATAAATTCGCTCGCTACAAGTTGAATTTCGTTCGATGTATGTTTCATAATATCATGTAATTATATTGCGACTACTCGTTAAAGAAAATAAATATTTATTTGTTACTATCCGAGATGGTAATAAATGCGGTCGAGATGAGAGCATTGCGCAAAATTATGGCATAACGCTTGCTGACCGCGTTCGTAATGAATACGTGAGAGAAAGTGTTGGTCTGAAAGAGAGTGTCGGTGTCCACGCAGACGACTTTTGTACAAAGTCTCCCTCTGGTAAAACCTCACAGGAAACAACTGCCTGAAGGGTTGTTTCGCACCTGCACGTGAGCGAGCTTACCAGCAAACTTCTAAGGAGTTACTATGTTAGCAGCAGAGATGGCATCATGCTAGCAATACTTAATGTATTGCTAGCATTTACAGGCTACGTTGACCACATCAGTTGGGTCATGTACTAGTATATAACATAAAAAATACAATCTCAATTATACACAGTAACTATTACTCGTTTTGAAAAGAAAATCAACACCTAAACTACTCCAGGTGCTTTGAAGGCTGTTGAACATCGGAATGTTTCATATTTCAAATTTATTTGGAAGATCAAAATGTATATCCTCGTATAAAGTACAATAGACGTCAGACAAACTTACATCTAGTTTTTCCTTCAATAAAAATAACTGAAGCCTGAAATGGCAAATCGAAGACGTGTGAAAAATAAATGACACTACCGTCAGACATATAACTCTTGAGCTGAAATACATGAAGCTATTCAGGTCACGCGTAAAACATTATTTCAAACAACAAGCTACTGCCCGCGACTCCGCACGCGTGGTGTTTGGCTTTCATGTTCTTCACAGGAACCCGAAATATTTCCGAAGTAAAAAGGGACTTATGTGTTAACTCGCTATATACGAGTATATTGGCAATCATCTCATACGATTTCTCATACGAGTTTTGACGAGATTAATGCATATTGATCATATATACCGATCCCTACGTTTCTGTATATCTGTTCTGAGAAATAAATTAATAATTAGAAAGATTAAGAAAATAAATTAAGTTTTTTTTTTCTTCACGCCATGTTCCTTGCGGGGTAGGCAGAGAGAACCGAGCGCCATAAGACGCGGTCCTTGCATTCTTCACGCGCTTCTGTGACATTCATAGCTCTTTTCATGCACGCTCGCCGGTTCCTGGGGTTTCTGAAATCACCTTCTGATAAAACACGACCAATTTGGTCATGGTAGGTTAGTCTCAGCCTTCCTCGGCTCCTACATCCTTCCACTTTTGCATTCTGGTGTTATTTTGCGAAAGTCAAATTTACATGTTCAAATTTACACATTTGATATAACCTGCTTTGTGTGCTTCCGCCCCTAATTAGTTTTTTTTTTTATTGTTTTAATATAAAAAGAGAAAGAAGTTCATGCGGCCTAGCGCCGCCCGGCACCCACCCACTACCGTTAGTAGTAGATGGCTGCTCCGATAGTCTCTGCTTCGGCAGCTGCGCCCATCCGTCAACTGGAACAGAAACCGCATGCTCCCACCACCTAGAATACCAATGACGAAAGTTCATGAAATGAACATTGCAGGAAGTCATGCGCCACAATCGTATCCATCGCAAACTCTCTGAAATGAAAAATCGTGCACGCGACAATGGAGTTCGCCACATGACTGTGATGAATAAACTGTTAGATGTGATAAATAAGAAAAGCTTTGTAAATCTCTCATGATAGCTTTGTACTCTTAGATGGGTCAGGATGATCGTGCTACTGCAGGCCTAGGTTTCGTCTACTCCTCTCGCTTAGACTCTAGAGCGAGAAATACAGTTTGGTATGAAACTGAACACAATGAGACTGTTCACAGTGGTAGATTTCGTTAGCTCAGCGTGTGTCAAACTCTTACGAAGTTTCCGCAATCTCCAAGGGTTATTCTGAATTTATCTAAAGGAAATACGCATAAATTATAAATTGACAAGCTCGGTGGCGCAGTCGTGAATGACGCGACCTTGACACCTGCGTTCGTGGGTTCGATTCCCATACATGGTAAACATTTGTGTGCATGAACATGTTTGTTTGTCTTGGTCTGGATGTTTTAAGAGAGGTAGGGCGCATCAAAGCAACCGTTCTGGGGAAGTACCTCCACCTCGCAGAAAACCGCAGCCAAATAACAACTCCATAGAGGGTTGTTGTGTTCCTACGTGTGAGTTAGGTCACCAGTAAGCTCCTAAGCAGTTGCTGTGTTAGCAGCAGAGAAGGCGGTTACCGCTTGGCATCAGGTGGGCCGTATGCTTGTATGCCTTCCGAAGTTGTATACAAAAAAAGGTGATATTATGTGTAAATTTTAATGAATGGGTTGGTATCGAGACTGCTACGATTCTGTTCTTGTTCAGTGGACGTGAGAGTGAAGGAAGCAGACAAACAAATTATAAACGCATGTATGAAAATAAATTTCATTACATCGACCACTTTGTTACATCACAATGCCACTCACATATATTAATCAACTCATTGTGATAGATAACTGACTCCAGAATGCTGTAATGAATACAAAACTCTACTACCCCTAGAGGTAGGCCGAAAAGCTTACGTTAAAATAATGATAGGGAATGAATAAGTTAAAGATGAAAATATAACAAGTATGTACGTATATACGTCTGATCATTGAAGGACTTGTGAACACGAACCTTTCCAACTATTATGTAGACGATTGTCGGAAAGTATGGAAAGAGGCTCTGCCGAAAAGCGTACAATACGCAATTGAATGCACAAATAGACAAAAATACTTTCAAAATTAACAGAAGGAGGAAAGGCTGGCTGAGAAACATATTATGTTACCGTCGAAATTCACCATTGTTATTCTTGTGTACGAGGATGAATTCCCTATCTATGGGACATTGCGGCTTTAGAAGGAATCTGTGGGCACCATAGCGAACAACTAATCGGTGCATAAGCCATTTCGTAAACAATAGAAAACGAAAGAACCTTTTTCAATAATTAATAAAAAAAAAACTCTAATGTAACGAAAGTTAATATTTTTTATGCGTTCCCTGTACTGTATTCAAATAATAAATTAATACTGATTCATTCAATAAATTAATAATAATACATTCAACATTCAACACAACAAACATTAGTTTATAACAATTTTTAACGGAACCTGATCAACCGTCAGGTTCCAGGTAAAATAGTTAATAGAGTTTGAATCTACATCTGGAGCTCGAGATTCTTGGATTGTTCGGTTAAAATTAAAAATACTTTTATTTTAAATAAAAATTGAAAATTGAAATTCAATGTGTAACAATCGCGAAAACCCTTTTTTTATACCACTAAGGTGTCAATCAAGCATACGGCCTGCCTGATGTTAAACCACCGTAGCCTGTGGACATTCGCAACACCAGGGGCGTCACTCATGCGTTGCCGACCCTCTAAAAACCTCTTCACGCATTTCTTGAAGAACTCCATGCTGTAGTCCCTTGGGAAAACCTCGGCTGGGAGCTCATTCCACAGCTTGAGTGTTCTCGGAAGAAAACTTCTCTGGAACCGCACCGTACGCGACCATTGCGGTTCAAGCGTGTGAGGGTGAACTCCCCGCCGTCGGCGAGCGGTGCGGTTGTAAAAAGTAGCTGTCGGCATCAAACATAAAGACGTATAACGAAAACCTAAGACAATACTATTAGATTATAAGCTGTGATAACAAGTAAATAGTTTTAGTTTATTAAGTTTCCTTCACAAATTGTCTAAATGTAAGATGGACACAAACCTTCTCACGGTTTCATCGCATATACTTGTTTGCCAAAACAAAATCTCAAGTATTAATGAATACCCACGATCTAACACTTGTCTGAAGAAAACGAGAAACCTCTCCGTAACCGCATATTAATCGCGATCTGACAAATAACTTGATAAAAAAGACGACGGCTTGCAAGGAGATCAATGACATCGGTGCGCGTGTCTATCTAGTCGAAATCGCAAGTTAGGTAACATCGCCCGTAGCCTGCCGATGGATGCGTTTAGTCGTCTCAATCTTTCTTCAAACATGCGAGGGTTAAGCCGTTCAACCCTTTCGTTTCCATTGAATTACAATCTTGAAACTAAACTAAGAAATGTAGGGCGTGTTGAAACAGAGTCGACTGGGGAAGAAGTACCTCCACGTTACAGAAACAACAACACTGTTGTGCTTTTATGAGTGAATGAGGTTGCCAGTAAGCTACAGATGAGTTGTTGTATTAGAAGCAGGGGTGTACAGGTTTGTGTGTGGTATAATTATATGAAACCGACGTTTAAAAAGAGCATCTCTATAGTTGCAGTACAACACTAATAGATGACGTCAGACGTCAGTTAACACGAAGTAAAACTGCAGTAGCCTATTTGTTTCGTTAAGTCTTACCACCAAATAAACTGAGAGCGAATCCATGTTATAGTATGAAGCAGTGCAATTCAAAGGAGACACTGCCAGGAGAGTATTCTAGATTTTTTTATATAAGTTTTGCTTCGACGGTTCAGAGATGTTTTGAAGAACTCGATGGCGCAGTGGTGAAACGTACTCTTGCGTTACTTTGACATCAACGCTCGCGGGTTCGATTCCCATACAGAACAAACATTTGTGTGCATAAACATGTCTGTTTATCCTGGTTTTGGTTTTAAAGAGAGGTAGGGCGCATTCAATCAGCCCGTCGGCGGAAGTACCTCCATCTTACAGAAAACCGCAGCCACAAGCAAGTTTCTGGAGGAATGATGTGTTCCTGTGTGTGAATGATGTCACCAGTAAGTTCCTAAGAAATAGCTATGTTAGCAACAGAAGTAGCATCGCGTGATACTTAATGTCTTGCAAGCGTTCATAGGCTACGGTAACCGTTTTATGTCAAGAGGGGCATACCTTCCGACGTTGTACAATAATAAGGGAATGCTGTGCATGATTTTTTTTTTCGTCCGGCGTAACCGACAAATCACAAAATGAGGATTAAGCTACTGAAGATGATTCTTTTCAATTCTGAACTATATAGAACGATGTGTAGGACTCAGAAAAATGACTAAGGTATGGTACGACTATCTTAGTAATTTCTCTGTCGAGGCAACCTCCTATATATCCTTATATGGGTTAGCTATAGTTGGGAAGACTTTAAAGACTTCAACTGCAGCATTAAAACAGCACATCGTTCTATATAGTCCAGAATTGGAAAGAATTATGAAAAAGATATACAACGCAAAAGTGGAAGGATGTAGGGGCCGAGGAAGACCAAGATTTACCTACCATGACCTGTATCTTACACCTAAAGATTTGACCAAGACACTGATTTTGACATGGAGCGACTGCCGACAGAACTCCACCACTCAGAGGGAAAACCCGACCTTTCTTATTTCTGATTCGAACCGGACTCCTCGAAAACCCTCCTGCTAAAGTCAAAATAAAAAAAAATATTTTTGAGCCATAATAAAATAAAGTTGCTGAAATTATAAATGAACTTGAAAATGCAATTTGATCGAACCTGCTTTGTGTGCTTCCGCCACCAAAGGTTAGATCAAATTGCATGTAAATTTGACTTTCGCAAAATAACGCCCAAATCTATGAACTATGAACTTGAGAAGATATTTATAATGTATCTGTTGGTATCTACCGAGGGGTGATATCAGGGTACGATGAGCTCGTGCCTTGCGCCAGCGGGCGGCGGCGGCCGGCAAGAGCAGCGCCGCGAGCGTTGCATCCGCATCCGAGGGCATTAGTGCGACGTGCTCGGCCTCACTCGCATTGTTACTTTGTTATTTTGTACTAACTAACACTTCTGCCGGCGAAGAGGAACGCCCGCTTTGCTGTTTTATTTTCAAAGAGAACTGTTTGTGTGAACACATACCTACTTTTAGACGTCTCACAATACTGCAATAGTATGTAATGTAAATACTTTATCCTCTTAGGATTTTAACATAATAATAGAATAGTTCTTTTTTTACTACTTTAAACTTTTAATTTCTCTAATAGGTAACTGTCAAAAATCATTTTTTTGACAGTTAGTTTTAGTTATATGATAAAATAAAAACAAAATATGTTTCTTGGGTTGCTGAAGCTTCTTCTAAGTAAAAATGTTTGTGTGAGAAGGCTCCGCTCTTTCTGAACAATAAGTTTTAATGATACCCAATAAACTACTAGTTAGCTTGTATGTTAACACTATGTGAACTGTGTGCCAGCGAGTGTGCACGATCTACTTGTCTCTCTGTCTTGAATTAAACAATCGCGCCGCTGATCAACTTTTCTAACGAGCCAATACCGAAATTTCCTACAGAAAACTCCTGAGTTGTGGAATGAGCTACCTGTTGAGGTTTTTTGTAGGGGATATAGCATGAGGTACTTCAAAAAAGACATGAAGAGGTATTTTCAGGGTCGAAAATAGACAAGTAACATGCCATCACAAGATTGGCAGCGCGCAAGTAACATCCCCGTGATGCTGCGAGCGTCAATAGGCTGCCGTGACCGCTCACCATCTAATGCGGGCCGCATGCTTGTTGGCCAATCTAGTAGTATAAAAAAAATCTGACAAACATGTTAAGAAGTTACAGTGAGAGTTGTCATTTCTTCGAACAGTTGAGCACAACACAATGAAATGTATTATAATATACCAACTAATGCACCACGTAACACACTTCCTCGATATATTTAATACTTAATCATTTACTTGAGCACAGGACTCGTCAAATCCTTAAAACCTATTCCTATCTATACATAACTTCACGACAAATTTCTTGCCGAGTAGGCAGAGGGAACCAAGCGCCACATGACTCGGTCCTTACACACTTCACTCGCTTCTTTAACATTCACAGCCATTTTGACACACGTTCGCCGATTTCTAGGGCTCGTGACATCACCTTCCGATAAAACAAGACCAATTTGGTCACGGTAGGTACGTCTTGGTCTTCCTCGGCTCCTACATCCTTCTACTTTCGCATTGTATATGTGTTACATAATTATTTCTTCCTACATCCATTCTACATGTTCGAAGTAACAGAACATACCTCTTCTTATTTTAATATCGACACTCCCTTTTAACTTTAAAATCAACTCCATTATATATGATTTATCTTTTCAGTGTTGGAAGGATAGTTTAATAATCAAATGCGATAATATTCTCGGCCAATTTACACATCGAAAATATTCTAGATCTCGATCCGAGAAACTGAATTTACGAACGAGGAAAGGTAAAAAGGCGAACGAAGCGAGAGACGTCAAACGTTGCGACGGGCGGCATGACGCGCGGTATGTAATGCAACTTAACGTCACGTTTGGCCGCTGGATGTGAGCCAGGCGGCCGCCGGAGTAGACCAGGGGCCTGTGTGGACAACTAGCTGCCAAAAAATAAAAGGATCAATAAATTTTTTTGGTGTAAGTGTGTTTAGACTCGATCACAGCTGCTTATCATACCCTATAAATTAATAAATGATGTTCTGGCGAAGTAAATGCAGAGTGCGTCAAGCCAGCCGGACTGGGGAAGTATGTCTAAACTCACAGAAGGCTAACAAATATCTAGTTCCTGTCGTTATTGAGGGAGATTATCAATAAACTTCTGAAGAGTTGCTGTGTTATCAGTGCGAGTAGCAAGGCTCGCATACTACTTGTATCGTAAGCGTTCATATTCTACGATAACTAATTTATATTATGTTGTGTACTGGGGCCATAAGTCTTTGATAAAAAAAAGTCTTAGGTTTCAAGCATTCCACATGCCGACAGAAGTGAAAATACTTATACATATTTTCATTAGTATCTCGGTAACAAGTTCTCTTATTAGGAAGTGACGCAAATTTATAAGATTTTTTCCTACAAAAAATTTGCTTAATTCACCAAAACCATTTTTCACTTAAAAATTGCGAGTCTAGATGATTACTCTCACTGCACTTATATTTCTGTTTCCACAGCGCTTTATTCAAGGCAGTTGTTTCATGAATACAATCCTTGAAGGAAACAAAAGTTTCATTATAACACAAATCGGTCACAGCTAACAACCTGTCTTTCTTATATATACATATTTACAAAATTCATATCAAAGAACCCTGAGACGAAAAAGAGAACTAATATTATCGTACTTGACTAAACCACACGAACGGTGTACACTGTCTTTGTGTGTTGCTAACCAATCACATGCCCACACGTTTTTCGTAGTCATTATTTGTTTGGTACTGGTACCGCGGTCTACAATGCCACCATCTATTTCACCCAGTGAGTTGGTGCAGACAGTCAATCGGGACAAGAATAAAAAAAACGTATAAAATATTTTTTTTAATCTAAAAGACTACCTTAACAGGTATTTTTTCTCTACCTTTTGGTCCCGATTTAGTATTTCAAATCACGGAAGTAAAAGAGATCATTAGTTCTGGTCCTAAATAATTTTACTAAATTTTAGCTAGTTTGAACAGAGTTCATTAACAATAATGCACAACGAAATATTTCCCAATCAGAAACGAGACAAATTTGCTAACCTATTATATCAACATCGATCTTATAAAGACATTTTCAAAAGAAATATATTTAATAATTCTATATATATATATATGAATCTATAAAAAATATCAAATAAGTTTAAATTGCTAAATGGAAATATAATAAAGAAGAATATGTATTTGGCTCATGAGTAATAGCTTTATGAAATTAAAGAATTTTAAAATGATTGTGACAAAAATACTGTGTAATATTTGCTTGTTTATGCAGGCTAAATACATATACCAATGGATTTTTATAATACAATCTCGGGAGGCATACAAGCATACGGCCTACTTCATATAAAGCGGTTACCGTAGCCTATAAACGATCGTAATACATTATGCTGCTCCTCTGCTGCTAGCACAGTGACTCCTTTTAGGAGCTTACTGGTGACCTCACTGATACGCAGGACACGCACACTCAGACCAAGACAAGAAGACATGAATTATTAACACCTTATAGAATATTGTATATTCCAGAAAATACATTATTATTATAATAAGTCCATGAAAATGACGTCGGCTCCTGGCCTACCCGCACCGTTAGCACACAGACAGGGCGCTCAGTCAAAGTCCTGCAAGTCGAATTTAATAACATTTCCTGAAGACCGCACCAACTTTATTAGCCATAAAATTGTGAATACTCGTGCAATATAGGATAGTTTAAAATGCAGTTTGTAAAGGCATAAGCCGTATCTACGTATTTGTTGCACGTAGCGCGGACTCCATTTGTATGGAGCGCTTTATAAATAGTTTGCAGAGATGAGATGAAATATGATACTCCGTAGCTATTGTATTGTACATTCATATATATTTACTAAACATTAATATAGTCAAAATCAAAGTCAAAATCTTTTTATTCCGTAAAAATGGCTACATTTGTTTGGAATCATCACAATTTTTTTCCCTACCGTGCAGTTTTTATAATTAATAGAAGTACAAGAGATACAGAAGGTAGAGAACCTTAAAGAAGACCCCAGTAATAAAAATTTCCCTTTTTCTAACCGACCTCAAAAATAGGAGGAGGTTCTGAATTCGACTGAATGTTTTTTTTTTATTTTTGTTACGCGATTATTCCGCCAATTACAGATAGATTTTGATGATTCTTTTTTTGTTTGATAGGTCATACTTCAAAGGTCGTCCCGTATAAATTGTATCGAAATTGATATAGCGCTTTTTGAGAAAATCAAAAACAAAAATTTATACGCAGATAATGTTTTGGTTTATGGTTCCCCTTCAGCAAAAGTTATAGATGAGAACTTTCTAAAATCTCTGTTTTTTTTTATATTTACACCACTAAAAAGGAAAAATAAATTATTTTTTATTTACATCACTAAAAATTTACACACTAATAAATTATAACACCCAGGAACTAAAAAGCAAAAAATAATTGGTCACAATTAGGTACTTACGACTTTTGGAAGCGGTGCCAGCCGCATAATATTAATTGATAATATCAGTATACTTGTTTTTATATAACGTCGAGAGGCATAGAAGCATACAGCCTACCTGATGCAAAACGGTTACCGTAGCCTATGAACGCTTGCAATACATCACTCGTGCGATGCCACATCTGTTGCTAACACAGGAAGTCCTTAGGACCTTACTGGTGACCTCACTAACACAGGAGGACACAACACACTAGCGAATAGTTATTTGACTGTGATTTTTCTATGAGGTGGAGGTACTTCCCCAGACGAGCTGTTTAACATTAAATTGTTTTGTCGCAAGTGCCATACTCGATGGCGTCGTTGCGCGTGTAAATCTAACCAAACACGCCGGCTAAGCAACGTCGGCCGCAGTCTGTATATGGATTGGTTTATCTATCTCGAGTTTCTCTTCGGAGGGTACGTTAAACTGTAGGTCCCGGCTGTTGTCGATAGACGACAGTCGTTAAGCTAATTCAGTGGCTCTCGGGCGGCTTGAAAACACTGGCCTCCGCCAATCCGCATTTGAGCAGCGTGGTGGAGTATTCTCTAAACCCATTCGGTTGAAAAGGGAGGCCCGTATCCCAGCAGTGGGATGAGTAAGGGTTGATGTGGTGTGCATGCTTGTGGCATACGTCACCGATTTATGTATAAAAAACGATAATAAAATAAATATAGATAATTAGTGCCATCTCGACGCAAAAAATGTAGAGCACATAAAGGCCTTTCTAATATTTAAAAAAATAATATTTAATTAACGCTCCCTGTTAGGAAAACCTTAAGGTAGCCGTAACCTAACTTAGAAGACGCAGCTCGTTGTACACAATGCGGAACATC
Source organism: Pyralis farinalis (assembly GCA_947507595.1). Lineage (NCBI taxonomy): Eukaryota > Metazoa > Arthropoda > Insecta > Lepidoptera > Pyralidae > Pyralis > Pyralis farinalis. The sequence continues at coordinate 1,575,882 of OX382274.1, forward strand.
AGAACCAGTTATCACTTCCATAGTCAGCGATGGACAAACCGAATGCTAACGTTACGAAGTGAAAACGGGATATGGCAGAGACAACATGAAAGTAGAACAAACGCTGTTAAGATGCAGTCATTGAGAAAAATCTGTGGAGAAACGTTTGCCGATCACGTTTACAACGATGATGAAAGGAAAGGAGTTGTTCTGAAAAAGAGTGTCGGTGTTAAGATAAGAAAAGTCATGCTCCGTTGGTAGAAAGAATGAGGAAGTAGATACAACGCGAAAAGATATAGGAGTTGAAAAAGCCAAGACCCACCCACCGCCGATATCCAGAGCCCTAGAAATCGGCTGACATACAATTTATTAATTAATTACTATGAATGTTAAAGAAACCATTGAATAAGATGTGAAAGTGCCGCATCGTAGCATTCAGTTCACTCTGCCTGCCTTGAAAGAGAACTGGCGTGAAGATATGTATAAATCAATAGAATATTTATTTATGAGATGTTAACTTCAAATGGTAGCAATGTATTTTATGCAAAGACGGTATACAAAATATTATTTAAACAGTTTATGTCTACTTTAAATTAAAACTTTTACCTGAAATTTGGCGTCTGCGATGTAATGTACCTATTAAATTTTAAAAAAAGCTATTACACCATTAGGCGTTATGGAAAGCATCAAGTATCTATATATAAGCCAAGTGTGATAAAATGAAACAACAGCTATTTTGATTGCCCATTACAAACTAGCGTTATATACATCACGTTACTTTCTTGCAATCCACCAAAGTTCAGTCGTTATTTTCATAGCGAGGGTGCTTTATTGACTTCTATAAGTGCCCGTAATAAGCTGAAACTGTACTCAGTTTCAGCTTATAGCCTTCAGCGAGTTCGAGAACTATTGTGAATTTGTGTTTCAGCTCGGAACAACCGGGCAGCTCGTTGTAAGAAAGTTTCACAATACAAATTATTATAACTTTTAATGGATTTCATCGTTACAGTTAGGGTGTACCATCTCTCGATGTACACCCAAAAGAATACTTGGAATATAAGGAGTGTCCTCGCTACCACCGTTGATACCTCGAATCTCACTAATACTTAATTACTAATATTATAAATGTGAAAGTGTGTTTGTTTGTTTGTCCTTCTTTTGCATCAAAACGGAGCAACGGAGTCATGTGTTCAGGAACACCGTTCCTTTATAAAATCTATATGTTTGTCTGTGTGTGCATTTGTTTGTGTGTGCGTTTTTTCGAATATTTGAATTTTGACTTCAGATTCGGATTCAGCATAAAAAAGTAGAATAGGAATTTTCAAGAACACCGTTCCTATCTCTTAAAGAATGGTCATAATGGCCGACAAATTAAAAAAAAAAGAATTGAATTGTTATATAATTGACGAGCCAGGTGTTCCTCTGCCAATGTAAGCTTGCACATTTTCAACTGATTCTATTTGAATAATGGAGTGGCTAGGCTATAGGTTAGGCTAGGATAGGCTAATTTGTATCGCGGTAAAATAGCTCACTTCCATGGAAAAACACGTTGTTTTTCCCGTTGACCACGTGGACGAAACCGGGTGGACCATATCTTAAAATGGAGGTTTTGTATTCAACAAGTAAAGCGATTGCCGTAGTCTATAAACGCTTGTAATACTTTTAAGAGTTACACGCGCGATGCCACCTCTACTGCTAATACAGCAAATTCTTAGGACCGTACATGAAAATATTTATTTTAAACCAAATTAATAAAGATATGATTGTGTGGTTTGCATCCGTCTATTTTTCATTTATATTTGTATTTTTGTTACATGCGACGTCAATAGATATGTCGTCAGCAAACTACGTGTATTTGTATGGAGTAATTGAAAGGATTTCGTTACCGTAGAGCAACTGCAATACTGGACCAATAACGGCCCCTTGTGTGACACCAAATTTGATTAATTTAAATTCGGAACAATAAAATGATACCGTAAGGTATTACTTTTTTATACAACTTTGCGGGTGGCACACAAGCATGCGTTTCGCCTGATGTAAAGTGGCGAAGCATTACATACCGCATCTGCTGCTAACACAACAACTCTTTAAGGGCTTGCTGATGACCTCGCTCACGCGCAGGAATACGACAACCCTCCAACGAGTTATTATTTAGCTGCGGTTTTTTTGTGATGAAGGTACTTCCCCAAACTGCATTGACTCTCTTAAAATTACCCAGACTATAGCAAATAAACCTGTCCACACACGCACACAAATTATTGTCATGTGTGGGAATCGAATCCACGAGTGTTGGTGTCAAAGTACCGTCACTAACCACTGCGCCGCCAAACTCGTTATTGCCATCATGGAACCACTACCACCAGACCTTCATTACCCTAAGCGAAAATCAATCTTTAGTTACCGATCTCTCGGACATGCGGGCTTCTTCACGATGTTTTCCTTCACCGCCGTGCAAGTGATAATTGAAAATCCGAGAACCCGAATTTTATGGATGTTCAAGCTAAAGCGGTCACCGGAGCCTATTGACGTACGCAATACCACGGGTACTTGTGACTTAAGGCTGTTTCGTCAGAGTACCCAGTAATTTCTCTGCCATATCTCACCCTTCAAACCGGAACGCAGCTATGTAAATATATCTGCTTGGCGGTAGAAATAGGTGAGACAGAGGTACCCACGCAGACGACTTTTGTACAATGTCTCCCACTGGTAAAACTAATTCAAAATCACTAGTTTATAGATTCATTCTTTACCTACTAGACTACCACCGCTTCATACGAAATATATGTTTATGTATACAAGAATTGCTTATTTAAAATAATTTTAAATTGCCTGGCGCGACATTAACCAGTACATTTAAACCTCTCGCAAACAAAACTCTGCCGAGAAAGCTCTCCGCAACCATTTCACAACATGTTTCAAATCTCCCCTTTGAGAATTTTCCATCAACCATATGATTATAATCGTATACAGCCATGTGTAATAACTTAAGAGAAACAGATTTAATGCAAGATTAAATAGCGACAACGTAAACCCTCGCGACATCTAATACATTTAATTGAACCCGCGCGGCCCGATTCAGTTCTAATCTGGCAGTTCGTGACGCTAGCTCACCTGCACTGCAGCTATCAGGGATGTTACGCGAGGTTGCGACTTGCTATATTAGTTTGCTTATTACGACTCATGCTTGGAATACTACAGCGTTTGCTCACTACTATCATGTCGTGAAACATCCACGCTGTTACAGTAATTTATTTAGTTAATATTAATTAGTATTTAGTTAAGTCTTATTTTAGTATCGATTAAAGACCGTAACAAACGTAGCTGTGTACATTGTAAGATAACATGCTTTTTCGCTCAAAATAAATGAAACATTGTGAACTCGTGTTTTTCCTGTTTCAACATGTTCCATACGTATTGAGTAATACAGCATGTTATCCCATAGTCATATTATAGCTACGTTCGTGACGGGCTTCAATATATGTTATTATGTATGTATGTATGTATATCTTCACGCCAAGTCCCTTGCGGGGTAGGCAGAGGGAACCAAGCGCCATAAGACGCGGTCCTTGCATACTTCACTCGCTTCTGTGACATTCATCGCTCTTTTCATGCACGCTCGCCGGTTCCTGGGGCTTCTGACATCACCTTCTGATAAAACATGACCAATTTGGTCATGGTAGGTTAGTCTCGACCTTCCTCGGCTCCTACATCCTTCCACTTTTGCATTGTATATCTGTTTCGTCATTCTTTCGTCCCGCATTCTTTCTACATGTCCGAACCAACGGAGCATGCCCTTTCTTATCTTAACACCGACACTCTCTTTTAGAACAACTCTTTCTCTCACGTCTTCATTACGAACGCGGTCAGCAAGCGTTATGCCACAAATTTTGCGCAATGCTCGCATCTTGACCGCATTTATTCTACTTTCATGCTATACCCAGCTCTCACTTCCATAAGTTAGCGTTGCAATTAGCACCGCGTTGTGTACAGCGAGCTGTGCCTTCTGGCTTAGATTTCGGCTGCCTAGAAGTTTACCCAACGCTCCATTCACCCTATTCCCGGCACTCACTCGTCTCTCCACATCAGCGGTGTACCTTCCATTGCTGCTAAAAGCACTTCCAAGATATACAATCTCATTCACTTGCTCCAACACTACATCATCAACCATAATCCATATGTTATTATTTTTCGTTATTACTAACTTTAAAAAAATATGTTTGCTAATTGTGGTGCAACATGCCTGATGGTAACATCTGCTGTGTGTCGATATGCCTGATTGTGAAATCTTGAGTGTGTCAACATGCCTGATTGTATAAACCTGTATGTGTCCACATGCCCGTTTGTACAATCTTGTGTGTGTCAATATGCCTGATTGTGAAATCTTATGTGTGTTAACATACCTAATTTTGCTGTGTGAATAACTTACACTACGTGTTTGCTTGCAATTAAATGACTCGATCTTATTCCACTAATGATTAAGATGACAAGATATTACTGTAGAATTAATGAATATAGTCTGATATTGATCAATAGGACCGTTTCCTAGATCAACATCAACAACATTATGCTTGGATGAAGAAGTAAGAGTACATACCACAAATGGTAAGAAGAAGCTATTGTAGATTCACTTTATTCGTATATTTGTGATCATGGTGAGAAATCACACACTAAACAATACAGGCAAGGGGTTTGCAGTTGGCAGAGATTTTAATACAACGTCAAGAGGCGTATGAGCACTTTCGAGTGATGGTACCTCACTGCATGGCACGACTCGCACAAGACCACTGCTGTACAGAGTGCCGCCGCTCGCGGAATGCCTAACAAATATGCGACACTGTCTTTCCCTCTGACACTCATTGTCATGTTGTACGGACCTCTAACACTTTATACCATACCACATCAACCCTTACTCATCCCACAGCAGGGATCCGGGTCTCCCTTCAACCTAAGGAGTTTAGAGCATACTCCACCACGCTGCTCAAATGTGGATTGGCGGAGGCCAGTGTTTTCAAGCCGCCCGAGGGCCACTGACTTAGCTAAACGACTGCCATCTATCAACAACAGCCGGGACCGACGGCTTAACATGCCCTCCGAAACACGGAGAAACTCGAGATAGATAAACTCATCCATAGACAGACTGCGGTCGACGTTACTTAACTTTCGTGTTTGGTTAGAATGACACGCGCAACGACGCCATTGAGCTCTCTTTATACAAACTTACTCAATTGTGCATATGAAAGTTTAAGAGAACTTCATTAAAAACTGCAGCCAGATAACAACTATTTAGAAGTTTTTTTGCATTTCTGCAGGCGAGCGAGGTTACCAGTAAGCCCCTAAGTAAATACTGGATAGCGATACACCTTCTACTACAATTGTTTCAGTGGTTGCTCTAGAAGGATGTTCGTGCAATTCCTCACTGAGCTTGCTTTCGACCACATCGAACTCATTAAACTGGTATAAACAACGATACGGGATGTAATTTCAGCATGAAATAATAGTCTAAATCTGTAACAATTTATATATAAATTTATTGTTCACCCGCAGTTTCCCAGGAATTTAAATAAAATTTTTATCGGCAACATTTTTTACTGGCCAATTTTAAAAAACTTCAGTGTTTTCCCCGAGTAGTTTATTAACAAAACATTAACAGCACAGTACATGACTAAATATTTAAATAATAAACATTTAAAATCAGACATGGCGACTTCCAGCTACGTAATTCTAAAGCAATTATTCGAACTCAGTGAGAGATAAATTTATCAACAATTAGAAGATTAGCAAATAAAATATTCAGGCCTTCAGTTGAGCATCTGTCTGAGGTTCAACGTCTGTCACCCGCCTCTCGAACACCATTCTGATAAATGTTTTCCAATTTGAAACACATTATCGATGTTTAGCGAGAGGCATTATCTAATGTCGATGAGATGGAAATTAGAAATAAAAGGGTCTTTAGCCTGTTAAGTCTAGACGGGCCCGGTAGCAGAAGCAGAGTAGATAGGAATGCTATGTCACACAAAGCAAACAGTTGTGTTCATGAACATAAATCTTTTCGTCTTGTCTGGGTGTTCCTAAATAGATGTGTCAAGAAACTTGACTAGCGAAGTATATCCACATCACTGGTAACCACGACACACAACAGGCAAGCAACAACTCCGTGGAGGGTTACTATGTTCCTGCAATTGCGTGAAGTTACCAGTAAGCTCCTAAGGAGTTGCTGTGCAAGCAGCGGAGTAGCATCGCGTGAGTGATAATTGTATTGCAAACGTTGTTAGGTTACGATAACCATATTAAATCAAGTGGGCCGTATGTTTATATGCCTCGCTCTATAAAAAAAAGTTATATTCTTATTTTTCCATATTACATACGTATACTAATATATAAATAAGAAGATAAGTAATTGAATATTGGCTCAATTACTATTGATCGTTACTCATTCTGATTTCGAATAAATTCTTACATGTACCCATGTAAGACTTTATTCGAATACAGGCGCTGGAATGTGAAAATGTGGACATCTGAAACGATGAAAGTGGACTAGATTGTCCGAAGACGGATGTACTCGACCCCGTTCATTTACAGTTACTCGTTTATCCGAATTTCATAGGCAATCGAATTGAAACAACGACCAATTGTATTTGCGCATAAACTTTTATATAGAGAGAACGTTGAGAATTATGTGAATCGAATTACGAGTATGTTAACACTCAAAATACACTCAGGATGTTTTAGAGAGCGATTCTTCTTAGCGTTAATTCGTTTCCTAATCCTTTAGGATTGACGGGATCTGCTGATCGGGAAGATGCTGATATTTACATAGAGCGATTGTCGTCAGATCTCCACGACCCATATCTTTCTTGTATAAAGTCACACGTCTTTCGAAATATAATTTTATAGACGTATGGCTTTCACGATCTTAGGTCACATATTAGGGTTCCTATAGTGACGAAACCCCACACTTTTTTCTTCACCGCCGAGCGAGAAATAATATATAGATACATAAATCCGAAAACCTGAACTACATACCATGTCAGGATTCCAACCGGGGATCAATCGATTGACAGACCGGTTCTTTAACCAATACTGCTCAATTAAACTTAAAAATCAAAACGAAAAAAAAAACTAAATACCGATGTACAATTGAAACGTTATCGATGATCGAGACGTTACGTAATTGACCCACGAGTTTCGACAAACGACTTGTATACGAATTGCATGCAAATTAAGAACATTCTCTCCTTTGAAGTTGATTAAAATGTTATGTAAGAATATTTATTTAACCATCCAATTAACTCGCTATCCCCGGGGAACACTCCGAGTAAAACCTAGTTATTTATTAAAATTACCAAATGAACAGAACAGCGGGAATTCTCGTATCACCTAGAGAAATGATGTAAAATGTAAATAGTAGGGCGAATTAAATCTGCGAGTGACAGACTCTGTGCTGAGCATGAATTAAATATCTGCGCCCTTTCTGAGCGCGAGGATGCTCAGCCTTTGAGTGGGTTCATTGCAGATCGCTGCTCAATGAACTTGGCGGGTACGTAATGTACACAGACACGGGCGCTCGCTTTCGCAAGAGCATGCTTGTCTAGGTGGTTTTATTAAGTGGGATATTATGTAATTAATCATTAATACTTTTTATTTGACTTAAAAAGAGGGGGGCCTATGTTTAGCAGTGAACTTCCTTTGGCTGATATGATGTTGCAATGTTAGTTTATAACCATGAAGGGAATGAAGAACTGATGAAATCGATTTTACCTGACCTCACTCGCAGGAACGCAATAAACATTAAGGGATATTTTATACAGTGGTGAGGTGGTGGTAGTTCGCCAGGCACGTTGCTTTGATGTGCCCTACCTCTAATAATATTATCATCTCCACAGTTTAAGAAGTTACCGTAACATACAAACTCTAGAAGCACAAACTGTTTTGTATAAAACACATTAGGGCCGACGAAAACTATGAAATAATATATACGAAAGATGAACTTTCGTAAAAGAGGCTGAAATATACTGAAAATGCTGAATATAAAACCGTTTCAAGCCGATTCGCACTATCACACGTAACCAACTTTCATCGGACTTTAACATTTACGACCTTACGGCTTAAAATAAAGCCACACTCAATCTAAAAGCGAAATACGAAAGGGATCGGCCACTCCTGGTATTCAATTTATTTCTAACTACCCCTTCGAAACATGTACAAACTCGACCTTCGTGCGTTACAGTCTAAAAACTTTACAGACAACCGGAACTCGGAAGCTACAATGGGTGAATAGGTTTGTTTGTGTGTATTCTAGACTGTGGCATAGAAAATACGTTGCATTACAACTGTGAGCAAGTCTCTTGGGACGTCTGCTGATTGAAAAAGAAAACAGCTTCGCCGCTGTCCGATTGATTCTTTGTGCTGTCGACCGGCGTCTTTTGTGAGCGCAGGAGCCGGGGGCACGCGAGGGAGACGACTTTATATTACCCTTTGGGGGAGCGGAACGGAATGTGTGTGAAGAATTATGATATGGAAATATAGCGAGTGAGATTCTTGCGTAGTTAGCAGCTGAAAATATATTATATCTATTTGTATTTTCACGGTAAGGTAAAGGGAATTACTTTTGAATTTATTATGATTATAGAATTTATGAATATCATGAAATGTGAGATAGAAGAGTTGTGTTTGATAAGAAGCAGCCCGGGGGATTGACAGCGAATATCGTAGCATAAAATAAGTACACTTTGTGATGTTGAGTTAATAATTTATTCATATATATCTAGACAAGTTACATACCTTAATTGCACTAAATTTACTAAATACTAAGTGGTATAACAGGGTCCCAACATCACTGTCCTGCTGGCACTTTCTCATACATATTTGTCACATACTTGTTCACATTATGGCGAACTTAACAGATGTTATAGATACACAAAAAACCTTGAAGACCGCTCTTGTGAAGAAAATGAGTGAGTTCGAGGCTCAATTGACTGGACTTTAGCTTGTCATCTAATGAAGATAATGACAGTTTTGTTGAACCAGTGACATTACATAATTTAATAGACAAAGAATATTTTTTGCTACGCCCCACTGTTTTAAAACTTGCTATATCAATGCTCAAAGTATCCCTTCCCACTTTTCTGATTTTCTTAATAGTTTTCATGTATATTTATTATTTATTTATTTTTCGTGGTATTCTCATATCAGAAAATTGGATTAAGCCATGCCTATCCTCTCTGTCTTATACCCTGGGTTTGTTTTAATTCGTAATGATCGCATTGGCAAGAGTGGTGGAGGTGTCGCAATTTATGTTGGTAGCAATATACCATACACATTTCTGGCTTCGTCTCCATACTTATACTCTTGTTCGGCCGAGTTTTTGGTTTTGGAAATACTTGTTCAGGGTGTTAAAACTGTTCTCGGAGTAGTCGTATATTGTTCGCCTGATGTTGATTATTTCTCTCATCTTGAGACATTTCTTGAACCCATTTGTTCGGAGTATCCACATCACATTATCATAAGTAATTTTGATATCGATCGTACATCTAATACTGTGCGATCTCGTATGCTTCACAGTTTAATCAAGTCAGTCAGTCTTAATATTTTGGCAATTGAGCCCACACATCGTAATCCTACTTTTAATGACACACGGCTTGACTTGCTTGTTGCGTCTTATTTAGATCGCGTCCTGAGGAGAAATCACTGTAATCAAATGGTAAGAGCAGCTAAACGATAGTATTTTTACGATAATACGAGTATTACGAATACTTCTTCGGCCCATAAAGTTTTTTTCACTCACTTCGTTTAGGGGAATGCTCCATCTATCTATCTATCTATAACTTTACGCCAAAACCCTTGCGGGGTAGGCAGAGAGAACCGAACGTCACGTCACTCGATCCCTACGTACCTCACTCGCTGCTTTCTCATTCATTGCTCTTCTCATGCACGCTCGCCGGTTTCTAGCGCTCCTGACATCACCTTCTGACGGAACACGACCAATTTGGTCGTGGTAAAAAAGTCTTGACCTTCCTCGGCGCCTACATCCTTCCACTTTTGCAATGTATATTTGCTTCGTCATTCTTTCATCCTGAATTCGTTCTACATGTCTGAAGCAACGGAACATGCCTCTTCTTATTTTAACACCGACGCTCTCTTTCAGACCAACTCTGTTTCTAACATCATGATTGCGAATACGGGCTACAAGCGTTACGCCACAAATTTTGCGCAACGCTCGCATTTGGACCGCGTTTATCCTACTTTCATGCTCTCTCTGTCATACACAGCTCTCGCTTCCATATGTAAGCGTTGGGCACCAGCACTGCATAGTATATAGCAAGCTGCACCTTCTGGCTCAAGTTTTTACTGCAAAGAAGTTTTCCCAACGTTTCATTCACATTATTCCCAGCACTCAATCGTCTTCCCACATCTGCGGTGTACCTTCCATCCCTGCTGAAAGCGCATCCAAGATATACAATCTCATCCCCTTGTTCGGACACTTCATCATCAACCGAAATCCTTACATTGGTTCTGGTTTCATCTCTTTCAAATACCATTATCTTTATTGGTGATTATTAGAATGCTCCATGCAATCTGATAACCCTTTATTCTCCCAACTTCAATGATTACAAACAACTTCAATGATTTCTTTCCTTCGTCCTTCCTGTCCTAGTCCACATTATAAATTTATCTGGCGCGAAGCATTACCTCTTCCGAAAATTTCATATCCTCAATTGTTAAATCATTACAGATCCATTCTACCCTTCTTCTCAAAAATTCTTGAAGCTATTGCACATAAGCAGGTTTCGACGTTTATATACTCTAATAACTTACTTTGTCAATTGCAGTCTGGGTTTTGCTCTGGGCATGGCACTCCTACTGTCCTTCTTACAATCGCACAGGATATTGGGATGGGTATGGAGGGTTTTTTTAAACAACTTACACAGCAACTCCTTAGGAGCTTAGCTGACCTCACTCACACGCAGGAACACAACAACCCTTCAGGGAGTTGTTATTTGGCTGCGGTTTTCTGTGAGTTGCAGGTACTTCCCTAGACGGGCTGCTTCGATGCGCCCTACCTCTATTAATACATTCAGATCAAGACACACTGACATACATATTCATGCACACAAAGGTTTCTCCTGTATGAGAATCGAATTCACAAGCGACGGTGTCAAAGTAGCATTACTAACCACCGCGACACCGAGCAGGTAAAAATTGACGTTTGTTGAAACCTGACGTTTCGAACGCTTTGCAGCGTCCGTGGTCGCAGAAACGTCAGGTTTCAACAAAATAAATAAAACACGCGATACTTCCGTTAAAAATAGTTTAATTTCAATTGACGTCATATTTTCATATTTTAGCTTAAAACGATAGTACTATTCTATACTATATTACTTATGCGAAAATATACAAATTAAAAGGGAATTTGCGGTTTGGTACAATATTTGCAATCATATACCACAGTAAACAAAATGTTGGTATTATCCGTGGTCCTAAGCCCACGGCTCCTGCGCTAAGATCCCAAACTACAACAAAGAGAGCCCGTTCCGGTCTCTTCGTTACCATCCGCTACGCCGCATGTTTGTATTCTACGGTGACTACCAAAGCCTAATTCAGTACCCATTCCAAGTAAATTAGTATATTTGTAGTTTAAAAATAATTACGTAGGTTTAAAAAAAATCTAAAAATTTAATTCGATAAGAGTTTCATTTATTTAGAGACGAGCTCGGTGGTGCAGTGGTGAAACACGCTGTTACGCTACTTTGACACCAACGCTCGTGGGTTCGATTCCCACACAGTACAAACATTTGTGTGCATGTACATGTCTGTTTGTCTTGGTCTGGGTATTTTCTATGTATAATAAGTATTTTACATATATATATATATATGTATATATATATATATATATATATATATATATATATATATATTTACGTATGTTTATCAGTTGTCTAGTACCCATAACACGAGCTTCACTTACTTTGGAGCTAGGTGGCGCTGTGTAATTTGTCCGACAATATTTATTTATTTATTTATAAGATGTTTTTTAATCAATTAACATTCTCTCATCAACTTTTTGATTTGGATGTTAAATTGGATTAGAAATTTAAAATTTATGCCCTTAAATTCATTCCTCAATAGTATCCTCTGAAGATTTATTATTTTTGTCTAGATTTTTTTATTTTGATTAATATTTTTTTAGATTTGCTATATATACCTTAGTCTTAATTTTTTAATATTCAACCCCACTTTTATTTATTGTTTTTGTTGATTTCTTACAAAAAAAAAAAATATATAACATTTATTTAATTAAATTTGATGAAAATCATTAAAAACACTATAATTAATCATGAAAATAATATTAATGAAGGCAATGCTCGTTTGGACTTCGATGGTGTCACTGCGTGTGTCAATCTGATCGGACACGTAGGTTGAGCAATCTTAACCACAGTCTGTCTATAGATAGGTTTATAAATTTTAAGCTTCTCTGAACTGCCGTTAGCCGTAAGTTCCGTTAGTTAAGCCTTCGGTTCCAGCTGTTGTCGACAGATGACAGTCGTTAAACTTCGGACGGCTTGAAAACACTGAGTCCCACAAATCCTGCCTACCCCAATGGAAGACAAGCGTGATGACATGTATGTATTATTTTCTTCCTATAATTCACAGCTGTAAAGCATATTTAAATGATAAGTTTATGAATAAATTGAGTCACAAAAGGTATAAAAAAATTAACTAGACAATCTTTACCGGGGCTGGTCTTATTTTATTTTATTTATTTTTAATATTTTTGGAAAACAAGCAGTATTTAAAAAAAATAGTCAATTAAATGCTACTACATTTTTTACATATGTGCTATTCATATCTCACTCTGATAATAGAAACTCAACAATAACAGAATATAAAAACGTAACCCTGCAGTAAAACTAACAAAAATAACAATTTTAACAAAAATAATTAAGAAATAGTGACAGTAAACAGCGGCCGAAACGCTCGCGTCAATCTCTGGGTGAAAGTAAAAAATAGCGACTATAATCCGGATAAATGCAAAAGTTGTCAAATCTTGGGAACTATAATAAAGTGTTCAAGCTTTAAAATTCGCCACGATAATAGGTCTTTTATAAATGCCCACAATTAAATATATATGTATAGAGAATTCAAATTAACTGCACGTATATATGTATTAGTGAAAATACGAAGGAAATTGTTATCACAATTGTAGTACCAACTATAAAATATTTATTTATATGCAAGTGATATTAAACATTATACTAAACTATAGTGTTTGATGCAACGTTTATTTTGTGATAAAAGCGATACTTAATATACCCTTTCTTGAGTTGTTTATTTTTTGCAACTTATTGTTAAAGAAATTAGAGCATACAAGTCAACATGTTTTCTATCAAAATTATTGTTAGGGTGTAAATATCCATTCATTGGATTACGATTTTTACATCGTAGCAAAGGTTACCTATCATAAAGAGGACATGTTTTTGTACGAATTTTAATATACTGTAAACGTTGAGCCCTTTTTATTTTACGTATTTTCTTTAGACTGAAAATACAATTGACGGATTGATAAAATTCCTATTTACGATTGTTATTTTAACATTTAACCTCAACAGTTAACCGCAACTATTATTGCTATTTTTTCGGAATACAAGCATACGGCCCGCCTGATGTAAAGTGGTTACCGTAGCCAATAAACGCTTGTAATATATTACGGAGCACTCGCGCGATGCCTCCTCTGCTGCTAACATAGCAACACCTTTGGAGCTTACTGGTTACCTCACTCACACGTAGGAACAACCCTCTAGCGAGTTGTTATTTGGCTGCAGTTTTCTGTGAGGTAATTTGCTTTGATGCGCAATACCTCTCTTAAATAGAAGTTCAAGTTTTCAGAAATTTTTTTTCCTTATTATGAAAAGATAACGTTTCAAGTAATTAACTACAATCGTTAAATAAACAAAGTAGTATGGTAAAATTTTACTAGATTTGATCACACAGAAGTTTATTTACCTATGATAAAAATTTAAACGTGAGATTTAGTTCATAAGAAGATGAGTCTGGCTCTTTTCCAGTAAAAGTGACATTGAAATTAGATAAGACAATCCATGTGAGGTGGTGGTCTTCCAATATGTATATGTGATCGTTAAAAACTAATACTGATTAAGAGAGTTTTAATGCAATGAAAGACATACAAGCATACGACTTCCTTAATGTATGCAGCAGATAGCAGCAGATGTGGCACGGCGCGAGCGATGCTTTATGTATTGCAGGCGTTCGTAAGCTACGGTAACCACTTTACGTCTGGTAGGCCGTATGCTTGTATGCCTTCCTACATTGAATAAGGAAAGGAAGTTACTGTTGAGCACACTAACTCGCAGGATTACAGCGATCCTCTATGCTACGATTTTCTGTGAGGTGGAAGTACTTCCCCAGTGCTCGCTCATCTAACGAGCACTCTGGGATTGTTAATTACCTTCCCCAATTTTCATTCAGCTATAGACGTACATCGTTTTTTTATACAACCTCGGGAGGCATGTAAACATGCGGCCCAACAGGTATACAGCGGTTAACGTAGACTATGAACGCTTATAATACATTAAGTATCACTCGCTCGTGACCACACTCACACGCAGGAACCCAACAACCCTCCAGAGGGTTGTTATTTGGCTGCGATTTTCTGTGACGTGGAGGTATTTCCCCAGACGGTCTTTTTAAATGCGCCCTACCTCTTTTAAAACACCCATACCAAGAAAAACAAACATGTTCATGCAAACAAATGTTTGCCCTGTGTGGAAATCGAACCCACGAGCATCGGTGACAAATTCGCGTTATTTACCGCGGCGCCATCGAGCACGTCAAATAGACCTTACTGGAGACTCTTCATGCTACTGTTTTCAGTGAGGTGGACATACTTAAGCAGTTCTTTCTCCTCTCCAGAGCACTTAGGCTCTGTTTAGTACCCCCCCCCCCCCCCCTCCTTAATTTTCATACGGCTATAGCCTTAGACTTGGTCTGAAAGAGAGCGTCGGTGTTAAAATAAGAATCGGATATGTAGAAAGAATGCAGGATGGAAGAATAACGAAGCAGATATACAATGCAAAAGTGGAAGGATATAGGAGCTGGAGCTGAGGAAGGCCAAGACTTACCTACTATAACCAAATTGGTCGTGTTCTATCAGAAAGTGATGTCAGGAGCCCTAAAAACCGGCGAGCGTGCACGAGAAGAGCAATGAATGTTAAAGAATCGAGTGAGTTATGTAAGCATCGAATCACGTGACGCTCGGTTCCCTCTGCCTACCCCGCAAGGGATTTGGGGTGAAGTTATAGATAGATAAATAGATAGATATGTACTTAGACCCTTGGATTCCATTACACAGATCCACATAGGAAAGTATGTAAAAATCTTCGATTGCTAATCAAGATATAGGCTTTACCCAAACTTAATTTCAATATATTTATATCGCCATATTGGAATGGGGGTCACGTACGGAGCCCAGCGCCCTCTGGGAGCCCCGGTCGCATCCACAAAATGCAAGCAGACTATTTGTCTTCATTCCATGCCATCTCTTACTGTTATTGACGGAATTTCGGGACGGAGGACGATTTCGGCGTACTTTGTGAAGAGTAATAGGACCCTTTTAAGGAATATTGCTGTCCAGGGCGTTTGCAAACAGTTAAGGGTTCGATTCTGCAAAATGAAAATATACAACCCCATGGTTGTTATGACATCTTGTCAATACTAGCTAATATACGCAGATAGGGTTCCATACCGAAATGGTAAAAACGGGACTTTGTTCGAATGTTCGGCTGTCACCGTTGCATATCTATACTAATATACAAAGCGCAATAGTTTGGATGATTGTTTGTATAAACGCGTTAATCTCCGGAACTATCCATGCAATTTGAAAGGTTATTTATGCGTTTGATAGCCCAATTATTGAGGAAGGTTACATAGTAAGAAGCCGAGAAAAAGAAAGAGGGAAAAAGAGAATGATTCTCAAAGGATACCGGGGTGCACACGGGTGAAAGCTACACGTACATTCAGTATAATATACTTCATTATTTCAAATCGATTGTAATAATATTATTATTACAATCGATTTTACTCGATATAGCGATATGTCGAGCAAATTATTCGTTGGACAGAAAATTTGTTCAAGCGTTATTTATTGAAAATTAAATTCTCTACAATTTTAGTTTCATAACGTTTATAATCAAATATAACAAAGTTATTAACGAAAATACACGCAGTCACGGGACGAGGGTTGCGATCCCATAAACATGGTTTTATTTTTAAACTAACTTCCTTTTGAGATCCAAAAAATAAAATTACGTGCTCTGACTTTTGCAACTTCAAATGTACGAGTATCATTGGACTATTATATTATATGCAATATTACACAATTTTTGATGAGCTCGGTGGCGCAGTGGTGAAACGCGATACTTTGACACCAACGCTCGTGTGTTCGATTGCCAAAGGACAAACATTAATGTGCATAAACATGTCTATTTGTATTAGCCTGGGTATTTTTAAGAGACGTAGGTCGCATCAAAGCAGCCCGTCTGGGAAGGACCTCCACCTCACAGAAAACCGCAGCCAAATAACGACTACCTAGAGGGTTGTTGCATTCCCGCGTATGAGGGAGGTCTCAAGTGAGCTCCTTAGAAGTTGCTGTGTTAGCAGCAGAGGTGGCATCGCACGAGTGATACTTAATGTATTGTTTTATAGGCCATGGTAACCGCTTAAACTTAAAAATATGAGTCTAAATCGAATTCCAAATATCGAGCATAACATGTTCTTGTTGAAATTTTTTTTTTTTTATTGGGGACACGGCATGTGACATCCGGGGCCTACTTGATGGGCTGCAGGACACTGGTGTCCAGGAATAGAAGCCACGAAATACCATGCACTTCATGTCGTCTCGTGGCGTCTACTATGCCGGCCTTGAAGGTGCCTCTTTATATTCCTCTTAAAGAACCCAATGTCGAATACGTGTGGAGCCGGAAATACATCGCCGGGAAGTCTATTCCACCGGTCAGCAGTTCGGCACAAAAAGGATTGACTAAACCTTTTTGTGCGAGGCAATGGGATAATATTCTCGACTGTGTGAGAATGTGCTCGCTGTGATGGACGGTAGTTCCGGTACTTGAACGGGGAAGGAGGAATAAGGCTGTAGAGTTCCTCCGAACATTCACCATGATATAGTCGGTAAAAGTGACTCAGCGCGGCGACCTCTCTGCGGAGCTCCAAAGGCTCAAGAGATGCTCCCAGCTTAGGGTCGCCAATAATCCGGACCGCTCGCCTTTGCATTGAATCAAGGGCATCCATCAGGTACTTTGCGGAGCCTTCCCAGAGATGCGAACAGTATTCCACACACGGTCGGATTTGAGCTTTGTAAAGTAACAGCCGTTGTGCGGGTGTGAAATACTGCCGAACCCTGTTCAGCACTCCAAGTTTACGAGAGGCGTTCAATATGATATTTTGGATGTAATCCCTGTGATTCAGATCTGAATGCAAGTTTAAGCCGAGAATCGATAAATGGTCGCCGATGGGAAGCGAGACGTCAAGAAAAGTTGGGGCCGGAGAAAACGGGTCCTTCTTAGTGGAAAACGCACAGGCCTGGGTTTTATTTGCGTTAAAATTTACAATATTTTGGTCACCCCAATGAGTCACTTCATTCAGGATGTCATTCAGCCTAAAGATCACCGTCTCCCGCAGTTCCCGGACGTCACTACCCCTGATCCCGGCGTGACCCTCATATCCCATATGTGCCGTGCTGTCATCAGCGTAACAGTGGATGTTGCCAATTTGTAAAAGGTCATTAATATGTAGAAGAAAAAGCGTTGGTGACAGCACGGAACCCTGGGGAACGCCAGCGTTCACATGCATGAGCTCAGACGTACAGACATCAACCATGACTCGAATACTACGCTCATGCAGGAAGCCAGCTATCCATGCACAGAGCCGGTCGGGAAGCCCATAGGCCGGCAGCTTAGAGAGTAGCGCTTTGTGCCAGACCCTGTCAAAAGCCTTAGAGATATCCAAGCTCACAGCCATGGTCTCTCCATAACGGTCGACAGCCTTCTCCCACAGATAAGTTAAATACGCCAGAAGATCACCAGTGGAGCGTTTTGGACGGAAGCCATACTGTCGATCACTAAGTATGTGATGATCTTCTAGATAATGGAGCAACCGCGTATTAAGGATCCTTTCGAGGACCTTGCAAAGCACCGAGGTTACGGCTATGTGACGATAATTATTAGGGTCCGACCTATCTCCCTTTTTAGGGACAGGCTGCACATTGGCCACTCTCCAAGAAGCCGGCACAAGGCATGTGGAGTAAGACAGTCTAAAAAGGCGCGTCACTACTGGAGTTAACTCCGCTGCACACTGTCTAAGGACCAGAGCGGGAATACCATCAGGCCCACTAGCCTTATGCACATCGAGTGACCGGAGTATTTTGCGAACATGACGCTGCCGAATTTCCATGTCAGGCATAGAGCTTCCGCAAGGTTCCAGCACAGGTGGCTGAGCACTACGGTCGTCAAGTTGTGAAGATAGAGTAAGTAGGAGAAGGTCGTCAAGTAGAGGAGATAGAGTCAGTGTTAATCATTAATTTCTTGTTGAAATTAATGATTAACACTGACTCTATAATAAAACTTCGACGCGACACTTTTATATTTGTACCATAATATTCTCATAAGATTTCGATTGACACTCTAAATACAAATTCATCGTGACAGCAAACATAGAAAAATAAAAGAAGGGGTAAACGTTCAAATGGGTATTCTTATTGAGCCGCATCAAAATTCACTTTGGTCGCAAGACGCAATAATGCGACGCTGTGCGGCGGTGAGGGGCGGCGGCGGGCGTCGCGGCGGCGATAAATAAACTCGCGTCAATCCGATCGGGATCGGACGAGCTCCACTAAAGGACGTTTCACACCACACGTAACTGACAAATTAATAAAATAAATATGTTTATACTCTGCCATCGAGTGAATAGGTAAAAGTTCAAAGGTACAAACCTCCAGAGGTTTTACAACTAGTCTTTAAGCATAACTGAATCAAATTTAAAGATGAGTCTATCTATAACTTCACGCCAAATCCCTTGCGGGGTAGGCAGAGAGAACCGAGCGCCACGTGACTCGATCCTTACATATCTCACTCGCTTCTTTAACATTCATTGCTCTTCTCATGCACGCACGCCGATTTCTAGGGCTCCTGACATCACCTTCTGATAGAACATGACCAATTTGGTCATGGTAGGTAAGTCTTGGCCTTCCCCGGCTCCTACATCCTTCCACTTTTGCATTGTATATCTGCTTCGTCATTCTTTCATCTTGCATTCTTTCTACATGCCCGAACCATCGGAGCATGCCTCTTCTTATTTTAACACCGACGCTCTCTTTCAGACCAACTCTATTTCTAACATCATCATTGCGAATACGGTCTACGAGCCTTACGCCACAAATTTTGCGCAGCGCTCGCATTTCAACCGCGTTTATTCTACTTTCATGCTCTTTCTGCCATACCCAACTCTCGCTTCCATAAGTTAGCGTTGGGACCAACACTGCATTGTGTATAGCGAGTTGTGCCTTCTGGCTCAGGATTTTACCGCCAAGAAGTTTTCCCAACGCTCCATTCACACTATTCCCAGCACTCACTCGTCTTTCCACATCTGCGGTGTACCTTCCATCCCTGCTGAAAGCGCATCCAAGATATACAAACTCATCCACTTGTTCCAACACTTCATCATCAATCGTAATCCTTACATTAGTTCTGGATTCTTCTCTTTCAAATACCATTATCTTTGTTTTCTTCGCATTCAGTAGTAAGCCTTTCTCCATACAGTCGTCTTTCATCGCTGTGACCAGTGTTTGCAGTTTAGATGGTGTATCTGCTAATAGCACGGCATCGTCTGCATACAGCAGACAGTTCACCACTTGGTCACCCATGCGCAATCCCACATTCGTTGACCTTATTCTCTGCAGACAACTATCGAGATACAGGATAAACAGCCTAGCAGATAGCATGCAACCCTGTTTGACACCAATTTTGACATCAAACCAGGGTGACATGCCACCGTCTATCCGCACACATGCTGAGCAATCCTTGTAAGTGGACTGCACAGCACGGAGCAGTGAACCGTCAATCCCATATCTCGGCAATATGTCCCACAGTTCCTTTCGCACAACCCTATCAAAGGCTTTCTCAAGATCCACAAAACCGCAGAAAACCTTCCGGTCTATGGCCAGATGCTTCTCTACGATATTGCGGAGCGAGAAAACTTGATCCGTACATCCCCTTCCATTTCGGAAACCTCCTTGTGCGTCCCACAGCATTTCATCGGATTTCACCCTCATTCTCCTTTCAATCACCTTTCCATATACTTTTGCTGCTAAGCTGATCAAACTGATGGCCCTATAGTTGGCGCAGTCCATGCGTGATCCCTTGCCTTTATACAAGGGCACGATGACTGCGCGTCTCCAGTCCATTGGGACCCTTCCAGTTCTCCAGCATAGGTTGCATAGGTACCAGAAGGCGTCCCGGACGTAAGTGCCACCTAATTTGATCATCTCAGCTGTGATCAGATCAATTCCCGCTGATTTTCCATTTTTCAAGCTTCGTATCGACCATTCGATCTCATCCATAGTTATGCCTTCGTCGGACGCCGTCAACGTGGAGTAAGCATCCGACTCACTCTCATTGCCAGCGTCCGAGGCATACTCATACATTTCCTCAAAATATTCACTCCACCGTTCTAACACTTCCTGAGTGTTCGCAAGAATGACTCCAGCTTTAGACTTTATCTTATCCATTCTGGATGCCGACGAACCACTCCGAGACTTCTTTACCTCTCTCCAAAAGAGTTTGGTATTTGCCTCGAAGTTTTTCGTCAGCCTCTCTTCCTCATTCATAATTTGTCTTTCACGCTTCTCTTTCACTAAAGCCTTGGTTTCATTCTTGCATAGACGGTACATTTCTTTCTTCTTTTCTCTCATATTTTCATTTAAAGGCAAAGATGATACGTAATCCAGCCACGCTTTCCTCTTTCTTGCTACGGAGGATTCAACCTCCGCATCCCACCAGGCATCTCCTTTCGATGTTTTACGTCTCTTTGCGCATCCACAAGCTTCTTTTGCACTATCCACCATACTTTCTTTCAAAACTTTCCAACAATCATCCACATCTGAGTCGGAGAGGCCTGCATTTGCAAGTCTCTCACTTACCAGATGCACATACATTCTCCTTACACTTTCATCTTGCAATTTTTCGCTCATTATCCTTTCATGATCTCCGAAAGGGATACGCACTCGCCAGTGCCTCCACTTCCTAAAAAGGCCCACAAACCGGCTTACCACCAGGTAGTGGTCCGTCTCAAGAGTGGGGCCTCTAAAGGCTCTTGTATCCATTAAAACATTTCGGAGACGTCTATCTATTAAAATCAAATCAATCACACTTTTTTGATCATTCCTTCTCCATGTATACGTGTGAATATCCTTATGATGAAATAAAGTATTCGACACGAGGAGGCCTCGTTCCATACATAAATCTAGTATAGACTTACCTGCTTCGTTCACTCTCTTATCTCCATACGGACCAAGAACAGCTTCATAGCTGTATCGCTTGGTCCCAACCCATCCATTCAAGTCTCCACACATAATCACTCTTTCGTTCTCTTCAACTAAGTCCAGAACATCCCTCACAGACTCCCAAAACTTCTCCAGTTCTTGAGCACACGCTGAGCTTACGGGAGCGTATGCTGCAACCAAAAATACTCGCGTGATGCCCAGTTTAATACGAACCCAGAGAAGTCTAGGCCCTACCAAACAGTAATCTCTTACACCAGTGGCTAAGCGAGAGGAGAGTACGACACCTACACCAGCACTGGCATGATCGTCACGGTCTACCCCAGACCATAGGGCCATCATACCACCGGGCAGATCATCGGTGTCGCTCCCCTTGCGCTTAGTCTCTGTCACACATAAAGCATCCAAACGCCTATCATTCATTACGTCTATCAGTTCATTCGTCTTATCTTTCAATCCACCTCTCACATTCCACGTGCCTATGCGGCACTCGGCTCCCCTCGTCCCGCCGGAATTGGCGCTGCGTGGTGGGTGGCGGCCCCCACCGCCGCATGCAGCTGTATTCGCACCGACGGGGGCGGATCGGTGCGCGTCGCCTACGGGGGACGCCCTAATCCGCACGTCGGTGCGCTCTTGGTCCAGAATTGCAATCGACTGATTGGCAGGGGTCGCGAACGAGCACCCCTGAATATGAGTTTAAAGATGAGTGTTTAAAAATACTGTTTTTCATTTTATTATGGCATGAAAGTAATCTGTGCATGTAAACGCGAACATGGCAGACACGCTGTAGAAATGTGTGAATATTCTAAAAACATTATTATACTATATGCGTATGGAGTTGTAGAGTCGAACCACTGACCGTCCGTGTAAAAGGTTTGACAACAAATAAGCTTTAAAGAAACGTGTTTTTAATTAAGTTCAGAGTAAGAATCATATATCAAAACCGACTCCCATTTAAGAGAAAACAATTCGAAACTTGAAAGTTTGAGTGGAAACAGAGACTGAAGTATATAGCCCTTAAAATTAGCAAACTGAAGTGCCAGTAGGCAGGCTATATCTACTCAGAGGGTATGGGAAAATCTAGGGTGCAGACTGCATACATAGCGCTAGTCATCTTCCTTCTAGATTAACTGAATACTTAAATATGCTGAAAAGCATTAGTCGTGGAATCCTTCGCTAGTAGTAGGCACGCAGTTAACGACAAAGAGTGAAGATGTGAAGTGAAATTAATTAAAAGAGTCGTATGCGAAAACATTTCTGTCGCCGCTTTATATTATTGAAGTAAAACTTCTTTACGCACGCTTGACTTGGGGAGTAAGCTGATGAATGCGTGACGAGAGCGTTACGAAACGTGTGATCGGGGAAGGCGAACGGAAGTTGAGAGGGAGATATAAGTTAAGATAGAAAGAGAGAGAGTTACGTTTCTTATATTACGGTAGGGTCAAGAGAGAGAGGTGCGAGCACACATTTTCTTTCTCTCTTTCTATTATAGTGAGTTCAGTTTCGTATATGTAAGATACAGTGCAGGCCTACTGTCTGTATCAAACTATGGAGCTAAAGAAGTTTTACTTCAGTTGTGTGGACTAAAGCACACGGGATTTTTACTATTTGCAGACTCATCATTGCATATGCTACATTCACAAGCGCCTCCTTAGAGCTTGTGTGAAAAGAATAAAAGACTTGTTGAATATGATAATAATGAAGATGATGATGATTGATGCAGAATTTATAAACTTTTACTTTATTGTGTTATCTTGATTTACAGATATTTTTTGTTTCTCCCTTAAGAAAGTGATATTCCGCAAAAACTGTGTAGGCAGTTTACGAATCGATATCGAAAATTATTAAAAGTACACGGATAGAGTAGGTATTAAGAAAACATTTTGTTTTGTTAGCTATCCTATCCTCTATCCGTGAACTTTTATGTTCAAAGTTGCAAATAATTATATTTTTTAAAACAACAAAAATATATATTATATTATTTTTTAAAACAGTGAATAGAATAAAATATATTGTTCTAATACAATAACGACCCACCCTAATCACCTTTCGAAATGAATGAGCCTGAAAATAGCTCGCGTTGTGTGACACAACCTTTACTCGGCTTATGACATGACATTCTGAAACATTCCACTCGCTTAGCTCGGTGCTTTACTTTGACAGATTTCAATTTAACGATCTTTTTTCGGACAAGAATCGTGGCAAACTCAAGGTTCACCGGTTTTAGGGATTATTACTAAAACAACATAATACGTGTGTGTCTTTAAATATAATTGTTAGTGAAATTCTAGGAATGTTTTATAGGCAATTAACTCGCCCCGGTTTCGCCCGGGTGTTCCATTCGCTACCAAACTACACAGGATCAGGGCCAGTTGAGCTAATCTGAAGATTTGAGTCCATACACGTAGATATACAGATCCATTTTTATCAAGTAGGTATGTATCTTTCAAAATAATTACATATTTCAGGAGTATGCAGGAGCTACACTATGAAAAACGTTATCCTGTCTCTTTACAAATATTCAAGGGGGTCAAGGACAGACAGATTCCAACGCCACTTGACATGAACTTTACCCACATGAACTTTACCCACCTCACTATCATTTAAAAAAGTTTAAATAAAAAAATGTAATAAATGATATAATATCATTTATTACATTTTTTTATTTAAACTTTTTTTGTATGACCTATATTTGCTTTTTATAAATGCATGGTTAGGTCTGATCATATGTACAAGCGCAACTCAGAAAGTGTTGCGAAAATAAAAAAAGTGTTCTATAGGTAAATATTTTTTAACATTGCCTCTTCTGTACAAACAACTGCATCAACAGTCGTTTTCTTGAGAAATATATTATCTGTTTGCAGTGACACGACGCCGATGCTCCTACGGAGCAAAAGGTTTACTTATTTCAATGCAATCTAATTACAATTAATACGATATTATTTATATTATATATTTAGTCTCATTTTATATATTGTATTTATAATTTTATGTTAAAGAAGTAGTGAGGTGGGTAAAGTTCATGTGGGTAAAGTTCATGTCAAGTGGCGTTGGAATCTGTCTGTCCTTGACCCCCTTGAATATTTGTAAAGAGACAGGATAACGTTTTTAACCATTCATTTATAAAAAGCAAATATAGGTCATACAAAAAAAGTTTAAATAAAAAAATGTAATAAATGATATAATATCATTTATTACATTTTTTTATTTAAACTTTTTTTGTATGACCTATATTTGCTTTTTATATGATATAATATCATTTATTACATTTTTTTATTTAAACTTTTTTTGTATGACCTATATTTGCTTTTTATAAATGCATGGTTAGGTCTGATCATATGTACAAGCGCAACTCAGAAAGTGTTGCGAAAATAAAAAAGTGTTCTATAGGTAAATATTTTTTATTAAATCTTTTCAAAATACTCTCCACTAGCCTCTATACAAAGTTCCATCCGTCTGAACCAGTTTTTGAAACACTTTTCCCAGTCCGTGCAGACACTTCATTTACAAATATCAGTCTGCCATTACAGTATGAAATTTATTCAGGAATTATTCAGCAAGTTCTGCTATAAACAACTATTATACATATATAATATATACGTAGGTATATGTATCTAGTCTTCATTTTATCCGTCCCTAATGAGCCAACGACCTCTTTCGACATAATCAACATACACAATAATGTCCATTCCAGACACAAACTGGAAAATAACACAAGTTTTTTGGCAAAATTTCAATCTCGGCTGTGAGCTATGGTACGTCAAATTTAGACAAACACCAATTCGACTCATGAATAAAACATCAATGGAGTCGGCCGATCCTTCCAGTATCGATATACGCCAGAACTCTAGACCCACAACTCTGTGGGTGCATATATAAGGACTCTATTTTCTACAGCTGTAGATACGTTATCGTCTGCCTTATTTTTGTTTCTGGTTTTTCTTCAAAGACGTAAGGGTTATGATAATTTTTAGACCTCATTCGGTTATTATAGTCAGCTATTAGATTGTCTTCCGTTTCGAGATGATCCGATTGGATCCGATCTGCGAGTGCTCAAGTTTTTTGCTTGTCGTTTTATTGCTCCGATGTAGCCTTTGCGTTGTGAGAAATGTAGTTTGGTTATTCGCATTCGAATAGGATATTATATTCACTATATTATTATAAATGCGAAAGTAATTCTGTTAGATTTTAGAACTGATTGTGATGAGGTTTCACACATACATAGATACATATCATAACGCCCGTCTGGGGTAGGCAGAGACTATGTAACGCCGGGTGCATCGATCCAAACATACCTCTCTCGCTTCTTCCACACTCATCAACCTCTTCGTGGATGCTCATCAGTTTTGGGTGCTTTCGATTTTTTGATAATTACACTTTTTGGTTGAAATTAAGCAATTATATTATATGTTCTATTAGTCAATGAAACATACAATTAAATAAATAAATATTGTCGGACAAATTACACTGCGCACCTAGCCTCAAAGTAAGCGAAGCTTGTGTTATGGGTACTAGACAACTTATAAACATACGTAAATACATTTTATTTTTGTAAATACATCCTTATTATACATAAAAAATACCCAGACCAATACAAACAGACATGTTCGTGCACACAAATGTTTGTATTGTGTTGGAATCGCACCCACGAGCGTTGGTGTCAAAGTAGCGTAACAGCGCGTTCCACCACTGAGCCACCGAGCTCGTCAATTGACTAGATCTATACTGAGTTGAGTTGAGCGCTTCCGTCACCAGCTAGTTAATGCGATCTAGTATCAGCCTACGCCACCGTTAATAGATGCATTGCTGCCTTGGCTACTCCAGTCGCCTTCGAGATTGCCCGCAATCTGTTACAAAAAAATTCAACAAAAAATGTATGCCGAAAGAATGACAAAACAGATATTCAATGAAAAAGTAAAAGGATGTAGGAGCCGAAGAAGGCCAACAATCATCTACTATGAAAAAAATGGTGCTGCTAACACAGCAACTCTCTAAAAGTATACCGGTAAATTCACTCACGTGGAGGAAAACAATAACCCCCCGAGAGTAGTGTTCTGTGAGGTCTAGATACTTTCCCAGACGAGCTGCTTTGATGAGCATTGCCTCTTGAACTCGGTGCTGTAGTACTTTGCAATCAGTAGGCACTTCGCAGCGTAACCTACCTATTGATATCTAATGCTTCTCTGATAATCTCTTTGAAATAGCAAAGATTGCGACCATTCTGGTTCCAATACATAGGCACGAACAATGAATTTATTGAGGAAATTATGAGCTTAATACTACACGTGAGCTTAGGATTACTAAGTCAGTAATACTAAAAAACTGTAGCCGCAGATTGATACTTGTCACTTGAGTCGTGCAGGAGTACTCCAAGACACGTTTCCCGATAGCATGTCCTGCGCTGCACTTAGAGCTGCATTACAGCAACTGTGCAGCAACTATACAAATTTTACGAATCCTGTTATAGGCAGTTAAAAGGACTCGCTTTTAAGGTCGTATTTATTTATAACATCACACCAACCCTTACTCATCCCACTGCAGGGATACCGGCCTCCCTTCAACCGAAGGGGTTTAGGGTATACTCCACCACGCTGCTCAAATGCGGATTGGCGGAGGCTAGCCGCTTGATGGCCACTAACATAGCTTAACGACTGTCATCTATCGACAACAGCCGGGAAAGACGGCCTAATGTACCCTCTGAGCTCGGAGAAACTCGAGATAGATAAACCCATCCATAGACAGGCTGTGGTTGACGTTGCTTAACCTGCGTGTTCCTTTAAAATGCCACTCCCAACGACGACATCGGGCTCTCATTTATTTATTTAAGATATATAAAACAGGTTACAGGTAGTCATAATTTTACAAAGTGTGATGATATAAACCTATAAGTAATTAATTCTGCATAGAATAACATCACTTAAAGCTAAATTTTATGATTATTAATATGTAACTTTAGTATTCACTATATAGTGAAAGTACGTATATTTAAGTAAGTCTTTTAATCTCCATATAATTTTTGTAACGCAATTTTGCTTTACTTAAATTATAGGGAGTTCGGATTCCCAAAGGACGAAGGCACCGGACCCATTACCCTTGATTGCTCTCTGCAAATATCCCCCATAACAAAATAACCATTTTTAAAATATATCACCTCTTCAACATATTAATTTCACTTCGGAAAATTTACTTAGGATCAGCGTTAGAAGGACCTGTACAAAATATTTTTTACGTTTATTGCATATTTGCTGCAGAAATTGCTATGCAGTAAATGTGCAGCTGCAGTCAGGGTTACTAATAGTCGTTCATTGCAACGCTATCTCTCAGTACTTATGTCAACATATACTTTGTCATTTTGCTTGTTGTAGTACTCTTGAATCGTACATTTTTTTCATCAGTAAAGATGATATTTCAGTTCCTTTCGTTGGGTTCAGTTCGTATTGATCGATCCACTCTCTTCAACTGTAGGGATTGATTTAGGGCATGTCCTGTATATCGACGATAACCGCCGAGCTTCAGGTCTTGTTTTATTATACGCGACAGAGTCTTAGCGGGTACCTTAATTTCTCGCGACAAGATTTTTTTGTTTCCTAATGGGGTTTCGGCGAATTCTCGCTGTAATAGTATTAACAGCCTTTGTAGTTCTAACAGCACGCGGTCGCCCCGATCTTTTATGGTCTTCAACAGAGGAAGTGTTGGTATATCTGTTGATAGTACGATATATGAACATACGGCTGATACCAAGCATTTGCAGCGTATTGAAAATTATACCCACATTGTGCAAGGCAATCACTGCAATACTATTTTCTTTAATATTCCATTCCATATTGTAATTTGATAATAAACACGAAAAGAATATTTAACCCGGCGGGAAATCGAAATAAGTTTTTAACATAATAAAGCATTCCAAATTCAAAATTATTAAAGAGCTGAAATAAAGTAAAGTTTCTGTGTAAACGTATTTATGGCCAGACTACAACGAAATTAGAACGATGTAAGTGCCAAGGAAGACTCAGACTCCCCAATCACTATCAGATAGGTTGTATTTCATCGTATCGTAGAAGGTAATGATAGGAGCCATAAAAATCGGCCAAGTGCGAGTCGGAATTGCGCACGAACGGTTCCGTACCATTATCTATAAAAACGGCAAAAAAATCACGTTTATTGTATGGGAGCCCCCTTAAATATTTTTTTTATTCTATTTTTTTAGTATTTGTTGTTATAGCGGTAACAGAAATACATCATCTGTGAATATTTAAACTGTTTAACTATCATGGTTCATGAGATACAGCCTGGTGACAGACGGACAGACGGACGGACAGCGGAGCCTCAGTAATAGGGTTCCGTTTTACCCTTTGGGTACGGAACCCTAAAGACTGGTGACCGTGCATGAAAAGAGCTATTTATTATTAAGAGAATGTCAAAAAAGCGAGCGATGTGTGTAAGGTCCGAGTCATGTGACGTTTGGTTCACCCCTACCTACTCCGCAAAGGATTTGGTGTTATGGTAAGTTTTTTAGTTCAAGAGAGCACATCAATTAGCTCGACTGAAGAATGTATACCTCACAGAAAACCACTGCCAAATAACAACTTCCTAGGGGATTATTCTTTTCCTGCGAGTATTGTAAGCGTTGTTAAAGTAACTACTTAACATCAGATGGACCGCATGCTTGTATGTCTCTCGACATTGTATAAAAAAAATGGAGCGTTTCACAATAGTTAACAGAAATTCGAGTGAGCAGACGTTTTACTAAGTCAGAAGTTTTAAAGAGAGGTAGGGCGCATCAAAGCAGCCCATCTGGAGAAGTACCTCTACCTCACAGAAAACTGCAGCCAAATAACAACTCCCTAGAGGGTTGTTGTGTTCCTGCGTGTGAGTGAGGTCACCAGTAAGCTCCTAAGGAGTTGCTGTGTAAGCAGCAGAGGAGGCATCGCGCGAGAGATACTTAATATATTACAAGTGTTAATAGGCTACGGTAACTGCTTTACATCGGGTGGGCCGTATGCTTGAAAGCCTCCCGACGTCGATATTTATAAAAGAAATGTATACAATATGTGCAAATACCTATTTATTCTGCTTCCCAATGACATGAAGCTACTGGAAGGTAAAGCCCTTAAGCCTATATTGACTAAGTGGTTATTGCAACAGTGTTTCTACTCCACAAAAGTATACATTGACCATTGTCAGTCAGGAAATAACTATTAATGCATATAATAATAATGTAAATGATATTTGTAATGTAACCTTAAATTTTATTAATACTATTTTTTTTGTAATGACTTAATACATGGCATTGTATGTTAAAATAAGACCTTTATGTAACTGTATTAGCAAACGAATGATTATGATTATGGTTGTATAAAAAAAAAGTCAGACGTATTAGTTTTTGAGTTATCCACTGTTCCCAATAAGAATGCCCGATGTAGTCACAATATCTACGTCGAGGTCTGGTCGCAGCGCCAGCCGGCTCCGCGCCCGTTGTTCTGATGAGTCACTCGTGAAGTTTTATGAGCTCGGCAGACGCTCGCCGGCGATGTGTTCACCACTTAATATTAACTCCTCTGGCTTCATCGGCACCACAGACGGCGTACGTGAATCAATATTATACTCGTAGCTAATAGATTCAGACGTTATTCTGTGAATGTCAAATGTACATGCAATTTGATATTTGTGCTTTGTGTGCTTCCGCCACTAATCACGACGAGCTCGGTGGCTCGGTCGTGAATGAAGCGACTTTGACGCAAACGCTCGTGGGTTCGATTCCAACACAAGACAAACATTTGTGTGCATGAACATGCCAGTTTGTCTTAGTCTGGATGTTTTAAGAGAGGTAGGGCGCATCAAAGCAGCCCGTCTGGGGAAGTACCTCCACCTCACAGAAAACCGCAGTCAAATAACAACTCCCTAGAGGGTTTTTGTGTTCCTGCGTGTGAGTGAGGTCACCACTCACCAGTAAGCTTCCACGAGTTGCTGTGTAAGCAGCAGAGGAGGCATCACGCGAGTGATAATTAATACGAGTATATGGCAAGCGTTAATAGGCTACGGTACCCGCTTTACATCAGGTGGGCCATATGCTTGTACATCTCCCGACGTAGTATAGAAAAAAAAATTGGCTATTGGGGCTCATCGCCTATATTGCTCAGAGGGATGATGAAGTTAGTTGAATTAAAATTAAAACATCGTTCACATCGGAGTCATGTTTATTAGAATGTAATACAGATAAGACAAATATCATCTACATATACTATAGATGTCATGACAGATGTTAAGTACAAATATCATACATTTTCATCTGGCAATACCACATACCACGTCAACTCTTACTCACTCACTGCAGGATCCGGGTCTCCCTTCAACCGAAGGGGTTTAGAGCATACTCCACCACGCTGCTCAAATGCGGATTGGCGGAGCTCTGTGTTTTCAAGCCGCCCGACGGCCACTGACTTAGCTTAACGACTGTCATCTATTTACAACAGCCGGGACCGACGGCTTAACGTGCCATCCGGAGCTGGGAGAAACTCCAGATAGTTAAACTCATCCATAGACAGACATAGACATAGACAGACACGCGCAAAGACGCTATCGAGCTCTCTAACCGGGAATACCATGAGACATTTAACATCAATGTCAAATAACATTTTGTTAGTTATTTGATGGTGAATCCACATGCTGGATTGCGGATTGACCAGCTATACTATCGTGTTATTGCTCATTAAAATCGCTTCTCATTACCTCAGTTTTAACATAATGCACATTATTCGTAACAGAAGTAGAATAGACCATTCTGTGTTTGTAGAAACACGCCACTATTTCACCTCCCCGTGTTCCTGCAACACGCTCATTACGTGAGTACAGGCAGCCAGATACGGTGTAATGAGGTACAATTAACTCACCCGCCGCACTGCGATCGTATCGCGGCTATCAAATGGCTGAGCTGTGCACCGGCTCATAGACTCCCTCACGGAATACTGCTTGTATCAGATAACTTTCATGTTCAGTAATGATAGCTCGGTGGAAAAAGAACCATCCTACTGGCCGGCTGGTTCGAATCCATGCATGTACCACTGAATTCGTGTCTTCGGATTGTAATAATCACTTGCTCGGCCATAAAGGAAAAACTTCTATCTATAAGTTCACGCCAAATCCCTTGCGGGGTAGGCAGAGAGAACCGAGCGCCACGTGACTCGCTTCTTTAACATCCATTGCTCTTCTCATGAACGCTCACCGGTTTCTAAGGTTCCTCGCATCACCTTCTGATAAAACACGATCAATTTGGTCATGGCATTTGGTAATTCGCGTCTAAGGAAATAAATGTTTGACGTGCGTCTAAGAAATTATATTCCAAAAGACGTGGGACCTGAGAAAGGTCTAGTTTTCCTTCTGGTTTGCGAAGGTCAGACGAAAGTCGCTGTATGTAACAATCAGTGTCATCGCCAAATCCTTAGGCTGAGGTAGCGAATCCCGCCGATCCTATCGGATTAGGAAACTGGGTATCGGTAAGATGAAGAAGTATCCTGCTTCATTATGCAAGGAAACTTATAAATATATTTTCCTTCACCGCCGAGCAATTGATAATTACCAATGTGTACATAAATCCGAAAATATGAGTTGAGTAGGACATGCCCGCATCAGTATTTGATCCTGGAGCCTGTTGGTTTATAAGTTGGTTACTAATTTGACGTGCTCGGTGGCTCAGTGGTGAATGACGCGACTTTGACACCGACGCTCGCGGGTTCGATTCCCACACAAGACAAACATTTGTGTGCATGAACATGTCTGTTTGTCTCGGTCTGGATGTTTTAAGAGAGGTAGGGCGCATCAAAGCATTTTCTTTGAGGTGGGAAAGTACCTCCACCTCACAGAAAACCGCATCCAAATAACAACTCTGTGAAGGGTTGTTGCGTACCTGCGTGTGGGTGAAACCAGTAAGCTCCTAAGGAGTTCTTATGTTGGCAACAGAGGAGGCACCGCACGAGTGATACTTAATGTAGTACAAGCGTTCATAAGCTACGATAACCGATTTACATCAGGTGGGCAGTATGCTTGTATGCCTCCCGACATTGTATAAAAAAATGATTTTTTTTAAACAGAATGGGAGTAATTTTTTCATAACTATTTTGCGGCGTTATCGGAAAAATTTCCTCGAAAAATATTCGATGAGGAATATCAAATGAGATATTCCGTCGGCCAGTCGCTACAAGCGAGGATTCTTCTGAAGTATTCATATTGAGATGCCGAGACTGCCCGCCTGCATATTTGTTCGACGTGCCTCCACTGATATTTTTGATATTCGACATATCTGCAACCATATTACTGAAACCAATAACAGATTTTCGTGTTTCATGATCGGAGAGCGAAACGGACACCATATTGAAACTTGTTTGTCCGACTGTATTAGTATACGGAAGGTCTATAAAGTTTCTAGTGTCTATAAAGTATAAAAGTCTGCATAAGGAAGCAAGCAAGAAGGAAGAATCAAAGCAGTTTACTGGGAAAGTAACTATATTTTTTTATATAACGTCAGGCTGCATGCATACGGCAGCAAAGAACAAAGCGTTACCGCAGCCTATGAATATTCGCGCGATACCACGTCTGCTGCGCAGCAATAACTTGGCGCTTACTGGCAATATTTACTTGTGAGAACACAACAACCCTATGGGAATACTGTCGGTTTGATGCCTTTCTATCGCAAAAATATTTTTTTTGTCCTTTATAGGAATCAAATCCACTAGCTTTGGTGTTAAAGTAGTTATTTATTTCTATATACCTAGTCCGCCCATAAGTTCTGTTACAAATTAATATGCATTTATGTCTTTATGAAGTAATGTAATCTTAATAAAACTTATATGAACCTATTAAGGAAGTTTCGGCAAAAAATATTCCATTCGAAATGACCACCTTTCGCTTTGTTACATGCCTTTAATGTACTTGGCCACAAATCTATGGGTTTACGCACTGTTTCTATGGGAAATTTAGCCCCTGCTCGTTCCAGACATTTTCTCCACTCTGTTCAACTGTAGGGATTTATTTAGTGCATGTCCTCTTATTGGTCTTGTTTTGTTACACGCGATATAGTTGTAGCGGGAATCTTCATTTCTCGCGTAAAGATTTTTTGTTTCCAAATGTGGTTTCGGCGAATTCTGGCTTTAACTGCATTAACTGCCTTTATACTCGTAGTTCTAACAGAACGCGGTCGTACCGATTTTTTATGGTCTTCAACAGAGGAAGTGTTGGTATATCTGTGGATATATACGAAAATACGTCTGATACGTCCGCCAAGCCTTTCAAGTGTCTTGGATATGAGCGATTGCTCCATACCCACGTTGTGCAAGACAATCACTGCAATCCTAATTTCTTTAACGCTCCACTCAATATTGTTATTTGATAATAAACACGAAAAAATATGTTAAACGGCGGGAAATCGAAAGAAGTTATTAACGTAATAAACGCGTTCCAAATAAATAAAAAGTTGAAAAAAAGAAAAGTTTCTATGTAAGGATATTTATGGCCAAACTAGTTACAATATCACGTCGGATCCCTTGCGAGGTAGTCAGAGATTTTAGCGAAATATTAATGCAATACAGTTTATTGAATTCTTTATGCAACGCCGGGAGGTGTACTAACATACGACCCACCGGATTTTAAGCGTTTACCGTAGCCTATAAATGTTTGTAATACATTAAGTAACACTCGCGCGATGCCACCTCTGCTGCTAACATGGCAGCACTTTAAGAGCTTACTGAAGACCTCACTCACACGCACGAACACAACAGCGCGTTGCGTCTAGGGAGTTGCAATTGAGAGTGAGCTGGAGGTACTTCTCCACACGGGCTGCATTGATGCGTGCTACCTATCTTAAAACACCCAGACCAAGACAAACAGACATGATCATGCATACAAATGTTTGTACTGTGTAGGGATCGAACCCACGAGCATTAGTGTCAGAGTAACGTAACAGTGCGTTTCACCACTGTGCCACTCAGCTCGTCATTAACTGTCCATAGATTTCGAATGTCCCGTGATGTCTCCAGCGAAATATGACAAATCTAGTAGTTTCACTGTTATGCAATAGTACATAGATAAATAGATTAATGTAAATAGTTAACCGTTAATTGACCAGTAATAGCCCAGCGGATATAGAATCATCCTATTGACCAACCGGTCCCCGGTTCGATCTAGGCACCATTAATTTCATTTACGTATGTCTGATGTTGTGTGTTCGTCTTGTATGACTATGTAACATAAATAATATCATCTTGTATCTATATATTCTTCTCTTTGCCTACCCCGCGAGGGATTTGCGCGTGAAGTTATAGATAGATAG
This sequence comes from Pyralis farinalis, assembly GCA_947507595.1. Classification (NCBI taxonomy): domain Eukaryota; kingdom Metazoa; phylum Arthropoda; class Insecta; order Lepidoptera; family Pyralidae; genus Pyralis; species Pyralis farinalis. The sequence goes on from OX382274.1 coordinate 1,610,765, forward strand.
ATACATCTTGTTATTTAGCATAACAATACGTATAATAGACTGTACGGAGTTATTGTATATGGTGTCACTGCGTGTACCTTCCAGGTTAACACGTCAATCAGACACTCTCTTAATAGTTAATAGATTCAGGCGTTATTTTGTGAAAGTCAAATTTACATGCAATTTGATCTAACCTGCTTTGAGTGCTTCCGCCACCAATTAGTTCATGGCCTAGCACCGGCCGGCACTCACCCACTACCGTTAGTAAATACAACATGCCGACGCTGCCATGGCTGCTCCGGTAGTATCTGCCTCGGCTGCTGCGGTCGTCCGCCATCTGGAACAGAATACGCATGCCCTCACCACCACCGTCGCTGCCACGACTGGCCTGGTCGTTGCTGCGACACGTGTTTCGCCTCTCCACGAGGCATCATCAGGCGTTGTAGACGTTAATCGTAAGAATATAATAGCACTTGTAGCATGTTATTCTTACGATTAACGTCTACATTTAGCACGTACTAACAGTAGTGGGTGGGTGCCGGGCGGCGCTAGGCCGCATGAACTAATTGGTGGCGGAAGTACACAAAGCAGGTTACTCTCTTAATCCCGGCAGTGCAAAGCAACTACAGACAGAGTTGATTTATGATAAGATCGTGTAGTTCATTTAACAACGTTAGTCGATTCTTGGATATCGACTTATTTAATACTAAAGACGACATTGAAAGGTAATGTGCGACTATTTCTTTAAATGATACTCGGCGATAGTTTGTATGTATACATGTGTATCTGAACACGTAAATGTATTCATATAATTTTGTCATAATTCAAATATCAATGTTGAATCTGCACTTATTTACCGCCGTTCATGTGACTTTGTTAATGCATAGTGTTTCAATTATTTTCGAAAACTTGTAATAAGCCATTTATTGTTATAGTAATTCTAAACAATGTTACTTAGTTAGCTGTAAGTTTTCCATTAAAAATAAAATAAATTCAAATTAAATTATGCAATTCAAAGTCATAATTCAAATTAAAATGTCAACCAACATCGCGGGGCTCGGTTATAATCCGCAAACAAGAAAATTGTTCGCGTGAAAAACTGCAAAATTATTAAAATGCAAGATAATGTTGGCTCGGCCATTGAGTGGGGCAAAATGGAAATTAAATGGAGAACTGGCACTCAGGATGGCTTAACGTACTGGGGCCGTTGAAAGGAGGGCCCAAAACAAGTTGTGTCAATACATTAGGCCATTACGTTGCGCCAGTATGTGCCGGCCCTGTTTGTTTAAATATTTTTACATTACTCGTACTGCATTAGGCCGTTGATGAACTTACGGCAGCAGTGTTTAGTAATACTAATTTGACACCAATGCTTGTGGGTTCGATTCTCACACAAGACAAACATTTGTGCACATTGATATGTTTGTTTGTCTATGTATTTTTAAGAGAGGCTGAAACTGCAGTCTTATAACAACTCCCTGAATAGTTGTTGTCTTCCTGCGTGTGAGTGAGGTCATCAGTAAGCTCCTAAGGAGTTGCTGTATAGAATACGGTAACTGCATTACATCAGGCTTATATGCCTTCCGATGTTGTATGAAATAAAGAGGCTTGCACTTGTTTTTTAAGGTCTTAAAGTTTAGTCTTATATGATGGTGTCTATGTTTATGAAATAATTGGTAACTCTAAAATAGTTTCTGTAGTAAATAGTGAGCCCAAAGATTTAGGGAAAACCTGATTTTGACATGGAGCGACTGTCAGACCTCCAGAAACCAGAGCGAAAACCTTCCTTAGGTTAGTCTATCGAAATAAGTTCTTGGATGCGGGTTTCTTCACGATGTTTTCCATCACCGCCGAGCAAGTGATGATTACAAATGTGTACATAAATCCGAATACGCAAATTTAGCGGTACACACTAGAATTCCAAGTGGGGACCCGTTGGCCATTAGACCGGTTCCTTACCCACTGGGCTAGCACTGCCCTCATAAACGGTCACCATTTTTTGCATTAAATGGGGCTTATTACTTACTCCGCTGGTACAGCGAGCTAAAGTGGATCTTACCCTTCGCGTTGACCCACTTTCTTGGGCGTTCTTTTAATTAATTATTTAATTAATTAACTTGGATCGTCATGTTAATTTGAGAGAGTGCATTTTATTAAACACTTTTCTTTTTAGTATTTCACATTACTCATTGCTTTTATACAAGCTTACGTCCCTCCTGATGTAAAACGCTTGCCGTAGCCTATGAACGCTTGTAATACATTATCACTCGAGCAATGCCACCTCTGCTGCTAACACAGCCACTCCTTAGGAGCTTCCTGATGGTCTCAGAAATGTCACAACCCTCCGTAGAGTCGTTATTTGGCTGCGGTTTTCTGTAAGGTGGAGGTACTTACTTCTCCAGATGGGTTGAATTGATGCCCCCTACTTCATTTAAAAACACCCAGACCGCGTTATTAACCGCTGCGCCATCGAGCTCCACGACAACTCTCACTCATCCCACTACAGGTATGATTTTGATTGATTGGCGGAGGTCAGTGCTTTCAAGCCGCCCGAGGGCCACTGACTTAGATTAACGACTGTCATCTATCGACAACAGCCGGGACCGACGGCTTAACGTGCCATCTGATGGAGAAACTCGAGATAGATAAACCCATCCATAGACAAGCTGCGGTCGACGTTGCTTAAACTGCGTTCTCGGTTAGAATGAATGACGCCATCGAGCTCGTTGTATTTTAAATCTATCAATGTACAAGAAAACATTAATGGAATCGCGTCGAGACTTCGAAGTTAGTTAAGAGGGGGCATAAAGCTAAGTAGTGCCCTCATTTTGTTTTTATTAATAACTCTGAATTTAAGAACAATTCTAAAAAAACCGCCCAAGTGCGAGTCGGACTCGCGCACCAAGGGTTCCGTACCATTATCTATAAAAACGGTCAAAAAATCACGTTAGTTGTAGGGCTCCCATACAACAAACGTATTATATGTTTTTTGCCGATTTTGCTCCTTAAATATTTGTTTTATTTTAATTTAATTATTTATTTTTAAAGTGAATATATAACTAAATATTCTGTGAATATTTCAAGTGTCTACCTGTTGCCGTTATCAATATCGATCAAAAAAATCACGTTTGTTGTATGGGAGCCCCCTTAAATATTCATTGTATTCTGTTTTTTAGTATTTGTTGTTATAGCGGCAATAGAAATACATCATCTGTGAAAATTTCAACTGTCTCACTATCACAGTTCATGAGATACAGCCTGGTGACAGACGGACGGACGGACAGCGGAGTCTCAGTAATAAGGTCCGTTTTACCCTTTTGGTACGGAACCCTAAAAACGCTCAATACTGGCACTGAAAAATCATATATTTGTTTCTTTTTTAAATTTTTATTATCTATGTACAAATAAATAAAAAAAACAAAATATGTACATACCAAAAAAACATAAATATGGTTCTTCAGTGCCTGTATTGAGCGTTTTTTGGAATTGGTCTTAAATTCTGCGTTATTAATAAAAACAAAATGAGGGCGCCTCTTAGCTTAACTAAGAGTTGTAAAGCAGTGTTAATGTAAAGCTATACGTTCCAATATCACACAGTCCAAGATCCAACATCCAACTATTTCTCATTAGCAACCATTATAGTTTGTCTGCAGGAAACTTATCAAAAAAAATCCCACACACGACAAACATTTGTGTGCATGAACATGAGAAGCAGGGTACATCAAAACAGCCCGTCTGAGGAAGTACCTCCAGCTCGCAGAAAACAGCCGTCATATAACAACTCAATTCCAGGGTTGTTTCGTTTCAAGTGACGAGGGTTACCAGTAAGCTCGTATGAAATTGTATGTACTCGTACTAACAGAGATGTGATCGTGCGAGTGATACTTAATGCTCAATAACCACTTCACACTTATGTTTGTATGCTTTCCATCTTAATATATTGGAACCGCAATGGTCGCGCACTGTGCGGTTCACGAGAAGTTTTCTACCGAGAACTATTATGTTGTGGAATGAGCTCCCTGCCGACATTTTCCCAAGGGACTGCAGTATGGGGTTCTTCAAGAAAGGCGTGAAGAGGTTCTTACAGGGTCGTTAGTGGCGCAGTGATTAGTAACGCTAGTTTAACACCACCGCTCGCGGCTTCGGTTTCCACACAGGACAAATATTGTGTGTATGAACAAAACACAAATGTCTATTTGTTGTTCCTATTTTTTTGTGAACGATAAGCAATGTCCCGTTGCCGCCATATGTAAATGTTCCAAAGCCGCTACATAGATGTGTGTCCAATACTTGCTGTCCGTCGGTGCGGGCGTGTTGGTGTTCATTTAATATTTCACGGCGACGAAAGCTTAATCGCTGAAAGGTTTGTTTGCTCGTGCGATGAAAGCGCGCTCACTGTTTGCTGTGCCACTACAAACCTGGCTTGATTGTACATTCTATTTTGGTTTTTGTGCCTACATTCATTGTGCTTCGGAGAGATAAAACTACACTTTACAAAATGTTTTGTGCAAGCAAAACCGAATGGTTACCTCTATCTTATGTACAATCGTAGTGCAATAACAAAAAATGCGGTTGCGGAATATTGGTGTTCGAATGAATTTCCATATATTGCGGGATTTCTTTGCTTCGGTAACTATTTCAGTTAGTATATGTATGTATATAAATCTTCACGCCAGGTCTCCTGCGGGGTAGGTGGAGATAACATAACTAGGCGGTCATAAATGAATACGATCTATAATTACTATTTCGATTATACAATTCAATTAGAAATATCTAAAATAGCATAAATATGAATTTATTTTACGATATCATTACATAGCCTATATATAGTATTGCAAGCGTGCATGCAATAATTAACTATCAGTCGCGCAATGTTACCCCTGCTCCTTAGAAGTTTTTTGGTGACCTCACAAACAACAACCCTCGTTCAGTCGTTATTTGGCTGCGGTTTTCTGTGCAGTGGAGGTGAATCTCTAAACCGGCTGCTGTGATGCGCCCCTTTTTTTCTTAAGAACGATAAATTCATAATTCATTTTAGTAGGTAAATTATTAATATATAACAATGTCCAATCTGGAATAATAATTCTTTGACCAAGCTGTGTGCGGTGACGTCACGCCTCAATAGTAAACATTTGATCAGCGCAACATACACTTTCTAACCTGCAACTAGGTTTTACGACTTTGTTGCTGTTACGTGGCTGAGTTTCCAAATTAACACATTACTTTTCCTCATAATTGAAATTTCCAGCTGCAAGTTTTCATTCGGAATATTTCGTCATGAATATATAGTCATGAATCAATATACAAAATTTTGAAGTTCAATACATTTTTCTTGTATGTCAACAGATTTATTGTTCAGTAGATATTCATGAATCAATATACAAAATTTTGAAGTTCAATACATTTTTTTTGTATGTCAACAGATTTATTGTTCAGTAGATATTCATGAATCAATATACAAAATTTTGAAGTTCAATAAATTTTTCTTGTATGTCATCAGTTTTATTGTTCAGTAGATATTCATGAATCAATATACAAAATTTTGAAGTTCAATACATTTTTCTTGTATGTCATCAGTTTTATTGTTCAGTAGATATTCATGAATCAATATACAAAATTTTGAAGTTCAATACATTTTTCTTGTATGTCAACAGATTTATTGTTCAGTAGATATTCATGAATCAATATACAAAATTTTGAAGTTCAATACATTTTTCTTGTATGTCAACAGTTTTATTGTTCAGTAGATATTCATGAATCAATATACAAAATTTTGAAGTTCAATACATTTTTCTTGTATGCCAACAGATTTATTGTTGTGTAGATATTCATCAATCAATACACAAAATTTTGAAGTTCAATACATTTTTCTTGTATGTCAACAGATTTATTGTTCAGTAGATATTCATGAATCAATATACAAAATTTTGAAGTTCAATACATTTTTCTTGCATGTCAACAGATTTATTGTTCAGTAGATATTCAAGAATCAATATAGAAAATTTTGAAGTTCAGTACATTTTTCTTGTATGTCATCAGTTTTATTGTTCAGTAGATATTCATGAATCAATATACAAAATTTTGAAGTTCAATACATTTTTCTTGTATGTCAACAGATTTATTGTTCAGTAGATATTCATGAATCAATATACAAAATTTTGAAGTTCAATAATTTTTTCTTGTATGTCATCAGTTTTATTGTTCAGTAGATATTCATGAATCAATATACAAAATTTTGAAGTTCAATACATTTTTCTTGTATGTCATCAGTTTTATTGTTCAGTAGATATTCATGAATCAATATACAAAATTTTGAAGTTCAATACATTTTTCTTGTATGTCAACAGATTTATTGTTGTGTAGATATTCATCAATCAATATACAAAATTTTGAAGTTCAATACATTTTTCTTGTATGTCAACAGATTTATTGTTCAGTAGATATTCATGAATCAATATACAAAATTTTGAAGTTCAATACATTTTTCTTGCATGTCAACAGATTTATTGTTCAGTAGATATTCATGAATCAATATACAAAATTTTGAAGTTCAATACATTTTTCTTGTATGTCGTCAGTTTTATTGTTCAGTAAATATTCATGAATCAATATACAAAATTTTGAAGTTCAATACATTTTTCTTGTATGTCAACAGATTTATTGTTCAGTAGATATTCATGAATCAATATACAAAATTTTGAAGTTCAATACATTTTTCTTGTATGTCATCAGTTTTATTGTTCAGTAGATATTCATGAATCAATATACAAAATTTTGAAGTTCAATACATTTTTCTTGTATGTCAACAGATTTATTGTTGTGTAGATATTCATCAATCAATATACAAAATTTTGAAGTTCAATACATTTTTCTTGTATGTCAACAGATTTATTGTTCAGTAGATATTCATGAATCAATATACAAAATTTTGAAGTTCAATACATTTTTCTTGCATGTCAACAGATTTATTGTTCAGTAGATATTCATGAATCAATATACAAAATTTTGAAGTTCAATACATTTTTCTTGTATGTCAACAGATTTATTGTTGTGTAGATATTCATCAATCAATATACAAAATTTTGAAGTTCAATACATTTTTCTTGTATGTCAACAAATTTATTGTTCAGTAGATATTCATGAATCAATATACAAAATTTTGAAGTTCAATACATTTTTCTTGCATGTCAACAGATTTATTGTTCAGTAGATATTCATGAATCAATATACAAAATTTTGAAGTTCAATACATTTTTCTTGTATGTCAACAGTTTTATTGTTCAGTAGATATTCATGAATCAATATACAAAATTTTAAAGTTCAATACATTTTTCTTGTATGCCAACAGATTTATTGTTGTGTAGATATTCATCAATCAATACACAAAATTTTGAAGTTCAATACATTTTTCTTGTATGTCAACAGATTTATTGTTCAGTAGATATTCATGAATCAATATACAAAATTTTGAAGTTCAACACATTTTTCTTGCATGTCAACAGATTTATTGTTCAGTAGATATTCAAGAATCAATATAGAAAATTTTGAAGTTCAGTACATTTTTCTTGCATGTCAACAGATTTATTGTTCAGTAGATATTCATGAATCAATATACAAAATTTTGAAGTTCAATACATTTTTCTTGTATGTCAACAGATTTATTGTTCAGTAGATATTCATGAATCAATATACAAAATTTTGAAGTTCAATACATTTTTCTTGCATGTCAACAGATTTATTGTTCAGTAGATATTCATGAATCAATATACAAAATTTTAAGTTCAATACATTTTTCTTGTATGTCAACAGATTTATTGTTCAGTAGATATTCATGAATCAATATACAAAATTTTGAAGTTCAATACATTTTTCTTGCATGTCAACAGATTTATTGTTCAGTAGATATTCATGAATCAATATACAAAATTTTGAAGTTCAATACATTTTTCTTGCATGTCAACAGATTTATTGTTCAGTAGATATTCATGAATCAATATACAAAATTTTGAAGTTCAATACATTTTTCTTGTATGTCAACAGTTTTATTGTTCAGTAGATATTCATGAATCAATATACAAAATTTTGAAGTTCAATACATTTTTCTTGTATGCCAACAGATTTATTGTTGTGTAGATATTCATCAATCAATATACAAAATTTTGAAGTTCAATACATTTTTCTTGTATGTCAACAGATTTATTGTTCAGTAGATATTCATGAATCAATATACAAAATTTTGAAGTTCAATACATTTTTCTTGCATGTCAACAGATTTATTGTTCAGTAGATATTCATGAATCAATATACAAAATTTTGAAGTTCAATACATTTTTCTTGTATGTCAACAGTTTTATTGTTCAGTAGATATTCATGAATCAATATACAAAAATTTGAAGTTCAATACATTTTTCTTGTATGCCAACAGATTTATTGTTGTGTAGATAGTTTTAGATCCACCGCTTCGCGAAGACTTTTTAAAAATAATACAAAAATTAATTTATGAATTCTAGTATTAAAATAGAGTCGCACATTACAGACGTTCAGCTTAAGACTAACTATATCGAAACAAAATCATGGTACAATTCACATCGGACCACCCGCAGGAGACGAGCCTGTCAGCGCCAGACATTCTGAGAATCGTATGCAGTTCGCGCTTACGTTCGCATTAAAACAACTCTAGGCTCGGCACCCGGGTTCATAACTCTTCCCTCCCCAAGTTCGAAGTCATCAGTATGATTGTCACTCTGATGATTTCGAATACAACATTTAAGAAGGTTATAATTATTAAGTACATAAATGATAATACATAAAGCTAACACAATATAAAGGAGTAATGTTCCTATGCTAACACTTCGCGTTTTTATCGCACTTTCACTAAATTGACTTTGGGCCACTGTTTCACTATCACTTGTCTTCAAGACGTACGCCAATGTATGAAGATTCTGCAGGTCCAGCTCGTCCAGATTCACGGGCCTTCGTGAGGCCGCCGTTGGCGTTGGTATCCCCAAAAAGTTGATAATGGGTAACTTTGGAGTGATCGATGCGGCTCTGGTACTCTGTCTCCTCAGTTTGACATCTTCTATTTCTAATTGACAGTCGTCCTCTATCGTAACAATATAAGTTCCAAAAATATACTCTCTAATCATCTCATTTCCGCAACGAGTCGTTACTAAGGTTTTGAGGCTGCTGTACAGTATCCATCGATCCGGTTGTATCATTTCTATTTTTACTCTTTCATTTTTTATAGGTATTGGAGAACAAGCGGTGACATTCGTGGAGAATTTCGTCAAGGTAATTATGCAGGTGTCTTCCATAGCTCCACGTGCTATGTGCTCTCGGTAGCACATGTAGAGTTCCTTTTCCAATTGTTTGCAGGAGCGAGTCAGCGAAAATGTTTTCGATCCATTTACAATAAGGTAAGGCTGTTTAGGGATTATGAGGACAGTTTGGTTAAGGTCATTGATGACGGGGAGTGGGAGGACTCTATAGTAATTATACATGTCCTTTTCTACTAAAGGAACTTCGATAATAAAGGTAATTTGATTTTCCTTTGAATAAGCTTTTATTTCTAGACATTGTTCGAGCTTTATTAAGTTATTGTAATTTACACTATAGGCTAAGTTCTCAGTTTTTTCAATATCTTTTAAAATAGTTACGAGTTCATCAGGGTCTATAATCGACTGATGTAAAGTTCTTAATTTACTAAAGGCTATGGCCGTTTCAATTTCATCTAATCTTATATAGAGCATCTGGTAATTATGTAAAAATAGATTATATACATGAATAAGTTTGTTTGCGGTAAGTTCAGTCATTGTTTGGTTAAGCACTTTTCTTATCTCCCAGATCTCTTTATCCAATTGGATAAAATTGTTCTTACTAATAGAAGTATTATTTATTACGGACTCCAGCATTTTAGAGACCAGGCTGATTTTTCTAGAATTACTTTGTTGATTAATTTTTATATTATTAATGAGTGTATCGTACTTTATGGCATCTTCATTGTCTAAATTGCCAGTCAACGTTTTTATGAGAGAGCCTAATGGATTAAGAATGCCTCGCTTTCGTCGTATGGACGGAACTATCTGCCTAAATTTTTCGAATGATAGATATTTGAGTTGATCTGCTTGTGTTTTTACATCAGCAAGCTCGTAATTAACAGATTTATTATTATAATATTTAATTACATGTTCGTTGAGATTTGCATAGCGGTTATTGTTAAACTCTAAATCTTCCTGTACTAGGCTTAAATCTATAGTTTTGATGATGGACCACTTGTCATCACTTATCATGGCTCGACCTTCCCTTATGGGTAGAATCCCTGGATTCCGGTCAATCCTTTGCAGTCGAGGGGCCTGGCTTTGGCTGCTGCGGACCACCAGGAGAAGCACGAACCCGACACTTGCGCTTTCTGAAAGCGGGCCTTGTCCTTGCTACGCCTCGTATTTACTCCTTTAATGAATATTTCGTCCCCCTTTGCTATATTAAATTTTGTTTCACCTCCACGATTTAACTGAACCCTTTCCTTATCCCTTATCATTTTATCTGTTATAAATCTATAAAGGTGTTTAGTTCGCTTGGCATGATCGGTTACTAATTTTTGAGTATACTGTTTGTCAAAATCAACATTAAAAGAACTAGTTGAGCTCGTGTGTCCGAAGACTACTTCGAATGGTGTAAGACCGGTAACTGAATGGATTGTATGGTTATACGCCATAACAGCGTATGTCATAATGGATGCAGCGTCGGTTAGTTTTTGCTCATATTTAGCTATTCTATAGATTTCCACAATGGTTGAATGAAATCGTTCTATAAGACCCATAGAGTTAGGGTTGTGTGGTGTACCAATGTGTAGGACAATTTTGTAAAATCTCAAGGTTTCTTTCAAAAGAGTATTATTAAATTCAGATCCGGGATCTGCACTTATTTTTTCAGGTTTACCGTAAATCGCGAAATATTTTATTAGTGCGCGGACAACTTCCGGCGTGGAACGGTTAGAGATCTCAAATGCTTGCCCTAATTTGCTGAAGGCATCTATTATTGTTAGGAAGTACCGGCCTTCAATGGAAAACAAATCGATAAAAATTTCTTCAAACGGTTTAGATTGCGTTTGTGTTAGCTGTAACTCCGGTTTGTATGGTTTCCGATCGTATTTCATTTGCTTACAGACTTCGCATGAATTAATTACGCTAGCCACTGTGATATCTATGTTGTTCCAGAAGTATACTCGTTTCAGCTTCATCAGGGTCTCATTTATACCTCGGTGGCAGGTCTGTCCATGATGGTATTTTAATACTATTTGTCTCTGCTCTTCTTCATCTTCTACGTATATTACCCTTTTTGTGCATTCAAATAACTTTACGGTACCTTTGTTGAACAGAGATATAGTTGCTTCTGTAAATTGTTTCCGGTGGGCTTCTTCTTCGAAGTATAAAAAGTATTTTATTTTTGGTCTAATGTATTCTTTCAGAAACTGTCTTATTAATTCTGGTCTATTCGTAGGTAAGTGTACTTCTAATATTTTCTGTTTGCTTCTTGCTAGATCTTTAACCGTAATATGATCTCTATTCCAAGAAAATATCAGAATCTGATTCGGCTTAGTGTCAATAGCTTCCTCAAGGATTGGGATACCATCCGTATCTATGTCAAGTGCAGAATGTATAGTATCTGTCTTGGAGATTGAAGTTTCGTCGGGCACACTGATAGTGTCTTCGGATTCTGTCGGTATTGGGTATTCGGACTCAACTTCATTTCTAAGGTTTTTAGGATTGGAGGTTCCAGATTCTGAAGATAGCTCGATAACATCCTCTTCTGTGGTTTTTCGTTCTTGTTTCAGTCTTGTGATTTCGGATGCAACGTCATCCAGGTAAGATTGTAATCTATCTTCCGTATCGTCCACATTAACTTGCAGCGATTCAGTGTCTTCTTTGCCTAGTGCATTTAACCTTATCCGGGATAGAGCATCGGCATTTGTGTTCTGTTTTCCGTTTTTATAGACGACATCGAAATCATATTCTGACAATCGTAGTTTCCACCTTATTAATTTACTGTTTGGTTCTTTTATGGAGTTCAGCCATGCAAGTGGCCTATGATCGGTATATATGGTGAATTTCCTTCCATAAAGGTATGGGCGAAAATGTTTTACTGCCCACACAATCGCCAGCAGTTCTTTCTCTATGGTACTATATCTCGTTTCTGCGTCGTTCAATGTTCGGCTCGCATATGCAATAGGTTTGTCGCTCCCGATAGGTCCTTGAGAGAGCACTGCCCCTAGGGCATAGTTTGAGGCGTCAGTAGTAATAATGAATGGATTTGCGAAGTCGGGGAATTGTAGCAATGGAGCGCTAGTTAGTAGTTCCTTACATATTTCGAATGCTTCTCTAAACTCGTCTGTAATTTCAACTTTATTTCTTTTCTTTAGACACACAGTAAGGGGTCGTGTGATCCTAGAAAAATCCTTAATGAACTTCCTATAATAACCCACCAATCCAAGGAAACTCTTGATTTGGGTGGTTGTTGTAGGTAATGGAAAGTTTAAAATCGCTTCTATTTTATCGTTATTAGGTTTAAGACCATTTTTTGTTATTACATGTCCCAAATAGAGGACCTCTTTCCTGAGGAACTCACTTTTATCTAGAGTGACCTTGAGATTGGTCGCTCTAAGCCGTTCGAATACTTTTCTGAGCTTTTCTATGTGTTCCTGTAAGCTGTTCGAATATACAATGATATCGTCTAAGTAAACTAAGCAATGTGTTCCTTGCAACCCTCTCAAGACGTTATTCATCGCTCGTTGAAACGTTGCTGGTGCCGTTTTAAGTCCGAACGGCATCCTGGTGAACTCATAATGTCCTGACGGTGTTGAAAACGCTGTTTTGGGCACGTCAGCCTCAGAGACCTCAATCTGATGGTACCCGCTCGCAAGGTCAATAGTACTAAAATAAGAGGACTTGCCTAACTTGTCAAATAATTCCGTAATGTTCGGTAGTGGATATCTGTCGTCTACAGTTATCTCATTAAGTCGCCTAAAGTCGATAACCATTCTGTACTTCTTTTCTCCAGTTGCGTCCGCCTTTTTGGGCACTAGATGCACCGGAGCACTCCATGGTGAATGCGATTCTTGTATTACGTTATCATCGAGTAATTTTTCGACTTGTTTCTCTATTTCGGCATTTTGTGTAGGAGACTGTCGAAATGGTTTTATGTAGATAGGATCTTCGTTCTTGGTACGTATGTTATGTTTCACGTCATTTGTAAACGTCAATGGAATTTCGTCGGCATGGAATATATCGCGGAATTCATAACAGAGTTTCGATATACACTCTTTTTCCTCTTGGTTCATATGATCTAGGCGCAAGCGGTGTAAATTTTGTTTAAGTATTTTATCAATTTCGTAATTACGGGTCGTTAAGTTAACTTCGCAGATATTATTTTCGAATTCCGTAACTTCGAAAGGTTTTGTAAAAGTCAGGGAAATGGGTTTTTCCGAACAATTTTGAATTACCGTAGTTGCAAATGAATCCGTACACCTAATTATTGCGCTGGGCATACGAACACCTTGTCCAAAGTTCACATAATTAACTATAGCATCTCCATTTTGAAGTTTAGTCGGAATTTTGACGCGAGTCTCTGAACGCGGTTCTAAATGAACTTCGTGCATTAAGTTATAAATAATGGGTATATCAGCATTTCGCGTATGCAGAACTTGGTTCTTCATGTCTATTGTAGCATCTAATTGTTTTAGAAGGTCGGAGCCGATTAGGCCGTCGTAACGCCTATCTACCTCATACACATAAAACTTATGTCGGCTTTTGCTATTGAAAGTTTTCATAAGCGGAATTATGATGACGTCATTATGTGTACTCCGCGCGTGGGTACTTACGACTTCGAATGGTTCGTGAGTCTTATAAATTTGAAAATATTCGTCGACCTTATGGGGGCTTATGAATGACCGAGAACTACCAGTGTCAATCATAAATCGTGCATTCATTTCTGGTAGTTCAATATGAGGCAACGTGAGCACACTACTACAATTGAGGTTTATTACTTCCGGTGGTCTGTTCGCGAGGCCGTTAAATGAAAATTTTCCTCGTCCGAAGTTATTTCTTTAATTTCAGGTGCTGTATCTAAATATGGTTCGTTGTTTATTGAAAATAACCCAGTACATTCGTTCTGCTCAGTCGGTTCGAAATAATTGACTTCATTTGGGTAGAAATCTTGACTATAGTCTAGGTCAAAGTTTGACAATTCATTTGGATATTCCATCGCGTCTAACATATTGTGCCTAGCAACAGTCCTCATGGAGACGTCTGGAGTCGAAAGGCCTTGTGTATAATTAGGTCTATTAAAATTATTGTTATTTACCGAAGGTCGATAACCTTGTGGCTGGTACGAAGTTCCTAATCTAGCCTGCTGCTGATTCGGTATGCCGAATTTAAAACCTTGGTAATTTTGATTAAACGACGGTCTTTGATAATTCATATTCTGATTTGGTCGAAAAGCTTGGGGTTGATTCGGAATGCCGAACTTAAATTGTTGATTCGGAATGCCGAATTTAAATTGTTGATTCGGATTGCCGAATTTAAATTGTTGATTATTGGGATGCATCCTAAATTGTTGCTGAATATTTGGCTGGGGTCCTACGTTTTGTGGTAATCCCCATTTAAAACCTGTAGTTGACGAGCTCTGTTGTGGCTGTGCCAGATGACTTAGCTGCTTGTGTTTAATGTTATACTGGTTTTGAAAATTAACCTCTTCCATCACTAAACCTAAAGCCGTCTCAAGTGAAGGGCAACCCCTTAAGCGTAATATGCGAATCATATTTTCGGGTAAATTGTACATAAATACTTTTAAGGCACTGTTATTATATATTATCATTTTAGCCGCTTTGACTCCCTCATCGGTGATCTGGTTCACTTTAGCAAATAAAGCACTGCGTACACTTTGTATGCGACTACAAAAAGCTGGATATGATTCTCCCGATTTAATTTTTATAGACTCTAATTCAATTGCTATGCCCTCTTCCGAACGCGGGTCACCAAAATGTAGAAGTAGTACGTCCTTTAACGTTTCCCAGGACTCTATGTCCTGTCTCTCACTAAGTAGAGCTGCCGCCTTATCTACAAGCCTGCTTGTAATAGCATGAAACAAATACACTGCCTGTGCTAAATTTCCTTGCGCTGAATAGTTACGCAACACATATTCAACTTTTGTAATAAAAAAATTCAAATGTTCAGGCTGTCCGCCGAATCTAGGAATAATAGATAAAATTTCGGAAGGCACCAAAGTCACTAATTGCGCCGGTGCTACGTTTTGGTTTTCTTGAGCCATATTTGTTTTATACTATTTTACAACTAATTATTACCTAAATGCTTATATGAACTCTGCCGATTTAGTGCAGTAACTACCGAAAATCAAATAACCTTATATATGAATTGTTCACTGATTTTAAATGAACAAAATAATTAACATTTATTTATTTATTATATAACCTTATAATGAGTTGTTCACTGATTTTAAATGAACAAAATAATTAACATTTATTTATTTAAAAAAAATACTTTTATTTATTTATTTATTAAAAACTTAATAACTTTCCCAAAATTTTATATCAGCAATTTTTGTCCGAAATAAAATCAAGAAAAATAACTAATATTAAATCTAATGAGTCACACCCAACAGGAAATAATATGGGAAAGAGAGGAATTGTAAAAGATCTACTCACAATCCGCCCGCCAGCATATCTTCCGTTATAGGTGCTCGCTGAACTCCGCACTGTTGTACACTCCACTTAAAAAGTTCACTTGTCGTGGCAAAACAAATTTATTTGGTTCGGGGATATTCCGCTGATAAGTCCGATAACCGATTTATAGAGTCCTCGAACACAGCTTTAAATGAATATCCGACCCGGCTGCGCCAGTTTTAGATCCACCGCTTCGCGAAGACTTTTTAAAAATAATACAAAAATTAATTTATGAATTCTAGTATTAAAATAGAGTCGCACATTACAGACGTTCAGCTTAAGACTAACTATATCGAAACAAAATCATGGTACAATTCACATCGGACCACCCGCAGGAGACGAGCCTGTCAGCGCCAGACATTCTGAGAATCGTATGCAGTTCGCGCTTACGTTCGCATTAAAACAACTCTAGGCTCGGCACCCGGGTTCATAACTAGATATTCATCAATCAATACACAAAATTTTGAAGTTCAATACATTTTTCTTGTATGTCAACAGATTTATTGTTCAGTAGATATTCATGAATCAATATACAAAATTTTGAAGTTCAATACATTTTTCTTGCATGTCAACAGATTTATTGTTCAGTAGATATTCAAGAATCAATATACAAAATTTTGAAGTTCAGTACATTTTTCTTGCATGTCAACAGATTTATTGTTCAGTAGATATTCATGAATCAATATACAAAATTTTGAAGTTCAATACATTTTTCTTGTATGTCAACAGATTTATTGTTCAGTAGATATTCATGAATCAATATACAAAATTTTGAAGTTCAATACATTTTTCTTGCATGTCAACAGATTTATTGTTCAGTAGATATTCAAGAATCAATATAGAAAATTTTGAAGTTCAGTACATTTTTCTTGCATGTCAACAGATTTATTGTTCAGTAGATATTCATGAATCAATATACAAAATTTTGAAGTTCAATACATTTTTCTTGTATGTCAACAGATTTATTGTTCAGTAGATATTCATGAATCAATATACAAAATTTTGAAGTTCAATACATTTTTCTTGCATGTCAACAGATTTATTGTTCAGTAGATATTCATGAATCAATATACAAAATTTTAAGTTCAATACATTTTTCTTGTATGTCAACAGATTTATTGTTCAGTAGATATTCATGAATCAATATACAAAATTTTGTAGTACCTTTTTCTTGTCTCTTAACCCATTTTTTATTCAGTAGTTATTCATGATCGTAGGATCGAATCTCGTGGCGCTCGGTTTTCTTTGCTTACTCCGCAAGGGATTTGGCGTGAAGTTATAGATAGATAGCTTATACATGAACTTTAGTTTTTGATAAAATATCCGTGAACTGTAATGTTAATGATAAAACAAATTTACAGCCGTAGAAAACGAAGTAGGAGACATTTTTATTTATTTATTTAAAACTTTATTGACCACTTTACATTTTGGTACAATGGGCGGACTTCATGCTAGTTGCATTCTCTACCAGTCAACCTTTGGGAGTGCAGAGATTCACGATTGCGGCAAAACATTATATATATATACTAGCTGACCCGGCGAACTTCGTACCGCTTCAGGATCAATAAATGGTGTGTTAACTTATTAGATGGTATAAATTCTTTTAATACTTATTATCCTATTCCGGATGAAGACAAATCCAAAAACACAAAAATCATAAAAATCGGTCCAGCCGTTCTCAAGTTATAAATGGTGTAACTAACACGACTTTGTTTTATATATATATATAGATATATACACACATATACATATATTAAATACATATATACTAATAATACATATACATACATTAGTTAGTCTTCAAATTAGTGTAGTCTCCTTAATCTCACGCCTATAATTGTGAAGCCCGTATTTCGATCACTGTTAGTTAATTAAATAAAGCTTATTATTCTGTTGACGAATTTATTATGGACGATGATATAAAGCTCGTGACATGAGAGCTCGATGGCGTCGTCGTGTGCCATTCTAACCGAACACGCAGGTTAAGCAGAGTCGACCGCAGCCTGTCTACGAATTGGTTTATCTATCTCGAGTTTCTCTGCCTTCGGAGGGCACGTTAAGCCGTCGGTCCCGGCTCACACACACATAGTCGTTAAGCTAACTCAGTGGCCCTCGGGTGACATGAAAACACTGGCCTCCGCCTATCCGCATTTGAGCATCGTGGCGGAGTATGTCCTCAACCCCTTCAGTTGAAGGAAAACCCGTATCCTTGCAGTGGGATGAGTAAGGGTTGATGTGGTTGACATAAAATGATAAATAAAATGAAATCTATGTACTGACATACAGAAGTTGACAAATGTAAGAGAAAAAAAATAACATTAATGTAATTAATAGTAATCTTATGGTTCATGTTACTGCAAACATCAAACACGATGTATAAGTACATTGTATTGTTATTTAATAAATGAAATAAAAATAATATAAAGCTTCACGCCAATTCCCTTGATGAATAGACATGGAGAACCGAGCGCCATGACTCGGTCCTGACACATATGTTCACTTGTTTCTTTAATATTCTAGCTCTTCTCATGCGCGCTCGCCTAATTTTAGGTCTTCTGACATCACATTCTTATAAAACGCGATCAAATTGGTCATGGTAGTTAAGTCTTAGCTTTCCTCAGCACCTACATTAGCTTTGTATATATGTATAAATATTGTAATATTTTTATTTTATATTTTACATGAAATCTACACGAAATTCTAACAATACACAGTTTGAATTATACACAAAACGAAGAAAAGAAGACATACGTATCGAAAATAAAACCTCTTCTAACTCTTGAGTCGGTTAAAAATAATGAAGGACACGTGTTGTACCTGTCTACAGCCTCCGATCTCGTTGGACACGTGTGTAGAGACACCTGCCGGTGTGTTCTAGCTCCGCCCGGCGGGCAGGTCGGCCGCGATAACCGTCCTCTACATAATTCATCGAAGCCGTACATTCGGGCGCCTTCAGATTGTCCACGATTTATGTTTTACACGTAATATTTACCGGCTTGTTCCCGTTTTTATACCATTTTATTATCGTGTGGATGTTCTACATAAAAATGGATTTATTTTTGTATGTACCGTTTGGCGGAAGCACCTAATAGGTGCTTCACACACCTATTAGGTGCTTCCGCCAAACACAATTCAAAACTATGAGCATCGATTATGATCCGGCATTTACATATTACTGAATTATTAATAATTATTATTTTAGTATGATTTTATTTATTGAAAATAACAATGAATGCACGGAAGTGAAAGCTGCATATGGTAGAGAGAACATGAAAGTAGAATAAATGCGGTCGAGATGCGAGCGTTGTGCTAAGTTTGGAGTGTGACACTTGTTGACTGCGTTAGCTGTGAAGGTGAAAGAAAGAAAGTTGATCTAAAAGAGTGTGTTTGAAAGGCATGCTCCGTTGGTTCGAACACGTAGAAAGAATGCGGGATGAAATAATGACGAAACTTATATACAATGCAAAAATTGAAGAATGTAGGATCCGAGGAAGACAAACTCACCTACTCCTAGCTATTTTTTTATACTGTCCACCTGATGTAAAGCGGTTTCCGTACGCTTGCAACATTCTATTACTCTACTGCTAACACAACTACTCCTTAGGAGCTTACAGGTGACTTCACTTACTCGCTTACACACAACAACCCTCCAGGAAATCGTTATTTGTCTGAGGTGGCCTGTGAGGTTGAGATACTACCCTATACGTGACGTTTTGATCTACCTCTAAAACACCCATACTAAGACAAATAAATATGTTAATGCATATAAATGTTTCCATTCCCACACAGGACAAATCCTCTGTAGGAATGAAAGGTACCCACGAGCGTTGATGTCAAAATAACTTTACTGGCCACTGCGCTACAGAGTACATCGAATCTCATCAAGTAGTTGGTAGCGGAAGCACACAAGTTTGTTTAGATTAAATTGCATTGCAAACAATCTACCTGGAGCCTATGTATATTCTGTCCCTCCCGCCTTACCGATGTTTGCTTTATACGGACCCCTTTCAAGTCGAAATCGACACGTGGAAACTGCGTGCACAATTTTCCTATTCTTTCCTATTTCAGTCCATCGAATTCTATCAAAGCTGAAGTAAATAAGATTCAATAGCCATAAGTTTACAAATACCGGATATTTATTAGGTTTATTAAGAGCTAGCTTTTGCGCACGCTTTTGCCGTGTTGCGATTTTTGTCGTATCGATAATAAGTACCGATATCCTCGGATAGCGGACTGGCTCTCTACCAAATCTAATTACGATCAGTTTTTTGGATTTATCTGGTTACTTTTTGCAATATAGTTATATCTTTTCCTAATTTTCGTGCTCTACTCCTCTCTCTACAACGTTTGCTGCACAATTGCCAAAACTCAAATGAAAAATGCCTCTTCTTGGACTCAATAATATGTCAGCTGGATATTAATAATGTTCACAGCGTGTCTCTGAACACAAACATAAACACCCCAGCTTCCAGGTACTCCTGCCAATATGACTGACACTCCTTTGCAGTCGGAGTTGACACGACAAAGACGACTTGTACTACGATAGTGGAAGACTTGTACTTCAAAACGTAACCACAGCTAAACGTAGACCTTCCAGTGCCACCCGCATCTATCGGCTTCCAGTAAATCGCTTGAAGTCGTCGCTCCATCTAGGGGGTGGGGGCGGGGGTCATCGTACACTTCATATACCAGTGCTGGGTCGCCATTCGAGACCACAGCTGTTGTCGGTTATACGAACTATGTGTGGCCCACTGCGTTTCAGCTTAGTTATCCTTTGGGCTATGTCGGTTACCGTTCTAGTGTGAATATCCTTATATCCTCATTACTGATTCTATCACGCAGAGAAACCTCGAGCATAGCTCTTTCTATAGCACGCTGAGCGAGCTTGAGCTTCCCCACACGGCCCGCAATCACCAAATCAAAACGTAAATAAAAATGTAATCGTGTACCTTAGCATAAGGATAAATTATATACTTTTTTTATTTTATACTACGTCGGGAGGCATACAGGCATACAGTGCACCTGATGGAAAGTGGTTACTGCAGCCTATGGACTCCTTAAGAGCTTACTGATGACCTCACTCACACGCAAGAACACAACAATCCCCTAGGAAGATGTTATTTGGCTGCGGTTTTCTGTGAGATGCAGACGGGCTGCTTTGATGCGCCCTAACTATCTTAAAAACAGCAAAACCAAGACAAACAGACATGTTCATGCACACAAATGTTTATCCTGTATGAGAATCGAACCTACGTTGGTGTCAAAGTAACGTAACAGCGCGTTTCGCCATTGCGCCACGGAGCTCGTCCGTTCCAGGCTAATTTAATATCTGGTAATCACCGTCATTAGAAGGAACAGCTCCCCACTTTTTTCACTGTGCTGCCATATTTAAACGTCCCCGCCGGCTTACCAGTAATTAATGACCCCGGGAATACAAGATACAATTAAAATTCCTTTAGATTTTCTTCCCTCTTAAAACATATTTTTACACCGATCGCTGGGCAAAGGAGTGATTAACTTCTATTGAAAACTGCTGTAGTGGTAGATAAAACATATGAAAGGTATCAGAATACATATTTTTTGCGACTTTCTCTAACCTAGTTTGTGTGCTTCGGCCACCAATTAGTTCAGGCGGACTAGCGCCGGCCGGCACCCACCCACTACACTATACTGCTGCACTGTGACGATCAGGACAGTCGTAGCAACGAAGGTGACGGGTGCATGTGGTTTCTGTTCCAGATGGCGGAAGACCGCAGCAACCGAGACGGAGACTACCGGAGCAGCCATTGCAGCGTCGGCTAGTTGTATCTACTAACGGTTAGATCAAATTGCACGTAAATGCAAACATTTTGTCGTTCATACATCAGTGCTTATGAAAAAATCGCCCAAAAAGGTGTCCATGCGTAAATATTTATTTCCATAGGCAGGCGATATGCGGGTTTGCAAGCTTTGAGATAAAAAACATAAAATTTAACCAAAAGTATCTCTGAAACTTTTCAATGAAAACTTTAATAAAACCTAATGCACGCCATTAATTTATTTCTCGAAATTACCATAATTGTTCATTGAAACTTTTGTCCGTAATTTCTTGTTTGCGTAATTATATCACGGCCGCAGGTCTAATTTTAATAAACTGGGAAAATATCTGTTTCTTGGTAAAATTAAATTCATAAATTCTAATAGATACTGCTTGTGTGCTTCCGCCTGTCTAGAAATCTACACATACTGATAGAACGGGCGAAAATTGTGATATTCGAATACATTCTCGATACATTCTCTTTTTTCCTAGCATTATCCCGTTTGCTAATCTATTGGGATCGGCGAGATGCGATACTTGAGTCTAAACTTTTTCAAAGATACTGTTTTTTATATGGAGCGACTACTATCAGATCTATACTAGTGTACTTTTCTTAGATCAGATCACACGTTTTTTTAAATATAATTTCTTGGACGTGCAACTTTCCTAACGATAAATTAGCTATCGTATTAGCGTTCCGAAATGCTCTCAAAATCTACCAGTGAATATGAACAAAGTAGTAACAACGAATCAGGAAACTAGTAATTGAACGGTGGAATGCGCTCTGTGCGACACACGGTACCTCAATGTGGAACTTTCAGTAGAACTCTTAATTAACGAAATCACGTGTCGTATGACAAGTGCATACATTCCTTGAAACATTGTTTGTGAATTCATAGCGAACTTAACTCTATGTTATTCAACGCTCAAAGCGTACCGAGATGTTCAAACGTCTGTGTAGTTGGAATGAATGAAGTCGTTCTGGGTAACATTCACATTAGCGCTGATGAGTAAACAGAAGCTAAACTGGAACAAAAGACTTTCTCATAAAGAAACGTTAATTAATAAGAATGTTATCTTCTTTCCTTAGGATTGGTGTAGTCCGCCACCTAAGCCTAAAGATTTGGCAGATATATATAGCTTAGTTATCCTTTGAGCTATGTCGGTTACCTTAGTTCTACTGTGAATATCCTCATATCCTCATTTCTGATTCTATCACGCAGAGAAACCTCGAGCATAGCTCTTTCCATAGCACGCTGAGCGAGCTTGAGCTTGAGCCCGCAATCAACAAATCAAAACGTAAATAAAAATGTAATCGTGTACCTACATAAGGATAAATTATATATTTTTTTTATTTTATACAACGTCGAGAGGCATACAGGCATACGGTGCGTCTGATGGAAAGTGGTTACTGCAGCCTATAGACTCCTTAAGAGCTTACTGGTGACCTCACTCACACGAATCATTATTTTGTCACATACTGATTGCCGCCACACCTCCGCGATCCAGAGGGAGAAGACCTTTCTTAGATCAGGTCACACGTATTTCGAAATGTAATTTCTTGAACCGTATTTCCATACATTGTTTTCTTTCACCGCCGAGCAAGTGATAATTACGAATATGTTGATGAAATTATTTGTAATTCGTAATTATCGTAAATAAATATGAATTTAGCACAGGCCTACTGCAGGGTTCTACCCGCTAATTGTAGACTATCATTGCTGAATAGAATGAATTGTAAATAAAAATATTGTATAGGCAACAGAATTATCTGTTAATGTGTTTTATAATCTGCAGGCAATTTGATCTGTCAGTTTTATATACATTACAGATCTAATTGCCTGCAGATTTGACTCGATAACGCCCGAATCTATTAACTATTTTATTATCTACGCAAAATATTATCTCAAATTATTTAAACATAACATGTACATACTTCATTTTTTTATAGTCAATAATAAATAATATTTGGATGAAACAATTAAACACTTTTCAGAAATCCAATACGAAAGATAAGTGAAAGAGGGAACAATGCCAAAACATCAACATTATTGAATTACGAGTATTAATGAAATTGTTGTTAATGGACAAAGCAAATGCTGACACGAGCCAGCGCGAATAACACACACAAACACCTGGAGACTTGTCTCTCAACTCCACCTCGCATACGCCACCCTCGTGCTGAACACACGTGTCGGCTGCAGCAGCGCTTAGTTCCAGTGACGAGTTCTTCACTCCGACCACTGGACCTGTGCCAGCGAGGACGTTCGCTGATTAGCCTGGGAGCACGAGAGCAACGTACCAAGAACAGGATCCCCGCTGTTAGTGGTGCAGCGCCACGTATATCATGGACTTAATAAGTATATGGATCATATGAGCGTGCCTTGATATAAATGACACGAGATCATAAAGAGAGGAAAGGCTGTATTGGTCAGGATGGATGTTTACTGCACGCATTCTTCATCTTAGCGTGATCCCGTTCCCTAATCCATTAGGTTGGCAGGGTCCGCTCTTTAGAAATATAATTTCTTAAACTTGCAGGTTTCTTTATGATGTTTTCCTTCGAGCCAGTGATACAATATACGTACATAAATCCGAAAACATGATTTAGTAGTAAATGCCAGTATTCGAACCGTGGACCAGCTTGTCAGTAGGCCTGTTCTTTATCCACTAGGCTGTCACTGCTAGTTACCACAGTATCACGCTAGTAACTGCACACCATATGCATTGGTGGCAACATCACACCATAGTCGCGCTCCGCTGCTGAGCGCGCCGAGGGTGCGCGGGGCGCGGGGACGTCACGGCGCCCGCGGCGGCCACCGCCCGCGCGACCTCACTCGCCCACACCGACGCTGTGCGACACCCGCGCCGTTTGATATACTTTGTACATTTTGATAGAATAATTATTTATACAGTCCACTCTTTATCATTTATCTCCAACCGGGACGGATCTCCCAGCAACCCAGTTTGTAAGGCTCCGGCCCAATCTATGCATAAACTCACAAATATCTGGTGATTCTCTAAAAAGAACAGGGCGGCCCAAACAATGTCTAAAAATTTGTTCCCTCGTATCGCGGGTTATCTGAATCACCCCCATGTATGTTCTGCGACTTTTCATAGTTTTCGAGTTATGATTTTTTTTTAATTATCGAGAATTAAAAAAAAATCATAACTCGAAAACTATGCATCGATATGAGCAACTTAAAAAAATCTAAAAAAAATAGAATAGTTCAATTTTTTTGCCACTGAATCTTCATGAGTTGAATTTTTATGCATAAATCAACTTTGTTACTTTGATGAAAGTTATAAAAATGTTGGTCTAAATTACGTCCGATGAATTATGACTTAAATTTTCAAATTTAAATTTATTTTTATTTATTTATTTATTATACCAGTTTACATAAACATTTTATAAAAACAATATTAATGCATTTTATAAACCACTGAGGTTTGACGCAAATGCAATGATACAATGTAAAATAAGAATACTATAGAATAGTGAGTACTTAACTACAACAATGAGATTCATTGGTAACCGGGCAAGTACGTTCGAAGACATATATTAGGATATAAGTGAGTAACATAAATAATACATACACATACAATAAGCAACTAAGTATACGGTAAATATGAATTATAATTTAATTAAGATTTATTTTATTGCAGATAATAACAATAATCATGTAGTATAGTAGTTTGTTTTCAAGTTCTTAAGTGAAATTAAATTGTTTGACTACTTAAATTAAAAATCTAACTCGTATATAGTCCTTAACAATGAGTCAGACTCTCAGCTTTCATAATCATTTGAAAAATCGAATTACGAATATTTTTTTTTTTTTGCCATTTTATCATTCCTAAGGTTAATTAGTTTATTAACTAAGCAAAAATGATTGAAGGAAAGCTAAGATTTAAACACTATTTGTTATTTTTTAGTTTAATAATAAGTTTAATTAATTTTGTACTATCCGTTCTTGAGGATAATGGGTTGTGAACATAGGTACAACTCTTTTACTTGCAATAACAATGGGCCGAGAGGATAGGAGACCGATTTATTGCTACCTCTTTCACTCCCGCTGGTGAGAGGGGCAGTGCGCAACCGAAGTCGACGCAAAACAAGTTAGCTCAGACGTGCTCACTTAGTATGTACAGCTACACTACGTTTTGTCTTTACTACACTCGCTTAGTCCACGGACCTCGCTGCCTACTTGTTTGACTAACTTGCTTATTTATTGGACCGTGTTATGCATTCTGATTTGGATTTTGTTTACTTGGAAGCGTAACAGATGATTTACATGTTAAGTGAATATGAAGAAATGCCTTAATTTTTGTTGTTGAGTTGTACAAGGAAATGGCCGTGTAGCAGCGTGACTATATCGCGAACAACTTCAACTTTTTGTGGTGGAAAATATTCAGCGAAATCCGTTCACGAGTACGAGAAGTATGGCTCGTGCGCTGAACATCCCAATGACTTCTATCCAAGCTATACTCAAGGATGAAGGATACCACGCTATCCACATCTGACGAGTCCAAGCTTCACCAGCTAGACCACCAATTGCGCGTTGATTTTTTCCAAACAATGTTACGTAAAGAGCAAAAGAATCCTGGATTTTTCAATAAAGTTTTATGGTCAGATGAGTTACAACTCGAGCGATCTGGAATATTTAATATTCATAATAACCACACGTGGGCGATTGAAAATCCACACGAAGTGAGAGCTTCAACATTTCAAAATCGTTTCAGTGTTAACTTGTGGTCTGGTATACTCAATGGCGTACTAATTGGTCTGTTTGAATTGCCGCTCTTTATGGCAAAACCTACAGAAACTTCATGGGCAATGAACTGCCATTGTTGCTGGTAGGTGTGAAGCTCAAACTCATACGAACCATGGTATTAGTGCTTTCAGAACTTCGTTACATACATGTTACACCTACGTTCTTATTCATTTGTGTGCCATACGTTTTGCTGATGAGGGACTCCACATACTCAAAAATTAAAAAAAAAAAACATGGGGTGCTCGGATACTCCATGATACGAGGGATCTAAATTTTTGTTTTGGACGTCAATGTTCCGGCCACTCTGTACAGCTACGATCTTCTGTAGACTCTTTGGATATCTTTCTGATTGATTTAGTAGATTTAGGTTCAATAGTTCGTTAACATTTTTGGGGCTTAAGCTAGCCTCACCTGTACATGGTGCACACTGATAACGTGTCTCTGGTAAAAAAAAGGTAGGAGCATCATAGGAGCCCGAATGTGATGTGTCTCTATAAAGAGGACCGCAGCTAAATAACAACTGCACTTTTATATACCGTTAATTGACAAACATGCGGCAGCGGGTAAGCAGCTTTTTTATACATCGTCGGGAGGCAGGCAAGCCACCTAACGTAAAGTTGTTACCGTAGCCTATAAACGTTGGCAAAACATTGCTTGCACACCTCTACTGTTAACACGGCAACTCCTTAGGAGCCCACTGGTTTCCTCATTTACTTACAGGAACACAATCCTCCTGGTAATTGTTAATTGGCTTCGGTTTCTGTGAGGTGGCAGTACTTCAACAGAGAGGCTTCATTGACGCACCCTACCTGTCTTAAAAATATCCAAACCAAGACAAACAAACATGTTCACGCACACAAATATTTGTTCTATACGGGTATCGGACCCACATGCCCATACCCTGGTACCATACCATTGGTGTACCCATAGACTCTCTGCCATACACAGCTTTCACTGCCATAATTTAGTGTTACCGCATTGTATACGACGAGCTGTGCCTTCTGTCTTAGACTTCAACTGCTTAGAAGTTTATCCAACGCTCCATTCGTACTATTGCTTGCACTTATTCGTCTCTTCACATCAGCAGCGCACCTTCTATCCCTGCTACAAGCGCTTCCAAGATACACAATCTCATCTACTTGTTCCAACAGAAGATTATCAACCTTAAGCCTCTTGTTCGTTCTGACTGCGTCTCTTTTGAATACCGCTATCTTGGTTTACTTCTTATTCAATTGTAAGCGTTGCGTTCAAATAACTTCATAAATTATAAGTTCCTAAGTGAAATACATCATACATAATCATAGCTATCCTTTAAAGATGAACTTGGAATCCATTCAGATACATCTCTTTTATCGGCGACAATGTCAATCCTGCGTCGTTTGTACCGGAATCGCCCCTTTTTACATATTTATGTTTTATTGAGATATTGGGACCATCAGCATCCTTGTCGAAACCCATACTAATTCCCGGAGCGAGTACACTGAGCTGACAAATATCTACAATCGTGTGCCAAAAAGGTACACACCGAGATATGATTGAACGGCAAAAGGTGCGCGTAAGGGCAACATCTGATGCTAATCAGAAATCAACGCTTGGTGTAAGTCACAAGAGGTAAGCTTATTTCACCTTGAACTCCAGTAAATCTTTAAATAACGTAAATTAAGTCGAGATGCCTTTAAGCATCGGTGCCACTAAGATCTTGTGATTAATTCACTTCGGAAGTTGTGGATTAGTCATTTGAGTCAAATTGTGTGACAATAGCACTGCACTTGCCGCCCTGAGGTTCTCTACTTTTATTTAAATAATATCTTTTTTTTTATATACTCGTATATTGGCTCAGCATAGTGGCTCGGCTCCACCTGTTGGCAAGGAAAAAGAGGAGCCCAAATTGCAGCAGCAACTGACAAAGAACTACAGTGTCCTGTCAGATGACGCTACCATGCTGGCCCGCAATTTTCGATCAGTGCCTTATATCTCTTTGTTAGTGTCATTTGCTATAGGCGGATTCGCGTATATGGATTTCCCATAAAAAATCAAAATATTCGACTTTATCTCTTCAATTAAATACTCATAAGAGATGGCTATCAAAGTCTCTGTATGTTTATTTAAGGTGTGTACTTCCGCTGTCATTAGCAAACGCCTGCCTTTACTACACTGATGAG
Source organism: Pyralis farinalis (assembly GCA_947507595.1). Taxonomy (NCBI): domain Eukaryota; kingdom Metazoa; phylum Arthropoda; class Insecta; order Lepidoptera; family Pyralidae; genus Pyralis; species Pyralis farinalis. The sequence goes on from OX382274.1 coordinate 1,639,211, forward strand.
CTCTGTGGTCAGGCGATTTGGAAGTTAATCATAAGAATAAAGACTACTGCAGCAGCTGGAATAGAAACGATAAGAGCCTGCTGTCTTGTAAGGCCAGCTCGACCATCCCTTTCACTCGCACATCGCCTGATTCATAGAGCGGTCGACGTTGTTAACAGCCCCTCGCGCCACTAGCACGTGGAAAGGTTGATGGGGTGATTTTGTGTTACATACCAACACCTGGCGTTGACAGGCGCCGTCACGTCCTGTTAAGCTGCAGTATGCCCGAGGCAGTCTCGTCGCGACCGCCCTGTCGTTCGCACGAATAAAAGTGACACAGATCACTCCTGAATCATTTTCATATTTAATTGATTTATTAAGTATTATTTATTGTAATTGTGTTTGGTAATTAAATTATTACTATACTATCAACGCCTTTCTTTCCATGGAAAATAGTTCTGGACAAGATGAATCAGGTAGATCATCACCTATTCTACCTGGACCCTCCAGTCGCGCACTACACTACGGTAGGTGACAGCTGGCTTAAAAACGCACAACTAAACTGAAAGCGGAAGCGCAGTAAAACAGTATGCACCAAAATGTCATACCAACCAAAATGTCGTTAATGTCTCATTATTGTAGATTCATTTACCGCGATTTGTTTTATATATTTTCCCGACATTTCAGCGACGTTGCAGACGCCATGGTCACAGGGTAACTGGAGACGGCGAGTGGATGTCAGTCTGTCAAGGGTAGACATATCTGCGTACCGTCTTCCTGCGTCGCTAATTTCTTGGCGCCTTACGCACTACACTCACGGTGTCCTCTTGGAGATTGCTATTCGAAGCCCGTACGTAACGTTCGCACAACTCGACCACTTGCGTCTATGTTCCTGACAACTTGAAACCGTCTTCTCTATTGAAATTACGATGCATGTATATTTCAGTCGCTTCCTTGACTAGTCGCGATATGAAGCCTCGTTCAGTTGTGAGTATTCAAATCAATCCTACAATCAACCTACAATAGTGAAAAAAAAACAACCTAAAAGTTTAAAATTAACATTTCATTAGTGTGTTTACCCGACTGCGTCGCACAACACTAGGTGGCTCAGTCGTGAATGACGCGACTTTGACACCAACGCTCGTGGATTCGATCCCCACACAAGACAAACATTTGTGTACATGAACATGTGTGTTTGTCTTGGCCTGGATGTTTTAAGAGAAGTAGGGCGCATCAAAGCAGTCCCTCCGAGGAAGTACCTCCACCTCACGGACAACCGAATCCAAATGACAACACGAAGAGGGTTGTTGTGTTTCTGCGTGTGAGTGAGGTCACCAGTAAGCTCCTAAGTAGTGGCTGTGTAAGCATCAGGGGAGGCAAAGTGCGAGTGATACTATACTTAGTATATAACAAGCGTTAATAGGCTACGGTAACCGCTTTACATCAGGTGGGCCGTATGCTTACACAGTAACTCCATAGAAGCTTACTGGTGTGACCTCACTCACACGCAGGAACACAACAACCCTCTAGGGAGTTGTTATTTGGCTGCGGTTTTCTCTGAGGTATTTCCCCAGACGGGCTGCTTTGATGCGCCCTACCTCTCTTAAAAACTTCTTTTCCAGTACCCATAGCATAAGCTTGGCTCAGTTTGGAGCTAGATGATGCTGTGTGGTTTGCCCGGGAATATTTTTTTGTTTATTTTCTATCTATCTATAACTTTACGCCAAAGGGGTAGGCAGAGAGAACTTGTTTATTTTCTAATAGTTTATTTTTAAACTGCATTGTTTTATTGTTATGTCATCGAATTTTTGCATGCTTATTGTATAGAATTTTTTGACGAGCTCGGTGGCGCAGTGGTTAATGACGTGACATTGACACCGACGTGGGTTCGATTCTCACACAGGACAAACATTTGTGTTCATGAACATTACTGTTTATATTGGTTTGCGTGTTTTTAAGAAAGGTAAGGTGCATGAAAGCAACCCATCTGGGGAAGTATCTCTACCTCATAGAAAACCGCAATCAAAAAACAACTGTCTGGAGAGTTGTTGTGGTCCTGCGAGTGAGGTCACCAGAAAGCTCCTAAGGAGTAGCTGTGTAAACAGTAGAGGTTACATCGCACGAGTGATACTTAATGTCTTACAAGCGTTCATAGGTTATGGTACTCGTTTTACATCAGGCGTATGCTTGTATGTTTTTCATACTTCCGTACTATAGTATATATATAAAAATGAAAAAAATGTGTATGTTTGTCCTTCTTTCACATCAGGAGGGAGCAATGGAATGATGTGATTCTTTATACGAAGATAGTGGGAGAGTACGAGAGTGTCAGACTACTCTCCATCTCAGTTAAATAGCTATAAGACATGGACGAAGCCGCGAGTAACAGCTAGTGTCCAATAATTGGCGGTAAACATATTCCTCGCCAATTGATATTTGACACGCTATCCTGTTATAACTTATTTGGACATCCTCGCAGATTGAAGGGTCCACGGACAGTCGGGATAACATCGGCGGCCGACCCCGGCGGCCGACCCGGCGGGCCGGCCTCCCGCGGGCGTTATTGTTGCGCCAAATTTAATGGAAGGTGCGCACAATTTTATGTCATCACGCGCCATTGTGATTTGGGGATGCCGCTTGTACGTAATCCGCCTGTATCTATACGGGCCACAAAAAAGGGATTTTAGGATTGCTGAAAATAATTTCTATTAGATGTTCAAATTTATATTTGGTTCTGAAATACACCTGCTCTAGTTTTGCTGTAAATGCGAGGATTACTTTTTTATACTACGTCGCGGGGTATACAAGCATACGGCCCACCTGATATAAAGCGGGTACCGTAGCCTATTAACGCTTGCGATATATTAAGTATCACTCGCGCGATGCCTGCTCTGCTGCTTACACAGCAACTCCTTGGGAGCTTAGTGGTGACCTCATTCACACGCAGGAACACAACAACCCTCTAGTGAGTTGTTACTTGGCTGTGGTTTTCCGTGAGGTAGAGGTAGAGGTAAAGTAGCTCCAGACGGGCTACTTTGATGCGCCCTACCTCTCTTTAAATATCCACAAACAGACATGTTCATGCACATAAATGTTTCTCTTGTATGGGAATCGAACCCACGAGCGTTGGTGTCTTCGGTTGGCACGTTAAGCCTTCGGTCCCAGCTGTTGACGATAGACGACAGTCCTTAAGCTAAGTCAGTGGCCAATCCGCTGTTGAGCAGCGTGGTGGAGTAACTATAAACCCCTTCGGTTGAAGGGAGACCCGTATCCTTGCAGTGGGATGAGTTAGGGTTGATGTATTATTAGTACAAAGTAATGTGAACCAATTAACATAAAACGATTATCCATTAAAATATTCAAAGAATAGCTAAGAATTGCTGAGATTAAATTTTTAATTAAATTCCAAGATTTCCTTTCAATGCATTCAAAAAGCTTGAAGCTCTTCATTCAGCTACAACCTCTTGAGTCAACTCCATCATTTTCATCTTTTGAGCGAGCATCAATCAGGCTTTCAAAGGGGGCAAAATACTGGTTTTAGTCAAGAATCCTGAAAACTTCCGTCATAATATTCATCAAATATATTTGGCTGTTTAATTGTTGCTGGATTTTTCAGCGACTTAAACGCTGAAGATTTTGATGTACTACTTAGAATTCTTGGAACTTTAAATACTCAATATGAACAGTCTTCTAGTTCAACTATTATCTCAGATGCCAATCAGTGAAGACAAATAATTGTCAATTTGACCAGTGTGAACAAAATGTTGATGTCCACAAGGAGCCATTCTTTCTCTAATACTTTTGTCTTTAATTTCTGTTTGTTCTATTCTATAAACTCACGGCAAATTCCGTGCGGGGTAGGCAGAGGGAAACGAGCGCCACATGACTCGGGCCTTATACACCTCATTCGCTTCTTTAACATGAATAGCGCTTCTAATGCACGCTCGCCGATTTCTAGGACTCCTAAAATTACCTTCTGGTAAAACACGATAAGTTTGGTCACGATAGGTAAGTTAGCCTTCCTCGGCTCCAGCATCCTTATGCATTCGCGTTGGTTATCTGTTTCGTAATTCTTTCTCCTTGCATTAGTTCTACATGTCCAAATCAAAGGAACATGCCTTTTCTTAATTTAACACCAACACTCTCTTTCAGATCAACATGCCGACGCTGCCATGGCTGCTCCGGTAGTCTCTGCCTCGGCTGCTGCGGTCGTCCGCCATCTGGAACAGAAACCGCAACTACCAACGTCGCTGCCACGACTGGCCTGGTCGTCGCTGCGACATGAAAGCCGCATGAACTAATTGGCGGCGGAAGCACAGAAAGCAGGTTAGATCAAATTGCATATATTATAATAATTTCAAGGTAATTTCTGTGCATTGATGATATACTTAAAATCCCATACCCAGTAGTAAAACAAGCCAATCCAATGCATCAAGTTTATTTTAGGTTTATTTTCGTGTTACTTTTGCTAAGTTTAAATCGTTCCGTCCGCAGCGAAGGCAGCCCTGCCGGAATACCGAAGTTTGTTCGCTGATGGATCACCTCGGTAACTTTCTTGTTCAGAATTTTTCTCAGAAGTCTCCTTGAGGCTCCTCATTCAAAGTAGTGTTTATTTAGTTAAACCACTTTTATTCTGAGAGACGGTTTGCGCAGGTTTTCGATATTGACAGCTCCGTGCTCGTAGAACAAAATGTGAATCCACAATCTGTTCTGTCGGTCCGTGTGCGGCGGGTCGCTGGCTGACCGAAGGACTGACTGTACTACGAATGTTTGTTGAATGTTGACCGAATATTGAATAAGTATTTCGGTTATGTTTCGCAGGCATAAAAACACTAACATACTAAGTTATTATACGGTACTTATAATATATTCGAAAAATAAAATATCCCCAAAATTGTTCAATTTCATCTTTTTCATAATGTGATTTTAGCCCGTCTGGGGAAGTACCTCCACCTCACAGAAAACCGCAGCCAAATAACAACTCCCTTAGAGGGTTGTTGTGTTCCTGCGTGTGAGTGAGGTCACCAGTAAGCTCCCAAGGAGTTGCTGTGTAAGCAGCAGAGGAGGCATCGCGCGAGTGATACTTAATATATCGCAAGCGTTAATAGGCTACGGTACCCGCTTTGCATCAGGTGGGCCGTATGCTTGTATGCCTCCCGACGTAGTATAAAAAAAAAAAAAAAAAAGTGATTAATTTCAAAAACATAATTAATGTTTCCTCCACACTATGTTGAAACGCTCATGTATTTTTTATTTATTTTTTTGTACATCGTCGGGAGGCATACAAGCACACCACCTGATGTTAAGCGTCACTCATTTGCAGGGACACACTAAAGAAGTTGTTATTTCGCTGCAGTTTTCTGTTAGGTGGAGGGATTTCCCCAGATGAGCTGTTTTGATGCGCCCTTCCTCTCTAAATTCATAAGATTATCCATCAGTGTAAGAATTTCCTAGTTCGTATATTAATACGAACTAGGAAAATATAATACATTGTTTATTAAGAGCGGAAAAACAGGAAACAAGAGGCTATTCCGAAGCCTGGGCCCGAAGGCTTTAATGACCCAAGTATGAAATTCTAGCACCACCGTGCTACATATAATATTTTATGTCACATTTGCGAGAAAAATAAAAATGCTTTTATATAAAACGCACTCAAGTAAAAAGATAATAGGAGATGGCTAAAGTGCTGTTTTTGATATTACTGAAATTTGGATATCTTCATAATCTGCAATAAAAGTTATTAATAAACACACAAAAAGTCAACTGAACTTAAGGTTACACTAAAATAAAATGTTCACTGAATTTTTCTCTTACTTTATTTCGGATGCCGCCTTTGATTACAGTTTAATGCATTCTCACATGAGTGTTTGATCTGTTATCACATACGGCGTAAAGGCGCTACTTGTTGTAGATAATATGTTGTGTTATAAACTAAAGACTGATATTGATATGATAGAAGACTGATTGACGAGCTCGGTGGCGCAGTTGTGAAACGCGTTGTTACACTACTTTAACACCAACGCTCGTGGGTTCGATTCCCACACAGTACAAACATTTGTGTGCATGAACATGTCTGTTTGTCTTGGTCTGGATATTTTCTATGTATGATAAGTATGTATTTACAAAAAAAAATATGTATTAACGTATGTTTATCAGTTGTCTAGTACCCATAACACAAGCTTCGCTTACTTTGGGGCTAGGTGGCACTGTGTAATTTGTCCGACAATATTTATATTTATATGTACCTATTTATATTTATTATTAATTGACATATTTTGTAACATTTGTAGGTATATATATATTTGTGCATACTTTACTTAAATTTTACTTGGTTGGCATGTGTTACATACTCAGCTTTTATATGCTCTAAAGACCAATCTGGTGGTCCAAATACGCAGTCATAATTATAAATTTAGCAAAATGTAAAATGAATATATATTTAATATCTAAATAAAATGGTTTGAAATATAAAATATTATATATTCTCTGACTTAGATTTTTTGCTGGATAAATTCCAGACGTGTGAATAACTTATCATGGAATTTAATTTTAAAAAATGAATACGTCCACGTACTTTATGAAACCAGTACGGATTGTTATAGGAGCGTATTATCAGGTATTTGCGAGTAAGTGTGATGAATATTTATCAAAATTGGGTAACACATTATACTGTTCAATTTAAGCCAGGCACTCTGATGAGCCAAACTGCTTTTCTGTTAAGGACCTGGTTTCTGCCTGATGAACAGTAGTAGAACAGTAGTAAAGTGAGTATCATGGACCAATGAAGGGCCCGACAAGCCCTCCGTGTCGCGTCTCAAGTAACGTGGCGTACTATATCAATATAGTGTAATAAGTGAAAAAATAACCATTTGAATTTTTTATACGTAAACTAATAGTGCGTTTTGTCACGTTCGTGAACACGATACGAAGTTACGTGTAAAACTAATCTACATATTAATACGTGAAAACAAATGTCTGTACTTTTTAGGAACATTGCGCTCATCGAAGTTTCTTTTTGTACCACGGCAAGGCAGCTCGGAAGGCAGGGAGTTGTTACTTGATTGCGTATTTCTGTGAGTTGGAGGTACTTCCCTAGATGGGCTGCTTTGATACGCAATAAGAGTTTGATATTTTTAAGAGAGCTAAAAGCACCCAAATTTATACAAATAGACAAGTTCACGCACTCAAATATTTGTCTTGTGCGGGAATCGAACCCTATGCGATACGAATGTCTAAAGCTTTTTCGCGCTGTAAAGTTACTTTGACACCAACGCTCGTGGATTCGATTCCCACGCACGACAAATTTTTGTGTGCATGAATCAGAGAAGTAGAGCACCAAAGCAAGGGCTGCTTTGGGGAAGTACCTCCACCACTAAGCCGTAACCAAGTAACATCTCACCAGATGGATGTTCTGTTCCTGCGTGTGAGTGAGGTCATCAGCAAGCTCCCAAGGAGTTGCTGTATTAGCAGCAGAGGTGACATCGCACGAGTGTTAATGTATTGTAAGCGTTTAGAGCGTGCGATAACCGCTTTACATCAGGTGCTTGTATGCCTCCCGACATTATATAAAAAATGTATACGTATATATTTTTATTGTAAAGAATATCGGTCATATCAAAATGTCTAACGGGTAGATACGTCAATATGAACATCACTGTATTGCCACTAAAGTAACCATCAAACCAAATCTATTCACCCTCAAATCTGATATAAACACTATAGCAGGGAAGAAGTTTTTATTGAAAACTCAGACGCGAGAGGGTGTCGCGCCGTATTTACATGGGTGTCATAAAGGGCACAAGGTTTCCGATTCATGGTTTCGCGTGACGGGTATGAATAATGCAGGACGGGAAGGCGGCCTTTTTAATTTAACCAAGCCCTCGCTCACCGCCCGGTGTCCTCGGTGAGGACTGCTGCCTCTCGTAACTGGAGTATGTCTGTTGATACATGGCATGATGCAGCATGATGTTAAGCGGTTACCGTGGCCTATGAACGCTTACTTTACATTAAGTATCGCTCGCGCGGTGCCTCCTCTGCTGCTAACACAGCTACTCCTTAGAAGCTTACTGGTGATCTCACTCACACGCAGGAACGCAATAACTCTGCAGAGAGTTGTTATTTGGTTGCGATTTTCTGCGAGGTGGAGCTACTTCCCCAGACAGGCTATTTGATGCGTCCTAATTCTCTTAATTTTAGATCTGTCTTATATTTAGGTTAATATAAGCAATTACTTGCTTGCCTTCCATAGACATGACGAGGTTTCTTTACAGTCGTCTGCAATGTGAGTTCACAACTGCTCATAGATCTATATGTGTGGTATTGTTCGCTCCGTTTCGAAACCAGTATTATCGCCTACTCCTTAGACTTAAGCAGTGGGCCCGCCAATCTAAAAATATTAGAAAACAGGAGAAGACTATTAAGAAAAAGAATATTTGTTACATATTTGGTCTTCTTTTTCTGGGTCGGACTTAAAGCACAGGTAAGTCATAAGCTCACTCCCGTAATCAGCGTCCAAGACGTCATATATTTTCCTAAAATCCGCACCGTCATTCTAATCTTTCTACGAACAACGTCGTGCCTTAACCTCCGTCAAAAAGAGTTTATATATATAAATAAAAATAAGCTTCGAAAATGGCTACAAAAATCTACAAGCCTATGGTAGCTGAACTGTGCCGGTTTAGTCTTCTTTCGATCTATGTCGTCGAATATATGTATCTTCGGTCTAACGTCATTGGAATTCTATCAGAATTAGGTGGGAGAATGTCTGTTGCTTCACTGAGCGAACAGTTAACATTCTGCATCAAAATTCGGCAAGAATTTAAAACTTCTTTGAAAAGGTCTCACAAAATATAATCCAATATAACTATTAAGGAAAAAAGTATTGTAAGCTCACAATAATTCAAAGGGTGCTAATGTATTTAAGCAGCGCATTCGTTCGTAACAAAGCCTTTCGCGGAACAGCATGTTAAAAAATTCAATTAAAAACCTCATTTGTGTTTTTCATCAAGTTAAAAACTCCAGTCTCACCACTTCGAGGCCGAATTATTAGCCGATGGTACGCGGCACAGGAGAATGGATGTTTTGATATTTTTTTTTATGCAACGTCTGAAGGTATACAAGCATATCACCAAAGCCACTCTTAACTTATATATTTCTCAAGTATAAATTCATATCGGTATACAAAAGTAAAGAAAGATAATACATTTCGATATAATCATATTCACAATTTAATTTCATTTTTATTTTATACGACGTCGGGCGACATACCAGCATATGACCCACCTGATGTAAAGCAGTTGCTGTAGCCTATTAACGCTTGTAATATATTAAGCATCACTCGCACGATGTCTCCTATGCTGCTTATACAGCAACTCCTTAGGAGCTTACTGGTGACCTCACACAGGAACACAACAACCCTTTAGGGCGTTGTTATTTGGCTGCGGTTTTCTAAGAGGTAATTCCCCAGACGGACTGCTTTGATGCGTCCTACCTCACTTAAAACAGCCAGACCAAGACAAACAGACATGCCCATGCACACAAATGTTTGCCTTGTGTGGGAGTCGAACCCACGAGCGTTGGAGTCAAAGTCGCGTCATTCACAAGTGCGCCACGAGCTCGTCAAGTAAAAATCAGTCTTTCCACAACCTTAGGCATAGGTAGCGGACCCCGCGATCACAATGGATTAGTAAACGGTATGACGCGAAGAAGTAGAAGGAGCATAAGAATATATATTTCCAATGGCAGTGCAAGTTTCTGTATTGAATATCTCCAAGGAGGCAGCGTTCCATCAGCCTGTGACTTGGACCGCGACACGCGACGGCTGAAACTCGACTCTTTGACTTGGAAACAAATAGTTAATTACCTAGAGAGCTCGTTAGGCGTGGATTGAAGCGAACTTGCTGGCTTCTGCTTTTTTCTCCGCGACAGCCTTAAGTTGGTCGGGATTTAAGATGGCGAGTACTTAATATTTAACTTTCTCATTTTATCATAAAGTGGCAGATGGACTGTAAAAACGGCCAGATTTGTGTTCAACTAACAAAAGATCGCAGTGGAGTTGAAGTTATTTGTGGAAAGTTACATCTTTTCAACAAGTTTAATCTCCACGAGTTTAATTCATAGTTATTTTGAAATGAATTGAGTTAACATTTAATAACTATAATAATGATTGGGATTCAGATGGTATTTCGTTCATATCAAAAGTTTTACTTGTACATAATTTATTATTTTAATATCTTTACGACTTTCCCTAAATCTTCAATGTTAGTCAAAGTAATCAAACTTCTTTTAAACTAATATTGTTAATATAACTATACACTTATAAATTTTAAAATATAATAATCAAATGTATTCTTAGGCAGTTTGATTTAAACTAAATTGTTCTCCTGCCACCATTTACTTCTTTTATCGTTAGTAGACGCATGCCGTCGCTGCCTCGGCTGCTGCGGTCGTCTCTGTGATCGCCTGTCATCTCGAAAAGAAACGATAAACCACCATTGCTGCCTGGCGGTTCTGATTCAGACCGACATGTGTTTCACCTCTCCACGCACCCTCAGGCTCAGCTCTGTAGATATCGGCCATTAGAATAACAAGTTATTGCTGCTCCTGTTACACCTTCTTCTTATCCCGTTTTCTAATCTATTAGGATTGGCAGGACCCGCCACCTAAGCCTAAGGATTTGACGAAGGCACTGATTTATACATGAAGCGACTGCCGTCAGACCTCCACAACCCAGAGGGAAGACCAGACCTTTCATAGGTCACGTCACAAGTCTATTGAAATATAATTTCTTGGACATGTGGGTTTCCTCACGATGTTTTTCTTCACCGCAAAGCGTGAAGAAGCATCATGCGGGTCAGCAAGGCAGCGTCAACTGACAGGACACTGTGTAGTCTTTTGTCAGTTGCAGTTGCGATTTGGACTCCTCTTTCGATTATCATCAGACAAAGCAGAGCTATTATGCTGAGTAAAAAATATAAAAAATAAACCGAAGAGTGATAATTATAAATTAAAAATATGTACGTATATATAAAACGCTTGCAGACCGTATCCGCAATGATGAGGTTAGAAGCAGAGTTGGTCTGAAAGAGAGCGTCGGTGTTAAAATAAGAAGAGGCATGCTCCGTTGGTTCGGACATGTAGAAAGAATGCATGATGAAAGAATGACGAAGCAGATATACAATGCAAAAGTGGAAGGATGTAGGAGCCGAGGAAGGCCAAGACTTACCTATCATGATCAGATTGGTCGTGTTCTATCAGAAGGTGATGTCAGGAGCCCTAGAAACCGGCGAGCGTGCATGAAAAGAGCAATGAATGTGAAAGAAGTTAGTGAGGTATGTAAGGATCGAGTCGCGTGGCGCTCGGTTCTCTCTGCCTACCCCGTAAGGGATTTGGCGTGAAGTTATAGTAGTAGTAGTAGTAAAAATATGTACATAAATCTTAAAATAGGAATTTAGTGGTACATGCCAGGTTTCGAACCCGGGATCAGTTGATTTATAGGTCAGTTCTTTGTCCACTGGGCTATCATTGCCGTTAAGGTGCTCCTGTCGCATATGGCCGACGCATATTCGATCGCAGCCGCGGCAGAGACGACTAGAGTAGATATGTGAATCCCTGCGGACACTAGTTCGCATGACCTAATTCGTAGCTGAAACACACGAACTGATATAAATTGAACCACTTAGAGGGATCATTATCACATATTTTTAATACTTATACAGCTCCGTCAAATTTGTACGTGTGCTGAAATATTCATACCCTTAAATTCCAGTAGCGATTCAAGGCAGAATTTACAGCAGACTTCGCACTGGAGACCAACTCGGTAATCTTCGGGGACTCGAACTTCAAGTAACTTGACAGGAATTTCAACTTGAACTAGTTTATGCAGTACTTATACGACGTCACTTATCGAAGCAATCCTTTTAAGAGAGTTAGTTACTTTGGTTACATTTTAAGAGATTTTTATTAAGTCAAGTGATTCACGAATTGCGTGGGTGATCCGATGGCTACCAAACTGGACGGGAGTACTCGCTGGGCTTATCTGAAGAATTATTTCAAATTGCATCGAAAACGGTCCAGCCCTTTTGGAGTCCACAGGGAACATACATACACACATAGACGTTTAAACTTAAGAAGAAGACTAGCGATTCGTCCCAGCTTCGCACGGGAGTTCCGATTCCTACCAAACTTCATAGAATTATTACCCGCTAGACTAATCTGAGGATTCCTAGCAAATGTCATCGAAATGGGTCCAGCCGTTTTGTAGAAACATACATACACACATGGAATTTTAAACATAACATGAATACTAGTAATTCGTTCCGGCTTCGCACGGGCTAAACTTCACACGATTACTCGATTAAGGCTCAGATTAGTTTCTCTGAAAATTTCATCAAAATCGATCTAGCCGTTTACGAGTTCCTACGGAACATACACACACACGCGCCATTTTTATATATAAGATTTCTTGAGTGCGGTGTGAACTCCCTATCGAGTGTTTCTCTAATTGGGGACTCCAATATATCAGCGGGTTGTGCCGGTATGATGATATTTGTGATTATGTTGGAAAATCGTCGCTTCAAAGTGCTTCCGTGGCGTGCGCGGCGTGAATAGTTAAAACTACACTAAAATAGCAGGGACCATCGTCTCCGGTTGGAATCCTGGCGTGCGCTTGTTGTTGTTGGATGGTTTGGGATCAAACGAGACGGCTGTGAAGTCAATACTAGATTTATGTATGGAACGAAACCTCCTTGCGTCGAATACTTTATTTCATCATAAGGATATTCACACGTATACATGGAGAAGGAATTACCATAAAAGTGTGATTGATTTCGATCGAGCACTAGAAACCGGCGAGCGTGCATGAAAAGAGCAATTAATGTTAAAGGAGCGAATGAGGTATGTAAGGATCGAGTCACTTGGTGCTCGGTTATTATAATTATTACCATTAACATAGTGAATACACTATTTAATCTGATGACTTCCAGCATCACGAACAATCTGGTTTTCAGAAGGGCTTCTCAAATTTGTGTTTGCATCTACTATCTCCATATTTGTGTTTGGAAGAGTGAATTTATTTTTATGTCTTAAGTTACGTGAATCTGGATAACCTACCTTAGCTTGCTTAAATAAATGTTTATTTTCTCGTACAAATTTACATAGCTGAAAGATATACATTCTGTGTACTAAGTATCGGGAATTTGTCAATAAAACAAAAAATACAAATTATTCATCTAAATTTATTTTATCGCCTTCAAAGTAGGCCCCATCGCTTGCAATACAACATCTCCACCGCTTCACCCAGTCTTCCATACATTTTTCATAGGCTATTTGCGGTATGGCCTTTAGCTCATTCAGCGAATTTTCTTTTATGGCTTCTATCGACTCAAAACGTTTTCCTCGAAGTGGTAATTTTAACTTGGGAAATAAAAAAAAGTCAGACGGAGCCATATCAGGTGAATACGGTGCTTGGTCGAGAACTTTTGTTGAATTTTTCGCTAAAAACTCTTTCACTATAATGGCTGTGTGTGATGGTGCATTATCATGGTGCAGCATCCATGAGTTGTGTTGCCACAAATCTGGACGTTTTCGGCGGATACTCTCACGCAAACGCTTCATGACGCCTAAATAATATTCTTTATTCACTGTTTCTCCCTCTGGAAGGAATTCGGAGTGAACCACACCACGGTAGTCAAAAAAAACTGTCAGCATCACCTTGATTTTGGAGCGACTTTGCCGCGGTTTTTTGGGTTTCGGCTCGTTTTCGAGACGCCATTCTGAAGACTGTTGGCTTGTTTGCATGTCGTACTCATAAACCCATGTCTCGTCGCCAGTTATTATACGTTTCATAAAGGTCGGATCCGTAGAAGCTCGGGAAACCATGTCTTCAGCGACATGCTTTCGCTGCGCTTTTTGAACAAAATTGAGCTCTTTTGGAACTAGTCGAGCGGCGACGCGTTTCATGCCTAAAATGTCAATGAGAATGTTGTGGACGGACTTAAAAGATATGTTCACCTCACTAGCCAACTCTCTCAGACTCATACGTCGATTTTCGAGCACTAGCTTCTTGATTCTGTCGATGTTTTCTCTGGTCGTAGCGGTTGAAGGTCTACCAGAACGAGGCAAGTCTACTACTACTTCTCGGCCTTCTTTAAAAGCCTTATACCATTCATAAGCCCTTGTTTTCGATATACACGATTCGCCGTAGGTATTTCGCAACATTTTTAGTGATTCACCACATGAAATATCACTTGAAACACAAAATTTAAGGCCCACTCTTTGTTCAACAATATTTTCCATTGTAAAAATCGCCGAGGACTCAAAACTATGACCAACAAAAAGTGTAGTTTAAAACAAATTAAATGACAGATCCCGCTCAAATTTTGCGCGCTAAATCAGTACAGTGCTACCAACATGCAGTAAAAAAATTAGAACGACCTCTTTTACGCGGGTCTTTTTATTGACATATTCCCGATACTTTTTACACAGAGTAGTACATACGCTGCGGCAGGTTATACAGAAGACTGAAGAGTATAACCGGCCACAATGTTTAGCGTTTGTGGACTATGAGAAGGCCTTCGATTTGACCGAAACTTGGACTGTGCTCCAGTCTCTCCAGCGGTGCCGCATTGATTATAGGTATATCGAAGTGTTGAGAAATTTAGATGAAAATGCAATCATGTCGATCCGACTACAGGACCAGAGAACGAGACCTATCCAATTGCAGAGAGGAGTGAGACAGGGAGACATTGTGTCCCTGAAACTGTTCACGGCTGCATTGAAAGATGTTTTCAAGCTACTGATCTGAAAGGGATACGGCATCAATATCAACGGCGAGTATATCACTCACCTTCGATTTGCCGATGATATTGTAACCATGGCGAAATCACTGGAGGATTTGAATACAATGTTTGGAGATCTCGACAGAGCATCCCAACCTGAACGTGGCCTTAAAATGAATATGGACAAAAGGAAAATCATGTCGAATGTACATGTTGTACCCACTCCAGTCTCAGATGGGAGCTCGGTTTTTGAAGTTGTTGATGAATATATCTGCCCAGGACAAACAGTCCACGTAGGTAGATCCAACTTCGAGAAAGAGGTCTCTCGACAAATCCAACTCGGATAGACAGCGTTTGGCAAATTGCGAAAGATTTTCTCGTCCAAAATACCTCAATGTCTCAAGATGAAAGTCTTTGACCAGTGTGTGTTGCCAGTGATGACTTACGTCACAGAAACGTGGTCGTTTATTATGGGCCTCATACGGAAGCTCAAGGTGGCACAGCGTGCGATGGAGAGAGCCATGCTCGGAGTTTCTCTACGAGATAGATTCAGAAATGAGCACATCCGTAGCAGAACTAGAGTTACAGACGTGGCTCTAAGGATCAGCTAGCTGAAGTTGCAGTGGGCAGGCCACATAGCTAGGAGAACCGATGGCCGTTGGGGCAGAAGAGTTCTCGAATGGCAACCACGAACCAGAAAATGCAGCGAAGGACGGCCCCCCACACGATGGGCCGACGATCTTGTGAAGATCGCAGGGCGGAGCCGATGGACGCAAGCGGCACAGGACCGATCGCTGTGGAAGTCAAAGGAGGAGGCCCATGTTCAGCAGTGGACGTCCTTCGGCTGATATGATGATGATGATGATTTAATCACATTTTTTTATACACCGTCGGGAGACGTACAACCATACGGCCCACATGGTGTAAAGCAGTTACCGTTGCCTATTAACGCTTGTAATTATATTAAGTATCACTCGCGTGATGCCTCCTCTGCTGCTTACACAGCAACTCCTTAGGAGCTTACTGGTGACCTCATTCACATGCAGGAGCACAGCAAATCTCGTTGTTGTTTTATATGTTATGAAGGTACTTTCCCAGATGGGCTGCTTTGATACTTCTCTTTAATTATTCAGACTAAGTGTTAATTTAGCTCATTAAACTCGTATTTGTGTAATTTTTACATACATAGTGCCCATACAAATATACATACACGCACGCACATTCATACACCTCTCCTCTAAAATACTATAGACTCGAGTGATCTTGACATATCAAATTTTGAGGCGATTTCAAAGCTTCCCCTGTTCCTCAACCAATCCATGGACATCGTGCTGGATATTCCTTAACAGTCTTAGAGCAGTGATAGTCCAGTGGTCATAAAACCGGCGTATTGAACAGCTGATTCTCTGTTCGAATCCTGGTATGTAACACTATATTCGTGTTTTCAGATTTATGTACATATTCATGGTTGTCACTTGCTCGGCGGTGAAGGAAACCCGCTTGTCCAAGAAATTATATTTCGAAAGACGTGTGACCTAATATAAGTCTGGTATTCCCTCTGGACAGCGGAGGTCTGACGGCAGTTGCTTCATGTAAAAATCAGTATCTTCGCCAAATCCTGAGGCTTAGGTAGCGGATCATGCCAATACTAATGGATTAGCAAACGAGATAACGCTAAAAAGAACATTTCTCAACAGACTCCTGGCAGACTAGTGACTTGCCACAGAGCTACTTCTCTTCCATGCCTTTAAATGGCGGCGTGTTTTAAATCGCATTAGAGCGCAGCCCCGGTCTTGTAATAGTGGTTTTATTACGACGCACGTGCGCCAAATTGTTTTCATATACGGTTATTTATCTCCCGGCTAAAGCAGCTTTGTTGACAAAATTTCATTTATAATTTGAACCACTGTGTACGCAAACTTGAGCTAATTTGTCTAACGTGTTCTGCTTTGTGCGGGGTTGGGACTTGGATTTAGAGTTCCATACTGAAATTGAATTAAAACGAGAACCTTTTTGATTACTATTTCACACTTTATACAACTAGATTTTTTTTATACTACGTCGGGAGGCATACAAGCATACGGTCCACCCGATGTAAACCGGGTACCGTAGCCTATTAACGCTTGAGATATATTAAGTACTCGCGCGATATCTCCTTTGCTGCTTACACAGCAACTCCTTGGGAGCTTACTGGCGACCTCACTCACACGCAGGAACACAACAACCCTCTAGGGAGTTGTTATTTCGCTGCGGTTTTCTGTGAGGTGGAGGTACTTCCCCAGACGGGCTGCTTTGATGTACCCTATCTCTCTTAAAACATCCAGACTAGAACAAAGAGACATGTTCATGAACACAACTGTTTGCCTTGTGTGGTAATCGAACCCACGAGCGTTGGTTGGACTGAGCCACCGAGCTCGTCAATACTACTACTACGGTAACTACTTATCTAGAATGTTTTATTGTGCGTATGATTCATTAGATCTGTAGTAGTAACTAGCTGCATCCCGAGACTTTGTTCGCGCGTATCCCGATATCCAGTGCGAACCGCTTTTTCTTACATATTTCTATTTCCTCGGCTTCTTAGATTCGTATCGTGGTGTTGCTATAAATTTCCTTAAGAGTTGGGCTATCAAATGTGAAAATATTTTTTCAAATCCGGTAGTTCCAGTGATTAGAGCGATCAGACAAACAAACCCTCCGCTTTCTGTATATATATTTTTAACATTAAGGTGGCAAACAAGTATACGGCCTGACTGATGGTAAATAATCACTGAAGTCTCTTCACGCCTCTCTTGAAGAACCCCATGCTGCAGTTCCTTAGAAAAACCTCGGCTGGGAGCTCAGTCCACAACTTAAGAGTTCTCGAAAGCAAAATTTCTTTGGAACCGCACAGTAGGCGACCATGGCGGTTCCAGGTTATAAAAAGTAGCCCTCGGTACCATATCGAACAACTCTTCAGAACACAACCCGTTGTACAATCGGTAAAACACACAAAGGGAGGCAAAATCCCTCCTTAAACTTAAGTGTTGAATACCGTCGCGCCATTGTACAAACAATTTTTTTTTTATTTGTATTTTGTTTTTCCTTGTAGTACAATAAAGATTATACAAACAAACAAACCGTGTGTAAGCTTAGGATCGTCGACAGTTCTCACAGCTCGTCTCTGAATCACATGGTCCCGGCTATCCAGGTTCTCCTGCCCAGAGGTGACTGCAGTACTCCAAGTGCGATCTTACTCGAGACCTATATTAGTACAGATTACATATGGTAAGAGTCAAAATGTATGTAACAGGTACAGAGCTTAAGACCACCTCGCGGCTATAAGGCAGGTCTTGGAGAATAGAAACACGCGCACTAACTCAAAATAAACACGCAATAAAGAACGTTTTAAGAGACAGCGGAATATAAACACATTTCAGGCAATAAAAGGAAAAATCGCTGTAGAAAAATTCGCGCGGACTGAAGCGTGCGTTCCTCCACCATGAATAATATATAGCGAATCGCATTCAGCATATATTAGATTCGGGCACGGATGCCTCCAGTACGCGGTATTATGGTGAGCTTGGAATATTAACCGGTTTCTTGCAACTCCGCTCAACTTGCGGTTTAATACGAAAGGTTTACATGGACTCGTGAATGGTAGGTATGACGGCTGTGCAGATCTATTAAGTTGTGGAATGAGCTCCCTGCTGAGGTTTCTCCAAGGGGCATGGGGGTTTTCAAGAAAGACGTGAAGAGGTTTTTTACAAGGTCGACAACGCAAGAGTTACACATCTGGTGTTGCAAATGTACATAAGCTGCGGTAACTTTTTACCATCAGGCAGACCGTACGCTTGTTTGTCATATTAGAGGTACAAAAAAATTGAGAAGAATTGCATTAAACAGATCACTAAGGGCCAAGCCACTCGGAAAGGTGCCCATTAAAGTTTCCAGAATCAGTAACTATGCGGAGGGATACTGCTTGATGACTTTGTGAGTCACCTCTTGCAGGCACTCGAATAATCTTTGATCATCACCACAGTACAGGAGTTAAACTTTGTTGCGCCCTGAACTTTCGCTTCGGAGCCCAGGGTCCACTAGCTACGCCTGATGATTTGGCTAAGATACTATTGTTCACATAGAGTTACTGTCATTAGACCTTCACAACCCAGAGGGAAAACCTGATCTTTCTATCTCAGGTTAAGACATAGTCTTTTGAAATATAATTTCTTGGATGAGTTTCACGATATTTTACTTCGCCGCGAGGGAAGTAAGAACTACAAACATCTACATAAATACACTATTAATAACCTGGTTATTTATCCACTGGGCTATTAATACTCCTAATAATAAACAATATTTGGCACTATAAAAAGGCGTCAATCCGATCATTCTCGTGTACTCACAATACCAACACCCCCCGTTCTTCAAGACTATGAAGACAGTGGTATCAAATATCCTCTCGAATGTACATAAATACTCGGACACGATACATAAAGATGTGCTCGAAATTGTATGAGCCGTATTTAAGATTGGCTATTTTAGCCGGCGAGAATAGTTACCTCTCCACGAGAAAAAAAATACCTAATTAGTCATCTAATTGTATATACATGTTATGTTTATTTAAATAAACAACGCACTAGAAAAAGAAAAAAATGTTGTTCTTTTGATGTATGGGATTAGTATTTATTCTGTAGTATATCGAGATAGCGACTCCATTTCTTTTCTCGTAACGTTTTTATTACCAACCAACCCCTTTAATATCACCTGCCGGTGGCGAGAGACACATCAAAAACATCACACGATTTCAAATTTCGACGCAAAAAGCGATGAGAAAAAAGTGAATGTGTTCGTCATACGTAAATATCGTGCAGAAAATACAATAAAATTCAAAATGGGTCAAATTCCACATGCTGTATATTATTGAATAATAGATATTGTAAAAATAATATTTCATGACTGAACTGGAATGTACTCCACCAGCCCTTACTCATCCCATTGCAGGGATACGGGTCTGCTTTTAACCGAAGAGGTCTAGAGCATACTCCACCACGCTGCTCAAATGCGAATTGGCATAGGCCAGTGTTTTCAAGCCACCAGATGGCCATTGACTTAGCTTAATGACTGTTATCTATCGGTAACAACCGCGACCGATGCCTTAATGTGTACTCCGCACCGAGAAGGTCCGGATAGACAAATCCATTCATGGACAGGCTGAGGCCAACGTTGCTTAACCAGCATGTTAGATCTCTATACATATACTGAACTCTCATGTACTGTACATGTATGTAACTGTAGAAGCCAAAACAGTCTTCATCTTCAAAGTGTTAACCAGTTTTTCTGATTTATTAGGATTGGCGGAGTCCGCTACCTAAGCTTCAGGAATTGGCGAAGATTTTTTTTTATACAACGTCGAAAGGCATACAAGCATTTGGCCCACCTGATGTATAACGATTACCGTAACCTAATAATATATCGGAATACATTAAGTATCACTGGCGCGATGCCATCTCTGCTGCTAATACAGCTACTACTTAGGTTTTCTGTGAGGTGGAGGTACATTCCCAGACATGCTGATTGATGCAGCCTACAAATACGCAGACCAAGACAAACAGACGTGTTTGTCCTGTGTGGGAATCGAACCCATAAACGTTGGTATCAAAATAGCGTAAAATCGCATTTCACCACTGCGCCACCGAGCTCGTCAAAATTATCCGCATTCAATAGTAAGCCTTTCTCCATACATTCGTTATCATTGTGACTAGTGTTTGCAGTTCAGATGGTATTTCTGCTAATAGCACGGCATCGTCTGCACACAGCAGACAGTTCACCACTAGGTCACCCGTGCGTTATCCTACATTCCATGACTTTATTCTCTGCAGACAATTATCGAGATACATAATAAACAGCCAAGCAGATAGCATGTAACCCTGTTTGACACCAATTTTGACGTCAAACCAGGGTGATATACTACAATCTATCCGCCCACATGCTGAGCAATCCTTGTAAGTGGACTGCACAGCACGGAGCAGTGAACCGTCAATCCCATATCTCGGCAATATGCACCACAATTCCTTTCGCAAAAATAAGCACTTAAGGTATGATTGCAACATCTATTATGTATGTCATAATAGTATAAATCTCAAAGTGTCGGGCTTGAAGTGCACTTTGCAGTTCGTATTATGCAAATGTACGAGAGGAATTTTCATTAATTTTAGTAATATATGTATATGTACTAATATATAAAGCATTCGACCAGTGTGTGTTGCCAGTGATGACTTACGGCAAAGAAACGTGGTCCCTCACTATGGGCCTCATGGAAAGCTCAAGGTTGCACAGCGTGCGATGGAGAGAGCCATGCTCAGAGTTGAGTCGGAGCACAGCTCTAAGGATCAGCAAGGTGAAGTGGCAGTGGGCAGGCCACCGATGGCCGTTGGGGCAGAAAGGTTCTCGAATTGCGACCACGAACCGGAAAAGGCAGCGTAGGACGGCCCCCACACGATGGACAGACGATCTTGTAACGATCGCAGGGAGCCGTTGGATACAAGCAGCACAGGACCGATCGCTGTGTAAGTGTAAAGGGAAGGCCTAAGTTCAGCAGTAGACGTCTTTCGGCTGATATGATGAATATATAAAGCAAAAGTTTGGTTGGTTGAACGCGCCAACCCCTGGAACTACCAATCGTATTTGATTTCTTTTTTATTTGTTAACCTAATTCTTGAGGAAGTTTGTATGTGATTTGTCTGTTTACCATCACGCTACGACTCTTAGGAGCCGAGAAAAAAGCACAAAATCATAAAAAGTGTTTTTTTTTTATACTACGTCGGGAGGTATACAAGCATATGGCCCACCTAGTCACCAAGTCTATACATACTAGAGGTGTGTCTATTTGTAAAAAAGCATCCAAAGCTGTTTAAAAAGGCAAACGAAAACAAAAAAAAATAATTCAGATTTTCTTCAAGAGTGGTAGAGCGCAACATAACAGCCGGTCTCGGGAAGTACCTCCACGCCAGGAGTCGTACAAGCATACAGTCCAACTGAAGTAAAGC
The DNA here is from genome assembly GCA_947507595.1 of Pyralis farinalis. NCBI lineage: Eukaryota > Metazoa > Arthropoda > Insecta > Lepidoptera > Pyralidae > Pyralis > Pyralis farinalis. The sequence goes on from OX382274.1 coordinate 1,660,995, forward strand.
GGTTACCATATCCTATTAACGCTTGCGATATATTAAGTATCACTCGCGCGATGCCTCGTCTGATACTTACACAGCAACTCCTTGGGAGCTTACTGGTGACCTCACTCGCATACAGGAACACAACAACCCTAGGGAGTTGTTATTTGGCTGCGGTTTTCTGTGAGGTAGAAGCACTAAGGGCTTTAATGCGCCCTACCTCTCTTAAAACATCCAGACCAAGACAAACAGACATGTTCATGCACACAAATGTTTACCTTGTGTGGGAATCGAACCCGTTGGTATCAAAGTCGCGTCATTCACGACTGAGCCACCGAGCTCGTCAAATATCATACTAAGATACCAGGATAGTCGCGAACGAAGCCGCGGAGTGTGGTTAATCGGGTATACTTCTGGGTCATAATAAGGCTTCATCATTTCGCTGTGCGATTGTAGGTAGTTTTACAATCTCACAGCGCGCCGACGGCTGAGAGTTCATTCTAATACACTGGAACCGCAATGGTCGCGTACTGTGCGGTTCCAGATAAGTTTTCTACCGAGAACTATTAAGTTGTGGAATGAGCAATCCCAGCCGAGGTTTTATGCGAGTATGTTTGTTTACCTTCCGACGTTGTATAAAAAAAGTGTTTGACATTGACGGTGGGAATGTTGCATAAAGTACCGAATCTAGTACAATAGGAGTTCCTCCCTGCACCGCACACCACCTCCTCAGACTCGGCGAGCTGATCGACGACATCGAAATGACACACAGAAGTTAGATTCTTTATTGCACATTGATATACAGAATATTGTTACATAAATAGTGCACACCCAGTGAGCTTATCTCTACCAGAGATCTCTTCCAGCCAGCCTCACAGATGGTTAAATCAAATCAAATAATTTATTTGCAAGCAAACACGGTAAATAGGTATACAATATAACGGTAGGTACAAGCGTGTCGCACCAATAATTGGCATGCAAAGTGAAAGAATAAGCTGTAATTTAATTTTAGTTTACATTATGTCAAAGCATGTCATATCTGAATATTTAATAATTATTGATAACATCGATTTATGTCTAAGATATAATAATAAATAGGAAATGTCATAAATTAAATAATAATAATAATCAAAGTATAAAGAGCCACCAATGCAGCCCAGAGCTTTACTTAATACTATATCTTATTCTTTTAAATTCCTCAATGTTATATACACAGCTGTCACAAAGAACACTGAACAAGCGAGACCTAAAAGTTTTCATAGGCAAGTCTTTAATATCGTCAGGTAATAAATTATATAATACTATAGACATATTATAACTATTTTTGGCGAAGCAGGTGGTACTATGAGAGGGTCCAGCCAGACGATTAGGATATCTTGCAGAAAGTTTACTACTTCATGTCTTTTGGTGTATAAATGTAGGTTGTTTTTGACAAAAATGCAGATATCAAAAATGTACATAGCGGGTAGCGTCAGTAATTTTAATTTTTTGAAAAGTGGTCGACGCGATTCCCACCGACCTGTCCCACATATTGCTCTTATGCATTTTTTTTTTGAATCAGAAAGGCACGGTTTATGTCTACTGCGTTTCCCCACATAATGAGCCCGTATCTTAGATTAGAACATACAAAACCGTGGTAAGCCATCATCGCGGTTTGCTGATTACATATTTTTGTCAGCCGGTATAGCGCAAAGACAAATCTGTTTATTTTTTTACATACAGCGTCTATATGCTCTAAAGAAATGGACAATAAACGGGTGACGAAGTAACAGATACAGGTGAAAAAACAGTGTTAAGAATCAACAACGATAAAAATATCAAACTTAATATTACCTAGTTATTTGCGCGGCCGCTTTGAGACCAATTCGTTCGGAATGATTCGATTCAGTATGAAACTCTGAAATCAGTATTTTTCGCCTGTAATACGAACGTTAGTACGTATTGCTGATAATTTGTGGTTGACATCGGGTCATTGTCGGAATTTAATTAATATGTTTCATTTATTAACTTATCACTGCGGGGAGGAGGTTTCCTGAAAAGCGCTGATTAAAATTTTGGTGTATGTGTACTATTCAAGGAAGTTCTGTTGCATTTAGGAGGGCAATTGCCGTTCTTTCAAACTCTCTCTTTCCTTTTATTTGAGTACAGGTCATCATCATCATATCAGCTAAGGACTACTGCTGAACATAAGCCTCCTCTTTAGACTTCCACAGCGATCCGTTCTGTGCTTCTTGCAACCGGCTCACTCGGTTCTAAGGATTTCGGTCAAATTTTGTATATAGATAAGAATTTTTATTTTAAGTTATAGTAGTTTATCCTGAAAAACATAAAACATCACATTTTTTTACAATATAAAACATTTGCACGAGATCTTATGATACGTAGCATCGTTTTTCAATATAATACTGATGTGGTTTATATAGCCTATGAACGTTGGCAATACTGTTATATTACTAGTAGTAGTAGTAGAAGAAAAGGGGTACTAAAAAGTTATACAAATTTATTAGGGCTATTTTACAATATAATAAATATAAAAAAAGGTTATCTAGAAGTTCGGCTAAAATGGTCTTTAAGAACTCGTTTTGCACTGTCTCACCGGAAAACACTGAACGTAAAACTGGATGAATGGAGAAAGCGGCCGTCGGCTATAGTGGCCGACGGACTGCAGATGGGCACGTCAGCACCCCAGACAGCTTGCAGGTCCGTGAGGAACTCACGGACGTCGCAGGTCAGGATGCTGAAGATAGATTCGATGAGAACTGCCTTGCGGTCCAACACCGCAGCGGTATGAGTCACCAGACGCCGAAGTCCACAGCAAAGGCTGGAGGTATATGAAAAGTATTTGTTAAATTAAAATGTTCGGAGATTCACAGGTTTGGATAAGAGAGAGAAAATCGAAGCCACACAGCAGAGGCTGGTGGTCTCAGACGTGGTGCACAGATCTTGCTCCAGACTGCCTTGTTTTTCGGTTATTCACTAAAATCTAACATTTTCAAAATTTGAAATTACAAAATCAATATTTGTGACAGATCATAGAGTATTGTACGAGTAAGAAAAGATTCTATGTAAATATGTTGAATAAGGTTTCTACATTACAATACGAGAAGTATCGCTCGCACGTTGCCACCCCACGATACTAACACAGCAACTCCTTACTAAGTTCAATTACTTACCTTTCCCAGAGACCTTTACATCGTCCCACAAGTGAACTGGCTGTACTTATGGACATACTGTATTGTGTACCCGCATAACATATCTATGTTGCTTTATTATCGTGAATTGGCGTCTAAATAGTTTCAGTATATATAAAGATATTGACATAACTTTAAGACAGTAATAGAATATTCTATCTATCTATAACTTCACGCCAAATCCCTTGCGGGGTAGGCAGAGACTGGCACCTCACTCGCTTCTTAAATATTAATTGCTCTTCTCATGCACGACAAGATCAATGAAAGCTTCTAAACTTCTCTCTTCTTCCCAAAAAAAGCTGGTAACGGATCAGTTGGTGTTGGTGATGTCTATAAGCGGTGGTGAACACTCTCCGTCAGATAACCCACATGCTCGATTGCCCCCCATCTGATACATAAAAAAAGGAATAATTCGGCGCAGTGATAAAAAATCATCTCACAAAATAAGAAACGCAACATAGTCATTAAAAACAAACTTTGAATGAATCAAAAAGCAGATTTTCATGAAGCAGCGTCAAATCCACGCCCCAGTATCTTTTGTCTTCATAACAACACTGTCGAACCTCAGCTTTTAAAAACCTTTTCCGGTTAACAGAATACACCGTGTCTATTCTGACGAGCAAAATATTTGGGAAATACGCAAGAATCGATAGAACAGTTTGATTTTGGAATGAAATATTAGCGAGAAGGCTTGCGATAGCACGGATTTAAATAGCGCTGGATGAATTGAAATCAGTCTAATTTTTTTTTTGTGAACGAGAAGTCTATCTATCTATCTATAACTTCACGCCAAATCCTTTGCGGGGTAGGCAGAGAGAACCGAGCGCCACGTGACTCGATCCTTACATATCTCACTCGCTTCTTTAACATTCATTGCTCTTCTCATGCACGCACGCCGGTTTCTAGGGCTCCTGACATCACCTTCTGATAGAACATGACCAATTTGGTCATGATAGGTAAGTCTTGGCCTTCCCCGGCTCCTACATCCTTCCACTTTTGCATTGTATATCTGCTTCGTCATTCTTTCATCTTGCATTCTTTCTACATGCCCGAACCATCGGAGCATGCCTCTTCTTATTTTAACATTTAAATATTTGATTTGATTTGATATTTACGATGTTCATCTGCATGGGCTGATAGAGCTACCCTAGGTGCTGCGCGTCGTAAGTTGCGGCAAAGTCAGCGTCTCGCTTTAATATTTTTATGTAAATCGTATAGAACTGTGAGCACTGAGGCACTATCAGTGCTGGCAGGCGTGTTACCAGTTGACTTAATACAACGCCGCGCTTCAATGTACTACACCTCTAAAAACATGTACACCGACTTTCTAAAACACCACAGTCATGACAAAATACTTAGATTGTTCAAACCAATTGACGAGGTACTTGAAACTTTGATGTCTGAATGGCAAGAAAGATGGGAAACTTCTACTAAAGGACGCCACTCGTATCTGTTCTTTCAATTAGTGCGAGACAGATTAAGTAAAGAGTGGTTAGAAGTTGATCGAACAGGGCATGGAAACTTTAGGGCTAAGCTCTTTTCGTTTAGACTTGTGTCGTCGCCTTTATGTGAGTGTTCTACGACAAATCATGAATTCGAGCAAACAGCACATCATGTTCTCTGGGAGTGCGATCTCTAGCGTCAGGAGCGGGACGATATGTTATATCCCTTGTATGTCACATCCGGTGTAGTATACTATTCTGATTTGGTGGCAACAAGGGAGAATTGCCTGGCGTTTAGGCGATTCTTCAATATATTATATTATTGGAATCGATGTGTTAGGTAACAACTCGCAGTTTAGGTCCCAATAGTGTTAGATATTTGATAAACCGTGGTGCACGGCAGTTGAGCTTCACTTAACTAGCCATCTCTTTGAAGTTTATTAATGCCTTATTTGTCATACTGCTGTTTCTCACTTTGCCAAGAGGAGAAGTCAATTCTAAAACTTCCTACTCCTACAAATTTCTTCTGATTAAATTCATTGTGAGTTCCAAGGCAGCTGTAGTTTCACTCCCAGGACAGCAATGAACTTCTCTGTTAATTGCTTTTTTGTTGGTCGTCGCTATTAATTCTGGCTACACAGTGGTGGGAATGAGCGGTGGGCCTGTCCCGGATACTATATCTACACGCCAAGTACCTTATGTGGTAGGCACAGAAAACCGAGCGGCCGGTGTCTCGAACCTTGCACACCTCACTCGCTTATTTAACTATCATGGTTCTTTTCATGCACGCTCGCCTGCTTCTTGGACTCTTGACATCTCCTTCTTATAAATCACGGTCTATTTGGCGATGTCAGTCATTACCAGAGATAGACTTTGTACAAAAAGAAAGAGTTTGTGCTTTTACTGTCTATCATAGATACGTGAGCTCACTTTTAAGGTACGGATTATTGTTATGGCGGGGCTCAAGATTATTCAATAGAGTCTTTATTACTCAAAAAAAATGCATCCGTGTAATATGTAAAGCCAGCCCATTGGATTCGTGCAGACCTTTATTTAAGATACTAAAACTTAACAATACCAAGTCTATACATACTAGAGGTGTGTTTATTTGTAAAGAAGCGTCCAAAGCTGTTTAAAAAGGCAAACGAAAACAAAAAAAATAATCCAGATTTTCTTCAAGAGTGGTTGGGCGCAACATAACAGCCGGTCTCGGGAAGTACCTCCACGCGAGGAGTCGTACAAGCATACAGTCCAACTGAAGTAAAGCGGTTACCGTAGCCGCTTGTGAAACATTGAGCATCTCTTGCACGATGCCGCATCTGCTGCTAACATAGCGACTCCTTAGGAGCTTACTGGCGACCTCTCTCACACGCATGAATACAACAACTCTCCAGGGATTTATTTGGCTGCGGTTTTCTGTTACGTAGAGGTACCTTCCCAGACGGGATGCTTTGATGCGGCTCTCCTCTCTTAAAAACATCCAGACCAAGATAAACAGACGTGTTTATACACACAAATGTTTGTCCTGTGTGGGAATCGAACCCAGGAGCGTCGGTATCAAAGTCGCGATACCGTGGCGCCACTGTAATCGTCTTCTCTGGTAGTATGCACAATGCATGCAGAGAAGTGATAGCTCAGTGGATATACAACTAGACAGTTAACAGAGTAGTTTCTGGTTCAAATATTGGTGCAGGCATGTACTATTCAATTCCTTTGCGTTGGTTTGGGTATTTTTAAGAGGGGTAGAACCCATCAAAATAGCCCTACCAGGGAAATACACATCTTCCTTAAACTGCAGCCAAATAACCACTCCTTGGAGAATTACTCTATTCCTGCGAGTGAGTTTACCACTAAGCGCCTAATGAGTTTCTGTGCCAAGGTGGAAAACAAGTTCACCGATCTTGATGATATGCAGTTATTGTAGCCTGTAGATGTTTACTACACCTGGAGTTGCCAAGCCTAGTAAGTTACTGTGGAGACTCAGCGCGCACATACTTCCTGTATCGCAAGCATTGATTTGCTATAGTAATTAATCACTTTATTTCCAAGTAGACTGTATGTTTGTAAGTCTCCCAGCGTTGTAAAAAGTTGTAAGTATAATCAAATGTGCACGTTTGTAAGGACGTATGGTTTTTGGTGATTCTTTCACGCAAACCCGGCTGAAGTTTAACATAAAAATGTAGTGTAATTCTGTATATTCATATAAACTTCATTTTGTCATACAAAACCATAAGATATAAAAGGCACAAAATCATATTTAGAATTCTGTGTAAACAATGCCAAGTCGAACTCCACTCAAGTGGAACCAAGAACTGTAAAGATCAAATCACAAATCAGTAAACCACTTGACGGCGCATAATGACACCCCTCACTCACCAAAACAGCGTTTTAGCGCCTAAATCCAATCCAATGGGAGGATATTTTAACGGACAAGTGATGCCATGTTGCTCCTTGAACTAACCAATAAGGGCTGCATCTCCTACCATTACATCGCTGAATTACAAAGCAAAATCGTTACTTTTTAGGGTTCCGTACCCAAAGGGTAAAACGGAACCCTATTACTGAGGCTCCGCTGTCCGTCCGTCCGTCCGTCCGTCCGTCCGTCCGTCTGTCACCAGGCTGTATCTCATGAACCGTGATAGTTAGACAGTTGAAATTTTCACAGATGATGTATTTCTATTGCCGCTATAACAACAAATACTAAAAAATATAATAATATATATATTTAAGGGGGCTCCCATACAACAAACGTGATTTTTTTGCATTTTTTATAGATAATGGTACGGAACCCTTCGTGCGCGAGTCCCACTCGCACTTGGCCGATTTTTTATAGAACGTCGGGAGGCATACGGGGTTTCCGTAGTCTATAAATGCTTGCAGTATATTAAGTATTACTCGCGTGATGTCACCTCTACTGCTAACACAGCAACTCCATCGGAGGTTACTGGCGACCTCACTCACACGCAGGGACATGACAATCCTCTAGGGAGTTGGCTGCGATTTTCTGTGAGGTGGAGGTACTTCCCCAGAAGGGCTGTTTTGACGCGCCCTACTTCTCTTAAAAAATCCGTGAACCGCCATACGCGCTCCAATAAACTTTGTATTGGAACGGTTTTTGGGGCGATAACATCACTTATCGTATCCTTTATTGAGCTAATCGAAATTTAATCTATTTTAGGGGAATCTACAATACTTAAGGTACATTCACGTCGAACAATCAGCTCTCTAGCTTCTAAACTGAAGGAGTACTACGTGTAACAGTCGAAAACCGCAAAACTGCAAAAAAGACAATTTTCTCGGTTATAAAGCTTCGCTGGCTAACGCAGCTCTGCAATAAAAAAAATACAATGCAAAATTGGAAGGATATAGGAGCCGAGCCAAGGTCAAGATTCACGTACTATGACCACATTGGTCGTGTTTTAAACACAGGTGCTGTTAGGAGCCTTAGAAACCGACACGCATGCATGAGAAGAGCAATGAATGTTAAAGGAGCGAGTGAGGTATGTAAGGACCGAGTCACGTGGCACTCTGTTCTCTCTGCTTGCACCGCAAGGGATTTGTCGTGAAGTTATTTAAACATAATAATAATAATAAATATTGTCGGACAAATTACACAGCGCCATCTAGCCCCAAAGTAAGCGAAGCTTGTGTTATGGGTACTAGGCAACTGATAAACATACGTAAATACATTTTTTTTTTGTAAATACATACTTATTATACATAGAAAATACCCAGACCAAGACAAACAGACATGTTCATGCACACAAATGTTTGTACTGTGTGGGAATCGAACCCACGAGCGTCGTTGTCAAAGCCGCGTATCAACGCGTTTCACCACTGCGCCACCGAGCTCGTCAAATTAGTAGTACAAGTACAAAGCAAAATCGTTTTATGAATTATCCATTGATTGTTTCCTTAATGGACGAACCGTTTGTGTTTGAGGTTACATCTCGAGTGAAACGCTACAGTAATTCTCTGATTTCTATCTGTATTGCTTATTGTATCCAATTACAAACAATGATATAGATGGTCCATGTTTTACTCATTAAACAACGAAAACAAATAATTTGTTTTCGTTGTTCTACTCGATATCAGTTGATTACTCGAATTCGTATTTCCGAATAATTCAATAAAACAATTTTAAAGTAATTCTAAGGCTTTCAGCTCGAATTTTGTTCATAACTTTCGTGCAGGTCCAGTTTCTTCCGTTAGGTAACTTCCGCGGCCGTTAATGGAACAAACTAACTTAGCCGTTTATTTTTGGGAACTTTGGACTCATTCGTACTAATGTACACCTACTTATTATTTTTCAAATCGATTTTATAATCAATTTGATCTAAACTACATTGTGTGGTTCCACTACCGATTAGTTCATGTGAATTAGTGCCGGCCGATACATACTATCGTTGGTAGATGCATGCCGCCGCTGCCACGGCTACTCCGGCCGTCTCTGTCTCATCTGCGGTCGTCTTTTTTTCATATACTACGTCGGGAGATATACAAGCATACGGCTCACCTGATGTAAAGCGGCTACCGTAGCCGATTAACGCTTGCGGTATATTAAGTATCACTAGCACGATGCCTCCTCACCTGCTTACACAGCCACGCAGGAACACAACCCTCTAGGGAGTTGTTATTTGGCTACGGTTTTCTGTGAGGTGGCGGTACTTCCCCAGACGGGCTGCTTCGATGCGCCCTACCTCTCTTAAAAGATCGAGACCAAGACAAACAGACATGTTCATTCACACAAATATTTGGCTTCTGTGGGAATCGAATCCACGAGCGTCGGTGTCAAAGTCGCGTTATTCACCACTGAGCCACCGAGCTCGTCAAAATCCGCCATCTGAAAAATGAACCACTTATACCAGAAGCGAGCCTAGGCAGCGCAAAGGCGTTACACATCTACTAATGGTATAGGGTGGGTGCTGGCCGGCACTTATTTGCATGTACTAATCCGTTACGGAAACTTACAATTTTTGACGAGCTACGTGGCGCAGGGGTTAGTAACGCTACTTTGATACCAATGCTAGTGGATTAGATTCTCGCACAGGACAAACATTTGTATGTAAAAACATGCGTGTTTGTCTTGTACTGAGTGTTTAAAGGATTGTTGTATTCCTACGAGTGAGTTAGGTCACCAGTGGGGTCTTAATTTTTTTTTGTGTTAGCAGCAGAGGTGGCTTCACGCGAGTGATACTTAATGATACTTACATGCATTCATAGGCTACGGTTTCCGTTTTATGTTTATATGTCTCACGACGTTGTATAATTTTGACGAGCTCGGTGGTTCAGTCGTGAATAATGCGGCTTTGGCACCGACCCACGTGGGTTCGATTCCCATACAAGACAAACATTTGTGTGCATGAACATGTCTATTTATCTTGGTCTGGATGTTTTAAGAGAGGTAGGGCGCATCAAAGCAGCCCGTCTGGGGAAGTTCCTCAACCTCACAGAAATACGCAGTCAAATAACAACTTCCTAAGGGCTTGTTGTGTTCCTGCGTGTGAGTGAGGTCACCAGTAAGCTCCAGGTAGCACCAGTAAGTGATACTTAATGTATTACAAATCGTTCATAGACAACGGTAACCGCATTTCATCAGGTGGGCCGTATGCTTGTATGCCTCCCGACGTAGCAAAAAAAAAAACAATGTAAGCCACTTTAACCCCGAAAGCTTTGCCACCAGATGCTGCTAGCACGAAAAACTTAACCTATAAAAAACTTAACTATTCAAATTAGAACGCATTAAAACTGAAACTACAAAAATATAACCCCGCCACGTGCTACGATCTTGTTTGAGGTAAATTCAAGTCACAGCAGAGAGATGTAACCAGCAGGATAACTTCAAAATAAAGCTCGCAATTGTTGCACTCACACAAGAGAGGTAGGGCGCATCAAAGCGGCCCGCCTGGGGAAGTACCTCCACCTCACAGACTACACCAGCCAAATAGCAACTCCCTAGTGGCTTGTTGTGTTCCTGTGTGTGAGTGAGGTCACCAATAAGCTCCCAAGGAGTTGCTGTGTAAGCAGCAGAGGAGACATCGCGCGAGTGATACTTAACCTGTCAGACCCCGTTATATACGTTTTTCCATACATTTCTTGGCGGAAAAGCGGTCCGCGGGTAATGAGAGATTAATATATTACACGCGGCAATAGGCTACGGCACCTGCTTTACATCAGGTGGGCCGTATGCTTGTATGGCTCTCGATATAGTATAACCACCGAAAAGATAATGAACAGTGAAGTGCATTGCTGTCCGGGGGGTTAAACTACAGCTGCATTGGAACTCGCAATGAATTTAATCAGAAGAAATTTGTAGGAGTAGGAAGTATTGGAATTGACTTTTGAAACAGACAGACGGACTGCAGAATATCAGTATTATATATTAAAACGACGAGAAGTACTTGATTCATGATAATTTTGCATATCCACTATACAAATATCAACCATACCAAAATAGCTACTTTTTGAGCCATCATAAAATCGTATTTTAAATTTCTAAAAATACTTATTTTTTTAGTAAAAAACAGAACTCGAAGAATATACGGAGATGTACAATCTGTTTTTATCATCTTAATCCCAAAGCTTCACCTGGTCCCAATAAAAATATTCTTAAAGGCACGGCCAGGCCCGTCGGCGACCGGAAATTAGAGCCTGGAGGCTTCGTACCGAATGGATTTCCGGCGGCGCTTGTACGAGTGGATTTTATTTAAGTTTATTGTGTTCGTAGCGAACACCGCTACACTACCAATCTCTCTCTCTATCACTTGTGCCGGAGTGAATGGACTGCGAGGGATTTATGGTACAGATTTAGGTACTTTTGGTGAGATTGAGCTTGCCCTTTATGCTTCTTCTTCGTCGGTTTACTTTTTAATATAGGCAAAATCATAATTAACTTGGTGAATATCTCAGTAAAGTGGAAGAATGTGGGAGCCGAGGAACGCTAACACTCCTATCGTGACCATAATGGTCGCGTTGATATCTGAGATATTTTTTCATTACTATTGAATTTTAAATATTATACTAGGCAGTCAAATTTTTCAAGAGCTTTTGCCTCCCTTTGCGTATTCTATCGGTTGTATAATGGGTTGTATTCTGAGGAGTTGTTCGACATTATACCAACAGCCTCGTTTTACAATTGCACAGCTCGCTGTCGGCTGGGAGTTCGTTTTCATACACTGGAACTGCAATGGTCGCGCACTGTGCGGTTCACGAGAAGTTTTCTACCGAGAACTATTAAGTTGTGGAATGATCTCCCTGCTGAGGTTTTCCCAAGGGACTACAGTATGGGGTTCTTCAAGAAAGGCGTGAAGAGGTTCTTACAGGGTCGGCAAGGTTTATCACCTTAGTGGTATAAAAAAAAATGAATTATATTGTAAATCGAGCATATACTAGACTGACTTAATAATCCTTTAAGGAGTTCCTATGGCCAGCTCCCACTTCTAGTTGGATGATATAACATAGTTGTATTGTTATCAGAGCTACTCTCGATTGCTGAATTTAAAAATTATTCCACAACTAAAAGTAGTTGGAGTTATATTTCTTAGAGAGTTATATCTTCTTCCTGGCGTCATTCCGTTTGCCAATTCATTAGGATGGACAGGGTCCGCTACCCAAGTCTAAGGATTCGGCTAAGATACAGATTTTTGTTTAGAGCCACTACTATTAGAAAACTAGACCTTTATTAGGTTAGGTCCCATGTATTCCGGAATATAATTAAAAAACTATACCTTTATTAGGTTAGGTCCCATGTATTCCGGAACATAATTAAAAAACTAGACCTTTATTAGGTTAGTTCCCATATATTCCGGAATATAATTAAAAAACTAGACCTTTATTAGGTTAGGTCCCATATATTCCGGAATATAATTAAAATACTAGACCTTTATTAGGTTAGGTCCCATGTATTCCGGAATATAATTAAAAAACTAGACCTTTATTAGGTTAGGTCCCATATATTCCGGAATATAATTAAAAAACTAGACCTTTATTAGGTTAGGTCCCATGTATTCCGGAATATAATTAAAAAACTAGACCTTTATTAGGTTAGGTCCCATATATTCCGGAATATAATTAAAAAACTAGATCTTTATTAGGTTAGGTCCCATGTATTCCGGAATATAATTAAAAAACTAGACCTTTATTAGGTTAGGTCCCATATATTCCGGAATATAATTAAAAAACTAGATCTTTATTAGGTTAGGTCCCATATATTCCGGAATATAATTAAAAAACTAGATCTTTATTAGGTTAGGTCCCATGTATTCCGGAATATAATTAAAAAACTAGACCTTTATTAGGTTAGGTCCCATATATTCCGGAATATAATTAAAAAACTAGATCTTTATTAGGTTAGGTCCCATGTATTCCGGAATATAATTAAAAAACTAGATCTTTATTAGGTTAGGTCCCATGTATTCCGGAATATAATTTTTTGAACGAGCAGGTTTCCTCCAGATGTAGTTTTTCACCGTTTACCAAGTGATTATTACAAATATGTATGGATTTACTTAAATAAATCCGAAAACACGAATTTAGGGATACATGCTAAGATTTGAAACGGGAACCACTTGGTCAATATACCGCTTCATTATGCACTGAGCTACCACTGCTTATTCTTACGTAGTTGCATATAAGTGTATTAAAATGTAACTGAAATAAACTCTACAAAATAAAATTAGATACAAAAAAAATCAAACAAATCGAACGTTACGATGTAAGAAAAACATTAAAGATGTATTTCTTATCTGGACAAAAAATACAAATACAGTAACAAAATCGCGGGAGAGACTATCGTCGCCGGAAATGAGCGTCTAGGAGCGTTTCGTGGAAACCGTCGCCGGAAGTAGAGGCTTCCCGAATGCCCAGCGGTGGGAACCAGCTAAATAAGGAGGTATCGGAGCCGATTTAAGGGTATATAGGGGAGATGTCAGTGGGCCATTTAACCTTACGTAAACGTTGTGGCATGATAAGTTATTGCCAAATTATAGCAGAACGGATTGCAATGCGCGAGCTTTCTTTTACGTTGGGAGGCATACAGCCCACCTGATGCAATGTGGTTACCGTAGCTTATAAACCTTACAATAAATTAAATATTCACTTACAAGCATACAACAACCCTTCAAGGAGTTATATTTTGCAGTTTTCTGTCAGGAAGAGATAATTCCCCAGAAGGGCTGCTTCGTTGCGCCATACTTTTACATTTATTAAAATTGGAACTCTTCTTTCTGTGTTGCATGCGTTCATAGGCTTTGGTAACCACTATATACCATGTACCAAACTACTCTACTAATCACAAACATATACTCTGTGAAATTTTAACATAACTCAATTCCGTGTAAATCACCATCACACTCAAACGAATTGTAACTTACACTCCTTTTTTATAAGATCTACACGTATAATATAATAGTATGTACTCGTATATAATAAATTTGTGGCCAACAGTGTTGAGTTCGTAATTAGATAAGTACTAACATAACTTCATAATTATAAGATATTGTGAACTTGCTTGTGGTCCTTTTATAAATAAATAAATGCATACTTATGCTTGTAAACAATTCGACGGTGTGCAAGAAGAAAGCCATTAACCGTGAAAACTGGTGATACAACATGAAAAAATTTCTGAGCGTTGAAGAAAAGGGTCAGATGTGATCGGACTGCGCTTGTCCCCTCATCTATCTCTACCTGCCCCGCAAGGAGGAGTCGTGAACACAAAGACACATAGTGATGTATGTGTATGTCGTCAGTTCTGTCTGTTAGAAATGGTGAATGACGAGCTCGGTGGCGCAGTGGTGGAACGCGCTGTTACGCTACTTTGACACCAAGGCAAGTGGGTTCGATTCCCACACGGGACAAACATTTGTGTGCATGAACATGTCTGTTTGTCTTGGTTTGGGTATTTTCTTTGTATGGTAAGTATGTATTTACAAAAAAAATGTATTTATAGTACCCATAATACGAGCTTCGTTTACTTTAGGGCTAGATGGCGCTGTGTAATTTGCCGAACAATATTTATTATTATTTATTCATTATAAAGTTAAGCTCCTTCTTAGCTCCTCCAGGGTCCAACATACTCTAGAAGTTTGAAAATTATGATCGAATGTACGTCCCCAATACCATATTAGGTTTCCGACATTGTCGTCAAATATTCTTTGTTGCCATAATTAGGTATCTACCAACCTTTTCTTATCAGGCCCCTCTTGTCTATGACGAATGAATCAACTAATTATAACAAGTTGTGTAAACCTTTCATAGAAAAAAAATGCTCTTACGAAAAAACACAGAAGTAGTTGTTGGAAAATGGCGGACCTTGTGGATTACAATGTAAGTACTCGTAAGTACGTATTGTTAGTAATTTCATAACAATTACACTCATCTGCTCTCCGTTTTGTGTGTGCTTTGTGTGCTTCCGCCACCAATTAGTTCATGCGGCCAAGTGCCGGCCGGCACCCACCCACTACCGTTAGTAGATGCAACATGCCGACGCTGCCCTGGCTGCTCCGGTAGTCTCTGCCTCGGCTGCTGCGGTCGTCCGTCATCTGGAACAGAAATCGCATGCCCCACCACCGTCGCTGCCACGACTGGCCTGGTCGTCTCTGCGACATGTGTTTCCCCTCACTACGAAGCATCATCAGGCGCTGCAGACGTTAATCGTAAGAATAACATGCTACAACCGTCGCAGCGACGACGACAAATTTAATTAGTTTAGTGCATGTTCTACGTAACTTCTATATATCGGATTTCATCACTCGCTGAATTAGACATATTCCGGAAATCTAAAAAAAGAACTCAAGAAAGCTAAAATCTTATCGCCGAAAGCGTTTTAATTAATTTGGGCCCCAGAAATTACCGAAAATTAATATAGGTTTGATAAACAATCAACATTTCACAAACAAGATTTTCCTATGTAAATTAAATCGACGGGGGAGAAACAAAAATGCGAGGTATTTTGTTACAGGAAATTAATGCCTCGAGGTGAATATAAATCTGTACCAAACATCATCATCATCATCATCTTAGCCTATATTCGTCCACTGCTGAAAATGAGCTCCTCCTCTAGAGTGCCATTCGTCTCGATCCTGTGCCACCAGCATTCATCGACTCCCTGCAAAACTTTTCAGGTCGTCGCTCCATCTAGTGGGGGGTCATCCCACACAGCCTGTACCAGTACGGGGACGCCATTCGAGAACCTTTCTTTACCAGCGGTTGTCGGTTCTACGAACTATGTGGCCGACCCATTGCCAATTCAGCTTGTATGTTCTGTGGGCTATGTTTGTTATCTTAGCTCTACTGCGGACATCCTCATTTCTGATTATATCACGCCGAGTAACTTTATTTTTACTACGTGAGAATTATTATCGTAGAGAGTTATTTTTTTGAAGTGAAAACTTCTTTAGCGGCGTTGTGCACTTTTTGGGATGAGTAAAAAATGTTAAACTCGCGTCAGGACACGTGACCCTGATCGAAAATTCGTAATATTTTGGTGAGAATTAGAACTTAAGTTCGCTGGAGTCCTAAAACATTAGTTACTTCTAATTAAACAATTAAAACATGAAGCGCTAGATCGTTCATAGGGCATTATTTTCTCGCGACCAAAACGTTGTAAGCGCCGTGAAATTCTTGGCGTTTACGCGCGTCTTTCAACTTAGTTTATCAACATCGCTGTTTGATCCGCATGTTCAAGTTTTCACTTCTGAGGCTGTTAAAATGAGGCTCTCGATGTAATTTCGTTGGTTTAGGTCGCAACGAATATCCATGCCTAGCATATTCAGGCTATCGCGCATATTGAGGGTAGCGCCCTGAAGACTGGGAGTGGGGTGAAATGGGGACATTTTTGTTGTGAACGCGTACACCTGAGTTTTCTTGGCATTAAACTCAACCAGGTTATTAGAACCCCATTTACTAACGAGGTCCAAAACCCGATTAAGCTCAACGACAAGACTCACGCCTCTCACCGATTTCTGCCCGACTAGCACTAGGCCGCCCGAAATATCGCCCATGGACCGTACTGTCATCTGCATAGCAATGAATATTACCAAGTGGCAGCATGTCATTGATATGCAGAAGAAAGAGGGTGGGCGATAGGAAGGAGCCCTGTGGGACACCGGCATTCACTGACATGAACCGCGAAGCGCGTTCACTTACAAAGCTGGAGAGCCAGACCGTATGCCGGAAGTTTGGAGAGAAGTGTTTTATGCCAAACCCGATCAAATGCCTTAGCGATATCTAGGCTGACTGCCATAGATTCACCATGTTTATCAATTGCCTCCCCCCCGAGGTGCGTCACATACGCTAGAAGAACACCCGTCGATCGTATCGGTCTAAAGCCATATTGACGATCGTTAATTAAGGAGTGATCTTCTAGATAACGGATCAACTGATTGTTGAGGATCCGTTCCATGACTTTGCACAACACTGAAGTTACGGCAATGGGGCGGTAATTTGATGGGTCCGAACGGTTTCCCTTTTTGGGTACCGGCTGCACATTAGCCTCTCTCCAAGTCTCCGGAACACAACCGGTCGAATACGAGAGACGAAAGAGGCGCGTCAACACCGGGGACAACTCCGCTGCACATTTTTTCAGAACAATCGCTGGGATACCACCAGGACCACTGGCTTTACTCAAAACGGTCATCACGCTGTCTGATGTGAATTTCTGGTATAACGGAACCACAGGAGGGTATCGATGGTGGTTGCGTGCTACAGTCATCGATCCGGGAGTTAGCCGCAAAGAGACTGGCCATAAGATCGGCTTTCTCCTGCGGCTGACGTGCCAGTGAGCCATCAGGGCATCTCAGCGGAGGCAGCGAGGGCTGGCAGAAGTTGGCTTGCACGGCTTTAGCTAGTCGCCAGTAATTACGCGATCCAGTAGGGTGTGCCACTAGTTCTGTGTCGACTCGTGTAACGCGCTGGGCATCCACTCTTATGTATGCCCTCTTGCAGACCTTGGTGGCAGTATTATAGGCTGATTTCAGCAAGTTAATATTCGGATCGGAGGGCGCGACCTCTGGGGCGAACTTCGATCTCGTCAACAATAGTCGCAGCACTCGCCGTAAGATCTTTCTCACTGAAACAGCGCTGCCCCCATGGGACGGAAGCAAAGTAGTCGCGCATGCCGTCCCAATCTGCTGACGAGTAGTGCCAGACACGACGCTTAACCGCAGTGGGTTGTGGTGGTGCCGTGCTTGGCACTGTGCTGGATACTAGGCAGTGGTCAGATGTGCCCAAGGTCGCCCTAACCACAACCCGGTAGCCAGCAGGTTGGGAGGTCAGCAGTAGGTCTAGTAGAGAGGGCTGCTGGCCAGCGATATCTGGTATTCTGATAGGTTGGTCTACAAGTTGCGTCAGGCTGTGGGAAAGAGCGAACGCGTGGGCGGTCCTTCCTGCATGGTTGGTTATAGAGGATCCCAACCAGGAGTCGTGGTGAGAGTTAAAGTCCCCCAAACATACCATCTCTGCAGTAGGGTACCGCTCTTATGGGGGAACTTCGTAAATATTAACTCAGCCTTCGTATCACAAAAACAAAGTGTTCGTGCAATCTGTGACGTTCCGCCTTTAACTTCATGTAAACCCCTTTTCCGTAAACATAAAATATTAACAGTGCGATCATTGTACGTCATAGAATGTTGTATGTTTGTAAAGACTCATATGGACTTATTACTGGCATGGATCATAACGCGATAAAATCTATTAGACACGTGGGAAGATTAATGTTTCCCAGCATACTAACATGTTTTTATATTTATTTATTTATTATATATACACTTATACACTTATGGTCATTAAAACCAACACGTGTGTCAATCGGAGTAATATTAATCGTAAGTACTCATACAAATATACACTGAAATTATTAATATAACCAATTTAAATATATAAATGAATTATTAATCATTTCATCTTAACATTATTCACGAAATATTTAATGTATACAAATAATTCAGTTTCCGTAGTATGGAATAGGTCAATATTTTGTTTATAAGTAACAAGAGCATTGAGCAGTGCCAGGGCACGAGCGGTGGGGGCCTGTTCAGCGGCGCCGCATGCTGTAGCGATCAGGCGCAATAACTGCAACCCATCGAACCAGACAGATTGGATTAACTATTTATTGGTGTTCAGAAGCCGAAAGTAATGCAACAGCAATGTTCTCCTCAGCTGTAAAGAGGCGTGGCCAACCATACCCAAGACAAATACTGATGGAAATAGATAGGGATAGTAGCCATATTTTTATATATGAACCGGGCAAACTTTCGTTGTATTCACTCTTTTCATTCATTCATGAAAGTTACAGCCCGTGACGGACGGATAAACAGCGAGGTCTTTATAATAAGATTTCATTACAAGAACTTTGTTGTTCATCCATCCTTTGTTACCCTTTGGTAACAGTGCCCTAAAAATGAAATGAAAGAAACTACAAATTAACATATTATTCAGTCCATGCTAGCAAAGTTGCATCCAAAACTATTAAAACATAAAACTTTAATGCAATAACCCTAGTGCTTATATTTCAGTCTGAAACACAACTGTTGTTAATAGAAAAAGCAACAATTTCCTACTACAGTTTAATATCCTTCGGAATAAGAGGGAATAAGTGGAACAAAGAGTGGTGCGGAGCGGGCCGGAGCAGAGTTAAGTAATTATGGCACTAGTGAATTACACGGAGCGACTCCGGGCTAAATAAAAAGCATTGCGTCGTCTCGCATAGCTCTTACTTATTTATAACTAGTCAATTACCTTAATTAATACTTTTCCTAGTTAAATAATTAACAACGTCGTACATTGAGTACACGATGTGACAATTGTTGACGCAACGAAGCTTACAAATGGGTATCCTTACAATAATGGTTGCCTCCATTTAAGTTCCGAAAAGTTGTTCGATGTGAAGCCCGTTCGCCTACAATAGTACCGGGTGTCATTGGCAGAGAAATTATTTAACACATAGACAGACCCTAAGATAGTCACGTACTGTGCGGTGTCAGAGAGTTTCGAAATGGACTTCCTAATTCTTCATTTGCCACGAATTTGTTTACTTTGTGTACATACAAGTTGTCATCGTATGATTTTTAGATCTATCCGATCCGATCCGGTCTATACGTATGGTCGGTAGTTGTGCAATGAGAAATCCAATGCAATTCGTGTCATACTATAATTTTAAATCAACACTTGTAATCAATTCAGGAAAATACGAAACGAGAGGACAGTCCCAAGACGTCGTCATTTGACGCCGTTTGCACTAACTCTCTATTTCTCCCAGTGTAGACCTCATGATTCTGCCAAAGCGCCACGGTTCGCGCGCTTTCGTTTCGTTTTAAACATCCATACTCATGACCGGATGCGACATATATACATATAATATTTTAAAGAGGTAAATTTGTAAGTATATGAGTTTGTTTGAAGAAGTTAATCTCTGGAACTACCAATCGAATTTGAGTCATTGTTTAATTTGATAGGCAAATACTTGAAGTATTATATTATATTATTGGCTACTCAAGAGCAAAGAGAAAGGAAGTAAGGAAAACACGTGGCCGCCGTACTCCGGCACAAGCGCCAGGCGAAGTTGCTGGCTGCAGCTAGTTATATTATATAGGTAGAGGCACATTCATAGTATCATAAAAGAAGTGATGCGTTCTTCTTCTTCTTAGCGTTATTACTGGTTTCTACATGAAGCGGCTACCGTCAATTCTCAGAAACCCAGAGAGAAACTCACGATGTTTTCCATCACCGCCGAGTAAGTGATAATTACAAACATGTACAAACATTCGAAAACACGAATTTAGTGGTACATGCCAGGATTCGAACCGAAGACCTGTTGTTCACTAAGCTGGTTCTTTACCGACTGGACTGTCACTGGTCACAAGAAAGTTATGCGTTGCTCTCCGGCACATGAGATGGATATGGCGACAGCTACGCCTACGCTGCGAAGACATCAATCGATACGGGAATAGATACGCCTACGCTTCGATATTATCTGTTGATATGGGGGATAACTATGCATATGGAAAAAATTCGTATGTAGATATGTGGGATAAATACACCTAAACTGAGTAGTAATCTGTTGATATGGGGGACGGCTGCGCCTAAACTTTAATAATTCACCCAGATCCTTTTTTTTGTATTTAGTCGAAATATGTCACGGATGTGGTTGTCATTTAAGGGAACATTTAAGGTTTCGCTAATTTTTACTAGTGTTTTCACTAAATCATTTTGTGTTTCGCTTTTCTGAACAGGCAGGTATATTTTTTATTTCGATACTAGCCAATTTTTGATTTCTATCTAGACTTTCTACTTAAGTTCCAAGTGTTTGAATGTATGCCAAGTGAGTTTTCCTTTCTTTTTCCATCGCAATGAGTCTTTCTTTTAATTCTTCATATTGTCTGCATAAATACTCCATTGACTTCATAATGTCATTATTCTGTCTCTGTATATCATTTACATTACCCTGTTGAGTATCTCGCTGATGTTTGAACATTCCAATTGACTTCTTTATGTCAGACATAAAGACTATCATTTCAACATCATGATTGCGTTTGCGTGCACGAGGTCTGCTGCCAATGTTACTTGACCTTTCAAGTTCTGTGTCAGTAGTAAGCGCTGAACTATGTTTGCATCTGACTCAGTAGAAATCGGTTTCTTTACTACTACTTTGGAGGAGTCTTTTTGAGTGGCATACTAACATAGTAGATATGTTATAAGTTTAACGCACGATCAAGATATCAGGCACGCAGAGATTGTAAGGAGTTCTTGTTGAGCTAGTAATTCGTAATGCGTAGCAGATACCAGTGTCGTAGCAAGTCTGCAAGAATCGTAGCAAGATAGGCAGGGCCAAAATCATACGGTCGGGGTCTGTGGCATAGCACACGTAAACCTCGTATCGTTACACTCCCGAGTTTTACGATCTCCTAGTACTCAGTGCTATTTATTTCATTGAGATATATTCATTTAAAATTCAAAAAATAAAATTAACAACAAGAAACACATCTGTACACAAATAATAGGGCTTAAAGTATGAAATTGCCGATTTATAATAATAGATACTTTGAATTGACATTAAACTTTCTTGGTGTGAGATTTTTGAGTGAAACTTTTTTCATATGATGCCCATGAGATTCTTATTTTAAAAAATGTGCATCATTTGGTTTTCGAATTTCAATTGTTTTTTTTATTCAACTTTGACGGGAAAGATGGATACTTCGAAAATCTGAGCAATTTTTGAATACGAGTTCCAACGCATATATATGGTGTTCTTAAAGTATATGCCCAAATTGAAATGGGAAATAGTATTATGTATGCTGATTATGATAGTAAATATATTTTATGCCCCACGTGTTACAAATTCTTTCATAGAAAAAATAAATCCGTCTTAAAAAGTAGCTTTCTGTTGTATGACACCAACCAGCTAGGAAAGTATTACAAAGCATGCCATAGGTACGATACGTTTGTTCGCTGCCGCCAAACGCCGCCGTCGCCGCCGTTGTCGCCGGTAGCGCCGCGCATGCGCAATCAACCCAGCGCATTCAAGCTAATTGCGCGGTAGAGCACCGCAGTCTTTTAACAAGTGTCGCGCATTACATTACTACGCGTGACCGTAATCATTCCTGGACATCGTTACTCTAATCAGGAGTATCTCCAAATGGTACTTTGTTATCGCGAGTGTGTGAGTAAAATTCGGAATACGAGTCATCACAGCATCCTCGGCGCAGTATACAGTTTTCGTGAATATGGCCACGGAGCTGCCGTTTTCAATGTGAGCAATAGTTACGTGTAGTAGTTACTCAGCGATGA
Source organism: Pyralis farinalis (assembly GCA_947507595.1). NCBI lineage: Eukaryota > Metazoa > Arthropoda > Insecta > Lepidoptera > Pyralidae > Pyralis > Pyralis farinalis. The sequence continues at coordinate 1,683,385 of OX382274.1, forward strand.
AGGGCTACATCCATACCACTTCATAATCCTCGGGTAGTGCGGCCCGATCTGGGCAGGTATACCTACTCGGTGAAAGTGTTAGGACCCAGTTCTATTAGAGAGGTGTCGTGTCGTGTGAGTGAGTGTCGTGATTGTGATATGTAAATAACTAGTAAATAAACTGATGACCTTTTAAACACGCTAGTTAATGTAACAAACGTTATCCGATAGCTTTTTATTTTTTAAGAAAAGTGGATCAGCTGTTAAATCCCGTAAGTGTTTTAAATTTACATTTTTATTTATCTAGATAGGTAGCTATCAGCGCTACTGTACCGGCGTTAACTAAGTAGGTACTCACCGAATATCACATAAGCGAGACCCCTGGTGTTAAAAATGTCCAAATGCTACGATAACTGTTTACAATCAGGAAGGACCTAAGCTTGTTTGCCACCTTAGTGGTGTAAGTGTACCTTTTCCTATATCGAACCTCGTATACAATTACCAACAATATCATTTTTTTTATCGTTCCCATAAACAAACTTAGAATAATATTCTAAGTAAACAAACCACTCAAAGTGAAATACGAGTAACTACCTAATTCGTTGAAAATGTATCTAAGTGTAAACTAATCAGACTTAGTGATGAATGTTTGTTACCTTGTATGAAGCAAATCAGCTGTTTCATCTGTTTCATACTTTGGATCAGGCGCATCTTTTTTTTTACTACGTCGGGAGACAAATAAACATACGGACCACTTGATGTAAAGTGGTTACCGTAGCCTATGAACGCTCGCACTAAGTTTATCGCACGCGGGTTGCCACCCCCGTTGCTCACACAACAACTCCTCTCACTGCTTTCTGGTAACATCACTCACTCACATCACATCAACAACCCTCCACCCAGTAAGTTGTTATTTTGCTGCTGTTTTCTGTGAGATAGAGGTACTTCCCCTATCGGACTGCTTTGATGCGCCCTACCTACCTATGTAAAAAACATTGTTAGGTGATGTATCAGCTGGTATAGTCACAGCCGTCATAGGTATTTCTTTTTTGTATACAACGTTGGGAGGCGTACGGTCGACCTGATGTAAAGTGGTTACCGTAGCCTATAAACGCTTGCAACACAGAAAGTATCGCTTGCGCGTTGCCACCCCCGCTACTGATACAGAAACTCTTCAGGAGCTCACTCGTAACCTTACTCACTCGCAGAAATAGTTGTTCTTTGGCTGCAGTTTTCTGTGAGGTGAAGGTACTTCTCCAGACGGGCTGCTTTGACGCGTCCTACCTCTCTTAACTGAGCTTTACGACTGGCAACTGTCAGGCTGGCAACTCGACACAGGCTGTGGTCGTCGCTGTGTAAATGGCGAATTCGATTAGACCCGCGACTCGTGCATCGACCCCGTCAAACTGAATTATTAACAACTGACGATTCATCATCATCATCGGGGCAATCATTATGCACCATGAACCAAGTAGGCACTTTATTTATTTGATTTCTCAAACTTTTTTAACGATGCCAGGACACGAAGTTTCTTGTCTATCGTAACAAATAAACGATACTCTTTCTCCCATTGAAGTTCGGGCATATATAAAAAAAACACCTTATATATATACGAACTCGTATATTGGCAAGATTGTTTTTGCATTTCTTCTTTTCCATCAATCAGTTTGGAAATTCGGATAGATTAAAAAAGAGAGATTAATTATATGAAAAATTAATAAGGTAGGTACATTATGATCTGATTTATACTTATGGCAAATAAATCATTTTTGTCTTTATCTTTCCAGGACAACGCGAACTATGCAAACGGAACCGCGGGCCAGCCAGTAGTATCCAAGAGTATATTTCTCTTAAAAACAGCCATTTTTAAAAAGGATTCAATTAAAAGTGCATACAAGGCTGCTTTCGAGCGGGAATTGCATCATTTTGCGAGTGTCGACCAATTAGTTGTACACTAGCGGAGTGCTAAGAGCTTTGTTGGAGCTTTTATTGCCCCTCATTATTGTGTTTGTAATGAAATGACAACTAAAGTTGAACTGAAACGACGAGGTACTTTGAAAAGGCAGCACTGAAATTCTGAATATCAACGGCAAAGAACAATTAACACTTGATGCTGGAAGATGAGCAGTAATAATGTATAAAAAAGTATATTAAAAATATCTATCTGTAACTTTACGCAAATCTCATGTACGCTCGCCGGTTTCTAGGGCTCCTGACATCACCTTCTGATAGAACACGACCAATTTGGTCATGGTAGGTAAGTCTTGGCCTTCCTCGGCTCCTGCATCCTTCCTTTCCTTTACTTTACTTTTGTATTGTACATCTGCTTCGTCATTCTTTCATCATATTAAAAATACTCTCTGTTAAAGACTTATTATAGAATTGATGAATATGTAATTGAGAAAAATGTCTGGAAATAATTCAGCACATACAACAGTGTCCTTAATAATTTTTAATTCCATTTGATATGATTATTGTACCAATATCCTGATGTGAATTTATTGTAATATCTAATTGTCAATTTTAAAAGAGACCTATATTGGCAAGTTTCTTTCGACATTTCTTCGTCGCCAATGGTCGTTTCCGAAATGCTCGCAGATTAAAAAAGAAATATAGTAACACAAGAGAATAGAATAAGATGCAACAAGATTATGTTTCAAAAAATGTTAGACGTGTCTAAGTGCTCGCGAGGGCCCAATAGCTCCTAAGGAGATGCTGTGTTAGCAGCAGAAGTGGCATCGCGCGAATCATACTCAATGATAAGCGATAATAAAACCGTAGGCTTGTATGCCTCCCAACGTGGTATTAAAAAAAGAACTACGAATGAGTGATGTGTTTTTTTTCATCGGATGGTACAGTCATCTGTCCATACTTCCCCAACATTCAAGAGGCACTATCATGCGGCGATAGCTTTCACAACATCCTGAAGTCATTGTTATGCTGTATACGCAGAGCTTTGTACTGTGATGTACCTAGCTATAAGGTGTATCTATGTAATCATGTATTGTACTCATAATATTTAGGAGAGTATTAAACGAGCCTTCATTGAAGACAGTCGTTTCAATTAAACACCTCATTACAGTACTCTCCGTGACCATGACAACTGCAGGCCACTCGAGTATAATGATTGATAGTAGAGTTTGAATGAGACACTTTTACTTCCGGTGGGCATCGAGCAAACATGTGAACAATCATATGAGCCTTACTGAAAGCACCAGCGCTGCCTCTCAATGTCCGCATCGTCCTTCAGGTCGCTCACCACTACATGCATCAGATATTTAAAATTGCCTACCAGCTGTAGACCCTATTCGCAATGATGATGTTAGAAACAGAGTTGGTCTGAAAGAGAGTCGATGTTAAAATAAGAAGAGGCATGCTCCGTTGGTTTGGACGTGTAGAAATAAGGAAGGAAGAGAGGATTACGAAACAGATATACCAAGCGAAAGTAGAACGATGTAGAAGCCGAGGAAGGCCAACACTAACCGCCATGACCAAATTGATCGTGATTTAATAGAAGGTCATCACCTGAGGAGCCTGAGAAACCGGCGAGCGTGCATCAGAAGAGCGATGAATGTTAAAGAAGCGAGTGAGGTTTGTAAGGATCGAGTCATGTTGCTCGGTACTCGGTACTCTTTGCCTACCCCGCAAGGGATTTGACGTGAACTTATGGATTGATAGTCTACCAGCTCCATTGCAGTACGATTTAGGTTAACCGGAGATCCTTGATTTGTTTACGTTTCCCCGCCATACATATTAAAGTTTAACTTTTATTAATTACCACTTGCTGGCCGGAATATGAGGAACTCGGTGGCGCAACGATTAACGGCGCGGCTTTATCACCGACTCTCAAGTGTTCGATTCCCATACAGCACAAATATTTCTGTGCGTAGACATATCTGTTGGTCTTGATCTGGGTGTTTTTAGGAGAGGTAGGGAGAGTTGAGTACCGCGAACAACACGTGTGGTTTTCATATTATGGCACATATGTGGAATAACGGTAACTGCGGGATCCGACAGGTTCAGGACAAGTTCAGCAGCCCGTCTGGTTCCTGCGTGTGAGTAAGGTCACCAGTAAAGTAAACTAAGGAGTTAACAGCAACTCTTTACCTACCTCCGCTGCTGACACAGGTCAGCAGCGGAGGTAGCATCGCACAGGTGAAACTTAATGCAAGCGTTTATAGGCTACGGTAACTGCTTTACATCAGGTGGACCGTATGCTTGTATGCATCCCAACATTGTATAAAAAAAAACTAGAATAATTTAAAATTGCAAGCATTGATTATTATAGTTACCACTTTAAAACAGATGTACCGTATGTTTTTATCTATTTAGAAGTAAATGGCCTACTAAATTTTTAATACAACGTTCATCAAATCAATCATGTTTATTTTTTCACTTTCGCCAATTTTAAAGGGACAAGTCAAACAACTTCACCGAACATTTCTACAAGTATCTCTACCTTCGCTTGCATAATGTGAAATAAACAAAATATACCGGGAGATGTTAAACAACTGCCTGAAAACACTTTTAAATAAAAGAGCATCTTTGTGCAAAAGTAATTAATGTTACAAGAATAAAGCAGCAGAGAGCTAATTGTCGCCGTTCGCTCCATTGTCATGTAAAAGCGTTGTCCTCTGCAGTTTCCGGTCTTAGACGCCAGCATAATGATCGCATTGTATTGACATTTTATCTGATCTTCATACAGAATTGAACAAACTTAGAAATTACAACTATTTTAGCACTGGTTAGATTTCCAATACCGTTTGTTTTTAAAGCGTACGTAAGTAAGCTGAGAAATAATATAATTAAATAAATTAAACAAACTGTGATGTAGGAGCCGAGGAAGACCAATACTCACCTATAATGACCAAATTGGTGATGTTTTATCAAAAAGTGGTGTCTGCTATCGCGCCAATACAGAACGTGTTAATCGTACATTGATAATCGCGATAATTTTAAGTAGATAGACCTCGTATATATATATATATATATATATAAGAATGTATAATGATAAAGCTTCTTCGATCTAGTATATTAGTATCGAATAGTTATTAGGAAATGAGTTGTTAAAAGTAGCTGTTAATAGTAACTCTTCAGTGATTAATAGTACGTACTAAAAATGTAATATATATTTATATATTTGTTACTCGCAAGAGAAGTTTTACGGAAGAGTCTACGTTTCATTTAACCACGTCTTCGTGACGTAACGTCTGCCAAGGAACCGGTGAGCGTACATATAAAAACTATGAATGTTAATGAAGCGAGTGAGTTTTGTAAAGACTGCATCTTTTGGCTCACGGTTTTTTCTGCCTACCCCGCAAGAGATCTGGCGTGAAGATATATACAAATACTTTCTAAACGTATTGGTTAGTTTCAAAAACCTTGCATTTTCATGCGAAAAAAATCATTTTTTTTTATGTTACATAGTTTGGTCTAATGATAATCTAGTCAGCGGTGTAATTACGTTACATTTTTGTTCAATCGGTATAATTTTCTAAACTGGCATCTTCTTGCGAAAGGAGTATGCTTGCATAATAAATAAATAAAAAATGACAAGTCTGCAGATCGCTGCATTCCAACTACTACTACAACACACATCAACCCAAACTCAACCCACTGCAGGGTATGCCTTCAACCGAAGGAGTTTAGAGTATACTCCATCACGCTGTTCAACTGCAGATTGGCGGAGGCCAGTAATTTCAAACTGTCCCGAAAGCCACTGTCTTAGCTTAACAACCCGGAGAAGCTCGAAATTGTTAATCCATTCACAGATAGGCTACGGCCGACGGTACTTAACCTGCCTGTTCGGTTAGCATGGCAAGCGCAACAAAACCATCGAGCTCTTGATCGCAGATCGCTGCATTCTCGCGTACTCGGGGACATACCAAACTATACAAAACCGTGCAAAATTTACCTTTCCTACTACGAGATAAGACGGTCAGGTGTAGGGCTTGAAGGTTTTATTATGTGTCAATGCAGATAGACCATCAATGGAGGCGTAATTCTTTTTTCAAATACTGACTTCAGTCGCTAGTATTAATAGTTGAAAATAATGGAACCAGCAAGCGCATCACATTGTCGCGGAAACTTCTGATTCGAATTGAAAAATCGTCACGCTAAGTGAAGCAAAGAACATATTTCTTTTCTTATTTTTAGTCCAGATGAATACTTGTAAAGGGTCTTTGTCCATACAGCACAAGTCTTAAGTCTAGAATCGTTTCAAAATTTTCAGAAAAAAACCTTCAGCAATTCTGCTGAACAAGACATCGGAAGAGTTATGTGACAAAATTCTGAAGTTTCAGAACAACCCGTAAAACTATGTGTATATATTACATAGATAGTGAATTTCACAATTTTATGTTTCAGTTAAAATTTCGCGAGAGCTCTGGAGGATATTTCGGGTTAAAATAGCGTAATTTTAGGAATTAAGAAGAAGAAATCATTTTGAGCCGAAATCGTAATTTACATGGATTCAAATTGCATTGAGAATTGATTTCGATTTCGTGACGTATATTGCGTACCGTATCAATGGGAATGAAATTGAAATACATTTGACTGGAATCGACTCCGGTTCAGTGTTACAACTTTTCGATTCGAATGAATGATTTTCCGTGTCAATGTGATTACCGTTGCTGATCTCTTTTACCCAAAATAAAAACTGTTAAAATTTATTTTATAGACACACAACTTGACTAGTTCAGTGGTTCAGTTGTAGCAATAGCTACTTAAACACTGAGGCAGTTTAATCCACATGTTTCAAGTTTATTATGTGAATGGATTGTGTTTTATGTGAGAATCATTTCATTGCGTAGGAATATAAAATCGGTTCGGCGAAAGTTAGTGAAGTAAAATAAAATGGTTGTTCTTTAATTTTGCACTTGTTCTGGTACCTACTTTTATTACATGATTGCGATAATAAATGTTCGCTGTTGCCTCCACCTCTCTGTATGAATGCTGTATTCATACAATTCCTTTTTTGCTACGTATAAGGTTGCCCGCATATAGCCTGCGTTTTTTTATCATTGTTGGACAAATTACACAGCGCCATCTAACCCCAAGCCCCAAAGTAAGCGAAGCTTGTGTTATAGGTACTAGACATTAAAAAAACATACGTAAATACATTTTTTTTTTTGTAAATAAATACTTATGATACATAGAAAACACCCAGGCCAAGACAAACAGACATGTTCATGCACACAAATATTTGCCCTGTGTGGGAATCGAACACACGAGTATTGGTGTCAAAGTAGCGTTATTATGCTCGTCATGATGTTTAGTAATTACTATAGTCTATAGAGAATCCATTGCAACACCAGAAGTGGTACTAGTGTGTTTAAAGAGACTCATGCTGTGCTTTGAAAATCATATTTATATTGATATTATATATTTATATTCATATTCTTCTTTCTTCTCATACTCTTCTCTCAGAGGTCACCAAAAACCTAGAATCTCTGCAACTTCCTAGGGACGTTGGCTCCTTAAGCATATTTTACCGCCTGTACCACGATAAGTGCTCTGTAGAACTGTTTTCCCGTACCCCACCCTCTCCTTTCCGTCATAGAACTAAACGTGCAGGCTTGCAGTGTCATCATTCCACTGTTGAGGACATTTCTCTCGTACCATTAAAAGTGGAACACCTTGCCTGCACATGTGTTTTCTCCTTCCTACAATATGGGATCCTTCAAACGAAGCGTGGAAGCACCTGGCGGGCCAACATGGTAGCGTCAACTGACAGGACACTGTAGTCTTTTGTCAGTTGCCGCTGAAATTTGAGCTTTCTTTTCGCTTACCATCAGGCGAAGCGGAGCCACTATGCTGAGACAATATATAAAAAAAAATGTACAGGGCATGAACACCCAGCCGTCGATGAGCGGTGCGATTGAAAACGAGGCTATTGATATCATGTCGAACTATTCCTCGGAGCAGAACCTCTTGTACAAGATGAGATATACAAATGATCTCTTTATAACTAAGTACATAACGCTGATAAGACGATCATCACCAACTGACATTCCTCTAGGATTCAATACTATTTGATTTTCTTCATCTGAGCAATTATCAATGCGTTGGGTGTTTAGCTCCTCCATCTCCATCCAATTCGGTCCAGTTGTTTTTCGAATGCCGTTATACCAAGGCATCTGCAGTCTTCCTTGCGGACGTTTCTCTCACCATGATCTCTATTCCTTCGATTAGGACTGTACAGAATAATTATTTACTAGGTATTAAATACCGACTTAATTGCTTAGGACATTTTGCCAATAATTTAGATACTATTTTGAATAAAAAATTGCCAACCCATGGCAACTTCCGCTTCGTCGTACGTTTGACAACGTAAATCCTATTTAATGAAGTCTGAAATTACGTTTACATGGAATAAGAAAAATATGTTTTTGACCAATGAGAGAATTTAAAAATGAACGGCGATCGTAGTTGTTGCGAGCAAAAAAAATGGTTGATTTCTTCACCCTCAAGACCACCCTCACAGATAGAGAAACCAAGTTTTCTCAAACGTAATGATGTGCACTGTGCAACAGTGGCCAAAGAGAATGTGACAAATTGTTGTTGTGATGCAGCTGGATGAAATAGCTCTATAGAATAAAGGTTTAGATGGAATCGTAGGTTGAATTGCATTTTTTTTGACGAATTCCTTGTCTATTTATGGCAACTACAAACTATAAGAATTTGGCGCTGTGGTTAGTACTACTTTGACACCAACGCTCGCGGATTCGATTCCCACACACGACAAACATTTGTGAGCATGCCTGTTGGTCTTGATCTAGGTGTTTTAAGAGAGGTAGGGCGCATCAAAGTAGCCGGTCCAAAACCGCAGCGAAATAACAATTTCGTGGAGAGTTGTCGTGTTTCTGCGAGTAAGTGAGATCACCGGTAAGCTTGTGTGTGTCGACAATTGTATATATCGATTTCATACATACATATCATCACGACTGTCTCCCATTGGGGTAGGCAGAGACTGTGGAACAACAGGTGGACCGATCCAAACATACCCCTCTCGCTTCTTCCACACTCATCAACCTCCTCAAGCTTACTCTTCGGTTTTATGTGCTTTTGATTTCATGATTCTTTTTTAGTGAAGATTTAATACGACGAGGGTGTAGTTACAAACTACAAAGTTATGAAATCGAATTTTTTGAGTGAAAAAGGAACAAAGTTTATTGAAGTCGATATTTATATATGTGCTATATATATATGCTAGTCTCGATTTCAATGAAGTCAGTTCCACTTTTTTATAAAAGCTTTGTTAATTTTAAAACTATGAATGTAAAATTCTTTAACATCTGAACAATAGTCGCCCCGCAATAGCTCAGTATCAAAAATTCAAGAGTTGCCTGCAATTAATCTGGATCCCCGTCACGGAGCACGGATTACGTCTCCAAGTCAAGTCACCGGTCCCATTAAATGAGTTAAATAATTCACATAACTTGAATCGCTCCCGAGGGTTCCGTACCCACTTCCACGTCAACTGGCTAAAATAATTAAGCCAAGAAAATGACCCAAGGGATGCGGCTTGCAGCACAGGGGTGAGCGGAATTCACGGAGCGGACAGAATGTTTTTTTTTATATTAGAGAGGTGCAAACGAGCTTATGGTCACCTGATGGTAAGTGGTCATCACCGCCCATAGGTATCAGCAAGACCAAGTGGTCACTGATGAGTTGTCAGCCTTTTTAGGGAAACATAGACTCCTTTCTTGAAGGCACCCATATCGTATTTGTTCGGGAACACTTCAGTGAGAAGTTGATTCCACAATTTCACCGTACGTGATAGAAAATGCCTCAAAAAGCGTACTGTGGTGGATTGCCTTTTATCAAGATGGCGAGGGTGAAATTTAAGTTTGTGGCGAGTGGTACGGTAGTGGATCTCAGCGGCTGTTGAACAGCTCCTCCGAACACTGCCTAAGATGTAATTTAAATGGTTTTTTTATACGATTAAGGTGGAAAACTTGCATACGGCCAGCCTGATAGTTAGTTTATATCGAATTAAATATGCGGAGCACAGCCAATGAAACAAACAGTAAAACGAGACTGACTTTATTATAGTTTAGAGGTAGATCTAACAATCGCATTTCGCAGCTACCTACATCATACTTATTATTAAATACACACTATTCTTCCCTCTCTGTTTACAAAGTAATTTATGAACTATGTAATATACATACCGCGTATATACTTACTCTAACATACAGAAATGAATGTGGAACCTAAATCATAACTCAATATGTATTTTTTGTGTACTTAAATAAACATAACATATATATATATCAGATATCTCTAATATGTATTAAACATCTACTCGTTGTGAAAGAAGCGCTATTTAGAAGGTGATACCGCGAGGGTTAGTGTCTAGCCCGTATCTAATTACCGACTTACGACATGTTCGCGGCCGTGTCTCAATGACAGCGTCCGCCGCCGCTGAATGGCGATGACGCTGCGGGCGTAGTCGGGGCGGTGTCAGCCGCTATTGCCGCCGTCAGCTGTTCAGGCCCGGGCTCGACGTTACCGCCGTCATCCTCGGGCTGCTCCAGGATCGACTCTCGCGACTCCCTTCCCAATACTACATTTGGATCCCAAGAGCGTACCGAGTCATCACCAATCTCTGCACTTCCCTCTCCCCCGTCTATATGTAATAGATCTTCGAGTACATGTATTTGTTGGAGCACAGTCCCTCGAAGAACACTGGGTATGATGACTCTGTAGCCATGTAAAATAGAGCCTTGCTCGATGCTTAAAAATGGTTTGATATTAAAATATGGCTTCATATCTTGCAAATTGCAATATTGCCATGTCGTGTTAATATATTTCATTATATTTGCAAGGTCACATCGGTATGATCCGCTGTATGTTTATATTTTATAGGTACAGCATTTTTAATAAAATTTATATATATATATATATATATATCTACGCGTGTTTTTTCTTCACATTCTACAACCGGTAACCTCGAAAGACAGTCCGCCACACAATTATGCACGTACCCAATACATTTAATTTTGTAATTGTACGCTCCGAGAATCACCGACCAACACTGAAGAATACTTTCGCCCATCAAGTGTACCCCTTTGTTCTCGTTGAAAATCGAAGCCAACGGCTTGTAATCTGTCACTAGTGTAAATTCACGACCATAAATATAATCATGGAATTTAGTCACTGCAAATATAATAGCTAACCCTTCCCTGCAAATCTGCGTGTCATTGCGTTCAGCGTGAGACAACGTGCGCGAGACGTGAAGTACGGTGCGCTGGGGCGCTCCAGGCGCCGCCGGGCGCTGTGTTAACACCCCCGCGACACCGCCCGGAGATGTGTCACACGTCACCGCAATCGACAGCGACGGGTCGAAGTGTGCCAGCACTGTACAATTTAATAGTGCTTTTTTTATCTTAACGAAAGCATTGTTACAGTGTTTGCTCCAAATAAATTTGTTTTCCTTTTTAAGTAAATCGTACAGGGGGCTCAAGACGTCACTTAGGTTAGCTAAAGATTTGCCATAATAATTTACAAGGCGTAAAAACGCCTTGAGTTCTTTCACATCTTTCGGAACAGGTGCTTTGTAGGCTGCGTCGATTTTTGATATATCTGTATGCAACCCGTAGCTGTTAATTACGTAACCGCGGTAAGATATCGGTTTTTGAAAGAAACTATATTTCTTAGGCTCGATTCGCAAGCCGCAGTCCGACAACATTTTAAATCCCTTTAATAAATTTGTCCACAAATCAGTGTCATCCACGCCGCAGACTGTAACGTAATCTAAATAACATGTAACTTTAGGCATTCTCAATGTTTTATCCATAATACGTTGGAATTTATTTGGAGCATACTTAATACCAAACGGTAGCCTATTAAAACAAAACATCCCTTGTGAAATCACGATAGTACATAATTTTCGCGATGAGTCGTCTAATACAAATTGTAAATACGCATTACTTAGATCAATTTTTGCGAATAGATTCCCCCCCCTGCAATGAAGCAAAAATGTCATCGATTCTCGGAATCGGGTACTTATAATCAATAAGTACCGGATTTAGTGTAGTTTTGAAATCGCCGCACAAGCGTACCTGACCGTTTTTCTTAAAACCGGGTACCACGGGCGTACCCCAGTCGCTCCACTCTACGGGCGATATAACGCCAGCCGCCTGCAGCCGCCGCCGCTCGGCGTCGACCGCGCCGCGCAGCGCGAACGGCACGGGGCGCGCGCGCCGCCAAACCGGCGTGGCGTCCTTCTCTATTTCTAACTTTATAGTTGCTTTGTTAAATGTACCAATACCGGACTCGAAAACATTAGGAAAACACCATGTTAATTCCCTTACTGCTTCGTCAGCAGTTGACGGTACTATATGAAAACAACTGGTTTTGGGTGCGCTTGGGAATTTAATATTGAATGCTCTCATCCAATCTCGACCCATTAGGGACGGGCTAAACTCATTGTCTATTACGACCAGATACAGATTACTTTTAAATTCGCCATCAATTTCTATAGAACATGCTAACTTACCCTTCGGTTTCACCTTCTCACCACTATACATTTGCAACTTACACTCGTATGGATATAACTTAATGTCTTTAAAAAGCTTTTTATATGTACCATAGGATATTAGGCTAACCGCCGAGCCGGTATCGCCTTCTAACTTAATATGAACATTGTTTATTTTAGCTCCAATATACCACCGTTTGTCCGTGTCACCGTCACTCAGTTGATACACCGACAACGTGCCGCTGTCATCGGAGTCTGATGAGCTCTCCGCCGCCGGCTCTCCGTCTACTCCGTGCACCTCCTTCTGTTTACGAGAACGACACATTTTGACTATGTGTCCCTTTTTACCGCACATATAACACTCGCTGTTAATAAATGAACACCGGTCCGCCGTGTGGTCCCGGCCGCACCTATAACACCGCCGCTGGACCGAGCGCGCCGAGCGCGCTGCACGCGGCCCGCTGCCGCCGCTTCGAGCCAGCGGAGGGCGCGCGCTGCGCCGCTCGCCGCCAACTGCGAATACCTCGCTCGCAGCGACGCTGCTGCGAGTTGCTCCAGCATGCTCCGCCGGCGCCGAGTCTCGTACCGCCGCCTCAAGCGACAACGCCAGCTCTGTGGCGCGCACCAGTGTCAGCTCATCGTCCTTCTCCGTCATAATGCGTTGCCGAATACGATCACTATGTACGCCGTGCACGAACTGGTCGCGGAGGTTCTCCTTCAGCGACTCATTGCTTACAAACTTGCACGATTTACTCAAATTTTTCAATTGCACTATGTAGTCACTAATGCTTTAGCCTTCGGCTTGTTTACACGATCTGAAGATCATTCTCTCAGCAATGACGGACCTTTTAGGTGACAAGTGTTCGGTGACTAACTTGTCGATATTTGCAATAGAAACGTGTTCCGGTTTTTCTGGATAGCAAAGGTCAATTATGAGATCCAACGTTTCTGTTCCCACTAATGCCATCAAGTACCGCGACTGTTCTTGCAACTTGATATCGTGTATAGCAAACCACGCATCTAGCCTGCTCATGTATGTCGGCCATTTGTCCACGTGCAACTTGAATTCTTTAATACCACTCAAATCGATTGTACTACTCACTGAGCGAGATTCCGGTATGGACATGATTATTTTCATTAATGTTTGCACTGATTATTATGAAAAATAAGGGTTCTTCGTCGCCAAATAGTTTATATCGAATTAAATATGCGGAGCACAGCCAATGAAACAAACAGTAAAACGAGACTGACTTTATTATAGTTTAGAGGTAGATCTAACAATCGCATTTCGCAGCTACCTACATCATACTTATTATTAAATACACACTAATAGTAAACAGTCACCGCAGGTGTGGTGACATCAGGGGTGTCATTCGTGAATTGCCAACCCGGGGGAAAACTCTTCACAGTATGTCGTAGCCCCTCATGAAAATCAATACAGCCAACTCATGTGAAGCGGTTACCGTAGCCAATGAACGCTTACGGAACATAATATTGCTCGCATGATGCCACCTCCGCTGCTAACACAGAAAATCCTTAGGAGCTCACTGGTGACCTCACTCACTCGCAGGAACTCAACAACTCTCCGGATAATTGTTATTTGGCTGCAGTTTTCTGTGAGGTGGTGGTAGTTCCCCCGACGGGTTGCTTTGATGCGCCCCACCTCTCTTGCCTCTCTAGTCGATGGTGCGTACCAGCAATACTCTTTGTATTGCAAGCATTCCGGTGCTAGAGAAATTACTTTACATCAGGAGGGCCGGCTGCTTGTATGTCCCCCGAAAAAAGAAAATTAGAAACCGATTTTCAAACTGGACCAGTGTGGTTCAATCAATAGGAGAATTTTTTAACCAATAAGCCGATAAATGATAAATTGATACATTTGTGTGTATGTGTATATTTATGTATATTATATATATTTATGTATTTATTTATGTCTATTTATACATATAATATTCTATTTCCTTTGAGTTATGCTCTGCACCACCCTACCTTGTTTCTTCACTTCTGCTCTACCCTAAGGCTATCTGGATAAAACATCGCATTGCATCGCGATAAAACTGCCGTTGTACTGACACTCTTTTCATTGTTGTTTTCAGGAACACCGTTCCTATATGAAATTTATATGTTTGTCTGTGCGTTTGTCTGTGTGTGCGTTTCTTTGGAATATTCGAATTTTGACTCCAGATTCGGATTCAGCATAAAACAGTAGAATAGGAATATTCAGGAACACCGTTCCTATCTCTTAAGGAACAAGGTCAAAATGGCCGACACATTAAAAAAAAAATTTGAATTGTTATATAATTGACGAGCCAGGTGTTCCTCTGGCAATGCAAGCATGCGCATTCTCAACTGGTTTTTTATGTATTTTTCTTTTGGTGCATTAAAGTGTATTGTATTGTAACTGCCTTAATCTTGATCCGCGAACTAGCCAGCTGCACGTTCCACTTTCTCCCCCGACCCGTAGCGGTGAATTGGGTTACAATGCGATATCAGCCACATCGGCTCTCCATAGGTATATTCCCTTCATGTTAATATGTATTCTGTCCGTTCAATACACTCCCTTTGGCTACGCGGCGGGGGACTGCATACGTCCCCCGGTATCTATGCACCGTTGTTTATTTGAGTTCAAATGCAATTTATTTGACACCCGTTCGAGACGACAGCGCTCCGTTTTATTTAAGCGCAATTACCACCCGCGTCGTTAAATGAATAAATGTACATAAATTACAAGATTTATACAGGGTGCATCGAGGGAACGTCTCTAAACCTATAATATATATAATTTAAGAGAGGTAGGGCGCTTCAAAGCAGCCCGTCTGGGGAAGTACCTCCGCCTCACAGAAAACCGCAGCCAAATAACAACTCCCTAGAGGGTTGTTGTGTTCCTGCGTGTGAGTGAGGCTACGGCACCCGCTTTACTTCAGGTGGCCCGTGTGCTTGTATGCCTCCCGACGTAGTATAAAAAAAATAACTGCTCACTACTACTATCAGGCTGATGTAATCAGTTATTTTTATTTATATTTAATATATTTTTATTTAAGCAGTTATTTATATGATTTTTCGTCACCACAGTGATATAAAAAATATTTGTGCGTTCTCTACGACAACTTATCATGTTGTGCACGGCTAAAATTAAAAATATGGTTTAGAAAATTACGATTAAAATTTTTTATGTATTTTTTTGTAAATAGCTGCAATAGATTTCCTCGTATTATAAGTAAAGAAAGTAGTATCAACTCTATATAATTCCAAGTCGACTGAATGCACCCGGTCTGTACCAAAGCCAAAGCACAACTGATATAAACCCGATAGAAGCCGAAATACGAAGTTTACCGAGGTGCATTAGGATAATAGGAATACTGTATATGATATACGATTGAGAAGTAGTTAAGTGTTACATTCTATTATCGAAACAGGCATAAAATTGTACCTTTTTGTATTTCCCAACTACATACTCAACGAGCCCGGTGACGGAGGGGTTAAAACTAATACTTTAACACCACATTTGTGGTGTGCCACATGTTTGTTTGTTTTTATGTCGATGTTTTTTAAGAGATATAGGGTGAATCAAAGCAGCCGGTGTTGAGAAGTATCTCGCAGAAAATTGTAACCATTTAACAACTCTCTGTAAGTTTGTTGAGTTGCTGCGAATAAGAGGATTTACTAGTAAGCTACTAAGGAATTGCTGGTTAGCAGCAAGGTTGGCAACGTACGAGCAATAAGCAATAAGTTCTTCCTGTATTGCAAGCGTATATAGGCTACGGTAACCATCATCAGATGGGCCGTATACTCATATGTCTCTTGAGGTTATATAAAAAAAACACGCAAAACTACTAAGCCAATTTTGATATATTTTTCGCAATGAAGCTTAAATGTTTAGCCTAAATTTTCATTCTAATTTAGAATATTTTTTAATATCTGATTAAAAGCTTAGATGATTCTATAGCTGTTCTCTTTGGGTGCGCATTTTTTCACGTAACTTTTTAAGTCCGATTATATATTATTGTCGGACAAATTACACAGCGCCATCTAGCCCCAAAGTAAGCGAAGCTTGTGTTATGGGTACTAGACAACTGATAAACATACGTAAATACATTTTTTTTTTTGTAAATACATACTTATTATACATAGAAAATACCCAGACCAAGACAAACAGACATGTTCATGCACACAAATGTTTGTACTGTGTGGGAATCGAACCCACGAGCGTTGGTGTCAAAGTAGCGTAACAGCGCGTTTCACCACTGCGCCACCGAACTCGTCATTATATATTATATATATTACATCATAATGATCACTCTTTATAATGTCACTAATAATACATCTGATTTATATTAATATTTGTTTTCATATATTTCTTAATCAAAAGTGTTATTTATCCGCATTGGATTGTAATGAAAAAATAAATGGTAGTAAAAAAACAATAGGTACGACGACAAGCGAAGCGAGAAGAAGTGTTAGATAGAACTATGAGCGTACAGCGCGCGAGCCGAGCGAGCGAGGCGGGCGTGCCGCGGCAGCGGCCGGCGAAGCGCCAGGACCGAACATTATATGTTATGAAGGAAACTGTTCTGAAAACAACATTATGAGTTGAAGTATGATCTTAGTAATGCCATTATTAATAAAAAACAATGTGGTCACAGAAAACAGGAAAGGAAACAGTTCTGAAAAAAAATATTAACTTGAAGCATGTTCTTAGTAATGACAGAATTAATTAAAAAAATATGATAACTGTCTGTTATGAGTTCCGTTGGTAGTAATAAAAATTTACGAACAAAAAAATTATGAAGAGTGATTAATATGAACACAAATTGGTAGTAAAAAAAAAAATAGGAATAAAATTTTCATGTGAACCAATATGGACCCATTCTCTTTGACCAGCATGCTGCTAGTCTCCAGGATGTACCACATGTATCTTGGCTCCGGCATAACATTAATGATGGTGATTTTTCACCATAAACCTCATTGCGTATCTCACAGATATCCGAGTGATGTAAGGCGTGCAAGTTTAAACCCGAGGGTAGCGAGGGCGGCTAATTAAGGGAAGTAGCTTGGAAAATTGGGGGGACGGGATCTGTGAGCTGATGGCTTTGATTTATAGGTTATCCTCGTACTCTGTCATATAATAAAGATACCATTGAGTGTTGTTGCATTTCAGTTTAATTGTGGGATAGTATGTATCCCAACGTGTATGTATGCGAGAGCTGGGTTTGGCATAGAGCTTGAAAGTAGAATATACACTCCGTCGAAATACGAGCGTTGTCCAAAATCTACGGCGTAATGCTTGTTAATCGACTTTGCAATGAAGATGTAAGTAAGAAAGATTGGTTAGGACACGTAGAAAGAATACAAAGGTATTAAAGACAGGTAGGGCGTATTAAAGTACCTTCATCATATAGAAAACTGCAGCCAAGTAACAACTACCTGGAGATTTGTCGTGTTTCTGCGTATTACAGACGTCATAAGTAAGCCTCTAAGGAGTTGCTGCGTTAGCAGTAATGGTGGCTTCACGCGAGTGATACTTTATGTGTTAACTAAATAGAAACTCTAGCGATAGAGTACAAGCAGGAGTTGGATAAGTAAGGCATATCAAAAAAAGTTTCCTGAAGTAAAGTTAAAGGACTTTGAGAAGTACGTATCTCCATCTCATAGAAGATAGCAGAGAAGCAACTCTTTGGATGTCATTCACTTTAGTCAATTGTTTTTTGCGTCAGATTCAGAATGCTCTTTCCCCAAACTTAATCTTTAAACGTCCGACTTTTACCCACCGCTGTCTTATGATTTTTAAATATGGCAGCACATATTGTAGAATTAATTCTACCCGCACTGTCTTAACTACAATAACATATTAATTGCAGACAGCCATTAATCCAAGTAAACTCACAAATCAAGGGAGGATGTAGACTGGCTCTGCTGAGCCGGGGATTAGTGCTATCGGTTCGATGACAAATGTGCCCTGTACCATGAAATATATTGTATTTCTCGATGTACTATATTACAGGTGAAAGCTGTTTACGACCTTTCAGCTGACGTCAATCTGATTACCGAACACACGCCAGTAAATTACTTGACGTCGCATGAAGGCAAAAATATATTTACATGTACCATAGTCAATAATGACCATCTTCCTCGGACAAATCACCCGGAGCATGTGGGAGGGCTGAGTAATCTTTTTTTTATACCACTAAGGTGGCAATCAAGCATACGGCCTGCCTGATGGTAAACAGTCACCGTAGCATATGGCCATTTGGAACCAGGAGTGTCACTCATGCGTTGCCGACCCTCTAAAAACCTCTTTCATTCATTCCTTGAAGAACTCCATGCTGGAATCCCTTGGAAAACCCTCGGCTGGGAGCTCATTCCACAGCTTGAGAGTTCTCGGAAGAAAACTTCTCTGGAACCGCACAGTACGCGACCAATGCGGTTCCAGTGTGTGAGGGTGAACTCCCTCTGAATTTCAACACACACACACCCCAAGGTATGGAAATACTCTTCTACGGACAGACTATTCGAGTCCCGAAATCGAACTGCAGCATATTCGAACCGCAGGAGCCGTGGAGCACACGGGCCTAGTACCCTCACTCATCAAAACGTAGTGACCAATGGCCCTTCCATTGGTCAGTAGGCTTCAATCGCTATTTTAACCAATAAGCCGGTAAGTCCCGCGATGTTGATTCATGAACTAGCCAGTAAGAACCTACTTTATCTCCCGATCCATAGCAGTGAGGTGCCCTTTGTTTTTAATTATCTTATTTAAGTTTAATAGGTTCTCAATTGATTATTTCCTTCATGCTACCGACCGTGACTTTCACTGCTGCATCTCCAATACGCAAGAGAAGAGAGAACATCAACATTCTCACTCAAACCCTTCTTTTTACTGAATAGGGTGGAAATAGTCCATTCATACCGCATCAAAATTTGATAATTCTAAATTTAAGAGAGGTAGGGCGCATCAAAGCAGCCCGTCTGGGGAAGTACCTCCACCTCACAGAAAACCGCAGCTAAATAACAACCACCTAGAGAGTTGTTGTATTCCTGCGTGTGAGTGAGATCATTAGTAAGCTCGTAAGGAGTTGATGTGTAAGCAGCAGAGGAGGCATCGCGCGAGTGATATATATTACAAGTATTAAAAAGACTACGGTGACTGCTTTACATTAGGTGGGTCGTATGCTTGTATGGCTCCCAACGTATTTATAAATAGGTATGATTTTAAGAGAAGTAGGACATCTAAGCAATCTGTCTAGGAGGGTACATCCATCGTATAGAAAAGTACAGCCAAATAACTCCTATGAAGCTGCAATAGAATTGTTTATTAGCAGCAGGAGTAGCGGCGCCCGAGCAAGGTGCTCGGGCGCCGCCACTCCTGTTGGCAGGTTTTTTATTTATATACTACATCGGGAGGCATACGATTCTCACTTACACCTTAGCTGCTAACACAATAACTACTTAGTAGTTGTAAGGAGGATATAACAACCCTCCAGTGAGTATTCCTCAACAGACTTGCCTTGATGCGCCCTACCTCTTTTAAAAACAACCAGACCAATAGAAACAGACATGTTCGTGCACACAAATGTTTGTCCTGTATGGGAACCACGAGCTTTGATGTCAAAGTAACGTAACATTGCATTTCACCACATTAGTGACATTGATCGCGTTAGATTATAGTGAAGAACTTATTTTATATTCCTCATTTGCATACTCGCTAGACATGTCGGATTGAATACAATCACACCAGATACAATTGTAAGAAATTTAAAAAATCTGTAATATATTCTTGCAAATAATGTATTTGAATCACTTCTCCACTGAGTTCTTCAAAAGCTCATGCTTGCATGCTTGCTAACGTTCCATAAAAAATATAAAACACCCAACTAACCTATTTTAACACTGAGTTTAGTTCAAAAGTATCTTTTTATTTAACTATTAGTTAACTAGAACCTCAATTTCCAAAGGAGTACTTCACCGCACTTGCAGCGGCCATATCTCAAACTATTATCATACATTAATTAAGTTACAAACACTATTATATACCGACGATGCATAGTAATTAATTTCGTGAACAATGTCCGCAGAATGGCTGGAAAATACATTTTCGGAAACGCCAAATTGCTGTGCAGCAGTGTTTGTGGATGCCGTTGACGATAAATGATCTTGTGGAACGAAATGCATTATTCATGCACAATTATTGACCGGGAGTCACTAATTAGAAGCAAGAGGTCAAACGGTAGATAGGTGTATGGCGTAAGTATGTGTAAGAAAAATCTGACTTTCCCTCTGGTTTGTCGAGGTCTGACGGCAGTCGCAAGATTGACTGTCAGCATAGATATGGCGAAGGCGTTCGATCGGGTCTGGCACCGGGGTCTTCTATCGAAGTTACCGTCATGCGGGCTGTCCGAGGGCTTGTGCAAATGGGTCGCCAGCTTTTTATCCAACAGATGCATAAAAGCCGTAATTAGCGGTGGATGCTCCGATAGTATGGATATCAATGCTGGCGTCCCTCAGGGTTCTGTACTGTCTCCGACGCTGGTTCGTCTGATGTGATTCGATTCAAAGACGAGCTGTGAGAATTATCAACTATCCTAAGCTTACACACGGTATTGAACCCTTAAGTTTAAGGAGAGTTTTTGCCTCTCTTTGTATGTTCTACCGATTGTACAACGGGTTGTGTTCTGAAGAATTGTTGTTCGAAATTATGAACCGCACCGCTCGCCGACTGCGCATGCTGGAACAGCAACGGTCGTGTCCTGTTCGGTTCCAGATAAGTTTTCTTCCGATAACCCTCAAGCTGTGGAATGAGCTCCCAGCCGAGGTTTTTCCAAGGAAGTACAGCATGGAGTTCTTCAAGGAATGCGTGAAGAGGTTTTTTAGAGGGTCGGCATCGCATGGATGACACAGCTGGTGTTGCAAATCTCCATGGGCTACGGTGACTATTTACCATCAGACAGACCGTATGCTTGATTGCCACTTTAGTGGTAAATAAAAAAGTCCCTGCAGTGGAATGAGTAAGGGTTGATGTGGTGGTACAAGTCTTTCAGATAAAATGAGCGATAACATTGGCTTACTTGTTTTTTATATATTTTTATTTTCACCACATGGCAAGACCGTCCTGGTCACTTTCGTACATTAACTGGGTCATCCACCACTATCAAAGATCAGTTCTCCATCAAGGAACAATCTTTATACAATTTTTGAACAAAATAGAGAATCAGACGTCACAGTTTTCAGGGCTAATGTGCCGTGCCGATGGTATGCACATCTTGAGGTCGGTGGAGCTTCGCAAAAACCCAGCGTTCTTTTAAGGATAACATCAACCGAAACAACTTCACGGATGTGTGTTACTTTGACCCGATAAGTGAGGTTACTAAGCTAAGCTCCTGATGAGTTTTCGTGTTAGCAGCTGGAGTGGTAACTTGTATTATCTCGTAGCACTATTTGTATTATAGACGTCCATACGGTAAACACATCACGTGCGCTGTGTGCCCGATTGTCTCCCGAGGTGGTGTTAAACAAACTAGTATAAAGCAACTGCATAATCAAAATGCTTATACGAAATAAGGAAAGAAGATATAAAATACATTTATTATAGTAAAATAAGGAATATGTACGGTCATACCTAACTAATAAATATTAATTTTAGCTCTAATGTGACAACCACTCGACGAACACTACAGTACAGTAAGTTATGCCCCAGTGCTAGTTTTCATTGAAACCACTCATGTCGCCACGGACGCTGTGGCCGTTACAATAAGGCACAATAATATCTAAGTTACTGTATTTTTTTATTATGTACTACATTTATCATATGATAACTAGCGACCCGTGCCGGCTTCGCACGGTACCCGACCGCTATCAAACTTAACAACATCATTCGCTGGGATAATGTGATGGTTGTCCAAAAATTTCATCAAAATCAGTCCCGCCATTTTGGAGTTCACAGAGAACCAATATACTTTGATTTTTATTTATGTAGAAGGTACAGTATAACATAACGTAGTAAATGGAAAAATCATCAACCTCACAAACTATTTAGGTTTGGAAAGTCACATACCAGTATTCGGGAGATCGTGGGGTTAAGGAAGGAGAGTTTATTCATATTTCAGTGATGAAGGAAAGCATCGTGAAACACGTACGTCCAAGAACTTCCATTTCGGAAGTAGTAACCTAACCTGAGGGAGGTCTAGTTTTCCATCTGGCTCCATGTCAAAATAGGTATCTTCGACAAATCCTTAGGCTTAGGTAGCTGGTCTTACCTATCTTAATGGATTTAGAAACGGGATATGTAGGATGCCTAGGATGAAGAATTCCTCGCCGATTTTTCAGCATCACGTTCGCCTGAAATCAATTTTATCAATTCCCTAGGCAAGCTTCTTTTAAGCAAGTCAAAGTCAAAATCTTTTTATTCCGTAAAAATGGCTACATTTGTTTGGAATTGTCACAATTTTCCCTACCGTGCAGTTCATGACTAGGTGAGCACTGATAAAAATACTGCCAAGCTTATTGATAAAGACATGGAATTCATCTCGAGCCGCTCCAGCAGATCGCGTCGTCTGCATTTTATTTATTTCCATTTGCGAAGTAATCTCGCGCCAACAGCTGCTCCGTCGATGGCTGCCATCAAAGCTGCGTCGGTATTGGCAACATACTATGTTGATACTATGAAAAGTTTAAGTGGCGATTTAAATAACATTTTAGGAACATCTGATCTTGATTACTTCTTTACGAGCTCGGTGGCTCAGTCGTGAATGGCGCGACTTTGACACCAACGCTCGTGGGTTTTGATTCCCACAAAAGGCAAACATTTCTGTGTATGAACATGTCTGTTTGTCTTAGTCTGGATGTTTTAAGAGAGGTAGGGCGCATCAAAGCAGCCTGTCTGGGGAAGTACCTCCACCTCACAGAAAACCGCAGCCGAATAACAACTCCCTAGAGGGTTGTTGTGTTCCTGCGTGTGAGTGAGGTCACCAGTAAGCTCCCAAGGAGTTGCTGTGTAAGCAGCAGAGGAGGCATGGCGCGAGTGATACTTAATATATCGCAAGCGTTAATAGGCTACGGTACCGCTTTACATCAGATGGGACGTATGCTTGTATGCCTCCCGACGTAGTATAGGTATAAAAAAAGAGACACTACTGACAAGTTTTTTATATGCAACGTCGGAAGGCACACAAGTATACGGCTCGCCTGATGTAAAGTGATTACCGTAGCCTATGAACGCTTCTAATTCTAATACATCAAATATCAGTCGCCGATGACAAATTTGTTGCTAACACAGCAACTCCTTAAGCGGTTACTGGTGATTTCCCTCACCCGCAGGAATACAACAACTCTCCAAGAAGTTGGTTGTTGGTTGGCTGCAGTTTTCTGTTAGGTGGAGGTTCCTTGCAGACGGACTGTCTGATGCGCCCTACCTCTCTTAAAAACGCCCTGACCAAGACAAACAGACATGTCTATGCACACAATGTGCTGTGTGGGAATAGAACCACAAGGGTTGATATCAAAGTAGCATTACTAACCACTGTGCCACCAAGCTCGCCTAATTCGTTTAAGTCTTCTAGTTGATTTAATGTTTCAATGGCGGATTTTTATAAAGATTTTCTTATACGAAAACGATTCATTAAAAAATACTGGACAAGAAAAAAATAAGAGTGATAGGGAGAATAAAAGTAGGCCGACTGACCAAGTACAGAAACAGAAATACACCTCAAAGAAAACCGCAGCCACATAACAACTCCTTGGAGGATTATTGTGTTCCAGGGAGAGGGAGGTTATCAGTAAGCTACTAAGAAGTTGTGGTAGTAGTAGTGTTGGTAACGCCACCACCACACCACATCAACCCTTACTCATCCCACTGCAGGATACGGGTCTCCCTTCAATCTAAGGGGTTTACAGCATGCTCCGCCACGCTGCTCATAGACGGACTGGCGGAGGCCAGTGTTTTCAAGCCGCCCGAGGGCCATTGACTTAGCTTAACGACTGCCATCATCGACAACAGCCGGGACCGACGGCTTAACGTGCCCTCTGATGGAGAAACTCGAGATAGATAAACCCATCCATGGATAGGCTGCGGTCAACGTTGCTTAACCTGCGTGTTCGGTTAGAATAACACGCGCAACGACGCCATCGAGCTCGCAACGACGCTGGTAATAAATACTTTCTATTTTGATGAAGCGTTCACTAGACATCAGTTGCACATGCTTCTATCCAACGTTTTATAAAAAAATACATATGCATAATTCATTACAATATTCTTTATAACTTCTAATAACTAATACAACCGCAAATAAACTTTATTCATTTTTGACGAAGTCCTCATACGCAATAAATTACAATTTCATTAACTAATCGCACAAAACGAATCCAAAGCACATACAGCGAGCAATCAGCCGGTTTACCAAGCAGCGGATAGAGTTGATTAAGGAGCAGGTCGACCCTTTGTCGGTGGCAAGCCCACTGTGCTCATAGAATAAGTGAGCATTTTTTACCTACGGCCTTGAGTAACCCTGAGGTTACACGTAAAAGTTGATGTTTGTAATTATATGTTGTTATACAAGGTCAGTGCTAGCTATTATTCTGGATGTAAAATAGATAGACATTTTTTTTTCTTACAGTAAGACTCAAAAGCTGTAATGAGAAAAAATGTTGGAAATCAAACTGCAGCAAGTGTGTTAATGAAATTGTAATAGCAGTGTTATTTAAAGGAATACATGTTTTTTGGTTTCTCATTATTGAGTATTGTAAATTTATCAATGATCGATATCATCTCATCCGAGCGTTGATAGTAGTAATAAGCTTTTGCTTCGGAGCTTAAAATCAGTTACCTGAGCCTAAGGACTGTCAAATATTCACAACTAAGAGGGAAAACTACACCTTTTGAGGTTAAATCACACGTCATTCGAAATATAATTTCTTAGACGTGCAGGTTCCATCACGATATTTTCGATCGCCTTCGTGCAAATGATAATTACGAATTTAGTAACGCATGCTTGCTTAATCACATCATGATTTGAATCAGTAACAGTAGGTTAACAAGCTGGTTCTTTTTCTACTAGGTCATCGAGACTTCTGCTAGCTAGATTTAGATATACTAGCCGTTTACTCACTTACCTGTTAATCTAAATACGAGTATGTTAACAGATTTCCGCCAGTTCTCAATATCTGCGTTTAATATATTGCCAGGTATATAACCCGAGACCCGCTGCTGCTGTTTTTTTTTAATAAAACTTCAATCAGATGAATGATTACTGGTAATATAATGTATTAATAGTGATTGTCAATTTAAATAGTCGGCTGAAGCGGATGAAGCAGCGGACTAGGACCCGTGTATTTAATGTCTACGTCATACGGGCTGTTTTGCCATAACCACCACGATTGGCATAAGGATTGGTGATCGCATTGTAAGGCAGTATGCGAAGTAGCTAGCTGCCCAAAATCCAGTAATATTTTCCTCTTTGCCGGATCTTACGCTCGTGGGTTTGATTACCACACAGGGCAAACATTTGTGTGCATGAACATGTCTGTTTATTTTAGTCTAGGCGTTTTAAAAAAAGGTAGAATGCAACAAGCAGTCTGGGGAAGTATCTCCAACCTCACAAAGGGCCGCAGCCAAATAGCAACTCCCGGAAGGGTTGTTGTGTTCCTACGAGATTACTGAGGTCACCAGTAAGCTCAGAGGTTACATTGCGAGAGTGATACTTAACATGTGTATCGCAAGAATTCATAGACAACGGTTACCGCTTTACATGAGGTGGATCGTTTGCTTTTATGCCTCTCGTCATTCTATACAAAAAATATGTCGTAGCTTGTTAGAAAAAAAATCGTCAATATAGAGTAGGAGCACTTTTTGTTTTTCGAAATGTATCATCTGTTTTGCACTAAACTTTTAATCTATGACACAGTCGAAATACCAATACGGGTACACAGACCTGCGGCAAACATTGAGAGGACCTTTGATACCCAGTTACTCGTATAGACGTATTTCTAATATTGTCGATGGCCCTTCCTCTGATCCGTACTGTACGTACTACGTAGGTGGATATGTAGGCAGGTAATACAGTAAAAAGATTAATTTTTCTTCCTACGAAATTTGTCACAAGTGAATATATTTCATTTCTTATATGAAACGAAGAAATGTTTTAACCCACTCCAGGTTTTCAATTATACTGTATGTCCTTTTGTGTGTCAAAGTCAAAGTCAAAGTCTAAATCTTTTTATTCCGTAAAAATGGCTACATTTGTTTGGAATCGTCACAATTTTTTTCCCTACCGTGCAGTTTATGACTAGGTGAGCTCTGATAAAAATACTGCCAAAAAACTCAGGCATCCCTCTTTTGGTATCCAAACAAATTTACATATTTTATTAATTACATTATAATTGGATCGACTCACTCCCAGGCATTTTTATCATTAATATAGTCAGATACTTTATAATATGCCCTGCTACACAATTTGGCTTTAATAGTAGTTTTAAATTTGTTAATTGACAATTCTCTTATATTGCTGGGAAGTTTGTTATAGAACCGTATACATTGCCCCATAAAAGAATTACTTATTTTGTGGAGACGGCTTGCATGTAAGACAAGATTATGCTTATATCTAGTATTTATGCTATGAGTATCACTCTTTTTACAGGTGGGCCGTACGCTCGTAGGCCTTCCGAATTTGTATAACAAAAATTTTATGCGATATATTTCTTTCCTATTTACAACTTCACGGCATTTGCCTTGCGGGGTAGTTCATTGTTCCAATATTGTCTATGTAACTGTTCTTTATAAAAAAAATAATTAAAAATAAATATACTTTCATTTTTCATCATATTAAATTAATCTATGAAACGCATATCGTCGCTCAACCTGTATTATTAAAAATACAAAATGGACACTTAAGTCTTTTTTTTATACTACGTCGGGAAACATACAAGCATACGGCCCACCT
The DNA here is from genome assembly GCA_947507595.1 of Pyralis farinalis. Lineage (NCBI taxonomy): Eukaryota > Metazoa > Arthropoda > Insecta > Lepidoptera > Pyralidae > Pyralis > Pyralis farinalis. Next base: position 1,710,775 of record OX382274.1, read on the forward strand.
GATGTAAAGTGGGTACCGTAGCCTATTTACGCTTGCGATATATTAATTATCACTCACAGCTACTCCTTGGGAGCTTACTGGTGACCTCACTCACACGCAGGAACACAACAACCTTCTAGGGAGTTGTTATTTGGTTATGGTTTTCTGTGAGGTGGAGGTACTTCCCCAGATGGACTGCTTTGATGCGCCCTACCTCCCTTAAATTACGTAAAACATAACCCTTACGTAAAAAGAACTTACAAAACGATAAACACCCAACAAACATAAGAAAAACACTATATACATAGGAGTAAACATACTTTTCATCTAAAAGAAATTCAATAGGAAGAAATAGCTACTTGGAAAACTATTCGACGCAAATATAAACATTGGGAACGCGGCGCGCGTATTACTATAAAAATGTATGTACTTTATATACCGTATAACCGGAGACGACCTTCGCAGCTATCTGATTATAGGACGGGCCCATCACATTATGATAATGGACAATTGCCGACGGCTGGATGTAGAAATGGATTGATTTCCAATTTTTCCGCAGCCCTAGTCGAGTCGGCTGATTGATTTCTAGGCTGCTGCCATTATTGCTATAGGTTTTCGATAATTGCTGTGAGAAATGTTACTGTTTAATCTGAGGTTCATTTAAATGTGTTTATTTTTCATACAACGTTGGAAGGCGTACAAACATACGGCCCACCTGATGGCCTATGATCGTGCTGTGTTCCACTCCGTCAGATTTTTTCTGTTATGGTGGGGCATAGCATGGTTTCTTGCTCTAAATATCCGTCTGGGGAACCACCTCCACATTACAGAAGACCGCAACTAAATAATTTCTTCTGAACAACCGCAACTAAATAATTAATTCTTTCTGAAAAAAGTGTAATGTCAATGTTCTATGACATTTGTACGTTTTCATAAATGTAAATACATCTTAGAAGTTCATTGCCTATTACTCGTTAATCTGTAAAGCCTGCTTAGCCGTGATAGTTTTCCTTATAAATTCTCTATACGGACTACTATATGTATATGATATAAACCTATCTAACGTGTGGGGTATCCACACCATTCCTTGTTTACTTGAACCCTAAAAAAACTAAAATGTAATTTGTGCAATAAAGAGTTTACAACAACAACAAACTAAAATGGCTACCGTAGCCTATGAACGCTTCAATATAAGAAGAATTTCTTGCATGTTACCATCTATTAGAAACTCACGGGTAACCTCGCTCTCTCGCAGGAAAACAGCTGTTTTCTGTGAGGTGGAGGTACTTCCACAGATGGGCTGCTTTGCTGCACCTTCCGATGTTGTCAAAAAATGATTTGATTTTAAATTACGTCACCAAGGAAGCGTGCCCAGTGATATAACTTTGTAACAACTTACCGTCGCAGCGTAACGTTGTTATCGATTACGTATTATCGGAACAAAGTTAGGGCGTCGTGCAGTGTCGCGACTTCATACAACATTTTATTATAAATATACAAGAGATATATATATATATATATATATAGATATATATATATATATATATATATAAAACGTACCTCGTTGTTATTAAATTTTATGAAGTTGACAGGAGTTAATAAATTTGATTTTATTAATAGATAATAATGATTATTTTTTATGTAAAACAGTAAACAAGAAATGAAAATTTTATTAGTATACTCGTATTTATATGTAAATCATTATATTTTTAATAAAAACCACTTTCGTAAAAAAACATTTATTAACAACCCAAAACGAATGTTTACAAAATTGTGACGCTAAGTTTTCTCTTCTGACGTGCAGTAATTTATAATATTAATTAACTATAGTATATCATGTATTTAAATATATCTTCACGCTAGGTCCCTTGCGGGGTAGGCAGAGAAAACCGCGCACCGAAAGACGCGGTCCTTGCACACTTCACTCGCTTCTTTAACATTCATTGCTGTTTCATGCACGCTCGCCGATTCCTAGGGCTCCTGACATCACTCTCTTATAAAACATGATCATATTGGTCATGGTAGGTTAGTTTTTAACAACTCCCTAGAGGGTTGTGTTGTACCTGCGTGTGAGTGAGGTCTCCAGTAAGGCAACTCCTTGTAAGCAGCAGAGGAGGCATTGCGCGAGTGATACTTAATATATCGCAAGCATTAATAAGGTACGGTACCCGCTTTACTTCAGGTGGGCCGTTTGCTTGCTTGCCTCCCGACGTAGTATAAAAAGTTTTAGTCTTGCTCGGCTTCTACATCCTTCCACTTATGTATTGTATATCTGCTTCGTCATTCTTTCATCCTGCATTATTCCTACATGTCCGAACCAATGGAGTATGCCTTTCCTTATCTTAACATCGACGCTCTTTTTCAGACCAACTCTCTTTCTTACATCATCATTACGAATGCAGTCACCAAGCGTTATGCAAGCTCTGATAATGCAGGAGTTATATGCACACATGATAATATCTCATATACGAATGAATATGTATCATGTATTTGCCCTATTAATTATAAAAATATAAAAAAAATGTATTTACATATATTTATTTTCTAACAATAATAAAAATAAGAAAATATTTTTTTCTAGTTTATATTAAAATGGTCAAAACATACCATTTTCATAAATTTCAAATAAATCATTTAGAAAGTATTGACAATTTATTTTAATGTAGAATTTCGACACTACGGGACAGGCCCACCACTCATACCCACCACTGTGTCTCCTGTGTAGCCAGAATTACCAGCGGCGACCACCAAAAAGACAATGAACAGTGAACTGTCCCGGGGGTTAAACTACAGCTGCCTTGGAACTCGCAACGAATTTAATTAGAAGAAATTTGTAGGAGCAGGAAGTTTTGGAATTGACTTCTCCTCTTGGCAAAGTGGGAGACAGCAATATGACAAATAAGGCATTAAAAAACCTCAAAGAGATGGCTAGTCAAGTGAAGCTCAACTGCCGTGCACCACGGTTTATCAAATATCTAACACTTCCACACTAATAAATGCTGATAATTATACGAAAAAGTGGTAATGAAACAGACCTAGGTTTTAGGTCAAGCTGGCGTCAAAGAAAGTTGGTGAGCTCATGTTATATAAGTCTCAAATCAGACCGCGTATGAAGTACTGTAGTCAGCTCTCGGTGGGAGCACTTGGTTACCAGTTAGGACCCTGTGACTCGGTGCAAAGACGAGTTGTAAGGATTTTCGATGAACACAAACTCACACAGGGTATGGAGCCCTTGAGTTCAAGGAGAGATTTCGCCTCCCTTTGTGTGTTCTGCCGATTGTACAATGGGTTGTTCTGAGGAGTTATTCTATATGCTGCCAACAGCCTCGTTTTACAATCGCACCAGTATCCGACGGTTAGGAGTTCATCATTCAGTGTGTAACACTGGAGCCGCATTGGTCGCGTACTGTGCGGTTCCAGAGAAGTTTTCAACCGAAAACTAATTAAGTTGTGGAGTGAGCTCCCGAGGTTTTCCCAAAGGACTAAAGCATGGAGTTCTTCAAGAAAGGCGTGAAGATGCTTTTACAGGCAACGCAAAAGTGACCTGGTATTACAAATGTCCATAGCCTACGGTAACTGCTTACAGCTTGCAGGACCTATGCTTGTTTTCTAACTTAGTGGTATAAAAAAAAGACCCTCGCCACATTGTGCGACGTGATAATGAGTGAGAAATGTGAGAACTGACATTCTATTTGGTGACGAGTGTAAATTAGGTTCCGGAGCCAAGTTTCAGGTAGGTATTGCCACTTATACGGATACCTGTATACCTTAAACTAAGTTGTGCAACTTTAAATCCGAACTTCTTCGTTGCCGTGAATAATAAAAACCCTTAGCAAGTTTCCAATCTCTTTAGAGATTCAGCAGTGTTGCTTGAAGACTTCAACGTGGCAGGGTATTTAGTAACCGATTTCAAAAAAGGATAACGTTGTTATTTCGACCAGCATATTCTTTTGTGTATTAAAAAGATAAAAATCATTTATTTGCCATTACATCCTTACGAGCACTTAGACACGTCTTACATTCTATAAATTAGATCATACTGTATGTAATAATTTTCAAAAGATTTAGTTTTAATCTCTCTTTTTTAATCTATCAGCATTTCGAAAATGACCATTGGCGATGAAGAAATGCCAAACGAAACTTGCCCATAATGTGTCTTTTTTCAAAACATCAATATATATTACAATAAATGTATGTGAGTGTACATATAGTGATATCAAGTGGCACAATTAAAGATATATTAATACCTGTGCTGAATCATTTCCAAACATTTTCGTCAGTTAGATATTCATCGATTTTGTAATACAACCCTTCTTGCAGAGTGTATTTTTGATGTACCCTTTTGAACATATTGTCAGGGACGGACAGATATTTATTTGTTTAAATAGTTCTCTAAGTGATTCCCTGGAGCCCATGTTATAAATAGAGTGCATATTGTGAGTAGTGATTCGACTTACTCGGTGACGCAGTGGTCAGTAACGTTACGTTGAAACTAAGGCCGTGAACTCGACGCACGCGGGCGGAGCGGGCGGCGCGGGCGGCGACATGCGCGTCTTGATGAAAGTTCATAGATTTGTATGAAACTATGTTGGACGACAGCGGGCGGAGCGGGCGGAGCGGGCGGTGCGGGCGGCGGCACGCGCGTCGAGCTATTGTCGAGCGGTGACCGCGCGTTCGTATAGTCGTAGTGACGTTCTAGATAGGTATTTTACATAATGTCCGCAACAAACCGAGCGATCTGGCCGCTGGCGTCGTGTACGGACCACGGTTACCTCTCGCACCGCTCGCGCCGCCCGCGCCGCCCGCTCCGCCCGCGTGCGTCGAGTTCACGGCCTAACGCTCGTGGGTTCGATACCCACACAAGACAAACATTTTTGTGCATGAACATGTCTGTTTGTCTTGCTCTGGATATTTTAAGAGGGGTAGGAGGCATCAAAGCAGCCCGTCTGGGGAAGTACCTCCACCTTACAGAAAACCGCAGACAAATAACAACTTTGTTGTTGTGTGCCTGCGTGTAAGTGAAGTCAGCAGTAAGCTCCAAACGAGTGACTGTGTGAGAGAGTAACTGTGTTAGCAGCATATTGTAAGCTTTCTTAGGCTACGGTAATACATCTGATGGGCTGTATGCTTGTATGCCTTCCGACGTCGTGTAAAAAAAAACATTATGATAATGGTATGGTACAAAAAAATCTTTGATAATTGTGAATGAAAAAGTGTGTGAATGAAAAAATGTAAAGTGGTTATCGTAGCATTTGAATGGTTGTAACATTAGAAGTAACAGTTGCACTTTGCCACCTCTACTGCTAATACAGCTGCTCGTTAGGAGTTTACTGGTAACTAAAGTCATTACACTGCGCTACAACCTTCCAGGAAATTGTTATTTTTCTGCAGATTTCTGTGACATGGAGGTAATTCCCCAGTCGGCCTGCTTTGAAGTGTTCATCCTCTCATAATACTAGGTATAATATGGACAGTAATTAGCGTACGAGTACCTATGAATCTCTGAAAGCTTGCAATACTGGAAGTATCGCTCGTGAACATCGTCACACCTTAATACCTTACTGATAACCTCACTGAGCGGCACAACAACCCTGAAGGATGGTGTCAACTGGCTGCGATTTTCTGTAAAGTGGAAGTACTTCCCCAGTTTAGATTCAGCTTATCTGTCTGAAACACACGCTGACATAATTTTAAACTTTCTTGAATCATATAACTTTCTGACTTTCAAAATCGAAGGTCTAAGGTTTATGTTTGAATCCCACCACCACTATACATTTATTACTATTATAATATTTGAAGAAACAGGGGGATCTATGTCTGAAAAATGAAAGCAAGTTTAGTTTTCCACCTTTCACGGATCCCAAAAAGCGGCTGAGATCTTCCAAGATTGTAATAGCACATTACCGAGCACCCGCCGCACCGTTCGATACGTATCCCTCGGACAATTAGGGTCGCGCGGACCCTATCTGCTGCAATTTTCCACGCCACTTGCCTTAATTAGCCAACGTTCGGGACCCTTCGGACACGCGCGCCCTAAGACGGGCTCAAGGACGCTTTAAACTTGAACATCACATCAACCCGACTCATTTATGAATCTCCGGTTTAACTGTATTAAGATACGATAGCGCTTAAGTTCACAAAGTTGCATTAATGGCGAGGATTTATGGCGGAATTGTAGACTCACAAGTGAATCCCTTTGTTTAAGGAAGTCGCAGACGGTTCAATTTTGTCATTTTGTATCTTTCGCACACACCACAAAATTTAACAAAACTGTACTAGGAATTCATTAGTGAACCGATGCAATGATTCAATTCAATATTTATCGCATTCCATAATGGTACAATTAAATGTAATAAAGGTTCGTTGTCGGGCACAGCAATGGAAGAATTGCGGCAAATTTAATTTTGCTGTTTATTTCATTGTGACTAAATATACGTTTAATAATTTTATTAATTATTGTATTTATATCAAATCTTGATCATGTATGTATTCATTTATATTATAGTACTAGCTGAAGCCCGCGGCTTCGCACGCTTGAGATTTAGCCTTTGTTACTCTACACTCTACAGCCTTCAAATTTTTTCTGTTACAAAAAAGTCAATGTTCATGACCTTTCTTTGTAAGTAATTACCCTAGACTCCAACGCGTGGCAAACATATTAACAAACATATATAAAATATTTCACGATTCAATTTTTATACAGTGCTATCTATTTATTGATGATTATACGGGAGGCAACGTACATTTATTTTATTTTTATTACATAAAAAGTGCGTAGTTATTTTATGTTACCAAAAATACGTATTCTGTGAAAATAATAATAAAAATAAAATCGCAAAGTTACCGATTTTTCCCCCTAATTAAAACAGTTTTTCATGTTTTATGCAGGAACCCTAAATATTTACGGGATAAAAAGTAGCCTATATTCTGCTCTGAACAATCCTCTACCTACCCATGAAAGTCCTGTCAAAATCGGTTCAGCCATTTCAAAGATTAGCCCGGACAAACAAACAGACAGACAGACAGACAAAAAGTCAAAAATGCATGTTTAGGCTTTGGTAACGTGAAAATAACAATATGAGCTTAAGATAAAGGTTTTACTTTGAAATCACAGACAGACACTTCAATTTTATTTATATGTATAATGATTACTTATTAATTCATATTGTTTTTAATTCTTTTTGAACTTCATAATTGTCTAATTCTTTTACTAATGTTTCTGGTACCTAATTTATTATATATATTTATTATGGACATAGCATGTGCGCTTGATGAGTAAAGTTTTAGCCGGGACACCGGAATGATATTAGCACATAGCATCATTCACTCTCGTAATCCTAGTCTGAACACAGAGAGATTGTGCATTTGAATTCGGCCATATTGTCTAGAGTCCAATGCAATTTCATGTTAGTTAGGTATATTATCTCTTGTTATAGTATTTTCTTTCGTTATGAACGGAACAATAAGTAGAAGTTTCAAATTTAATGTTGTTAAAAGTTCAAATTTACTTTTTTCCTTACATACCTCACTCGCATCTTTACAATATTCACGCACGTCGGTAACTTGGGCTCCTGACATCGGTTTCTGATACCGTTGTATATTTGCATAGTTACTCTCGCCTCTTGCATTATTTCTACATGTACGAACCAATGAAGCATGCCTTTTCATATATCAGACCAACTCTTTTTCTCACATCTTTATAGTCTTTATGGATATTTTAACAGAAGAAAAATGTACAGAAAAATATAGATAATAGGTTCAGACATTACGATGCGACGGTCAAATGTTTTTTTTTTGCATCTTCGGGAGGCATACAAGCATACGGCCCACCCGATGTAAAGCAGTTAGCCTATTAGCACTTGTAATATAGATTAATAATCACTTGCGCGATGCCTCCTCTGCTGCTTACAATACCTTAAGTTCCTAAAGAAAACCGCAGATAAATAACAACTCCCTGGAGGGTTGTTGTATTCCTGCATGTGAGTGAGGTCACCGGTAAGCTTCTAAGTAGTTGTTGTGTAAGCAGCAGAGGAGATATCGCGCGAGTGATACTTAATATATTACAAGCGTTAATAGGTTATCGGTAACCGCTTTACATCAAAATATTAAACATTTTCATTGCCATGCAATGCTAATTCCGCGAATATAATTCGAGTCTTTGCTTAGGTACAACCGATCTGTCTTTGTGTCTACTTCTGCTCGATATACAATCGCCGTCTCTAGTAAATAGTTATCGATATTTTTGAACGAACGCAAGAGGTAAGATATTGGACGTTACAAACAGGATCTTATAGCTATTTCTTGCATCAACACCACTTATAAATGGCACGAATGCATTTTTTTTGACAAACCAAAGATAAGGTAAGAGATAACCGAAGGGGTTTAGAGCATACTCCACCACGCTGCTCAAATGCGGATTGACGGAGGCCAGTGTTTTCAAGCCGCGCGAGGGCCACTGACTTAGCTTAACGACTGTCATCTATCGACAACAGCCGGGACCGACGGCTTAACGTGCGCTCCGAGCACGGATAAACTTGAGATAGACAAAGCCATCCATAGACAGGCTGCGATAGACGTTGCTTAACTTGCGTATTTGGTTAGAATGACACGAGCAAGAAAATATTTCAACACAATACGTGTAATGAGATAAGAAGAGAAAAGAGTGCACACCAAATGTTATTCAGACATTTGAATCTATGAGCGCTGATTTGTATGCACAAACGAAATCTCGCCGCCATTCCCGCCGCTGTATGAATGAAGAATCTTACACCCCGCATCGGCTAGTGAAAATCTCAGCGCAGAGATTTCTTGGAAAAACAATAGGGGATTGTGAAAGTGGGATATTCGTTGATGTCGTGATCGACATTGGGAACTTGAGTTACGGTAAACATGTAGAGCAGTGTGTCATATAGAGTTCTTGCCTCTTTTTATCACCGATGTCCGGAGACATACAAGCATAATAACCATATGTTGTGAATTTTTACCAGAGGGAGACTTTGTACAAAAGTCGTCTGCGTGGGTACCTCTACCTCACCTATTTCTACCGCCAAGCAGCTATATTAATTACAACTGTGTTCCGGTTTGAAGGGGGGATATGGCAGAAAAATTACTGGGTACTGTGACGAAACATAATAAATAGGGTGGGCAACGCAAGAGTAACAACCCTGGTGTTGCAAAGTCCATAGGTTACGGTAACTGTTTACCATTAGGCGGGCCGTATGCTTGTTTGTCACCTTAGTGTTATAAAAAAAAACAGCCTTAGGTCACAAGACATTGAACGAAACATACCCCTTTCGCTTCCTCCATACCCATCAACCTCTTCATGCATGTTCTTCGAGTGCTTTTAATTTGGCCCTTTTGCAACACATCACTAATTTGATCTATATGTGTGCATCTACGGGGGGCTGCGTATATCCATACAATCGATGTATAAATAGACAAACATAAAAATAATAATGAATATTAAAGAAGCCAGTGAGGTGTTGGGTAAGGACCGCGTCTTGAGGCGATCGCTCCTCTCTGTCTACGCCGCAAGTGACCCTGGTGTGAAAATGTACACGCATACATAATAAATTATAACTTGTATATATAGTAGCTTTTGCATGCCATTTGTAATATTGGCGGAACATGCTGAACTACTCCATATAAAATTTTCTATTGATGTACCATGTATCCTAGCAAATAAACAGTATTTCATTTCATATATGTATTCACCTCTATTTGATAACCGATATTATCTAACTTTCTTGTTGAGTAGCTATTGACAAGCTCTCTTAATTATAGGAATCAATGGAAAAAAAATCAGCATCGATTATTATTGAGACGACAATTGGTGCGAAGACTAGTTAAAACTAATCTGCAAAATATTATATAAATTATCTTCAAGGGACTTGGCGTCCCTTGCGGGGTAGACAGAGAGAACCGAGCGCCATGAGACAAAATATATAAACTGTCCAATTCAATATCGGTACCGAACTTGAATGCTTCTTGTAAGGTCGATTATTAATAAAATGTCTGTTAATTAATAATAAACAACTGCACTGGAAAGATTTCTATGAATAGTTTTCTTACCACGGGCCACACAGACCCATCGTCGGCGTCGTTCGACGGTGGCATCGCGGTTAATAACGCGACTTACTAACGCTCACAGGTTCGATACCCATACAGGACAAACATTTGTGTCCATGACTTTGTTTGTTTGTGATGGTCTGGATGCATTTAAGATTGATATGGTGCATCAAAACAGCCTGTCTGGGAAAGTACGATCTGTACGATGTCTGGGGAAGTTACTAAATTTGTTTGTGAAGAATTCATTATGATTGTCGAAAATTGAGCTCGTTGTAAACATATTTTCATTCATTTTTATTACATACTTGTAATTATTTCAAATCTTTCAGTACCTACACAAACTTTGAAGATAGGGTCTTTTATAATCCGTTGAAAATTTGCTAAATACTTTTATTATGAAATGTTCTAGTGGATCCAAGTCGTAAATTTTAGTAAATATATTAATTTTCAGTCAAGCAGTGATAACCCAGTGGATAAGGTACGCCCTATTTAGCAACTGGTCCCCGGTTCGAAACCTTGCATGTACCACTAAATTCGTGTTTACGGATTTTTTTATTGTACATGTTTGTATCACTTGCTCGTCGGTGATGGAAACATGGTGACGAAACCCACACGTCCAAGAAATTATATTTCGGTAGACCTGTGACTTAACCTAAGAAAAGTCTGGTTTCCCTCTGGATTGAAGAGGTGTGACGGTAGTCACTTCTTGTCAAAATCAGTATCTTCGCCAAATCATTAGGCTTAGGTAGCGGACCCCGCCAATCCGGATTAGGAAACGGGATAACACTAGGAAGAAGATTCATTTACAGTCAATTCTCTACACATAGTTATTATTATTATTTCTGTTTATTGGATACGGAACTTTTTCGATTAATCAAAATATTCTATGTCAGTATTTACATTTTTATTCTCCAACTTACATTATCTACATCAAAGCTTAACAGCGACCCAACTTTAAACTTCCATTCGCAGACCATTTCATCATAAAACTTTGTAATAATCCCAGAAACATAAAACGAAACTACGTCTCGAAGTGCGCCAGTTTCGCGTTCCGCTTATCTCGTGCAATATTTCACCTGCACGTGAAACAGTGTAGTTACCTGCGCCGAAATTTCGACAAACAACAGCACAAATTCGGCGATGGCGGCAGCTCGCTCCTCGGCCGTCGCAGCCGCTCCTGCCATTTGCATCTCATTGAGAATGCAACCACTGGCTTCACACCCTCTTCTGCCGTGCTTACGAACCATTGGATGTGGTATTAATTTCATATTGTCCAAGCATTTTCCGTATTTACTATCTTTTGTAGAAATTAGATTTTCTTCGTCGACGGCAGTTCGCAACTCGGTCTTTTCAAACGCTTGTAGTATTTGCATCTCATTGCGAATGCAATCGTTGGTTTTACACTCACCAGTATTACTACTCCCAGCAATGGATGTGGTAGATTTTGACATCATGTCTTACACTTTGTCGATCTTAACTATGACTGTTCTGGCAATGTAAAGAGACTTGCAGTCAGATACTTCATTGTCTATGTTAATTATTTCTATTACATCCACTTCAAATGTCACAGACTAATATCCGCCCTTATAAATGCTTTACATGTCTGGAAATGTTGCCAATTGATTCACGTTAAGATTTCCAATATACTTATATTGCAGTAGGACATATTTTCATTATTATGTTTGCAAATAAATCATCATGGAATGTCATAACCAAATGCGAATTATTGGCCTGTGGTGCTACGAATTTCCTGATGGACTTACAAATAAGCGTTCATTAGTCGTTGTTCCAACTGAACGATAAAATTGTTTTCTATTTGCCTGTCTCTTCTGTAAATCTGACTAATCGGATTAGATCGTTTGTCTATAACCTTCCTGATCCATTTTTAATTCCACCATTTACTAGCAAATGGAGACACATTGAAGTAGACTGGAATAATTCCACCTCATACCCGCAGTGAAATAACAAATCCACGGACACAAGGACCTACATATGGAGTAACGCGGGACCGACAATCCCTGCATTGCAAATGTTCAAAGGGTACGGTAACTATTTTAAATCAGATAGGCCATTGTTGCTTGTGTCTTACCTGACTGACAAGTTCTTCTGTGCTGTCAATAACTATCAAGTTTTCAGCTTCTTTTTGCATGATATTGCCGAAATATATTAGTAAGCGCTGTAGTCTTTCGGTTGGCTATTGTATATTTAATATCGACCGATGAGAGAGAACAGACACATTTGGAGAGGCCACGATAACTTGAATTCATCAAATATACGAGTGTCAAAGTCAAAGTCAAGTCAAAATCTTTTTATTCCGTAAAAATGGCTACATTTGTTTGGAATCGTCACAAATTTTTTTGTTTTTTGTGTAGTGTATCTCCACCACCATGTCATGTATTCTATTTTATCTCTCTCTCTCTCTGGCTAACTTTGTCCAGATTTTTATTACATGCAATAATATAAAAAGAGATTAAATATTTTATCAGTTGAGATTGTGTCTTGAAGAGTATTCAATATTTTTAATTTCTGAAGTTATTCCGAAATCTTTAGCCATAAATACTTGTCATCAATTCTTCAATTATATACACCGTCACAAAATCAATACATAACCCCAATAAGATGCCAATCCACCCTGTCGATATTCAGGATAGTCTATGTACAATTTAGATTTATTGGCGTGGTTAATAAATTTGGATTTTTCAGAAGAATCACTTTTTATCTCGTGTCTATGTAAATTATTTTTCACGTCATCATCCATAGGCTATTAGAGTATTGTTTCCTTGTTTTCATTTCACACTAGAAACCTGTATTAAGCTTATTATTCTGTTACTTATCTTCTTATAGATTTGCATCTCATTTCTAATGCTACCGCTACTTTCAGATTATTTTGTATTAAATCTGTTAAATTTTGGATATGGCATTATATCATTAATAGTTTTTTGTTTCATCTTATTCTTTCCTTTATCGTGTGTTATATTTTGATCGAGCGAAATTGCTAATGTTCTTCTATCATTTCCAGCAGTGTAAAATCATAATTTATGTCAATATTGATATATCACTTCATTAATATATTATTATTGAGTATATATAGTTAATTAACCATAACTTTAAATACTTGACTGTTGTGAATTCCTCAGTGTGTGTGCATTAATTTAATTTAATCATTAATCTTAATAAATACCTCTATTCTATTTTACAGTACTCTTCTGACCTTCTGCATGTTTACGCATGTTGAATCATTAATACAAATATTCTTCTGAAATATCAAGAAGCTAGTGATAAATCCTTCCTCCCATAAATGTGGATGAGCTATCATTAAATAATAACAGTTAAAATTTACTGCTTTTTATTGCACTGCCGCATCCATAAAACAATGGCTCGTTAAAACTACTATACATCGAGGCGGAGATTTTGCAAGCAATTTCCGCCTTAGCGACGAATGCAAATAGGAATGAAATGTGTTATTTATCGTCGAAATTAGACGCTGTTAACTACTGCATTCTGTGGAAAATCGCTGCACTATGACATACTTACATACATTCTGACGTGATTGGGGAATTTATGTGCTTACATTTTCTAATGGTTTCAACACTTCACGTTAATGTTAGAATTGTTTTCCTTTATTTGTACAAAAAATAAAAGAAACTTGGTTTCTTGAATTTCCAAGTAAGTAACAAAGTACTTCGTGAATTGCGACGAAAGTTCCTCATTGTCATTTTTAGAGTTAAATGCAACTTCACATACCCATGGTGCATCCTGATATTAACATACTAGATTAATTTCAAGGCGCACCATGTCCACCACAAAAAAGAGTACATCCAAATAACAACAACCTAAACACTTGTTGTACTCCTGCGAGTGACTGGGTCACCGATGAGCTCCTAAGAATTTGCTATATTAACAGGACGTAAAGCACGAGCGATACTACTTATGTTACATATGTTCATGGGCTACGATAACCACGACATATCAGATGGGTCGTATGCTTGTTTGTTTTTCTTCGTTGTATAATGAAAAACATTATTTTTTTTTATTATTTTTTTTTTATTCCACTAAGGTGGCAAACAAGCGTACGGCCTGCCTGATGGTAAGCAGTTACCGTAGCCTATGGGCATTTGCAACACCAGGGGTGTCACTCTTGCGTTGCCGACCCTGTAAGAACCTCTTCACGCCTTTCTAGAAGAACCCCATACTGTAGTCCCTTGGGAAAATCTCGGCAGGGAGCTCATTCCACAACTTAATAGTTCTCGGTAGAGAACTTCTCGTGAAGCGTACAGTGCGCGACCATTGCGGTTCCAGTGTGTGCGGATGAACTCCCAGCCGCCGGCGAGCTGTGCGATTGTAAAACGAGGCTGTTGGTATAATGTCGAACAACTCCTCAGAACACAACCCATTATACAGCCAGTAGAACACGCAATTTTTATAAATTAATCTGTTATATACTAATTCATTAATTTTAAATCAAGTTTTTGCCTTGCTTTGTGTGATCTACCGATTCTTTATATAACCGCACCGCTCGCCGACGGCGGGGAGCACACCCTCACAGACTGGAGCCACAATGGTTACGTATTGCATGGTTCCAGAGAAGTTTTCTTCCGGGAACTCTCAAGTTGTGGAATGAATTCCCAGCCGCGGTTTTCCCAAGGGACTGCAGCATGGGACATTCTATTTATTACATTTTATTAAACTCTATATCTCTACACAAGGCCCCTCGTGTGGTAGGCAGAGAGAACCGTGCGCCACATGCGAGTCATATCATTCCTTATCTATCTTGTTCGCTTCTTTAACATTCATAGTTATTTTCATACATTCTCGCCGGTTCTTAGGGCTCTTAACGCAGCAGTATAGCGATCAATATATTTAATACGTGAAACAAAAACTATATACCCCTTTTAAGAAAATTACGCGGACGGAGTGGTATGAAATTTGGCACAGTTAATTTTTATATGGAGAAGTGCAGAAATATATATATTTTTATAACAATACTTAGAAAATACATTAAATAATAAAAAAAAACATTACACACACTACCAACTGTTTGACATACAAACACGTATATACCTAAATATACTCTTTTGTTCATCGTTAAAATCTATGGACAAACTGAGAAGAGATTAATATTATTATTCTATGACATTATTTGTTTATGGTCTTACTGAATGTCAATAATTATGATAATGCCATAGTCGTAGTTTGCCTAATAGATATTTGTGCTTTATAACTATATATTAATACGTCAAAGAAAAACATAATACATATTAGACTATGATCAAACAGTCACACTGAGATTATAGATTATCGCTAAACAGTCTTTAAATAATATTATTGAAATAAAATATGCATTGTTTACTTTGTTCATACATTGTACATTTTGAATGAATGAATGAGAATGTAAAATACAATGTAAATTGACTTATTCTGGCCAAAAGTTAGTACATTTTATAATATACTATTACATTAAAATAGACAAATTAACTGTGCACATCTGGGATTTTTTTAATACTTAGCCAAGCTATACCATATTTTTCCTATGACGGTTTTTGTAGGTACTAGCAGCTTACGTAATAGAATAAATTAAAAAAAACACGTGCAATGATAATGGAGATATATTTTCACAAAAGAACCTTAACATTCAAACTTAAAGATCAAGGATTTTAGCATAAACATTGCCACGCAGCAGCCAGGCAGCAACGGTGGCCGGTGCATGCGGTTCACATTTCAGATGGCGAACACTCGCAGAGACGACCGCAGCAGCCGAGGCATAGATGACCGGTGCAGCCATGGCAGCGGCGGTATGCATCTACTAACGGTAGTGGGTGGGTGCCGGCCGGCAGTAGTTCGCATGAACTAATCGGGAGCGGAAGCATACAAAGTTAGTAAGTTAGATCAAATTGCCTGTAAATTTGACTTTCGCAAAATAACGCCTGAATTTATTAAGGCAGCAATGGCTCTCATTCATTATGTCCATCAGCTCGTTCATCTTATCACTCAATCCACCTCTTACATTCCACGTGCCTATGCAGCACTCGGCTCTCTTCGACCCACCGGAATTGGCGCTGCATGCTGAGTGGCGCCCCCCACCGCCGCATGCACCTATGACGCCCTAACCTGCATATCAGTGCGCTTTTTTTTTTTATATTAGTTCAGCATAGTGGCCCCTCTTTGCCTGATGGTAAGCGAAAGAGGAGCCCAAATCGCAACTGCAACTGACAGCATACTACATCCCGCATCCTGTCAGTTGACGCTGCCATGCTGACCCGCAAATGCTTTCAAAATTGCAATCTAATTGATTGGAAGGGGTCACGAACGAGCACGCTTCTGGCACATAAACCCCTATTTAGTTTGTATTCTGTTAGTATTGTCTTAGGTTTTCGCGATTGTTACACATTGAATTAACAACAAGGAAGGAAGTCTTCCTTCTTGTACGAGTGGTCGCAGGAAGGAAGTCTTCCTGCGACCACGGATGCTGCAAAGCGTTCGAAACGTCAGGTTCAACAAAATAAATAAAATACGCGACACTTCCGTTAAAAATTGTTTAATTCAATTTGTATTCTGTTATTTAAATAATATATATTCAATTTTTGGGCTTTACCTGTAGCTCCTACCACTCTATGCCACCCCTGCATCTGCAGTGGATTTATCTGCAAAACCGTATGCATAAAAAAAAATCGTTAATCTTAAAATAGAGTGGCAAATGACCAAGCATTATCCTTTTGGTGGTGGTGTGGGTACTTTCCCAGCTGCTTTGATGCGTCCTACGAGGTTAAAAGCAACCAGATCAAGACAAACAGATATATTCATGTATGCACATCGTTCTATATAAGAAATTGGTGCTAAAGTAGTATTATTAACTACTCCTATGGCATCATTGTTATTTAATTGCATGGTTTTGTATAAGTTGATACGTCATGAACCTCCCCCGCCGTTCTGACGGAGGCAGGTAATAACTGTTCTAAAATAATGTCACCGAGAAGCACCTCCCTTGAAACAATATTTATGTTGTTAATTGCTTTCAGCTAAGTAACCCTTTTTGACCAACATTATATAAAGGGGATGACCAGGGGCGTACTCTAGATTTTAGACGGGAATTAAAATGTATATTATGACACTTAACTCGAGCCGTCCATTAACAATTTCATTTTGTTCTCAGCTGATTTAAATGTAGCGGATTTTATTCAAAATGGATTCGAGGGTTTAATCCTTAAGGCGGTAATTGGAACTGTTTATCGGACTCGTACAAGAAGGGTTCCGTGCCAACATTTCTGTATGGGTACCCCATGGACAAGATGGCGATTCGCAAGATGGCGCGCATAGTAAACAAAGAAGCTCCGCAGAACTAAAATAATTAACAGTTAATCATATAAAATAGTAAGCAGTCAATCATATTCAAAAAATGACATATTGATGGATTGTTTGTTAGTTTCGACTGTGATAGTATTTGTGTTGACTTTTATAAACAATTGTGTTGTGAATTTTAACTAATTTTTAGAAAGACGCTTATAAGTTAATATTGAAATTTATTAATCCACAATAACAAATTACAATCTTCAAAAACGAATATGCAATGCAATTATCAGCATAAAATTAACATTACGACGAGACTAAAAACTATTATAAATATTTTAACGTACAACTCATTCGCTTCTGTATCGGTAATCGGAAATTGACGCTATTAATGACACTACAGAAGATGTAAACCGAAGTTACTCGAACCTGAGGAAATCAGATAATGACAAAGTAAAAATTCTGCGTAACAAAGTCACGCCATTGAAACAATTACTTGAAACAGCAGACAATGAAATTGAAAATATACTGAGCAAAATCCCAGTGACGAGAGCAGCCAGGGCGGCAAAGGTGGCGGGTGCATATGTTACAAGTACCGACGACGAAAGCAGCCGAGGCAGAGACAATCGGTGCAGTCATGGTAGTAATGGCGACGGTAGTAAGGAAGTGCCGCCAGCGAACAAAGTAATGAACTTACTTAGTTCTTTTTTAAATTTCTTATTGACGAAAACACTCAAAAGTTGTTTGGATTGAATTGATTGATTAGGTATAAGCCCGACGAAGAAGGAAAAACCTATATCTTGATTAATTTTCAGCGTACAATATCAAATATATAGATTATAGGCATATACAAAATAGTTCAGTAGCTGTTTATTTTTCAATAATAAGAAATTCGTATAACTTTAAATTTTCAATAATTATTATGATGTCATTTGTGCTACTGGTTAGAACTTTGACAACTTCGGTGTCGCAGTGGTTAGGAACGCTACTTTGACACCAAAGTATCTCCACCTTACAAAAACCGCAGCCCAATAACAACTCCCTGGAGGATTGTTACCTTCCTGTGAGAGAGTGAGGTCACCAGTAAGCTTTTAAGGAGTTGCTGTGTTAGTAGTAGAGGTGGCATCGCGCGCGTGCCGACTCAAAATGATGATTCAGCAACTAAATAGCTACGAATGGTCAAATAGCAAGAGCCGTGTATAAGAACAGAGTTATGTTGCACTCTTCACGCACGCCAAGGTCATTTCAGGGTAGACAGAATTAACTGAGGGCGGTACTCGGTACTTTCACTCTCTTGCTTCTTTTACTCGGTTCCTATAACTCACGATACTATCTTCTAGGAACACGCGACCGATATGGTCATGATAGGTAATTCTTGGGCTTCCTCTGCTTTTATATCTTTCAGTTCACGCAAGGTATTGAAAACATAAAACCGTTTGTTATAAATCTTATCATTATTTACAGGTGCATTATAGCAGTCTCTTTATTCGGATAACAGCGTAAATAGGTTAAGAGAGACAAGGGGAGGGCGAAAAGTGAGGGGAGGGCGGAAGGGATATAAAGCCTGCGATCCACTGATGCGGATTAATTTGGGGAGAGGCGGATATTTTGCCGGACACTTTCAAAATTCGCTCCTTATTAAGTTAGTGTGTAATACCGTCCGGGGCTCCCCCGGGCGAGCTTTGTTTTATTTTCAGATTATAAGCTTACTTGAGACCAGTTGATGGATATTTTTTGATATAAAGTCGAAAGGAAAAACAAGCATAGATTCCTACTGTTAAATATTTACCATTGTTATATGTAAAACAAAAGATACATTCTTATTATTTTTTTCTATATTGGCTCAGCATAGTGGCTTCGCTTTGCCTGATGGTAAGCGAAAAGACAAGCCCAAATTGCAGCGGCAACTGACAAAGGACTGCAGTGTCCTGTCAGTTGACGCTACCATGCTGGCCCGCAAGGTGCTTCTTCACGCTTCGTTTGAAGGATCCCATGTTGTAGGGAGGAGGAAACACGGTGCAGGCATGACGTTCCACTTTTTAATAGTACGATAGAGGTAGGAGTTGCCGAACTTTTTAGTACAAGAAGAAATATCAATGAATACATACTAAAGCCATTCTCCATACGTAACCAAAACCATTCCACTCTAACGCAATTCTCACTGAAAAGCAGGACAAAGGAAGTACATTCGTATTAATAGTGTAATAGATTAAGTGTTATAGTTTGCATCATTCATGGTGCTAGGTAATAGTGCATACTCTACGTACTCTAATACTTGGGCATGCAAATAGAAACAGTACTCAGCTGCCTATAATAGAAAAAATGTATAAGGTAGATAGTTTTGAAATATGTGGTGTTAGAGATGTACAGACAGGTATATGTATTTGTTGTTGTTATCGTACCCCTAAAGAACAGAATTTTGATACTTTTATGGGACAGTTTGAAGAACTTTTGGACCACTTTTTTAATAAAAAATGTATTGTATGTGGTGATTTTAATGTCGATTTTTTAACAGATAATAAGAAGCGAAATGATTTGATGAACTTACTGGCCTGTTACAATTTTAGACCTTTAATTAATGACGTTACTTTTAAACGAAATAATTCGTATTCTTGCATAGATAACATATTTACAAATTTGCCAAATGAAACTATCTCTAAGAATGATATTGATCATAATGGATAAGCTGACGGCATGCCGCACTCTCATGTTCGATTATTGTAGATGATAAAAATGATAAAGACACGACATCTAATGCAAAATATGCAATACTAAGAATTATTAATGACAACAATAAAAAGGAATACCGACGCACGCTGTTGAATACAAGGTGGAATACACTGGGAGGAAACAGTTTTATAAAAAGTTTCGTAAAACTGTTTAAGCAAACATTTAAGAAAATAAAAAAAAAACTAAACACGCAAAAGCAAAGGAAATTACAATGGGTTACGAAGGGTCTTAAGGTATCAAGTAAAATGAAGCTATTTTTATGTACAGGTAGAGCAAATTATAATAATGATACAATTAAGAATTATAGAGAATCTTACATCACAATATACCGAAAAGTTATAAGAAATGCAAAGAGATTACAAATTCAACACGAACTCGTACGTGCTAAAAACACATCCAAACAGATATGGAAAATAGTAAACAGGCATAGGAATAAAACTAATAAAGTAAACAATAAAATACTATTAGAAAAAAATGGTGTTATAACAGACGATCCAGCTCAAATAGTTGGTATCTTTGCAAAACAGTTCGATATAACCGATTGCGAGATATCGGTGGATAAAGGAAATAAGGCTATAACATACTTACAAAGCAACACAAAGAGAGTAGAAGAAGAAATATTTTTTGAACCGACGACACCACAAGAAATAATCAAAATTGTAAGAGCAATGGAGACTAAAACATCATGTGGTTATGACGAAATCCCTATAATGGTAATCAAAGAGAATATTGATATTTTGGCAGAACATTTGAGCGAACTTTTTAATAAGTGTACGGAAGAGGGAGTATTTCCAGACCAATTTAAGTTAGCAAAAATAGTACCTTTATTTAAGAAGGGTTCAAAGAGAGATCCTAGAATGTACAGACCCGTATCTTTATTGCCAACACTATCAAAAATCTTCGAAAAGATCATAAAGATAAGGCTACTTAAACACCTGAAGCAGAACGGAATTTTGAATGAAAGACAATATGGTTACCAGATTAATGTGGGAACTCAAGACGCGATTGACACACTTCTACATGATGTTGTTGGCCGACTGAATAAAAAGAAAAAAGTAGCTGGTCTTTTCTTAGACCTAACATCTGCATTTGATATGGTAGACCACGAGATATTGCTCAATAAGTTGAGTCACTATGGAATAAGAGGTAAAACTTTGAGACTTTTTCGGGATTACCTGACTAACAGAAATTTTTTTGTGGAAATCAAAGGTCTAGGACACGATCTTTGCCAAAAGGAGTACAGATTGAAATTAGTGAATGTTAAAATGGGTGTTCCACAGGGCTCCATATTGGGGCCAGTATTTTTTACCTTATTCATTAATGACCTCATAGCTTTTATGAAGAATTGTAATCGTTCGTTACAGTTGGTATTATTCGCTGATGACACCAATGCAATTGTCTCGGCAGATAGCTTGCTAGAACTCGAAGTTACTGTAAATCAGACTCTGAAAGATTTTAGTGAATGGTTTACTTCAAACGGCCTCGTGATCAATACCACAAAAACTAATGTGATGCTGTTCCGAAAAAATGCGAGGAATAAATCTCAGCTGAATATTGTGTTGAATGGTGAAACAGTTCAGATGGTAGAAGTGGTAAAATTTTTAGGAGTTCACATTGACAGTCGTTTATCATGGAAGCAAGAACTAACATATATTGATAAGAAAATAAGCTCTGCGTGTTATGTGCTGAGAAGTTTGCGCGACGAAGTAGAAATAAGTCACCTAAAGATGGTTTATTACTCGTTGATTGAATCCAGACTCCGCTACAGTATTTTATTTTGGGGTAAAAGCTATTATTATAATATGAAGAAAGCTTTACTCTTGCAAAAAAGAGCTATCAGAATAATAACTCGTATAAAATAGCGAGAATCATGTAAGGAACAATTTAAAAACCTGGGAATTTTAACAGCTTCTGGTCTGTATATTTTAGTATTATTAACTAATATGGTTAAATATTTGCATGAATACGAAAATAGAGATGAGAGAATTCGTAGGGAGGGTACTAGGAGAAAGTGTATGCCAACAATGGCCCCAAATCTAAAGATTGCGAGGCAAAATTCTCACTACCAGGCCATTAAGATTTTCAATGAATTACCTATTGGAGTTAAAATTCTGCTTTACAAGCCTGAATTCATTGTAACAATAAAAAACGCACTGTTGAAAGAGAGCATCTACACGGTTGAAGACTTCTATGTATAAAAATGACGTATTATATCGTCATTAATGCATGCAAATTGCTTATTATTGTTTAGATTGGCATTGTGGACATTTTTTGTATATTTTTTTTTTTTGTACTTAATACCAATATTTAATAATAATTAATAATGTAAAGATTTATTGACATTATCATGACATTTCTGACTTTGTTTTGCTTTGATAATGTACGTAGGTATCTAAATCTTAATTATTCTCGTAGTCTAGTTTGATTTCATGTGTGTATAAGCTGTATTGCAATGTAATATTGTTTTTATCCTACACAATGTATTTTGTTACGGAATAAACGAATTGAATTGAATTGAATAAAGAAGTGTATCGGGCAAGAGTGAATGGAGACATTGGCAGCGGTCGCCTTAAACGCATACGTATAGATCTAATAGGTGATGTATTGAAAGAGGCCCAAATAAAAAGCCACCCAAAACCGGAAGACCAGCGTTGTGATCCACACCTCGGGCCACAACATATGCTGAACAGAGGCCGTTTTGGTGCATTGATGTATAATTAGTTGTAATAACATTGTGAAACAAACATGTGAAATGTAACCAAATAAACAAATTTCTCTTTCTTCTTACTTTCTTTCTTTCAAACCAATGAGCATGTATGAAGAGGTTGATGAATATGGAAGAAGCGATAAGGGTATGGGGTCGATGCACCTGGTGTTTCATAGTCCCTTCTAACCCCAATGGGAAACAGGTGCGATGATATGTATTTTATGGTCGGCAACGCATTGAGTGACACCCCTTTTGCAAATTTTTACCATCAGGTAAATGTTCTTTGCCACCATTAGAGGATTAAAAAAAATGACCATTGTAAATGGAAATTTGGTACGAAACTATTCAGCATCAGTCTCTTCCAAATTAATTGCAGTGAAAGTGGCAAGAAATATTGTATAATTAGGCATGAGACTTCGATCAGTGTACTATCCAGCACGAGTATTTGGATATTATGAGACGTTAAAACGTGCGTAGTTAAAACAAAGATTAAAAAAATATATGGAATACTGAAATTCTGAAATGATCCGCAGGAGGCCCAGCTGTATTTTTCATATAAATAATGCACATTAACGCTAACTCAGTAGTCAGATTACCGAGGTGGTTATGTAGAGAAATGTAGGAATGGCATCAAGCATTGATGGTAAATAATGAGATATTTTGAAAATATCAATTTAGTATTTCAAGTGAAGATCAATTAACATTCCTGGTCGTATTAAGATTTGAAAAGGGCACTTGAAAAGAGAGGTGAAAATGTGAACTATGCGACGCTGCTTTATAGGTAGCCAGATAAGCTACTGAGAAAGTGAGAGATATGGTCATAGTCTTACGTAGACCAAAAACGTACCGTATTGCTTGATTTTGCAGTCTGTCTAATTTGTCCACTAATTCTTCAGAAGGATCTAAAAAGGCTACGTCGACATAGTGAATAAGGGGTAGGAGAAGGGAACGAGCCAGCATCACTTTGGTCGCATCGCTTTTACAGGAAGAAAGTATTGAAGACGTCTGTTGACGCCAAGTCATCGTTCAAACATTCATTCATAATTCAATTTGTAAATCATACTCGTTTTGGACATTTGTCTTATAATTACAGGCAGTCCGTAACGCGCCCCACCAACGTCTTAATGAATTGTAATTTGGTCAAATGTAATAATCTTTTATTAAACTCTACTAAAACCAAATTAATAAAATTTAGTCTACTAAATGTGGCTTCTGCCAATACAGAAGTTCTCATTGACAATAATGTACTAGAATTTAATAATGATAGTGTATTTCTTGGAATTACAATGGACTCCAAATTGCAGAGGAGAGCTCCACATAAAAAACTGGCCAGTAAGCTCAGCTCTGCTGCATATGCAGTTAGGAAAATTTGACAATTGACGGATGTGTGCGCTTAGTCTATTTCAGCTACGTTCATAGCATTATATCGTATGGTATACTGTTGTGGGGAAGGGCGGCTGACATTGAAACTATTTTTATATTACAAAGGAGAGCCATCCGCTCTATTTATAACATGGGCGCCAGGGAATTACTTAGATAAGTATTTAAAGAAATAAATATCCTCACGGTTACCTCTCAGTATATTTATAACAACATAAATATGAGAACATAATGTATGCTCGTAAAAATATAGAATCGTTATTAAAATTTAGTTACAGTCTTAGAAGCAGGAATAGATTGCGTATGCCGGTAATCGGCTTACTGGCTGAAACTGTTCTATCCTTGCCTGACGATATGTTCAAAAGACACATTAAAAATACTATATGTAAGATGATGTAACGTCATTAAGAAAATGTATCCCTATCCATCGATAATATCGGGTTTTTAATCATTTCTCAATTATGGCTACGTAGCTAATACATTAGTTACAAAAAGTTGCTGCCTTTGACAAATAAACTCTACCTGAATTGTAGTATAGAGTAAAAACATTCATTTTATTCATGGTTTATTAATAACACCTCGATTACTTTACGATGTTTATCAAAATTCTATGTCAGAGGTACTTTTCAGGTATGATTTAAGCATTATGACATGCAAATAAGTATATATTTTTAATTTTGTCTAAAAGTTTTGATACTTACCTCAGACCATTTTTATGAACGGAACATTTATTATTCTTTCTTCGTAGTGTCTCAATCGCTTGATCAGCTACAATGGAATCAAGAATGTCTGATGATAAGTTCCATAAGGAATCAATGGAATTCCCCAAATATTGTAATCAAGCATATGGCTTCTAAGAGAATTCGAGTATTTGCACTCGAACAGTATCATTTAGTCAGGCGGGAGTTATGATGAAGTCCACTGCTGCTAGCATATGGAGCTCTTATGATTATTAAATTGTTATATTAACACTGTTATGTACTGTAAAGAATACATAACATATATAAATTACGTTTTAACATTATTAACTCAGCATTGCACCTTGAAAAGCAGGTACAGTCAGCTGTGTTTAAGCTTCAACTGAAATCCGGGGCATATACGGGATTTATTTATATAACTAAACAAAATTGAAATATATGTCTATGAATTCAAAATAAAGGCTTTATATTACATATTTCTATACATATACATATTTACAATAAATCCAAACATTAGTTTTTTTAATTTTTTTTTCGTCTGTCTGTTTGCTGGTGTGTCGTGGTTAATCTCCGAAAGTGAATATTAATGGATCTTCACTGGTATAAACTTTCAGGAATGGCTTGCAAACGGAAATGTAAGTCTATTAATAGTTGTTATTCTTATCAATAATAATAGTAAAACAAACGAAAGAAACATAATTGATCAGTTGCAGTAGCAAGAATGTATAAATTGTAAAAACGCGGGCCCACAGACGAACAACATGTTCTCCAGGGAGCTTCTCTAAGGATTACATATGAAGAAGGGATCATCGAAATAAAATGTTCATATTCGATACGCAATATAGATACTGAACAGGCCATAAGTAAAAAAAAATATTCGAAAACGAGTGAATACAATAAAAAGATAATTTTATCTTTAAATGATTTTTATCTTCTTATTACTTATCTTATTATTACCTGTTCCTTCGTGTGAGAGTTCTAAGTTGCTGTGTTAGCAGCAGAGGTGGCATCGCGCGAGTGATGGTTAATGTATTGAAAGCGTTCACAGGCTACGGTAACCACTTTACAGGTAGGCCGTATGCTTGTATGACGCCCGACGTAGTATAACAAAAAAGTTTAATGGTGTTATCTACTATTCATACGATGAGCAAGGTACCGTACCATGTCACCAGCTCATCAGCAGAGCCGACTACAAATGTAAATACGTTAATCCCGGGACGTGCTTACGAAAAAGTTCGTCATTACCATCTCACAGGGAGAAGTCAACTCGTTGGGTGGCCGGTCACAAAGTTTTGCAACCGGATTCTTGCTAACTACAAAGTAGAGGAATAAGCCCTCTAAATGTAGCTATTGCGGCACCGCACAGGTTGGACCGGCACAACTGTGCGTGGAAATACCATCGACGGCGTTGTACGTTTCTAGGCTGCACTGGTCTACAAAGGTCGAGGAAGTTGTAGATTATGTGAAGAAGACCAACTTGAGGTCACTAGTAAGCTCCTGAGGAGTCTCTGCGTTAGCAGCAGGGGTGGCACAAGGACGACGACTGACGAGCTCGGTGGCGCAGTGGTGAAACGCGTTGGTACGCTACTTTGACACCAACGCTCGTGGGTTCGATTCCCACACAGTACAAACATTTGTGTGCATG
The DNA here is from genome assembly GCA_947507595.1 of Pyralis farinalis. Taxonomy (NCBI): domain Eukaryota; kingdom Metazoa; phylum Arthropoda; class Insecta; order Lepidoptera; family Pyralidae; genus Pyralis; species Pyralis farinalis. Next base: position 1,737,266 of record OX382274.1, read on the forward strand.
AACATGTCTGTTTGTCTGGGTCTGGGTGTTTCCTATATATAATGAGTATGTATTTACAAAAAGAAATGTATTTACGTATGTTTATCAGTTGTCTAGTACCCATAACACATGTTTCGCTTATTTTGGGACTAGGTGGCGCTGTGTAATTTGTGCGACAATATTTATTTATTATATTATTAAGGTTAAAATGGTTTGCTTGAATGCCTCCTGATGTTGTATAAAAAGGTCAAGTTGAGTGTCGAACGATTGGAGTCTCGTTATTGACTAAATTTAAGTTCCTTTGTGGTGAAGATTCCGACTCATCATCTCTTTATAAAGGTCGGCTTTATACAGGAAGCCTTTTGGAGGGAGGGAATCGTATTTCGGGAGTTCCGAGGATAAACAATATAATTTAAAAAATGTAACCTGTAAAAGAAATTATATTAAATATTGCTAACTAGCTGTTACCCGAGACTCACTTCACCGCTACGATTAGTCCATTGGTGCGTTCTGATGTGAAAGAAGGACAACAAACACACTTTCACATCTATAGTATGGATTTGTTAACACCACATTGGATGGTAAAAATGCATACAACCCTACTGATCTGAAGCAGTTACCATAAACTATGAATGATTACGGCACACGGAGTTTCGCACCTTACCACTTCCTCTTAACGCAACAACTTCGAGCTTCCTGTTCACTGGTAGGAACACGGCAATAGGAAATTTGACTTGGTTGCGGTCTCCTATGAAGTGTAGGTAATTCTGTCGGAGGACTATCGCTGTGTCCTATCTCGGTAGGGCGCACCATGTGCAGGTTCGCTTTATATATGAAGGCTATAGCTACCCACTTACATCTTAATATACTTTATTTTTAATCGGGAGGCATACAAGGATATGGTCCACCTGATGGAAAGCGGTTACCGTAGCCGATGAACGCTCGCAATATATTATGTATCACTTGCGCGATGCCAACACAGCAACTCCTTAGGAGCCTACTGGTGATCTCATTCACACGTAGGAACACAACATCTCTCCAGGGAGTTGCTATTTGTTGTTTTCTGTGAGGTGGAGGTACTACCCCCAGATGGGCTGCTTTGATGCGCCCTACCTCTCTTAAATACTATTGAAACTGGAATACAATTCTAATGTCGGCTAACAAACAGTGAGATCGTTGGCAGAGAAGTACGTACACTACACTACAAAACGTATATTTTGATAATATATATCACCTAAAAATGTATTCCCATAAACAAAACTCAAGTTTAAAATGGATCATACAAGTAAAAGGCTCATGTTTTACATACAGAGCATGCATTGTAATGAGCGTGTAGAATCTCGCCGCGTATTTGCGATCGCTGAAGTTTCGAGTTGCGTTAGATTGCGTATATGCTCTTAATGAAGATAGAGAACAGAACGGGTGATAGAACAGTACCTTGCGGGACACCAACTTTGACCTCGCACCAGTCAGATCTGCACTTGTTAATCATCACCAATTGATGTCGATCAGAGAAAAACGATTGAAATCAATAGAGAGAAGCAGATGATAAATTTAATTAATGTAGTACCGTCAGCAAGATATCATGATCAACCATGTTGAAGGCATTAGAGAAATCAATAAAGACGAGAAGATTTTGTTATCAATATTGTTTAGAATGTCGTCGGTAATATTGATAAGTGCTATGACCGGTACGAAATCCAGATTGACGCTGACTCAAAATATTATTTAGTGCAAAGTCAGTCGTTAGTGCAAAAAGTCCAATACTTTGGAAAGAAAGATTTTTTTAGAGGAGTCACTTGACCCCGCTTATACAATGCTGGAAATGTACCGGAAGGTAGAGAGTAATTTAAAATGTTAGCTTTTATGGAGCTATTAAATCTGTGATTGTCTCGAGCATAGACAGATATACTCGTATGTCATCATTGTCTATACAGCCTTAGCCTGACAGAGATGTATGGAAATGATTCAGCACATGAATTAATATAACTTTAATTGTACCACTTGATATCACTATATGTTTCATTCATTATATTTATTGTAATATGTCTCAGAAGATTTGAAAAAAAAAGACCTATATTGGCAAGTTTCTTTTGTCATTTCTTCTTCGCAAATGGCCATTTGAAATGCTGGTAGATTAAAAAAGAGAAAAATAAAAAAAAATGATAAGATATAATATTGAAAATGTAAGACGTGTCTAAGTGCCAGTGAGGGTCTAAAGGCAAATAAAGAATTTTTATCTTATCTTTTTTAGAATTCATGGGGTCAATATATTTCTTCACCTCATCTGGCGTTATTAAGCCCAGCTCCAAGGGATCGCAAACCACTCCGCCGGAAGCGTGTTTGTGTTATGACATGTGGAAATAATGCAATAGGAGGAGCAATCTGTAGCTAACAAAGCAACTTCTAAAAAACTTACTGGTGACCTCAGTCACACGTAGGAAACCAAGAACCCTCCTGGGAGTTGTTATTTGACTGCGGTGTTTTAATGTATAGGTACTTCCCCAAACGAGCTGCTTTAATGCTCACTAACTCTCTTAAAAACACCCAGACCAAGACAAGCAGACAAGTTCCTGCGCACAAATGTTTGTCCTGTGTGGGAACCGAACGAGCGGTGGTGTCAAAGTAGCGGTATTATCCACTGAGCCACCGAGCTTGGGAAAAGCGAGCAGGATTTGAAAAGATTGAATACACAGATTGAATACCTAACGCTGATCTGAATAGACAAGCTAGATCATAATTTGTAACTCCTGTTTTAACACCGAAAACCCGCAAGATTACAAAATACACTAAGAAGTAACAAATCGCGCTCAAATTAATCATTACTTTAACTTTCCACGTTCTGCAGTAATGGGTTCTCGGCTTTACAATCCCGAGGGGATTTCATTTGGGCAATTACTGGCCTCTACTAATTGCCCACCATCTTAGAAACGACGGCGCACGAAGAAAATTGTTTTTAATGAAAAATTCTAGAGCCCGCGGTCCGATGGAGTTTTTCCAAATTTCCTTTTGTTGCTTCCAATTAAAAAAATGAGTGTGCCCAGATTATGTTTTGGAAGGAGATTACGTTTATAGATAACACGGTTACCAACGTTACAACGTTAAAAATAAACCAGCTGAGTTGCAGAGGTGGCGTTTTAATTGCTTTATGTTCTCGGCTTGTGCTATTTAAATAACTTAATATTTGTTTTTATACAAACAGCAAGGTAAACAAGCATACGGCCCATCTGAAGTGAATTTATAGCAGCCTTGTTTCTTCAATACAAAACCTTGATGAACCCGATGGTGGAAGGGTTAGTGATGCTAAGAGTTAGTAGTTCTGGTAGCAACGCGATTGGGGAATAACCTCCACCTCGTAGAAAACCGCAGCAAAATAATAACGCTCTTGTAAGTTGTTGCATTCCTGCGAGTGAGTGAGGTTACCAGTAAAGGTTGAAAGGAGTTGAAAACAGTCTGTCTGGGGAAGTACCTCCACCTTACATTAAACAGCAGGCTATGAACAACTCCATGGAGGATTATTTCTTCAAGTGAGTGAGGTTATCGGTAAGCCCTTGAGGAGTTGCTACGTTAGCAGTAACGGTGGAATCGCGAGATCGATATTTAATGTGTTATTGCAAGCAATCAGAACATAATAGATGATAACCTAGAATAAGACATGTGGGTTCGATTCCCAAACAAGATAAATATTTGTGTGCGTGAACATCTGTTTGTGTTGGTTTGACTGTATTTTAGAGAGGAAGGGCACATTAAAGCAGCCCGAAAGAAAGATAAGTGGGAAAATACACACTGCTCAGAACTACACTAAGCTCAGAAGGATTTGCTGTATTAACAGCAGGAGTTACACACTTCACTCCTCTTATGTCTCCCGAAATTATGTAAAGTCTCCTTGTCTAAAACTATTCTGCGCGTTGCTATTCCCAGAAAAGACTCCAGAATATCGCATTTTTAATACATAAGTTAGTTTAATACATAAATATAAAACAATTTAAAATATAAAAAGCTTATTCGAAGTCGTCTCCATTGGCTGCCATACAGTCTTTTAAACGTTGAGGCCAGTTATCAATAGAAGCACTCACTCTTTTCATGGGAAAATTCTTCAGTGCCAATCGTACGGATTGTTTTAGGGACTCCAAATTATCATGGCGTTTAGAGCAAGCCGTACTCTCTAAAACTGACCATAAATCATAATCCAGCGGATTAAGATCGGGACTAGACGACGGCCAATCTTCAGCTCAGATGAAGTTCGAAACGTTCGTTTCCAACCAAGACTGCGTATACCGAGCTTTATGACCCGGCGCCGAGTCTTGCTGGAAGGACCATTCTTGGTCATTGAACATGGTGCTGTTAAGGGGCTTCACTACCTTCTCAAGAATGGTATCTAAATACACTTGTGCCGATGTTTTGATACCTTTTTCACAAAAGTATGGCTCAGTCACTCCTTCATAGCTAATACCCCACCAAACCATCACTGAAGTCGGATAGTGCCCACTTTGCACACTGTCAACTAATTGGGAAGCTTCCTTATAGCTTTGAGCATAAAAACGGTCATTTTGTTTGTTAAAATGTTGCTCAATTGTAAAAATTTTCTCATCCGTAAACAAAATTTTTCTGTGACCTCCCTTTGCATACCGCTTCAGTAGTTGTTTAGATTTTACCACCCTATTCTTTTTAAATTATTAGTTAAGAAATGACCAGTACGTCTATTATAGGCTGCAAGTCTCAAGTCATCTTCTAAAATACGCGACATGGTTGTAGGTGCTATCTTCATTTCCCGAGATAAAATCTTTTGCTTTCGGACAGGATTTCTTCGAATTCTCTCCCTTACTGCTTTGACCACCTTTTTCGTACGAACACTACGTGAACGGCCAGATCTTTTTCTGTCACGAACAGAGAAGGTCTCATTGTACTTATTAATAGCCTGGTACACAAACATTTTACTAATACCAAGCGTATGGAGAGTTTTAAAAATTGCATTTGGCTCCATATCTACTTTGTGTAAAGCAATCACAGCGATTCGGTTCCCTTTATCACCCCACTCCATTTTAATATCGCAAAATATTGTACAATGTATTGACGCCAAAATGAGAAAACTCAATTAACAATGATATAAAAATGACAGATTCCAAATTCATATGTAACATTTTGTTAATTTTTAATTGTAACAGTATTTATGGCCAGACTAAGTAGACATTCCTCTTATTACTACGAGAAATCTTATGTCTTCTTCTATATCTGCTGAACTGGTTCTCAAACAGAGCGTGGTAGAATGCGACACAATATTTGAATTTTCAGCTGTAAGCCCAAAAGATGTTTTGAACGCTTTTAAATCAATAAATATGAAAAACACTAAAGATCTGTGGGGTCTATCTGTCAAAACCATTTCTTCTATTATTATTTCAAATGCTCCACATTTAGCTACAATTTTCAATTGTTGTGTGGCATCTGGTGTATTTCCTGACTTGATGAAACATAGTAAAATCATTTCATTATTTAAATCTGGTGATAGTTCGGACCCTTCGAATTTTCGACCTGTTTCCATACTGCCCATTCTCAGTAAAATTTTTGAAAAACTAATGCATAGCCAGTTGCTCAGACATTTCAATACACATAATTTGCTTCATAGGAAACAGTTCGGATTTACGAGAGGTTGTTCAACTATAGACGCAGGGATTCATTTGCTTAAAAGTATATTCGCGGCATGGGAGGGTTCGCAAGATGCCTTGGGAATTTTCTGTGATTTGTCTAAAGCGTTTGATTGCGTGCACCATGACACTCTTGTCAGAAAATTACACCACTACGGTATTAGGAACAAGGCTCTCGAACTTCTGTCTTTCTATCTGGGCAATAGGATACAGAAGGTCGATGTTAATGGTAAAAGATCTTCGGGGTCTCCTGTAGTTATGGGAGTCCCACAGGGGTCAATTCTAGGTCCATTCTTATTTTTAGTATATATAAATGACTTACCTTATTATGTAAAGGATAAACATGAGATTGTATTGTTTGCGGATGATACCTCTTTGACATTCAGAATTAATAGACGGTTAGGTAATTATGACGAATTTAACGATGCTCTCTCTAAAGTTATTCATTGGTTTAGTGTTAATAATCTGCTTTTAAATGATAAAAAGACTAAAGTAATTAAGTTCTCAACACCTAATGTAAGACAGGTGGCTACCAATGTACATGTTAATGGAACTAATTTAGCCCCTGTGGAGACAACTGTGTTGTTGGGTATAACAATTGACTCCAGACTACAATGGGGCCCACAAATTGAAAAATTATCAGGAAAACTAAGTTCTGCAGCCTATGCAGTGAAAACTATTAGACGGCTCACTGATATTGATACGGCTAGAATAGTTTATTTCAGCTACTTTCATAGTATTATGTATGTATATCTTCACGCCAGGTCCCTTACGGGGTAGGCAGAGAGAACCGAGCGCCATAAGACGCGGTCCTTACACACTTCACTCGCTTCTTTCACATTCATAGCTCTTTTCATGCACCCTCGCCGGTTCCTAAGGCTCCTAGTATTATGTCATAGTATTATGTCATATGGAATTCTTCTTTGGGGTAACTCCGCGGACATTAACACCATCTTTTTATTGCAAAAGAGAGCCATAAGAGCTACCTACAAACTTGGTCCCCGGGAGAGCCTTAGAGAAAAATTCAAAGAAATAAATATTTGAACAGTCGCATCGCAATATATCTATGAAAATCTTTTGTATGTCCATAAAAACATAGACTCATTTTGTAAAAAGAGTGATACTCAGAGCATAAATACTAGATATAAGCATAATCTTGTGTTACATGCAAGCTGTCTCCACAAAATAAGTAATTCTTTTATGGGGCAATGTATACGGTTCTATAACAAACTTCCCAGCAATATAAGAGAATTGTCAATAAACAAATTTAAAACTACTATTAAAGCCAAATTGTGTAGCAGGGCATATTATAAAGTATCTGACTATATTAATGATAAAAATGCCTGGGAGTGAGTCGATCCAATTATAATGTAATTAATAAAATATGTAAATTTGTTTGGATACCAAAAGAGGGATGCCTGAGTTTTTTGGCAGTATTTTTATCAGTGCTCACCTAGTCATAAACTGCACGGTAGGGAAAAAAAATGTGACGATTCCAAACAAATGTAGCCATTTTTACGAAATAAAAAGATTTTGACTTTGACTTTGACTTTGACATATTATAAGTTATTAAGATTAAATTACTTCATAAAAAATGCAAATATGCATATTAATTTGTAACAGAACTTACGGCCGGACTAGGTGGATAAGAATACGCCTAATTTTAGTACATTTGACTAATGTTAAAAAATACAAACCGTGACTACATTTACAAACTGTGAAATATAAGCATCTCCAGACAATTGTGACACTTACAAGATATTCAGAGATATATGATCCGTTACAAAACTCATTTGCATACAATTGTGGCACATTACAAAGATTATGCTGTAAATTTACGAAGCCCTCATAATCTCCACTTGTACTAGCTCCGAGTTTACAACGCTTTACAAATTCATTAGCCCGATTAATTCGTGTTGCGATCAGCCGAGGCATTATGACTGTATTTGATATGGAATTAAGGGTTCTCGTGAACTTGCGATTGAGGGCGAAGAAATTCATTAGCGGAGCAAGTGTAGGTGATTTTGAAATGTGCATGTCTATGACTGCGGTAATCTCGAAACCGTTGAAATGGTTTTTGTTTGTTTTTCTGTTAAAGTTGTTGTCCCTTACTCTGAGCCTGGGTATGGCAGTTTTCTTCACTACGTTACATAACAAACACTCTTATGACGTTCTTGTTACGTAGCTATTAGCGTAGCATATCTAGCTTGCAATACAAACATTATGGCATGCACGTTACCACTACCGCCGTGATACAGCAGAATTTAACTAATAACGTCACCTTCGGGCAGAACACAATAACTCTTCAGATGATTGTTATTTGTATGTTCTCTTAGCCGTAGTCGTCAGATCAATAATGTCCTATAATAGAACTGAATTTTATTTTATACTTTGAATACTTTCCTTCTACTTTGCCCGACGTTTGACATTGCTAGGGAAAAGGTTTTGTTGGGATTTCAAACCAGATAAAACTTTAGATTATCATATTTTTTATCAGTCAGGAACTGGGGAGGATGTATGAAAAGAGATATTCATTTTAAAACTCGAATGAGGTGTGTGACTTGCAAGTTATATGATAATTTCTGCTTGTCCTATAAGAAATTAACGAGAAGATATAGTTGTAATAGTAGTTTTGTATTTCCAATTATCGTTATATCGCAGTGATACCAAAACAAATGACTGGTTTTAAATTTTGCTCATGGTTTGATTTCAAGAGATTGACGTCCTTCGAGGTTGGTCGCTATGTTAAGCCCGGTGTGTTACACAACATCTAAACCTCAGCAACCACGAATATAGTGGTTCTTATAAGGTACAATGCTGGGAGTGGGTTGGTTAGGTTCCTCCGCTAAATTTAAATTAGACCTTATGTTGACCATATTTGTGGTACCGTGTTTTGTGATCTATTATGCCATCGGTGCTGGTTCTTGGAGATAAATGACAGTAAGACTTTATACGTATTGGTCTACATACAAAAATTTATGACTTCATGAGTGCGATAAATAATGCTACAATATTTTATTCATTTTTTTATCCAACGTCGGGAGGCATACAAATATACGGTCCACCTGATGTTAAGCAGTTATCGTAGTCTATTAACGCTTGTAACATATATCACTCGCGCGATGCCTCATCTGCTGCACAGCAACTCCTTATAGGAGCTTACTGGAGACCTCCCTCACACGCAGGAACACAACAACCCTCTAGGGAGTTGTTATTTGGCTGCGGTTATCTGTGAGGTGGAGGTACTTCCCCTGACGGGCTGTTATGATGCGCCCTACCTCTCTTAAAACCTCCAGACCAAGACAAACAGACATGTTCATGCACACAAATGTTTGTCTGTGGGAATCGAACCCACGAGCGTTTGTGTCAAAGTCGCGTCTTTCCCGACTGAGCCACCGAGCTCGTCAGCATAAAATAAAGTCTCTGCATATACTGGCTTACATTAGTCCATAGTGAGATGTATATAAATCGATATGTTAATATTGGAGCTAATGATGAAATAATCACAGTAGAATGTCGCACTGCAGTGATCGGCCTTACTTTTACTTATAGCATTACTAACGGTATACGCACAGATTGACGGCTGCGCCGCTAGGTGGGCCAGCTAACTGCCTTTGTTGTGTATCTGTGTGCATTACGATAAACCAATCGCGGTGGACCTTATAGTACATGCGGCGGACGTAGATTACTCTACGTCATTGAATACACAAACGAAACTAATTGACTGGAGCTGACCGAGATTGTAATTCTATTCATATATCTATATATCGATCGTATACTACTAAAACATAAGCTTCATTGTCTGTTGGTTCGTGCATGTAGAAAAATGCGAAAGAAAAGAATGACGAAACGGATACATGACGCAAAAGTAGAAGGATACCGGTGTCAGGAAAGGTCAAGGCTTCACCTGTCACAACCAAATAGACGTGTATTCCCACCACTTGTACCCACCACTGTGTCTCCTGTGTAGCCAGAATTAACAGCGGCGATCACCAAAAAGGTAATGAACAGTGAAGTTCATCGCTGTCCCGGGGGTTAAACTACAGCTGCTTTCGAACTCACAACGAATTTAATCAGAAGAAATTTGAAAAAGCAGATAGTTTTGGAATTGACTATAGACGTGTCTTATCAAAAGACTGTTAGGAGCTCTAGAAACAGGTGAATATGGATGAAAAGAGCTTAGTTTTAAGAAGAAAGTAAGGTGCGTCAAGACCGAGTTATGTAGTGCTCGGTTTGCTCTGCTCGTTCTGGACTTGGTGTGAATATGTAGTTACTTGAGCAATGATAACTCAAAAGCTACCACCCGGACATATAGGTGTGGTAGCCAATCGCGTAACACATTACCGCGAATGTGGTCACAATGAGGTCCATGGACCCCTGCTTCACAGTGCTCCTATTTCTACGTGTGGGGTCTCTAGGGTCCTATTGAAACTACTGTCAGCAATGAGCCCACTGCGGACCATTTTTATATAAACTGTTGCAGGAATTTTGTGGTTGCGTGTTGTAGTGGAACGTAATAGCTAAAGATATCCTGAAATAGTAGTAAAGGTAGAAACTTAAACTCTACTACGAAAATAAAATGTCGGCTTTGTATAGCCATAGTCAAACGTCATTTGTATGACTTTCGCCAGTCTGGACACCAAACGGCAGATGACTTGGGCGTACAATTTGTGTGTTCTATCGATTGTACAGCGGCTACTGTTCCTAGATGTTCTCATCTTGGCTTTCCTCGGTTTCTAGATCCTTCCACCGCCGCAATGTTTCTTCATTCTTTCCTCGCGCATTATTCAGTACATGTCAGAATAGACGAAGCACGCCTCCTCTTAATACTGACACTCTCCTTCAGGCGAACTCTCTTTGTTACAAGACGTAAGTGATGTCGTTAAATATCTACTTGAACAGCAAAAATCTATGGCCATTGAGACAATACTTTGCCGCTTTTATCTGAAAAGCTTTTAGGCTATAATATTGGACCAATAAAAACCAACGATCTGCCAGCGGGGCTGAAAAAATATCATCGAGACAGTCGCACAACTTAAACTTCTAGACTAAATATTAAGGTGCATTTACACGGTCGGTGACACTGGAGAATAACCAGTTGTCGATGAGCTATGTCGCGCAGCGCTTTGACACCAACGCTCGGGGGTTCGATTCCCACACAAGACAAACTTTCGGGTGCATAAACATATCTGTTTGTCTTGATCTGGTTGTTTTAAGAGAGGTAGCTCGCAATAAAGCAGCCCAACAGGGGAAGTACCTCCACCTCATTGAAAATCGCAGGCAAATATTGCGGGTTGTTATATTCCTGCGTGAGAGTGGGGTTACCAGTAAGTTCTTAAGGAGTTGTGGTACCAGCAGACGTTTCAATGCTCGGACGGTACTTACAGTATTACAAGCGTAGGCTACGGTAACCATTTTACATTATGTGGCTACGACCTCCCGACGTTATTTAAAAAATATATGTATAGGTAATAATGAAGAATTATTATATACACGATATTCGCGACAGTGTAAAGTCGACTTTAGAACTGTTCTGACATAGTTACACGGAAAAACCCCACTAACGGGTGTCACCTTGGGAAATTTTACACTCTACAGCATATTCTCACCTAGGAAGGAGCAGTGGTATTTCATAGAGAGATGCCAAGCTGCTGCGGTGGCCCAAGTTACGGGATGCGGCGGGAGTGTTTGTCTACGACAAACCGTACGGCAAATCTGATAGGAAGTGGTAACCGCAATTATAAATACCTCAAATTTGGTGTGTAATTGGCTTAATATAATTTCAAAGCCGAAGCCTTCCTCACACTTACAGTCGGTGAACTAAGATATCTGATTATCTAACTGAAGTTTTGTTAATTAATGGGATCCTTGTTACTTAATTTTATATATTGAACAAGTAACTGATATCTTTAACAGCGTTTTCTGTATTAAAAACGTGACAAAAATAACTCTCACCTTATGAATAAGATGTTATTGTTATACATAATGAAATCAGCTAATGGGCTTGTAATATAACGGTAAATGATATAATATTGGTTTATAATTATACATAATTCTCTCTGCCTGCCCCACAAGGGATTTGGCGTGAAGTTATAGATAGACATAATATTGGTTTCCAATTATATATAATTGTGTGGAGTATTGCTCCCTTCTCTGGGTCTCCGTTCAGTATCTTCTCGAGGCTCTCGATAGATTGCAGCGACGGGCTATCCGCATAATCGACGACGAAGGGGTCACCAAAAACGTAGAACCTCTTCAACTCCGTAGAGACATTGACTCGCTAAACGTATTTTACCGCCTGTACATCCATGGCGAGTGCTCCGAAGATCTGTTTTCCCTTATCCCACCCTTTCCCTTCCATCATAGAACCACAGGTGCAGGCAACTCCTATCTCTGTCGTACCATCAAAAATTGGAACGCCTTGCCTGCACGTACGTTTCCTCCTTCCCACAACATGGGATCCTTCAAACGAAGCGTGTACGTCACCTTACGGGCCAGAATGGCAGCGTCAACTGACAGGACACTGTATAGTCTTTTGTCAGTTGCAGATTTGGACTCCTCTGTCGCTTACCACCAGGCAAAGCTGAGTCACTATGCTGAGCTTATATTAATGTATATATATATATATATATATATATATATATATATATATATATATATATATATATATATACATATATATATATGTATATATATATATATATATAATTATTATATATATATATATATAATTCAAATAGTCATTTTTATTAAGTACATTAATGTTATCAAATAACGGTAAATACAGTTCAAACTTTTTCAGTATCTTTTCAGTTGTAGGAAATATGAGGACAGCTAATTTTAAAATAAAATTACTGTTTTTTCCTTACAATATATAACTAAAAAATATAATACTTGCCTTAATTTTCGCGGAGATGAAAATGATATAAACACATCTAGAAAGGATTTGGGTGTTCATTTACTGAATAGTAACACTTAGAGATTAAAAAAATTTAAGAATTTAAGGGTTTAGAAAAATAATTTAATTTGTTTCCTTCGTAAAATCCCCCTTACTTTAAAAAGGAAATAAAATGTATTATTTGGCTAAATATGTTCTAACTACTACTAACACAAAGTAAAGTTAAAAAGACGTGTAGAAAGAATGCGTGACGAAAGAATGACGAAACAGATATACAATGCAAAAGTGGAAGGATGTAGGAGCCGAGGAAGACCGAAACTAACCAACCATGAGCAAATTGGTCATATTTTATCAGAAGGTGATGTCAGGAGCCCCAGGAACCGGCGAGCGTGCAAGGAAAGAGCTATGAATGTCACAGAAGCGAGTGAAGTATGTAAGGACCGTCTCATGCGCTCGGTTCTCTCTGCCTACCCTGCAAGGGACTTGGCGTAAAGATATACATACATACAAAGAAAAGTTATTACAGAGAAAATAGTTACATGATATAATAATATAACAACTTTAACATGCGACAATCTGTAACTCTACGTATGTCAATTACGCATTTTTCATCTAGCTGTTCCTATATCTCAATTGATTTCTAAGTATTCTTAAATCCTTAGCGTTATTTCGTTTCCTAATCTATTGAGATTGGCGGGCTCCTCTGCCTAATTCAAGGATCTCACGACGACACTCTCAGAATTAACGTGAAGCGACCGCCGTCAGACTTCCATAAACCATAAGGACAACCAGATCTTTCTTAGGTCAGGTCACACGACTTTCAAAATATATAATTAAAATTTGTGGGACATGCGTGTTTCCTCACGGTGTTTTCCTTCACCACTAAATAAGTGATAATTACAAATAATAAATAATAATAATAAATATTGCCGGACAAATTACACAGCGCCACCTAGCCCCAAAGTAAGCGAAGCTTGTGTTATGGAGTACTAGACAACTGATAAACATACGTAAATACATTTTTTTTTGTAAATACATACTTATTATACATAGAAAATACCCAGACCAATACAAACAGGCATGTTCATGCACACAAATGTTTGTACTGTGTGGGAATCGAACCCACGAGCGTTGGTGTCAAAGTAGCGTAACAACGCGTTTCACCACTGCGCCACCGAGCTCGTATGAATATATGTGTAAATTCGGAATCACGAATTTAGTGATCGAGTGAAATGAAAGCTTCGTGCTTCTAAATGTACTGTTCAATAATTATCTCAATATAAATCTGCTAAATAATAATATAAAATTATTAATTCAAAATTTCTCAAATTGCATGTACATTGAGACACCAAATATCTATATTGATTATAATCCTTACAAAAATATGACATGGAGTGATCAATTATGTAAAAAATTAAATTTAGAAATAGATTTCTTAAAATACAAGAACGAATTTCTAGATCGAAAGATAACCTACTTCCTTGAACGACAAAGTAAATCTTGTGTTAACAAATCATTAGTGAAAGAAATACAAACCCACAATATCTCTTCCAACATACAACTAAAAAAAGGCACCATTCCGTATATGTTCGCTGAAATAAACAATAAGAATAGTTGTCAAATATCTCAAAGCACAACGAGTGTCTCTCAATCTAAGTCTAGTAATGACCAACATTTAAAGAAAGGTACTATACCTTATATGTTTGCAAAATTATCGGATAAAAAGATAACCCGTACAATACCGTCAAATCCTTTTTTTCGTAAATAATGAACCTAACGTAAAGTCAATCACTCTGGTTCATCAAAATATAGCCGGAGCTTTAAGCAAACAAGATAACATTATAATTGCTATAGACGATCTTACTAAAGACATAGGGGCGATTGATGTGATATGTTTAACAGAAACTTTCATAAAAAGAGGTAGAGAATCCAATCTAATAATACCGGGATATACAATGGCGTCTTTCTTCTCACGCGCTGAAATATCCCGAGGAGGGAGCTGCATTCTAGTCAAAAATAATCTACAATATAAAACATTTGATTACTCTATAAATCCTTTACAAATTCATTTTGAATATTGTGGAATTGAAATTGTTGGCTTGAATCTTATAATTATATGTATATATCGCAGCACAGTTCATAAACCCGATATCTTTCTAAAGGAATTCCAATCGCTATTGAATTATTTATCTAAAAAAAAAACCAAGAAAATAATTCTATGTGGTGATTGGAATATAAATATGCTTACTAATGACAAATACTCTAGAGAATTAAAATCAATACTTTCAAATCATAATTACACTAATCATATTACCTCCGCAACCAGGCAAAAGTCGTGTATTGACCTTATCGTAAGCAACATACATGATGCAAGCGGAAAGATACACTGCCTTGCACTTTCTGATCACGAAACTGCACAAAGCCTATCGCTTAAACTAGAAAACAAATCAAAATTACTATCTGACTACTGGTTTGAATCCAAGAGAGACTTCAATGATGACAATTTAAGAAAATTTGTAGATTGTATATCTAATCTTTCTTTTCATGAAGTCTTTGAAGAAAAAACTACTAATACGGCATTTGATGTATTTCATGATATGTTTTTGCTTTTTTATAATTTGTGCTTCCCTAAAATACAAGTTAAAACTAACAACAAGTCGTTTCAATCGCACTATCTCACAAAAAGCTTAAAGAAATGTTGTATACAAAAAAGACGACTCTACCTCCATTACCATCTGTCGTCGTCCAATAAACAAGTTAATAAAAACAAGTACCTGAAATATGCGAAAATTTTAAAAAAGTGTTTACACAAGGCACAACGAATAATAAATACGAGATTTCTATTAAAATCAAAAAACACGTGCAAAGCAACATGGCAACTTATAAAAAACAAATCTGTAAATAAAAAACAAGAAAATGAAATAAAATTTATAAAATATAATGATAAAATACATAAAGACCCTAAATCTATTTCCGACATTTTTAACAATTATTTTATAAATTTAACCAAAGATAGCAATCAAACGAATAAAACGCGTCAATACAATTTTCAATTCAATCCAATTTCTCAAAACCCCAATAGTATTTTTCTGACACTAGTTAACGAACATGACATTTTAAAGACTATTTTGACTCTTAAAAATTCTAATTCAGCGGGATATGATGACATTAATGTAAACGTATTAAAAAAATGTGTTTTATATATATCTCAGCCCTTAGCCTATATTATCAATTTATCCCTTACTGAAGGAGTATTTCCAAACAGGTTAAAATACTCTATAATTAAACCTTTGTACAAGAAAGGGCAACATTGTGACATGGACAACTACAGGCCAATTGCATTGGTTCCAGTACTATCAAAAATTTTTGAAAAAGTGATGCTCGAGAAACTTTATAGTTTTATAATAAAATCGAATGTGTTGGATAAAGATCAATATGGTTTTATAAAACATAGCTCAACAGCTCTAGCATGCTTCAACTTTGTCAAATATGTCACAGAAAGTTTAAACCAGGGTATCCCAATCATTGCTTTACTACTAGATTTAACCAAGGCATTTGATTTTGTCTGCCATGCAAAATTATTAGATAAACTCACGCGCTATGGAATTAGCGGGAAAGCTTTCGATTGGGTAAAGAGCTTTCTCGAAAATCGCAAACAATGTGTCGAAGTGGCCTCAGTTTTAAATAACCGTAAAATTTACACAAGATCGGAATTTAAGACACAAAACAAATATTCTGTTCCACAAGGAAGTATTTTGGCACCATTCTTGTTCCTACTATACATTAACGACCTACCAAAAGCTACCCATCAAAAATGCATCCTATTTGCGGACGATATATCTATCTTATGTCGAGGTACTCGAGACGCAAATAGCTATAGTGCAATGATTAATGCTGCATTACTAAACGTTGCAAATTGGCTTGATGAGAATAATTTGAATATAAATATAAAGAAGACTAAACTGATACAATTTCAGACATATAATAGCAACCCTCCAAGGCTAAATATTTTATACAAAAATTCTTTAATAGAACACGTGGACAATTCATTATTTTTAGGTTTACATATTGACAAATATTTGAAATGGGATATTCATATTAATCAAACACTAATAAAACTTGACAAGTTTGTTTACGCACTAAAAAGATTAAAAGACACTGTGGGATTTAAGGCAGCTCTGACCGCCTATCATGGATATGTCTCTTCCATTCTACGATATTGTATAGTAATGTGGGGAAACTCAGTTGATTGTACTAATATATTTAAACTACAGAAACGATGTATTAGGGCAATATGCGGTGCGTATTTTACTGATACGTGCAAACCTCTATTTAAAAAATTAAATATATTACCACTCCCATGTCTATATATATATGAGATATGCATTTTTGTTGTTAAATACCCTTATTTATTTCCTAAAAAACATGACATCCCTACCAGTAGAACAAGACACGGGAATAAACTCCAAGTTCCCACTCAAAAATTATGTTTATTTCAAAATAATGCGTATAATATGGCCATCAAAATTTTTAATCATTTACCTGCAAGATTTAATACACTAAACTTACGCATGTTTAAGAAGGAACTTTTCAATTTGCTATGTGACAAAGGCTATTATACAATTAATGATTATTTGAAAGATAAATTGACATGAAATTGATTGATTTGACATGAAATAATAAATAAGCTTACATAAATATCTAGATATTATGACCAAATTTTTAATTCTCTTAAATTCTGTATTTAATCATTTACACGCCGATATACATTCGGCAGAATATGTATGGCTTTCACTGTATTATTGTAAGAACATCATTTATGTACCCATATTCGGTAAATAAAGACATTCATTCATTCATTCATTCATTCATTCATTCATTCATTCATTCATTCGATCGCAAATGATGACTTTATACTTAATATTTATACATATAGTTTTCGCAGAACTTATTTATTGCCCTTTGGCACCTCTCAGACTGTTTTACTTCCGCTCCTAGAGAAGCAGATTTTAATAGATACGTCAACTTTAATAAATATATTATTGCGTAATTATCTGCTTGAGCGAGCAATGTACATCTCTGGGGGGCATACATCAACTTAAGTTGTCAGCTAATTAGCGTGCTGGGATTACGTACGCACGTACGAGATGATTATTTGCTAATGTAAAGACTTAGTACGGAAATAGTTTGGTAGTTTAGAATCGCTGATATAATGTTTGAGTTGGTATAGCAAACAGTAATTAGGTAATGCCCACGATGGCGGGACAAATTGTGAAAGTTTTGACTTAAATGATTACTTGATCTGAATACAAATTGATCTGAATTGCTTTGTTGAAGTGCGAGCGTTGCGCAAAGCTTGCAGCGTAACGCTTGTAGACCGCGTTCGCAATGACGGTGTAAGAAACGTATTTGAAAGAGAATATCGATGTTAAAATAAGAAGATACTCCAAGGGATAATTACATTTATCCATTATTAATCTATCTATCTATCTATAACTTCACGCCATTTCCTTTATATATTATATGTACATAAAATCTGAAAACACGAATTTAGTTGTGCATGCCCGGATTGGATCCGGGGACCAGTTAGTCAATAGGCTGCTTCTTTATTCACTAGGCTATTAGTGCTCTGATGATTTAAAAACTATGGTGCATGTAATACTGGCGCTGTATTGAACGTCAAATAACACCCGTAGAAAAAAAATTGTAGTAAAAACCAATAGTACGGTTGGTTGGCTTCCTCTAAAAGTATAGGTACACAATATTTTTTATAAATCCAAACTTGTAAACCAATTTTATCCATAATTTTACTGCAACGTAGTATGACAATTGTATAGTCTCACTAAAAACTTTAATCAAATGTGTGCACTAGTTTGGAAGTTTTTCTTATACAACTAGATTAGCAAACAACCATGCGGCCCGCCTCAGATGGTAATCGATCATCGCAGTCTATTAACGCTCGCAACGCCACGGGGATGTTACTCGCACGCTGCTAATCTTGTGACGTAAGGATGTATCGTCACAGTACCCAGTAATTTCTCTGCCGGCGGAAGAAGTAGGTGAGATAGAGGTACCCACGTAGACGACATTTGTACAAGGTCTCGCTCTGGTAAAAGTTATTGCTACATAAAAAAGTTTATGGTATACTTTTACAGAAAACCCGCCAAACATCTTTGAAAATAAATTGTCTGTATTATTATGCACTACATTTTAAATGCCTTTGACTAGAATTACTTAATACCACCGCTCGTGGATTCGATTCCTACACAGGACAAATATTTGTGTGCATGAACATGTCTATTTGTCTTGTTTTGGATGTTTTTAAGAGAATTCTGCATCAAACCTACCCGTCTGGGGAATTACCTCCACCTCACAGACAACCGCAGCCAAATAATAACTCTTTGGAGGGTTGTTGTGTTCATGTAACCAGTAAGCTCCACCTTTACATACGGCAGGCCGTGTGCTTCAAGGCCACCCGACATTGTATATAAAAAAAAATATGCAATGTAAGTATACTGCATGAGATTACTAGAGGGATTATTTTTTTTAATCATTTCGGTTCATTCTAACTTTATCAGTGTAACATCGTGTATATTAAAGACTAGCTACAGCCCGCGGCTTTGTCGGCGTGTATTTTACTATCCCGTGGGAATAGTGTTGTCTTACGGCATCTAAGGGTTTTGGCGTATAATGACGTTGAATGGCCCATTATCTTCAAGAATTGGACTATCAAATGCAAAATTATTTTTTCAAATCCATCTGGTAGTTCCAAATATTAACGCGTTCAAGGAAATAAACTAACAAACTCTTCAGCTGTGTATAGTAGTGTAGATAACAGTATATAAGACTTATTTCTTTAAACGACGAAATTATTACATAGATATAAATATATGCGTGTATCTCAGAAAAGGTACTAATGATTTGGATCAAATATTCTATATAAATAACGTTGCTTCTTAAGTTTATTTATATTTCCTGAAAGTAAGTGAAAAAACGGAATTATCCAAAAAAAAAACCGAACGTAGCTGGTGCGGCCCGGTATACGCCGACTATTGCTGTGTACTCCAGTTATCAAAGATATAGAGAAAAACAATAAAGTTTACAATAACTACAATAACAGCCGAAGCCAAGGCAAAAAGAGAATCTTATCACACATAATCGGTTTCCGCTGTCGCTCAAGCTATTATTTTTCACAGTCTCACTTGGACCACGCCTTAACACGTTCACACCAGCCCGCGTTTTGTACTAGATCCTGATACGAGACTCCCGGAGGCCTTGCAAAATAACTTCTAGTGAGGAATTTTTATTACCCGCCGACGACCGAGGCGGCGGCGGCGGAGCACCGCGTCGAACTATTGCAGTCCGCGGGCGGAAAAGAGGCGTTTTGTTTTGTCTTCAAATTGCTTGTCTGATATACATTATGCAACGTTTATACTTTTTAAGGAGGCCTTGAATGTCGTTCGTTTGTAACCTAGTATTCCAAGCTATAATTATTAGCTGATATATCTCTAGCACTACACATCTATATCTAGTTCATCATCAGATTTATAACTTATCATATATTTCTAGCACTATACATCTATATCTAGTTCATCATCAGATTTATAACTTACTAGCTGCTGCCCGCGGCTCCACCCGCGTGGAGTCAAATAACGTAGCCTATGTGTTAATCCAGATCATAATCTATCTAAGTGCCAATTTCATTCAAATCCGTTCAGCCGTTTAAGCGTGAAAGAGGAGCAAACATCCATCCATACATACAAACTTTCACATTTATAATATTAGTAGGATTACCTCATCCCTGTAGCTTCATTTGGGGCCGAGCATAGCCCAGGGAATAAATACCGTCTTATTGGCTAACTAGTCTCCGGTTCGAATAGTGTCATATACCACTAAATTCGATTTATATACATATTTGTAATTATTACTCACTTGGCGGTGAAGGAAAACATCGTTCTAAAAAACCTAAGAAAGTTATGGTTACCCAAACACCTAGATGGTATTGCTGGGGCCTGACGGCAGTTGCTCAATTTCAAAATCAGTATCATCGCCAAATCCTCAGGCTTATGTAGCGGACCCATACTAATGGATTAGAAAACGGAATAACTCTAAGAAGAATACGTGAGAATGTGAAGAACTCGAGACCCGCTAGGACTTTGTGATGCACTTCAGAGACGAACTGCGAGAATTATCTTCGCCTATCCTATCCGATTCCAAAGTAATTTTCTTCCGAGAACTTTTGTATTGTGAACTCAATGCTGAAGTTTTCAAAGGGGATTTCAGCATGAGGTTCTTCAAAGGGACATTCGGAGATTTTTAGAGGGTCGGCATCGAACTAGTGCCATCCCTAATGTTGTAAATGTCTATGGACTAATGTTACCTACTTACCATCAAGCGAGTTGTACGACTATTGGCCATGTAGTAGTAAAATGAGTTATAGACTCAGTCCAAAATTCCGTTACGATAGGTTTAGAATTATTAAAAGGTAGCAAATACACCGACGGACAGACTTTCTGCCGCATTTACATATTAAAGATTTGTTTACGAGTTAGCCCCTTATCACGAATATCACAAATAGGGACTAGTAAAAAATATGTTGATTATTGACAACTATGTACATAGGTACAGTTTTTTCTTGTATACAACTAGATATGCGGTCCACATCAGATGGTAAGCGGTCACCGCAGCCTATTGACACTCGCAACACCAATCTCAATCAATACTCGCGCGCTGCCAATCTTGTAAGCTACGGATGTTTCGTCACAGTACCCAGTAATTTGTCTACCATATCTCACCCTTCAAATCGGAACACATTTATATAAATATAGTTGATCGGTGGTAGAAATAGGTGAGACAGAGGTACCCACGCAGACGACTTTTGTCCAAGTCTCCCTCTGGTATCGTAGTAATTTTTTTAATACACGTCCATCTCTTTTCGATTCAATGTAGTAATTACATAGTTTAAATCTTTGTTATTTGTGAACGAATTTATTTTTTTCTTAATCTATTTGATTTTTAGAATATTTTAGAATACAGTTTTAATATTCTATAAAAATAAATCTTCCTATCGTTATCCCGTTTCCTAATCCATTAGGATTGTCGGGGGTCCACTACTTAAGCCTAAGGATTTATCCATACTGATTTTTACATGGAGCGACTGCCGTCAGCCCTCCGCACCCTGAGATAAAACCAGATCATTTTTAGGTAAGGTCACACGTCTGATAATTTCGCGCGGATCTCACAATATTTCCCTTCACCGCCGAGCGAGTGATAATTACAAATATGGACGTAAACAATTTAGTGGTGCGTAAAAAGCCACCGTGAAAGAACGTCAAAAGAATCCGGCCACTCGTGTACGTGGGGTTCATTACACGGGCACCGGCGGCCATCTTTAGAACTCGAGAAATAGTTGTATCGGACTCGCGGAGCACGCGGACGGGACGGGACCTTTTAAATTTGTTGAATGCTTCCGTCCGGTCCGCGGGCAAAGCTTTGAGTGTTGAAATTCTTGAGAATTCTATGAAGCGCCGTTGCCTTCTTGGATAGATTATCATCGGGTAAAAGGTAAAACTCATTCAGTCACCAGATCCAGTCCGTCTAATATTCTTAATGGGAATGTTTGTGAGGATGTCGATCAGTCGTGAATGACACGACTTTTGACACCAACGCTCGTGGGTTCGATTCCCACACAAGGCAAACATTTGTGTGCATGAATATGTCTGTTTGTATTGGTCTGGATGTTTTAAGGAAGATAGGGCGCATCAAAGCAGCCCGTCTGGGGAAGTACCTCCACCTCACAGAAAACTGCAGCCGAATAACAACTCCCCAGAGGGTTGTTGTGTTCCTGCGTGTGAGTGAGGTCACCAGTAAGCTTCCAAGGAGTTGCTGCGTAAGCAGCAGAGGAGGCATCGCACGAGTGATACTTAATATATCGCAAGCGTTAATAGGCTACGGTACCCGATTTACATCAGGTGGAACGTACGCTTGTATGGCTCCCGACGTAGTAGAAAAAAATGTACTGATGGTAAAAACAGCAAGAGAGATCTGAATAAGTTTAGTAGATAGATAAATAGATATGAACTTTATTTGCACACTATGAAACATACACACATCATACAATAATCACTAGGTACCATATTAAAACCAACACACTATGGTAATAACGCAGAACAACATTTTACGTTTCTTTTACATTTAAAATTGTACATATATATGGACAATGGGGATGTTGACATTTAATTAAATCAATTACATTTAAATATTACTTAAAAGAACAATTCTGTATGAAATTATAATAGATACATAGTAACAATTTTTTATATCTGTATTATCATAGCATTATTCGTTATTTTTCTTCATACTGTCAACATACCTTGATACACAAAAGGTAATAACGAAATAGAGAAATATAGTTAGCCTAGATCGAACCAAAGCAACTAGATAAATAGAAATTGAAAATGCATGTATGTGACGCAGCAGTGCAAAAAGGCCAAAGTTCAGTGTGGTAAGTCACAATTTGTGACAGTACACTGATTTTCAACTATGACCTGTAGAGTGTACGCGGATGGCTAAATATCGTACTATTATGTGTATAAACAAGACGATATAAGTACACTTTTCCGATTACAATAGAATTGCACAGATTCGGTTGATACGATATTTCAAATCGTCACAATCGCAGACAAATTCCCGTGGCAGTGATCATAAATAAAACAATAAGTTACCGGGAGGGCAATAGCAGTCACAAGTCGAAGACGAACAAAGTGCTAAATATTTATACACTGATTAATAATATTATCATTGCATACTCAAGAGAAGCTTTTTCAACTTTGATTTAAACACATATAGAGTACGCTCTGAGTTAATACATATGCTGCATTTTATGCAGAAAATGTTTAGGGATCCTTTGTAAAATTTGTAAAAGTCGAAGATCACATTGACTGAGCTGCGGGCAGCAGCTGTTAGTTATAAATGCGAAAGTAACGACTCTGAATACTCTTTTGTTCACATAACTTTTCAGTCATAATATTATAGCATTTTCGCTTAAAATAATTTTGAATATTACATATTTGCATAATTATTAACACGCATACTTATTTAACTGGCATTACGTCGCTATATTATTAAGCATAAGAATTAAAGATACGTTTATTGTAGGTCTTACTTTTAATGGAGTAAATTATAAAACGCGTAACAAAAGAGCTCGATGGCGTCGTTGAGCGTGTCATTCTAACCGAACACGCAGGTAAAGCGACAGCGATCGCAGCCCTTCTGTGGATGGGCTTATCAATCTCGAGTTTTTCCACGCTCGCTTCGGCTGTTGTCCATAGAAGACAGTCGTTAAGTCAGGTTAAGGAGTCAGTTAAGGAGGTTAAGTCAGTGACCCTCGAGCGATTTGAAAAAATTGGCCTCCGCCAATCCACGTTTGAGCGACGTGAATGCGTGATGGAGTATGCTTTAAACCCCTTCGGATGAAGGGAGACCCGTATCCCTGCAGTGGGATGAATAAGGGTTGATGTGGTGATAAAACGCGTAATCTGGTTAACAATAAATTTCAATATCATAAATGTTATTTAGACTAAATTTAAACAAATTGCTGGATATGCTGGTAAGATTAGACTTGTGATCATTAAAATCAAAGAAAGCGAATTTGAAGTTAAGTTAGTCAAGATTATAATGTAGAAATATTATATATTAGTTATATAATATTTACTTACAAATAATCGAAGTATATTCCCAAAATATTCAAATTTAAAGTGATCAGGTCGGGCTTCCAATGTTGAACAGAGAACGGTGACAGCCCAGTGGACAAATAACCAGTCTATTGACCAACAGTCCCCGGTTCGAATCCTACCGTGTAGCACTAAATTCGTGGTTTCGGATTTATATACATATTATTTATAATTATTACAAGCTCGGCAGTCGCTGCAAACAAAAATCAGTATCTATCTACTTAGGCTTAGGTATCGAACCCCGCTAAAGCTAATGGATTAGCAAACGGGACATTTAAATTCGAATATTTTGGTAATATATAGTTTGATTATTTTTCTTAAAAGAATCGAAGTATATTTCAAAAATATTCAATTTTAAAGATATCATGTCATAACTTCTAATGTTAATAAATATTTAATAATTTAGGAACTGTTATAGACACAATAAAATTTTCGGCGAATTGATTATAATGCGAAATGTTATACACCTGTTATGCCTTGAAGTATTATGCTGTCTCAAATTATAACATAAAATTTTATGCGAGCCAATATAAATCGACAACTGTGGGTGTCAACAAGATTTCGACATTCCGATTTGTATTTTAAAAATGTCGAAATGTGAGCGGTGTACAAAATGTGGCGCCACGCTACACCGCGTTCGCAATGATGGTGTAAATAATAGAGTTGATTGTTACAAAATATCGGTGTTAAGATAAGAAATGGTATGCTTCGTAGTTCGGGCATGTAGAAAGAACGAAGGAGAAAAGAATAATGAAACAGATGCACGACGTGGAAGTAGAAGGACGTAGGAGCCGAGGAAGGCCAAGACAACCAAATTGGTCATGTTACGTGCACACATTTAGGTTATATTTTAAATAAGCGAGTGAGGTGTGGGATTTCGTGACCGTGTCTGGTTTCGATCCTCGCTGTCCAAAGGAACCTGGCGTAGCAATAGAATATTTTCATAGTTCAACTTAGTATTTATATGAATTTCAATATTCCACCATAACTTCCAAACACCTGAATCGAAATACATGTAGTTCATATTTTTACAATCATTACGTCGTCCATACCGCGGCGCTCGAATCGTTAACAAGGCTGCTTCAATACTATTTACTCTCACGGGTTCGATTCCCACACGGGATAAACATTCGTGTGCATGAAAGTATCTGTTTGTCTTAGTTTGATCTTTATAGGAAAGATAAGGTGCACACGGAAGCACTTTGACAGGGGAACTACGTCCTCATTTATAAAAAAATCGCAGCCAAATTACACTTCTTGGAAGATTATTGTGTTCCTGCAAGTGAGCGAGTTTACTAGTAAGCCCCTACTGTTCGTGCACTTGGTTGTCCTCTCACAAATGCTTTAATACGTCATCACAATACTTTCGCTAACTTTAAAAGTCGTAAAATGAAACAAGATCAAAAAGCGATCGTGCAGAAAACATAACGAACGTAACCCCTCTGAAACAATAATACATATGACTCGTAAAACTCAAATTTGCGCGCCCTAACAAGCTGATTGTCGCGATCAAACTTTTGATTTAAGCCAATCCCCGCAAGAAGCCCACACCCAACTCAAACACACACAGATTGCCAAGCAATTACACATATCCCACACCAGACATTCCCAATATTTGTCGAGTTGGGAGACTGTTTAAAATTCAACAGTGCAACTTCCAGTCCTGCTGCAAATTGACGAAAATCAGCTTTAGTAATATAACTCCCAGCACGCGCGCAGACCTGCTCGATTGTTACATTTTAAGACGACTTTATTTTTTATTGGCATCTAAAATATAGCTGTCCAGTGTAAAGTTATTACATTTCATAGAAAATTGGAATTATTTGGACTGTATTGATTGTACAGGGTTCAATGGCATCGTAAAAACTTTGCTAGGATTTATAAATAGTGTTGCCACAGCATATTTATGATTGTGAAACTTTAGAACAAGAATTATATATCTATCTATCTATAACTTCACACCAAGTCCCTTGCGGGGTAGGCGGAGAGAGCCGAGCGGTACTTACACATCTCACTCGCTTGTTTAACATTCATTGCTCTTTTGATATACTCTAGCCGGTTTCGACGGCTGAAAGCCGGTCTATTTAGTTGCGGTAGGCCTAGCGTTCTCGGCACCTACATCCTTCTATTTTTTTTTTTATGAATCTAGATTGGCAAACTAGCATGCGGCCGGCATTAGATGGTAAGCGGTCACCATAGCCTATTGACGTTCGCAATACAACGGAGATATAACCCGCGCGCTGCCAATCTTATGAACTAAGGATGTTTCGTCACAGTACACAGTGATTTCTCTGCCATATCTCACCCTTCAAACCATTAAAAATACTCTCTGTAAAAGGGCTTATTATAGAACTGATGAATATATAACTGACAAAGATGTCTGGAAATAATTCAACACAAAAGACCTGTCCTTAATAATCTTTAATTTTACCATTTGATATCATTATTGTACCAATATGCTTATGTGAATTCTTTGTAATACCTAATTGACAATTTTAAAAAAGACCTATATTGGCAAGTTTCTTTCGGCATTTCTTCATCGGCAATCGTCTATTCCGAAATGCTAGTAGATTAAAAAAATAATAATAAAGTAAAATGAGAGAATTGAATTAGATACAATAGTACTATATTTCAAAAAATGTAAGACGTGTCTAATTGCCCGCGAGGGTCCAATAGCAAATAAAGATTTTTTTATCTTTTTATGTTTTTAAACCGGAACACAGCTATATAAATATATCTGCTTGGCGGTAGAAATAGGTGAGACAGAGGTACCCACGCAGACGACGACTGTACAAAGTCTCCCTCTGGAAAAACTTTCTCGTTGTATATCTGTTTCGCCATTCATTTCCTCTTGTATTCTTCATAATACTTTAATTAATTTATGAGGTTTTTGTAGTAGGCGTAATTGAAATTGGATTTCTATCATTGTTACACTTTAGTGTGTATAATATCAGATTATATCTTATGAATAATTTTAGCTTAAGATAAGTGTAGTTTTAAGATGCATGTTGTGATGTACAACGGCCACAGTCGAATGCAACAAAAGTCTTTCAAGCTCTCCGCATATTTGTCAACAATGAGCTCAACGAGCTTAACTATGGCATGGTACTGTCAAAATATTACTTAAAACTCCATGGGAGATTAGTAACAATATGTTTCCATTCATTAGAAGATACAATAGTAAAACGGCACATTGCCGGAAACATAATCAATGAGATAGCTAACCCTGTTCCGTTAAAATATTTAAGTCCAACTCTAGTCCAGGACCAAGACACAATAAATTGTTTCTTAAATACTCCGTGGAAGCCGCTTAATAAACATGTGGACGTGCCGACAGATGAAGAAGTTGAAATGAACCTTAGAAGTAGAAGTGCACGGCTGCGTGCTGCTATTAAGGTGAAATAGCAATGCAAATAATAATGTAGGTAGTTCTTCAAATTGAAGAAAACATAGTGTATGTACAAATAACTTATACAATAAATTAATTATACAATGTATGGGCGTGCGTTACAGTGAAGAAGGGCTGAGGTAGAGTAACTGGCAGGTCCAAGTGTTTAACAGTGAGATTTTTCATCATCATTTCAACTGCTTATGGCATCTGTGTAGTAATTATTGTGCACGATTCGTTGTACACTAATATGTAGCTCCTTTTGACACAGTTTATGTTTGCACCAGGGTTGCGTTACCTCTTTCTTGCCAGTTCGCTGGATGTTTTCCGCAATCATTGCCTACCCTGTAACATATCTGATGGTACCCTGAGCGAAAATCAGATCTTTCTTAAGGTCACACACCTTTCGAAATATAATTAATTGAACGTGCGGGTTTGCTTACAATGTTTTTTCCATTAAATCCGAAAACTCGAGTTTAGTAATACATGCCCACATCAGTATTCAAACCAGAATAAGTCAGTTAACTAGCTGGTTCTTTGTTCACTAGGCTATCACTGCTAAATCTAGTTAGGATGGCTGCCTAGTTCAAGATTTAATTTAACATAATGCGTGTAAAATCCTTTATAGTCTCTTATATAAACAAGTCATTGTAGTTAATAGATACGTTTTTACATTTATGAACAATGATAGCCCAGTGGATAAGGAACCGGCGTATTGACCAACCGGTACGCAGTTCGAATCCTGGCGGGGCATGTACCACTAAATTCGGATTTATGTACATAATTTGTCACTTGCTCGACGGTGAAGGAAAACATCATGAGGAAACACACGACGAAGAAATTATATTTCGAAAGACGTGGGACTTAACCTAAGGTAGGTGTCTGTCGGCAGCCGCTTTATGTAAAAATCAATGTATTCGCTAAATCTTTAAGCTTATGTAGCGAACCCCGCCAATCCTAATGGGTTAGGAAACGGGATAACGCTTAGAAGAAGAAGATACGTTTTTGAAAGTAAAATAATCACAAGAGACACACTAGACTTTCAATGTATGATCAGAAGCGACTTAAATATGCAAGCGAGACAGACGATCGAAGTCAATAAACACGTGTGAATAGGATGGCTAATTAGCAATTCAAATGACGAGCGAACATTCGCGGCCCCGAGAGAACGAACTTTAAGTGTCGTGTTACCAAAGGCCAATAGAGTTGCTTAGATTGCCTTTGTGAGTTTAGGGTCGTGTGATCAAGGTATAATTTAATATGGCGATTGAGTTAGTGAGTTGGAGAATGTTCGAA
Source organism: Pyralis farinalis (assembly GCA_947507595.1). Lineage (NCBI taxonomy): Eukaryota > Metazoa > Arthropoda > Insecta > Lepidoptera > Pyralidae > Pyralis > Pyralis farinalis. The sequence continues at coordinate 1,766,201 of OX382274.1, forward strand.
TAATGCGAGAAATGTATAATAAAATCGTGGTCTTGTTTGAACAAGTTTTCTTTAGCTAATGGCGTTATTTTGTGAAAGTCAAATTTGCAGACAAATTGATCTTAAATATTTTGTGTGCTTTCACTGCCGTTTAGTTCATGCGAACTACTGCCGGTCGGCACCCTCCCACTACGTCAGTAGATGCATGCCGCCGCTGCCACGGCTGCTCCATTCGTCTCTGCCTCGGCCGCCGCAGTCCTTGCGAGTGTCCGGCATCTGAAATTTGAGCTGCGTGCACCCGCCACCGTCGTTGTCATGATTGCCCTGATCATCGCTGCGTTACATGTTTCTCTCCGCGAGGCATCCTCGCGTGCTGTAGAAGTTAGTCCAGCAATTTAACAAACTAGTAAATAACAGCAAGCTGTGTAGGCAGAGCTGATATTTTTTAAATTGAAAAAATATTTAATTTTTTTTTTTTTTTAAATATATGGAACCCTGTACGACATCTAGCGACGAGTGCTGTTACTTTTTCTGTTGATGGGATGGGATGGATGGGAGTGCAGTGCAGACTCTGCACTGCAGAGTGGCCGGCCATACGTTTTCCCATATGTTTTTTTTTCTAATTAGAACGATTTTGGACCGTTCTTCCTCACCAACGAACATTTAAATTTCAAATTAAAGGATACAAAACTACAATATGTTAGCTATTAGTGTGTCGATTTTGGAGTTTCTCACTATTACCGTCTAAACGCTAGCTGGATGACATCAGTCTACCCCAAACGGCAATTTTGAGGGTAATGTGGCTCCGCTGGATATCGCAGCTCTGCCAATAAATAAACATTCTCAGACAACTTACACAGCGCCATCTAGCCCCAAAGGAAGCGAAACTTGTGGTATATACTACACAACTGATAAACATACGTTTTTTGGTAAATAGATACTTATGATACACATAAACCACCCAGACCAAGACACGCAATATTTGTCTTGTGTAGGAATCGAACCCATGAGCGTTGGTGTCAAAATAGCGTTACTAACCGAGATTTTTTTTTTTTTTTTTTTTCTAAATACTAGCACCCCTGCCGTGGGCAAGGCTATTTTTTAACATTCGCTAATTTGTCACAATTTACATATAATAAACACATTCATACATCACATTCTCTTTCATTCCGCAATTCATCTTTCATTCATCATCTTTCAGTTATATTTCCAAAAAAAAATTTTGATTTGGCCCATTTTAGAACGCCGGTAAAACGATTATAACTGTTTCCAAATTTCCCTCCCTATACTGCGTCAGTCCAGCCACGGGCGACAGAGAGCTTCACAGCTCCACCTAGCCACCGCGATCTCATCGGCTATACAGAGTATAGCCGAGGTATACAACACTACTACACTACTAACCGAGATTGAAGATTGTTCTGTGAGGGAGGTCACGAGGAAGCTGATGTATACAATTTCGGAAAGCATACACGCCCCTGATGCGAAGCGGTTACGGTAGCCTATAAACACTTGCTATACATTAAGTATCACTCGCAAGATGCCACCTCTGCTGCTGACATAGCAACTACTGAGGAGTTTACTGGTAAACCTCACTCATACACAGGAACACAACAACCCTCTACGGAGTTGTTATTTAGCTGCAGTTTTCTGTGAGGTGGAGATACTTCCCTAGACGGGCTGCTTTTATGTGCCCTACCTCTCTTGAACGCGAAACGGTAATAACGCGTGGCCGATTCTCCACGTTGTGCGAGCTTACTTGCTACCAGATATCTTGCAAAATAAAGCTGAAGTCCACTCATTAAGAAAGAGAAGGTAGACCATAGAAATAAATATTTAACATTCGAAAACATGTTGTTGATCTGACTATTGCTTATTCTATTTGTTGTAAATAATATTAAAAAAAAAGCAATTATAAGTCGTCATTTCTAGCACTCTCTAGCGTGTAATTAATCTTAAGATGTAACGCTGTTAGGCATACATACTTTTGGATTATGATTTTGATCAAAACTACTTATATTTTTATGTATATTGTTTATAACGATTGTAATCTGTTTTGTATGCTTAATAAATAAATAAATAAATGCATTTTGCCAACGGCAGAGGCGGAGAGTCACTTAGCCAGCATCTACATTGCTAAGAGCCCGCGCACACGGAAGACTTTTATCGGCCGACAGTTTAGTCGGGTCCGTAATCAAAACGCGTTACAATGAATAATCGCCAGTCACATTTGTCTGTGAAAATTACTTGCTGTATTTTGTTTTTACAATTTATTACCTGTCTATAAGTATACCAAGAAATTACCATAAACAAACCTAAATGTCTATCTATCTATAAATTCACGCCAAATTCCTTGTAGGATAGGCAGAGAGAACCGAGCGCCACGTGACACGGTCCTTATATAATGTAATACCTAACTCGCTACTTTAACAGTAATAGCTCTTTTCATGCACGCTCGCCAGTTATTAGGGCTCCTTTTTTATGTTTATGATTTTTTATATGTTATACAGCGTCGGGAGGCATGCAAGCATACGGTCCACCTGATGTAAAGCGGTTACCGAAGCCTATAAACACTTGCATTGCATTAAGTATCACTCACGCGATGCCGCACAGCAACTCGACATTGGAGCTAACTGATGACCTCACTCACATACAGGAACATAACAACCCTCTAGGGAGCTGTTATTTGGCCGCGGTTTTCTGTGAGGTGGAGGTACTTTCTCAGACGGGCTGCTTCGATGCGCCTTACCTCTCTTGAAATCACCTTTTTATAAAACGCCATCAATTTGGTCAAGGTAGGTAAGTTTCGGGCTTCCTCGGCTCCTACATTTCCCGTTGTATGTCTGTTTCGTAATTAATTTTTCCTACATTAGTTTTACATCCGAACCAACGGAGCATGCCTCTTCTTATTTTACTTCTTGCACACAATCTACAAGCGTTACGCCGCAAACCCAAACATGGTTTTATTGTAATCCATTTTACGATTACGATAACCATTGTACAGACTTTTTTTATTGAAGTTATACTTCTTTCGGCGCGTTACGAAAAAATGATGAGAGTGAAATTTTAAGATGCGCGCGCATCACTGTAACATAAAAGTAACAGGTTGAAGCTGCCCGGTAAACCGCTCTTCAAGCACTATAGCGAAGCATGCTTTTGTATTGTTTTGCTTTAAGTTTGCAGATAGTAGATGTGATCGTTAAGTAGTTGAACAGTTTTGTAACAGACGGCGCTTTTTATTTAACTTTTCAAATTTAAACTGAACGTTATTGACTGTGTTGACTATCCTTTTCCAGTCCTTTTATTATTTTATTGTAATTAATTATTTGCATGCAATTAAAAACTAATTTTTAATGATGCCAAAGAAGTATAACTTCTCACGCGCACACATAAGTACACGCACCCATTTTTTTTTTTGCCCTATAGAGGCAAAAACATAATTAGCTGTAATTACAAAATTTCGTGATGATACGACAATTATAAGACGATGAAAGTGGGTTTCTTAGAACAGGTCGTCTGATGAAGGCGCGTTGAAGAGGCGATGTTCATTAATTTCAAATGTCACCGGAGACATTCTGTGAAGTTAGCATTTTACGTCATTAGATATATGAACGCACTACTTCTCTTCTCCGACTTTGATAAATATTAATATACTCAATCTAAACATATTGTATTATTATCATTTATTGCACACAATAAATTACAGTTATAGTATTTAAGTACAGAATAATAATCATATATAAATATTGCCGAACATTTCACACAGCGCCGTCTAGCCCCAAATATAGCTTATTAAGGGTACTAGACAATTGATAAACACACGTAAATACATTTGGTTTTGTAAATACGTATATTAATAGTGAATAGAGCTGTGGATAGAGGATAGGGCAGCAGGTAAATAAAATAAAATTATTGAAGGAACTTGTATTTCACTCAAAACTAATACAACTGTCAACAACAAAATCAAAGAAGTGTTAAAAACATATGTATGAAAAATACATCAAAATAGTAAAAATATCTAAAAAGGTCTGTCGCCAACGTGGCCTGTCGCGGTGCAGAGCGACAATCTAAGGAGGCGACAGTGGTGGAGCACAGCTATCTTGAGTGCTGTGTCCTTGTAACGGTTTACCCATTGCAATCTAACTATTTTCCCAATATTGTCGATGTAAACCAAAAAATCATAACTCGTCTTGAAATGCTACTACTAGCGCAGTCTAGTGGATGTAAAGCACACCTCGTATTGCAACTCGCACACTAGTTTACTGCTACCTACCGCTAGGTGGCGCTACGTCGAGTAAATCCTTTTGATTTTTGGTAATCTAAATTTATCCAATTACCTAAAGAGTATACAATTCTAACATTTAGTTCTAAAATATATCTTTAAATAGATTTTACGAGTACATCTTGGAACATTCTAGATTTACGGTTAGCGACATCATTTCGAAACTTGGTTCTGGTATGTTCTGTCATTCACTCGCCGGTCTTCAATTCCTTCACATTAGTTGGAACCGTCCGCTTAAACCGGCGATATATCGTCCATTTCTAGCACGGATATAGCCAACGCTACACAAGATTAGTGTCCCTACTTTACGAGTATGAAATACTTAATTGGACATAGGCTACGCACCGTAGCCGAAATAGTTATTACTATGTCAAGCAATCCAAGTGCAGTGATTGTATTATAAGCCCAATATCTACATTTTGGGTAAGTATCTACTTCTGTATTTACCAGCACAAAACAAATTCTTATTTCTTACAACTTCGTTGCCACATTCTAAGTTAATTAATTGGTTACCGCTTACGGTAGGCACTCATAATGAAGATACTTTATAATACTGTGTAGCTAGTCATTACAACATTCATCGAACATGTCGAATCTACCTACATATGTTATTATTGTTAATAAATTAACGGTTCTTCAAACCGATTCTTAGTATCAATACTAGTAGGTAATTTTTAAGTTAATTGACTTAGCGCCACCAAGGAAGTTTGGTGTTTCATTATTTAAATAGTAATATTTAAAAAAAATCTAAATGTAGTTAAGCTCTTTATGTAACTTTCTAGTATTAAAGTGGTATGTTTCACTCAAAACTAATTCAATTGTCGACAACAAAAACAAAGAAGTATTAAAACAAATATATAAAAAAATACAACAAAATGGTAAAAATATCTAAAAAGGTCAGTCACCCAACAACGTGCTTACGATATATAGAAAACACCCAGACCAAGACAAACAGACATGCACACAAATGTTTGTTCTGTGTGGAAATCGAACCCACGAGTTAGTTAGTGTCAAAGTAGCGTTACTGTCTGAAAGAGATTTCTTCCACCCCACCTTCAACAGTGGTACATATTGTCAGTAGCGGAATAACTGTATCTGCCAGAATAAAAGTTATACATACACACAGTTATAAAGATAATATATATAAACGATGTATATGAGATGATGTATACAAACATACCCTTATTTCTGAACGGATACATAGTTATCTTTCAATTTGCCACCTGTATCCATCGACTCACTTCCAACCCTTTGAGGTCGTCGCTCCATCTGGTGGGGGGTCGTCCCACGTGCGTGTACAAATATTTAATACGGGGACGCCATTCGCGAACCTTTCTTCTCCAGCGGTTGTCGGTTCTTCGAACTATTATTTATTATGATTGACAAATAATAATGTTACTTTTATATCTGTATTTCTAGCTAAAATTCCGTTTAATCCGCTACATGTCAGTAGCAATCTATTTTGAATACTTCACACAAAACTACTAAAAAGATTAAATGAACTTTCACACGATTTCACATAATGCTTAGGCAACTTTTTATCTCGGAAATATTAAATATTGCCGTGTGAAACTTCACACGGGTACGAAACGAGCTGCAGCACGTAGCCCTTAATTATCCAAAGAGAAAAAAAGTGAGTTAGTTCGTAAGAAATTGGTGTTAAGAGAAAAAAAGTTAACGTTTCTACATTGATTGTTATAGGAATTAATGACAATTTGTGATGTGATTAAAAAATGTCGAAACAGACATACGACGTTAAAGTAGAATGACGAAGATCACTCACCTTTAATAGCTAAATTAATACTGACAGCAGCAGCAACAGCACGACAAGAGCCATGAATATTAAAAAATCGGCCAAGTGCGAGTCGGACTCGCGCACGAAGGGTTCCGTACCATTATCTATAAAAACGGTAAAAAAAATCACGTTTGTTGTATGGGAGCCCCCTTAAATATTTGTTTTATTTTAATTTAATTATTTATTCTTAAAGTGAATATATAACTAAATATTCTCTGAATATTTCAAGCGTCTACCTGTTGCCGTTATCAATATCGAGCAAAAAAAATAACGTTTGTTGTATGGGAGCCTCCTTAAATATTTATTTTATTCTACTTTTTAGTGTTTGTTGTTATAGCGGCAACAGAAATACATCATCTGTGAAAATTTCAACTGTCTAACTATCACGGTTCATGAGATACAGCCTGGTGACAGACGGACGGACGGACAGCGGAGTCTCAGTAATAGGGTTCCGTATTAGCCTTTGGGTATGGAACCCTAAAAAATTGGGTACGTAAGGACAGAGTGACTGGCGCTCGATGATTTTGATTAGCCTGTAAGAGAATTTGCAAGAATACATAGGTAGACAATATAAACATAATATTAATAGCGAATGATACAACAGTACTGCCCACCATCTACTTTCAGGACGCTATTCGAAATATTTAATATCGCCGCAGGGATTTGTCGGTGCTATAAATTCGCACCAGTGTAAAATATAGAGGTGGAAAGGGCACTATAGGTATGGATGCATTGAGCCCGGAAAATACTTCGTGAGAGATATTTTGTTGGAATAGGCGTAGCTTTTACAGTTCGATCTGACCGATGTTGAATGGCGAAGTGGTTTACAAATAGCATTTTAAGACGGATCTAGTGAATAATAAGATTCTGTTATCAAGTTTTAACAACTTCTCATTATGATTCCGAGACCGATGAAATTTTTAATTGAAAAATGAATAAGGCCTTGCGCCTTAAAGCTTATAAGGCGAAATATCAATATTTGATTGATGGAAATTCATCGCAGGCTTATTTTTGATAGGTTAATTGTCTTTTGTCAATAGATGACAGGAACAGCTTGTAGCAAAATTAAATGCCATGTGCAATTTGATCTAACCTAATTTGGGTACTTCCGCCACCAATTAGTTTATGCGAACTAGCGCCGGCCGCCACTCACCCACTATCGTTAGTAGATTAAATATGCCGTCGGTGCCATGACGACTAACATATATGTCGCCTGAGGATGCCTCGTGGAGAGGCGAAACACGTGTCTCAGCGACGACCGGAGCAGTCATGGCAGCAACGGTGTATGCAGTTTTTGTTTCCGACGGCGGGCAATCGCAAAGACGAGGGCAGCAGTAGGGGCAGAGACTCCAGGAGCGGCCATCAAATTGTATGTAAATTTGATTTTCACAAAATAACGCCTGAATCTATTAACAAGCAAATGCAATGAATATATAACACAATAAATGAGTTAATAGAGACCTTACATGGTAAATGCAGTTTGATCTAACCAGCTTTGTGTGCTTCCGCCACCAATTAGTTCATGCAGCCTAGCGCCGGCCGGCACCTACCCACTACCGTTAGTAGATGCAACATACCGACGCTGCCATGGCTGCTCCGGTAGTCTCTGCCTCGGCTGCTGCGGTCGTCCGCCATCTGGAACAGTATCGCATGTTTCGCCTCTCCATGAGGCATCTTCGGGCGCTGTAGAATAACATGCTATAAGTCTGAATCTATTAACCTTAGAAAAGTACTTTGTTCATTGACTGGCATAGAACACCTGAAATTGGCTCAAGTCGAAAGACGAAAGTAATTTTCACCCCTCTGTCATAATGTTTGTAGATGTGTGCGGCGCACACAGTGGCCGCTTGGTGTCAGGCAATCCATTTAGAGCGGGAAACTCGCCAGGCCGTGATTGCGTTGGCACCGGCTCCTGTCTCAGCTTGTTTTGGAATTGCCTTTTTGTCCATTATATTACTGTGTTTACACACTGTTATTTATTTCATTTAGGACAAAGAAACATAGTACTTAATGATATGTCTGTGATCAGCAGTAATAGATAGTAATAGTAGATAAACCATATTAATAATCTACAGGTCGCGCTTCCAATCCTGGTTCGGGCGTAGAAATAAGCAATGACATAGCATCCATATATCCAGAAAAAATCAGTTCTTCGGAACCAGTGGAAGGATAAGCTGGAATCCGAGAAACTTGGTATGCAACAGAGCGAAGTAGTAGGTAATTTATCTATCTATCTACAACATCACATCAAATCCCTTGTCGGGTTAGGCAGATAGTACCGAGCCGATCATTACACATCTCACTCACTTCTTTCTCATTCATTGCTCTTCTCATGCACGCTCGCCGGTTTCTGAGGCGCCTGACATCACCTTCTGATAGAACACGATCAATTTGATCGTGCCAGGTAAATCTTGACCTTCCTCGGCTCCTATGTCCTTCCATTTTTCGCTAGGAAGATTTTAATGTAAATTTATTCAGAAAGTATGTTCATATTTTTCTTTCTTGATAAAAATAGTGAAGTTTATATAAATAACTGCCCGATTGCCCAATGATTAGTTATAACCCTGAAAATGTCAATTTTTATATTTCCTGAAACATGATCGACATGAATCCATTTGTTTAATCTTCTGTTTCTGTTTATTTTCTTGTGCCATAAAAGCCTTATTCACCTCGGAGATTCTTCCTCACATAATGCACGTTTAATGCAACGTGGAACAGACTGAAAGAGAACAGACATTATATGCGCTGATAATTTTCGTCCATTCCTTAGTTAAACCGCGCTATGTTATGGCGCTCGATTTTCTCTGCCTACTCCGGAAGCTACCCGGTGTGAAGATATACAAACATATTAGTTACACTATACAACTTTGATGGTGGTACAGTGACATTAAATAAAATAACAAAATGTTGAATTCCTCACTATTATTACGGATAAAGTCAAACAACGGAATATTTGTGTACTTTTGAAATACTCGCCGACATGAGAGTATTTGATAAAAGTTTTTTTTTTTCAATTTATATTTAGTACATATATATATCATTACGTCTGTCTCCCATTGTGGTAGGCAGAGACAATAGAACGCCAGGTGCACCGATCCAAACATACCGCTCTCGCTTCTTCCACACTCATCAACATTTTATTTATTTATGTAAAAGGTACATAAACAGTATACATACATCACATTGCTTAGGACATAGTATAAATATAATTCTTATATATATACCTATTACAGGCGTACACAGCATTTATATTAACTGAATATTTCGCTTACATTAACCTCTTCATGCGTGCGCTTCGGATTTGGATGCTTTTGATTTCTCTTGATCTTGATCTAAATGTATGTGCGTCTGTCTAGGGGAGGGGCCAACGACATCTCTATTCACTTTTGCTTAATACACTTATTTCATAACTCTTTCCAATTTTTGTTCCTACATCATTTTTCATTCGACATAGTTCTCTACTCTATCAATCATTCTCAATATAATTTGTTACAATTTACTCGAGTCAGGCGGGAAATAATGTATTAGTGAAATATCTGTATTACTCTAGTCATATCCATATAAATAAAAACTATTAGTCACATATATGTAATACTTTCATTTGATAGCCTGTTTGACTGATTTCTTTCTCGTATTTCTTATTATCAGGACAAGGTTTGATAATAAGAAGAAACACGGAATTTTTCGTAAAATTTATCGGAAGTGGAAAATTTTGTTGGTATTTTTACTTCGATAAAAATGAAATTTTTCCTTGTTCCGACTCGTATTACAAATTCTGCATTTTTTTTATCCAACGTCGGGCGGCATACAAGCATACAGCCCACCTGATGGAGAGCAGTTACCGTAGCGTATGAGCGCTCGCAATACATTAAGTATTACTGGCGCGATACCACGTCTGCTGCTACCATAGCAACTCCTTAGGAGCTTACTGGTGACCTCACTCACATGCAGGAACACAACAACCCTCCAGGGAGTTGTTATTTGGTAAAATTATCAATGTGTTGCGAAAACGAATAGAATGGAAAGTAATATTTTAGCCATCAAATTCATTAATATGTTGTATTGCAAAGATTAATTGACGAGCTCCACGGCGTCGGGGTTAATAACGCGACTTTGACACCAACGCTCGTGGGTTCGATTCCCATTCAGCACAAACATTTGTGTGAATGAACATGTCTGTTTGTCTTGGTCTGGGTGTTTTTAAGACCTACCTTTCTTATATAAGCTTATAAAAGCAGTCCGTCTGGTGAACTACCTCACAGAAAATCGCGTCCAAATAACAACTCCTTGGTGGGTTGTCGTGTTCCTGTGTGTGAGTGGCGTCACCAGTAAGATCTAAGGACTTGCTGTGTTAGCATCGGAGGTGGTATCGCGCGAGTGATAAATGATGTGCGATATACCAGCCTGGTAACCGATCGGTCCCTGATTGAAATCCGCTGTGGGCCTGTACAACTAATAACTTGCTCGGAGGCGAACGAAAACATCATGAGGAAACCAGCAAGTTCCTGAATTTGTACTTAGACGACGTGTTGCCTTGTGGAAGTCTACCGGTAGCCGCTATATGACAAAATCAGTATCTTCGCCAAATCCTCAGGCTTAGGTTGCGGACCCCGGCAATCCTATTGGATTAGGAAATAAGATTGATTGAAATACAACACTTTCTGTAGGCCGATTCTGTGACAAAAACTGCAACTGCACTGAAGCGCTGCGTGTGTCAAAATGCGTATGTTTTTTACATTAATACAGTTTTTTAATAGGTTTTATAATCGACCTACTGACTTTTTGAAAATGAAACTTAGTATCAAACGTTTGATTTTAGGGAAAATAATGAAATCATAATTGTGAAGTCGAAAGTACATTCAATAGAGTAGTAGATCACAAGCTCCACTTTTTCACCGTGTGGCCAAGAAGTACTTACTGTCATTGTGCTAGAGAAAGTACTTCTTCTTCTTCAGAGTGTGATCCCGTTTCCTAATCCATTACGATTGGCGAGGCCGCTACCTAAGACTAAGGATTTGCCGAAGATGCTGATTTTTGAACGACTGCCGTCAGACCTCCACGACCTAGAGGGAAAATCAGACTCTTCCTAGATTAGATCACGTCTTTCGAAATATAATTTTTTGGACATGTGTTTTCCTGGCGATATTTGCCTTCACCACTAAGCAAGTGACAATTACAAATATGTACATAAATGCGAAACCACGAATTTAGCGGTACACGCACGAACCAGGATTCGAACCGGAGACTAGTCTGTTAATTGGTCAGTTCTTTATCCACTAGCTAGACTATAACTTGCTTCTTGGTGGAGAAAATATTTCTCCGATACTAAAACCATACTACCTAATAACAACTCCCGTGTGAGTGAGGTCACCAGTAAGCTCCCAAGGAGTTGTTGTGTAAGCACCAGAGGAGGCATCGAGCGAGTGATACTTAATATATCGCAAGCGTAAATAAAATACGATACCTGCTTTACATCAGGTGGGACGTATGCTTGTATAACTCCCGACGTAAAAAAAAATATGGGGGTGTTTAAGAGCAAAGTTTGAAGAGCCTCTGTGGCGCGGCGATTAGCAATATTACTTTAAGTACAATACTAGTGAGTTCGGTTCCCACACGACACTAACATTTGTGTATATTTCTGTTTGTCTTAGCCTGGGTGTTTTAAGAAGGCATCAAAGGATTCCATGGGGGGAAGTACCTTCCCATCACAGAAAACAGTCAAGTAGTTACTGTGATAGCGGCAGGGGTGGCAACGCACGATACTTTCTATATTGCAAGCGTTAATTTATGAGTTGTATGCTTGTATGTCTCATGACCATGGATAAATAACTTGTGGAAAACCTGGAAGACGTTATTACGTAGTATTGAGACGTTATTACGTAGTATTGAGACGTTATTAATAAATAATAAATATAATAAATATTGTCGGACAAATTACACAGCGCCATCTAGCCCCAAAGTAAGCGTAGCTTGTGTTATGGGTACTAGACAACTGATAAACATACGTAAATACATTTTTTTTTTGTAAATACATACTTATTATACATAAAAAAATACCCAGACCAAGACAAACAGACATGTTCATGCACACAAATGTTTGTACAGTGTGGGAATCGAATCCACGAGCGTTGGTGTCAAAGTAGCGTTACAACGCGTTTCACCACTGCGCCACCGACCTCGTCCGAGTAGTTATTATGTAGTATTGTGACGTTATTACATAGTAATGAAACGTTATTACGTAGTATTAAGACGTTAATACGTAGTATTGAGACGTTATTCCGTAGTATTGAGATGTCATTGCTACGAATCGGGCAGCAGAGTAGAACACGTGACTCTTATTGGCTAGTTCGCGGATCAACATCGCGGGACTTATCGGCTTATTGGTTAAAATATTCTCCCATTGGTCAGTAGGCTTCAATCGCTGATATATTTAGGCGATACACATACCGTTTTTGTGACAGCGGGCTGCCGTCATGCGCAGTCCTGTGGTTTAATGTTTTGAGCTCTCGATGCTGTATCAAAAAAGGAGCTTGCTTTTTTTATACTATGTCAGGAGGCATACAAGCATACGGCACACCTGGTGTAAAGCGGTTACCGTAGCCTAGTAACGCTAGCGATAAATTAAGTATCACAAGCGCAATGCCTCCTATGCCTCCTATACACGGCAACTCCTTGGGAGCTTACTGGTGACCTCACTCACACGCAGGAACACAACAACCCTCTAGGGAGTTGTTATTTGGCTGCGGTTTTCTGTGAGGAGGAGGTACTTCCTTTGCTTTGATACGCCCTACCTCTCTTAAAACATCCAGACCAAGATAAACAGACATGTTCATGCGCGCAAATGTTTGCCTTGTATGGGAAACGAACCCACGAGCGTTGGTGTCAAAGTCGCGTCATTCACGACTGAGCCACCGAGCTCGTCGAATAAGTGAATGAAAATAATTTGTTGAGAGTCAATAGTCCTCGGTAAGGCCTTAAAGCAAAAAACCGTGAGGTTAGTGCCGTTGGTTGACGGATTGGTTGATACTGCATGAGATATACACGAAACTTTAATAAATATTATAATGGAATATAAACGAATATTGCTGGTACAGCACGACGTGCATTACCACGCGTGCGTCGGGCCGCGGCGTCTGCCAACGTAATTATGTTTTGGCGAGGTGCCCGCAACAAACTGATTCTTTTAGCCTCCATTGGGAACTGGAATTTACGCTCAAACGACTGTTTTTATTGTTGCGTTCATTTCGAGAATTTTTGTTATTTATGAGATATGGTTTTTTTAAATGCCACTAGATGAGATCGCTATCGCAGTTGTTAGTAACGCTACTTTGACTCTCTTGTGTTTCGATTCTCGCACAGGACAAACATTTGTGTGCACGAACATGTCTGGGTTTCTTAGTCTGAATGTTATTGGGAGAGGTACGGCGGATCAAAGCAGTCTGTCTAGTGAAGTACCCCCACCTCACAGAAAACCACAGTCAAGTACCAATGCCAACTGTCTAGAAGATTGTTATGTTCCTACGTGCGTGTAAGGCAAGAGATCACGTATGGACTGCACCAGCTATCATCAGTTTGAATTAAACAATTTTTTAACGGAAGTATCGCGTATTTTATTTATTTTGTTGAACCTGACGTTTCGAACGCTTTGCAGCGTCCGTGGTCGCAGGAAGACTAAGGTGGTATTTGTCTTACATTAGTTATTCAATTATTACATCTACCGACATGGATGGATTAATTATATATGTTCCGATTCACACAAAAATCGCTTCTCTATTGAAAAGATGGTTGGCAAGTACCACCTGCTTGGGATCCAGTCCTAAAAATAATCAAATCCCAAACCCAAATATCTAAAAAATGTTCGGACACTGTGAGCGATTTTTGTGTGAATCGGAACATATATAATTAATCCATCCATGTCGGTAGATGTAATAATTGAATAACTAATGTAAGACAAATACCACCTTAGTCTTCCTGCGACCACGGACGCTGCAAAGCGTTCGAAACGTCAGGTTCAACAAAATAAATAAAATACGCGATACTTCCGTTAAAAAATTGTTTAATTCAATGTGTAACAATCGCGAAAACCTAAGACAATACTATCATCAGTTTGATCAGCTTTTAAGAGAGGTAGGGCACATCAGAGCAACCCGTCTGAGAAAGTGTTCTCACAGAAAACTGCAGCTAAATTATAATTCCCTGGAGGGTTGTTATGTGGCTGCGTACGAGTGACTTCGCCAGTAAGCTCCCAAAGATGTTGTTAAGTTGTTAGCAGAGGTGGCATCGCACGATTGATACTTAATACATTACAAACAATCATAGGCTACGGTAACTGCTTTACATCTGCGAGGCCGTATGATTGTGTGCCTCCCCATATTATATAAAATAAAGCTCAATGGTGTCTTCACGTATGTCAGTCTAATGGAAGGCGCAGGTTAAGGAACGCCGACCGCTGCCTGTCTGGTGTCTGGTGTCATTGTTTCGAGTTCTTCTGGCTAAGAGGACATGTTAGCTTGGTCTATGATTACATCGACTTATCTAACTCGCATTTCGCCTTGTTTCGGTGGGCACGTTAAACTGTCAGTAGCGGCTATAGATAGCTGACAGTAGTTAAGCACTCGTCTCAGGGCGACTTGAAAACACTGACCGCCGACAATCCGCTGCTGGGCAGCGTGGCGGAGTATGATTTAAACTCCTTTGGTCGAAGGGACAGCTGTATTCTTACAGTGGGAAAAGTGTTGGTGTGGTAAAAACCACGTATGGTGGCAAACAAATTTGTAGCTGTTGAGAAGGCGCTACCGTAGCCAATACAGGAGTATTTTTCCATATACTAGAAGAGCTCTCTTTTGAGGGATTTGGTAGCGGTATTCTTGTAACAGTGAGGATTGTGGCACATCGCGCGGCGGGAGGAAAACGCCGCCATTTTGAGATGACTTCGCAGCATCATATTAATTTTCTTTAAGTACAACTTACTTCAGTTTACCCGTTACTAAGACTTATTCGCATAAATCTCCCAGTCACATCCCGTTTTTTTTCTTTATTTAATGTTTAACAGTAATCTTCGAGACAAAACAGTCTCCCTGAAACAGCACAAACATTTACTTTAACGCCGGTAACCACACTTAAATCAGTAGCAGTGTAACGCAGCCCCCAACTTGAACATTCGGGAGCAAAAAACAACCGCCGGCCGGCGGACCCACCTCGTTAAACCAAAGTTAGCCAACTAGGAGGTTATCTTGCTTTCACGAACAATTTAATAATGGAACAAACCCGTTGAAATATTTGAGTTTCGTTCGCCACGTCTCAGCCGATGTGTATCTTTTGGTCTTTGTTTTCGTGCTCGCTTCATGGGCGCCATCAATTATGAATTAAAGGTTCGTTAGTGGTTTGTGTCCGCTTGATGGGGAGGGGTCGTTCAGGCCTCGACAGCCTCTGAGGTCGGACACAACTATCATCTATTTTAATCTGAGATTAAAATATACTTTATAAATACGCGTCATTTTTATTTACATAATGGTGAAGTGTAATATTATAGTGCTTTACGTATCTGTACGTGCTTACAAATAAGCATACAGCCAACCTGATTTAAGTAGTATTTTATTTAGCTTACACACGGTATTGAACCCTTAAGTTTAAGGAGAGACTTTGCCGCCCTTTGTGTGTTCTACCGATTGTACAACGGGTTGTGTTATGAAGAGTTGTTCGAAATGATGCCGACAGCTACTTTTTATAACCGCACCGCTCGCCGACGGCGGGGAGTTCACCCTCACACGCTTGAACCGCAATGGTCACGTACTGTGCGGTTCCAGAGAAGTTTTCTTCCGAGAACTCTCAAGCTGTGGAATGAGCTCCCAGCCGAGGTTTTTCCAAGGGACTACAGTATGGAGTTCTTCAAGAAATGCGTGAAGTGGTTTTTAGAGGGCATGAACGCATGAGTGACGCGCCTGGTGTTGCAAATGTCCATAGGCTACGATGACTGTTTAACATCAGGCTTGATTGCCACCTTTGTGGTATAAAAAAAAGTAGCTACAGTAGCCGATCAATGTTGACAATACGTCGATTATCGTTCACGCAATGTCTTTCTTGCTGAGAACACAGCAACTGCTCTATAGCTTACAGATAACCTCTCTTACTCGCAGACATACGTCAGTGTGTTTGTTTGTAGCAGTGATAGCCTAGTAGATAAAAACTGGCCTTTTAACTGACAAAGTCCGGGATTCGAATCACTTGCTCGGCAGAAAAGCTGCGAGGAACACGTTTAAGATATTACTTTTCGAAAGACGTTTTACCTAACTTGTCTGGTTTTCCCTCTGGATTGCGGAGATCTGACGGTAAGAGCTCCGTGCAAAAGTCAGCATCTTCGCTTAGGCTCAGGTAGCAGACCGCGCCAATCCTAGTGGCTTAGGAAACGGGGTAAGGCCAGGAAGAAGACTACTGTGAGGTGGAAGTACTTCCCCAGTCGGGCTGCTTCAATGCGCCTTCTTTCTTTCTCAGCAGGGCCTTCGTTGTCAATCAGAATGTATCACGTTTGACCAGCTCGGTGTCGCAGTAGTTAGTAACGCCACTGTGACACCAACGCTACTGGGTGCAATTCTCCCACAGGACAAACATTTGTGGTCATGAACATTTTTTTTGTCTTTTCTCGGTGTTTTTAAGAGAGGTAGAGAGGTAGGGCGCTTCAAAACTACCCGTCTGGGTAAGTACCTCCAACCCTTGAAGGATAGTTGTGTTGCTGCGTGTGAGTCAGTTGCTATGCTATTCGCAGCGGTAGCAACGCGCTAGTGATACTTCCTGTACTTAAAGATTACGTTTAGGGTTGGCAACGCTCGAGTGACAGCCGTGGTGTTGCAAATTTCCATAGGCTACGGTGACTGTTTACCAGCAGGCAGGTTGTATGCTTGTTTGCCACCTAGGTGGTAGAAAAAAGCTTCCGACGTAGTAAAAATAAGTGAGTCAAGTATCCATTTTAGGGAAGGAAGAAAGAATCTGGTAACACATATTTCAGTCCTTGCCTACTCGCTTATTAAACATTCCTTTTCACATCACTGACAAGTGAACGGCTCTCTTTCAAAATTTCAGAGTTTAGAAAGTGCATTCTTATCTTTTCACCATATCATTCAGTCCCGGCAATAAACGTCAGGCGTGGGTTCGATCCCGGGCGGACATGGTCCTTCACCCTTTGAAGACAAAAAAGGCTATTTATGTAGCAGGGGAAGAAACCGAACCAGTTCGTGATAAGCATCCATTCCGACGAGGTCCTTTTTGCGAATTTATTACGCAGTTGGCCGTATTGGCCGAGGACGGGAGGAACGTCGCGCACTGAAATAAATAAACGCTTGCCCATATTCAAAATATAAATATATATATTTACGGTGATATTTGCTTGCATTTTCCTAAGCAAATTTTAATATCCATAACCTGATAGAATAAAAAAAATAATGGAAAATGTCACAATATCTTGATAACGTCATAAGAATTATCTTTATTGGATACACGAATTGGGAAGCATGACGGGAGAAGGTATACTGAACATGGCGTGTAGGTTAACGGAAAGATGACTTCGAAACGAGAAGAATATAATATTTACAGTATTACAAAGTCGAAAGTAGATACAGATGCAATCTCAAGTGTTTTTCAGCTGATTAAACCCTTTATTCATTCATTTCATTATTTTTCATCTCATGCTTCAAATTCCAGGCAAATAACAAATTCAAACAAAAACTAAAGTGTTTTTCTTCGGTTAAAAAATTATTACTTGCTTAATATCATTTTCTTAGTATTTTTCAATCATCATTTGTTATATTCACTTTAACACTGGTAATGATACATCGGCCTGTTAGCATAAATTGGCTATTTAGATAACTATCCACCAATATTCAGGGGATGTCAAGCCCGGTGAACTTGGTAGCCGATCGATGTCAATTTTTTTAGATTAATCACCCGGCAAATATTGTATCTAATGTTTCAATTGTGTCACGTCACGTAGTGTGTGATTTATGGGTACTTGTTCAAACTGATTCATGTGAGGTAACAAAAATTGTATTTGTCTCACGGTAGCGATTACCTATCACTGTCCTGCAGCGTTTTCAAAGTACGGATTCCACAACCAATTGTGACATTCAGTGTGGACACAGTGATCCCTTGTGAATCAGCGAACGTTACTCTTCGTCTCGATAGCGCGAGTTACCACTGAGGTCCAAATGGTTTTCATCACTCTTGTAATATTTTATAGAAATCTGAGTCATTTTTCAACTTGTGTAGGATAACATTGCTGAAGCTGCGACGAGGATTATGATTCTGATGTCAAAGTTTTCTTCAAAATATTCTGTAGATAAGTCTTCTTATGTAATTTAAATGTGAGAACGCGACGCGGCGAACAATGTTGGATCTTCGACTACAATTTCACGATCATTTTCAGTATTCTGCTCTGTGCGAATCCTCACAGCGCAATGAGGGACTGTTTTAACTGTTACATTGCATGCTGCTCAAATTTATTGTTTAAATAAATTATTTCTGCTGAGCGTGATGCGCATTTTTAGAGCTTTTCCCCAGCAGAAGATTGCGTCGAACGTTTTAACAAATTAAATACGTTGTTCATGCGAAAAATGCGTTACCAACAATTCCAGTTTGACGAATATACATTAATTAATTGTTATCAAATAACAATCAAACTTGGCGCCGAAACAGTATGGTGACAAAAAAGTTATATACCTGTACGATTAAATTCATTGTCTATAACAGAGTTGGTACAGAAATTGCCAATTTCTGTCATTAAAAGTTCTTATAAGTAATCTCCATTTTAACGTCATTAATACATAATTAGTGGCAAGGTTTAATGGATAAGGAAAAAATACAATACTGTAACACATGTAGAAAGATGTAAGAACCGAGGACGACAGAGACTTACCTACCACGTGATATCAAGGAAGCCCGCCAAGCGTGCATCAAAAGAGTTGTGAATGTTAAAATGTTAAAAATGTCCGACTCGCACACAGAGGGTTCCGTAAAAAAATATTTGCCCAAATTATTTTCAATTTTTTTTTATGAAGTAATTACAAATTTAGAGTTTTAGCATGTTTCCCCTTACTTGTGCTATATGACATTGCTTCTTACTAAATTTCATGATTCTAGGTCAACGGGAAGTACCCCATAGGTTGTGATTCCCTTGTGTGTGTCAAAATATGCGGCATAAACGGGGCATAAAAGACTGTATTTTTTGATTGCGTTGATTTGACGAGCTCGGTGGCTCAGTCGTGAATAACGCGGCTTTGACGCCAACACTCGTGGGTTCGATTCCCACACAAGGCAAACATTTGTGTGCATGAACATGTCTGTTTGTATTGGTCTGTATGTTTTAAGAGAGGTAGAGCGCATCAAAGCTGGGGAAATACCTCCACCTCACAGAAAACCGCAGCCAAATAACTACTCCCTAGAGGGTTGTTGTGTTCCTACGTGTGAGTGAGGTCACCAGTAAGCTTCCACGGAGTTGCTGTGTAAGCAGGAGAGGAGGTATCGTGCGAGTGATAGTTAATATATATATAGGCTACGGTATCCACTTTACATCAGGTGGGCCGCATCCTAGTATGCCTCCCGACGTAGTATATAAAAAAAAATTTAGACGTTTGATTTTTTCGCTGCTCGAATGGATTGCAGAACTGAGTATCTGATATTAATTTCAGCTTGATATCTCCACCCGTCTTGAGAAAAAGGGCTTTGACAGACGTACATACAGACAGACGTACAACAAAGCGATCCTATAAGGGTTCCGTTTTTATTTTGAGGTACGGAACCCTAAAAAACTGTGTAAAAAACGAGTCAGGAAGCGATCGCTCCTCTCTGCCTACTCTATAAGGGACTTGACGTTAATATGTGTACATGTATAACTAGTCTGGCCGTAAATAATGTTACATATATATATTTTTTTTTTAACTTTCATTATTTTGAATTTCGAACGCGTTTATTGATTTTGAAACATCTTTCTATTTCCAATCATTTGACATACTTTTTCGTATTTATTTTGAAATTACAATATGGAACAGTTCTAAAGAAGCCGCCCAAGGGTATCAAGTATATCAAGAGACTGTCTTGGATCGTGTTTATTTATTTATTTATGGAAAAGGTACACCAACAGTATCCATACATAACATTGCTTATGACATTGTACAAATATAATTCCAATTTCAAAATTCAATTTACAGGCGTACACAGCATTTATATTATCTGGGTAATTCGTTATTAAACATTTTCTGGTCTGTATTAAAGCCAAAGCCATTTAAATTTTTTATAGAATCATTTTTTTTTATTTTTCGCTGAGACTTCCATAAATATGTATACATATATAAGTTTTATTAAGATTACATTACATCATAAAAAAATAAATGCATATTTATTTGTGACAGAACTTATAGCCCGTCTAGGTATATGTATATAGTAATTTAAAACCCAATTGGTATAAGCAAAGCTCAGCAACGTGTATACTGCGGCGTTTTTCCTCTTCTGTATACGCCGGTATCAATCGTTCGGGTCGGAGTTCCCACGGGACCGTCCGCCCGCCTTTATGGCTCGCCTTTAAAACTACCGATGATACCTTCACACACGCCCTACATTCATTGATCGGTGTTTGTTACACCAATCGAGGATCTAAAAGGCTTATGAGCCATATTGGTTAAAGCAGTAAAGGCAATTATCCACATCGTGGCGTATATAATCTTCCATAACCGAAGAGAAGGTCGATGACGTCGTTGGACGTGTCATTCTAACTGAACATCAGGTTAAGCAACTTGGACCGCAGCCTGTCCATGGATGGGTTTATGTATCTCGAGCTTCTCCGTGACTCGGAGGGCAAATTGACCCGTAAGTCAGTGGCCTTCGGGCGGTTTGAAGCAGTTGAGCAGCGTGGTGGAGTATGCTCTATACCCCTTCGGCTGAAGGGAGACTCGTATCCCTGCAGTGGGATGAGGAAGGGTTGATGTAACTGAAGCGCAAATGGGGAAGTCTTATCAAAATGCTTATTATTTTCTATGTCACAGCTCTGTAGTATAAAATGGGATCTAAAAGTTTGATTTTCAGGAACACCTTTACTATATGAACTCTATATGTTTATCTGTGCGTTTGTCCGAGCGTTTGTCTGTACGTTTGTCTGTCGCTTTTTTTCTAATATTTGAATTTTGACTTCAGATTCGGATTCAGCATAAAAAAGTAGAATAGAAATGTTCAGGAACATCGTTCCTATCTCTTAAGGAACATGGTCAAAATGGCCGACAAATAAAAAAAAATGGAATTGTTATATAATTAACGAATCAGAAGTTCCTCTGGCAATGCAAGCTTGCGCATTCTCAACTGGTTTTGTATGGAAAGGTACAAGACCTTTCCTGTGCACACCAATAATACACAAATCAAGCTCTCACGGTCCTTGCTGCAAAATGTGGAATGAATAACCAAATGTGGAATAAGCAGCCAAATAACAACTCCCTGCTGGGTTGTTATGTTCCTGCGAATAAGCGAGGTCACCAGTAAGCTCCTAAGGAGTTGCTGTGTTAACAGCAGTGGTGGTATTGCGCGAGTGATACTTAATGTGCTGTATAAAATAAGAATAATAAGTTCTGTCCCACAGGGTCGCTTGAGTTGGTCCTAAAGAATTCCGATGTTGCTCTTGTCCTTTGAATAATTTTCTTCTTTTTGACTCTGGCTTCTTCTACTCCTTTCTATTGTAACATGTCACTTCTTTGATATTTGTTTTACACTATTTAAATTTGTTAATTATAGTCTTACATATAAAATCTTTTTTTTTTTTTTTTATACCACTAATGTTAAACAGTCACCGTAGCCTATGGACATTTGCAACACCAGGGGCGTCACTCATGCATTGCCGACCCTCTAAAAACCTCTTCACGCATTTCTTGAAGAACTCCATGCTGTAGTTTCTTGGAAAAACCTCGGCTGGAAGCTCATTCCACAGCTTGAGTGAATCTCGTGTCACGGTGTTTGTGGTCGCACTCCTCCGAAACGGCTCGACCGATTTTTATTTTTTTCTGTATAGTTGGTAGGTATGAGAATAGATCGTAAAGTATATTCCATAAAAAAAAATCATATAAAAACCACCAGAGGGGACTTTGTACAAAAGTCGTCTGTGTGGGTACCTCTGTCTCACCTATTTCTACCACGGTGACACTACACGGGTGAGATATGGCAGAGAAATTAATGGGTACTGTGACGAAACATCCTTAGGTCACAAGATTGGCAGCGCGAGAATAACTTTTTTTATGTAAAGCGGGTACCGTACCTGATGTAAAGCGGGTACCGTAGCCTATTAACGCGCGATATATTAAGTAAAACTCGCGCGATGCGCGATCGCGCTTGTACAAAAAAAGAAACAATTTATATGGCAGAACAACGTTTGCCGGGTCAGGTATTATATAGATAGATAGATAGATAGAATAAGCTTTATTTACATAATAATTTTACAGGAAATTTCTTAAAAAATAGTAAAAATATGAATACCTATTATGCAACAAGGCGGCCTTATTGCTAAAAGCAATCTTTTCAAGGCAACCTTAAGGTAACGAATCGGCGTACAGAGAAGGTAGGGTTAACAAGGAAGGAAAATTTATTCTTATTAATATTATTACTTATATATGTGTAAATATATACATAGGTATACATTTGTGTACAAATACTAAATAACAATACATATATAATAATAAATAAACAAATAAAAACACATAATATATAAAATACATAAATAAAATATACAAACATAAGTATATTTATACATACTTAATGTCAGTGTACAGCTTTTGAAGTCAAATAAAGGAGATGATTTTTTACAAGTTTTTTGAACACTGCGATAGATTTTGCTGTTCTTATGACTATAGGTAAAGTATTCCATAGCCTAATAGCCTGAACTGTAAACGATTGATCGAAGAATTTAGAGGAATGAGACGGGACTGAAAGAATAAGATTTTCACAGGAGCGAAGTTGTAAGTTGTGAGAGGAAGAACAAAATTTGAACCAAATTTTGAGGTAGGAAGGAGCTTTAGGATTAAAGAGTATGAAGTAGAGAAAGGAAAGAATATGCATATTTCTGCGCTGACGGATAGAAAGCCACTTCAGTTGTTGACGGTATTCAGATACATGATCATATTTTCGGAGCCCGAAAATAAATCTAATGCAGAGATTTTGTAGTCTTTCTAATTTATTAATTAAATCTACATTAAGGTCTGGATAGGAAATATCAGCGTAATCAAGGATAGGAAGCAAAAGGGATTGTGCAAGAACAACTTTAGTGGCAGTGGGTAGAAAATTTCTAATACGACGGAGAGACGCCGACGCGGCAAACATCTTCCTGCTGAGCTCTGCCACCTGCGACCTCCAGGATAACGTAGAATCAAAAGTAACTCCAAGATTATTCACCGTTCCACTGAATGGAATACAGACACCATCAAACACAACCGAACGGATTTTAGAAACATCAAGCCTGGAAATAAACGCTGGACTGCCTATTATAATGCATTGAAATTTGTGTGGATTCACCTTCAGTCCGAAGCGTTTACTCCATGCCGATATCAAATTTAAGTCTACATTTATCTCGTTAATGCACTGTGAAATGTTAATGAGAGAGGCCTGAGAATATATCTGCAAATCATCTGCATAAAGATGGTAGGATAAGGAGATTCTGTGAGTTATTGAACTAATGAAAAGAGAAAAAAGCAAAGGAGACAGCACACCACCCTGCGGCACGCCAGCATTTGTATCACACCACGTAGAATTGGTATCATCAATTTTGACACGTTGCCGTCGCCCGTACAGGTAATTACGAAACCAGTCAATCACTGTTGGAGATATGTTAAGAGAAGATAGTACTCCCAGAAGGACATCGAAATCAACTGTATTGAAGGCATTGCTGAAATCCAGTAATGTCAATACTGTGAGCTGATGATTTTCCATGCCACGTCTTATGTCATCAGAAATTTTGATTAACGCAGTAGCCGTACTATGACCAGGACGGAATCCAGATTGGAAAGGATTATGAATATTATTGGAGGAGAGGAAATAACTTAACTGCCAATGTACTAACCGTTCTAGCACTTTGGAAAGAAAAGGGAGTATCGAAATGGGACGGTAGTCATTGACAGAAGAAGGAAAAGGCTTTTTAGGTAAAGGAATTATGTGAGCATCCTTCCAGCATTTTGGGAATGAACCAGTGGAAATAGAAAAATTTAGGATTTTTGTCAGGATAGGAACAAGGATATCGATTAGAGGAGTGATCATTTTACGGCTAATGCAATCAACTCCAACAGCATTCGATGCAATGGACTGTATGCTTCTCTTAACATCACAATCAGTAAATGGAACGAAAACAAATGGAGAATAGTCTGGAGGGGATATCGTAGAAAGCTGATTTAACGTGTCGGTTTTGACGTTTATGTCAAGAGAAGAGCAAGAAGAGAAATGACAGTTAATTAGATCCAGATCAAGATCGGAAGTATTTGCATTCTGAGATTTACCCACTCCCATGCTTTTGAGAAATTTCCAAACTTTCGCTTGGTCCTCATTTTCAACTGACTGATGAATGTGGCGTCGATGAGCATCCCTACACACCTTATTGCAATGATTTCTTATGCGGTGATAATTATCTCGCTTGATTGTGTTTGTGGAATCTGCTTTGTAACGTGCTTTTGCACGGTTCTTCCTTTCACGGAGTACTCTGATATCATCCGTTAGCCATGGAGCTGGCAGATGTCTGAGCTTTACCGGTCGAATAGGTGCATGCACATCGTACAGCTGCTTGAGCAAAGAATTAAATATTTCTATTTTGGCATCAATTGTGTCTGCATTATCAATGAGCAACCAGTTAATTTGCTTCGCATCGTTACGTAGAAGTTCAATATCCATACCACCAAAGTTTCGTTGCATGAGGAGTTTAGGTTTGGGTTTAGGAGGACGGATTTTGTAGGATAGGTAAACCAGGTCATGATAAGAGAATGCGTCCGCGCTTAACTGGCCATGCTTCGCAACATGATCGACGGAAGTAACCATCATAAGGTCAAGAAGTGAAGGTGTACAGTTAGGAAAATAATGCGTTGCATTTAAAGGAAGAATATTCATATTAACAGAATTAATAATGTTTTGTAGACGTCGAGCCCGAAAATCATTTTTTAGAAGGCACGTATTAAAGTCACCCATTATAATAGAATGGCTATACACGGAGCTAAAGTCTTCGAGAAGATTTTCAAAAGAAGAAAAGTAATTGACTGTCAAATTTGGGCTATAGTAGACACCAAGGAGAACTTTAATGCTATTTAGAGAAATTTCTAAAAAGAGATGCTCGGCAGTATTAGGTAGAGGAGGCTGCGGAGACTTGTTTAGGATGGTAAATGGTATATGACTACGAAGATAGATGGCCACCCCACCGTGAGCAGAAGTAGTTCGATCATTGCGGATGAGCTGGAAACCTGGGAGAGAGTAGGAGGTCGACGGTAGCGAAGGATGTAGAAAGGATTCTGATATCAAGATAGCGTGAATATTTTTATTACTACCAAAAGTGAGCAACATATCTGAATAATGCCCAGGAATGCTTTGCGCATTAATGTGAACAGCGTTAAAATTTTTTGCAACATCAGTAAACGCGACGTTAAGAGCTTCTGAGAGGGGGATATCATCGATACTATGAAAGCTATCGCTCCTAGCAGAGTTGTCGGATAAACTTATTGAGAAGTAGTTGTCACTAGTTTCTTCATCATCAGTACCTGACATAATATTAAATATCAAAAATTAAATATATAACTAATATATATATATATACAAAACTTATACGTATATAGGTGAAAATAATATATAAATATATATGTAAAAATACGCTTACTTTCGCGCATGTATCGTTACCTACCAGCAGCTTTAAAGAAAAAGAAAAAATAATAATAACAAAAGTTCCTCACATTACCCAGCTCAATTTAGTTTACTATCTAAGTTTAGGCTTGTTCTCTGCGTATTAAAGAAAGTAAATGAAAAAGTATATAATGAAGAATAATTATGAACAATAAAAAATTTCGAGTAGTGTCTGATTGCCAACAATCAAAAAGAAATTATCTCACGTCTGTCACTAATGACTTTGGCAATTGGTCACTCGTATCGTATATTTTTCATGTTTACCGTAACAAATAAAAGCACATTAATACAGTAACAGAATAGCTAGACATGAAATAATATTTTCTAAACTTACCTGCAGAGACAAGCTAAGAAAAAAGTTCCAAAAAATAGTGCGCGGGTACATACAGATATAGTGTGGAACTTATTCACATACCTACTGCACTTACTAGAACAAAGGCTAAACATTTACTACTTTTTCACGGACGGGGTTACTCGTTTTCGTGTTTGGATGGCCTTCTGCGATGGGGCCTGCGTCGAAGACTCCTCCATTGCCTTTCCCGCACCTACACTCGTTTCACCCGCTGAACCGGGGCCAGCCATGACATCCAACTGAGCCGGGGAAGCTATGCGTTGCCTTTTTCCATCTCCAGTTATGCAGAAAACTTCACCGTCACGGGTCCAACACCGAGACACTCCGAGCTTCAAACGTGCTGCCATAAACAGTCTATGACGCGATGGTATTAAAAACTCGGACAGAGTCTTACCGCTATTCTTAAACTGCTTTTTAGCAAACCAAACCCTATCTCTCCATGCTACATCTTGGAACTTAACAAGAATGGGTTTTGGTTTTCCACTAACTGAGCGCCCCATGCGTTGACATCTGCTAACATGAGCTGGACTCACAGGAAAGTTTAAACAGTCTGCGAACACAGACAAAACAGCATTGGTGGTGTTTTCTTCCTTTTGTTCGGGCACTCCATGGACCAATAATATCTTGCGACGACTGCGTATCTCAATTCTCTCCACATCATGTGCTAATAATGAGACAATTGACTTTATGTTGCTAAGAGCGGAGATTGTATCTGATCTAAATGTCTCAAAATCAGCTGCGAGGGAGTCCAATGTATGTGATGTGTTTGGAGACACTCGGGCCGCTGCCAGCTCTGCATCAAAGTGAGCCATCCTCTTATTAAGCTGTTCAGTGAGGTCTTCAATGGATTTTTGTAAGTTCGCCATTGTAAAAATTTACCACTTTACAATTGAAAATGCCTTCTGTGTATAGTGCACTGTTATTATTGTGTTGAAGTGGACTTTGTTTTATGGAAATGCTACACTGGTATGTAACTTAACTATATGTCCATATTATGATAATATTTTAATGTAATACTATTTTAAAATTAAATATTTTTTAACAAACACAAGTGACACGTCTTATTATCCTGACGCCTACCCACCAAAAAAAAAGTATTATAATATATTCATTAATATCCATGTGTAGGACCAATACTACTAGTTCATGTTACTGTACTGCCTATACGATTGAATACCAAAATATTATCAAACAATGGTTGATAGGAAGAAAACATGAAGAAAAAAAATGAAACAAATGAATTGAAAATTATTGAAACCTTAAGACGACTTTTAATTGACAGAACATATTACGCCATAGACGAATACATGAACAAAAAATGGTTAGTGAATCAAAAGATTGTATTGTGACCCAAGCCTTTTAGACCAAGTAACTATAGCTAGCTGTAAATTTATTGTCTGCCTCTCTTTCTTTCACTTGCTATGTCTACCAAGGTGCATTATACGTATTGACACTGTTATAAGATCCTAAAGTTGTGAATGACATAATGTAATGCAATTAATAAATAAATTCCGTATAGGGATAAGTCCGCCTTTGTACATTTTCTTCTCTTGTAATTTTAATGAAAAGCAGTCTAATGTTATGTACATTGAAGATATAATAAAAAAACTACTACTATTTGAAATTCAACTATCTACCTATCTATATTATTACGTAAAGTCAATACCGGGGTAGGCAGAGGGACCCGAACGCGGCGAGATACCTGGCCGCTTTTTTAACATTCATTGCTCTTTTCAAGCACGCTCGCTGGTTTATAGAGCTTCTAATATTTCCTTGTGATATAATTCGATTAATTTGATCGTAATGGGTGAGTCTTGGCGTACCTCGGCTTCTACATCCTGCCTCCTTCATACTGCATTGTTTCTACATACCCGAACAACCGATAATGCCTTTTCTTATCTTAACACCTACACTCACTTTCAGACCAACTCTCTTTCTTATATTGTCGTTGTTACAAGTTGCAAGCTACAGAAACCGCCTTACATCAGGTGGGGTCTTATGTCTCCCAACGTTCAATAAAAAAATAAATAGCTGTAATTCACTTCCACTTTAAAAAAAAGGATTAAATTCTGGCCAGAAATGTACAAACTTCATATTCAATGGAACATTTTGATATTTTTAATACAACATCGGAAAACAAACAAACATACAGCCCACTTGATGTGAAGTGGTTACGTTGCCTATAAACGCTTACCGTACGAAGAATACCACAACACTCAACACTGCTGTTACCGTAACGATTCGTCAGGAATTCACTTGTCATCTCATGCAACAACTCCATAAATAGTTATTATTTGGATACAGTCTTTTGTTATTGTACTTCCCCAGTTGGGCTCCTTCCATAGGCCGTCCCTCCCTTAAGTACACGAATCAAGACTAACATACATGCTCATGCGTACAAATATTTATCCTGCATGAGTATCGAAGCCTTGATCTTAAAATAGCCATTCTTTTGTTTTACACAACGTAACGACCACCACCCATGACTGCGCTGGTCATTGCCTGAGGATGCCTTGTAGAGAGACGAAAGACGTGTCGACATGTGGCAGTAACTGCATGCGGTTTCTCTTCCAGATGGCGACCAATCACGAAGACGACAGCAGCAGCCGAGGCAGAGACTACCGGAGCAGCCATGGCAGCGACGGCATGTTGCATCTACTAACGGCAGTGGGTGGATGCCGGCAGGTATGAACTAATTAGTGGTGGAAGCACACAAAGCAGGTTAGACCAAATTACATGTAAATTTGACTTTCGCAAAATAACGCCTGAATCGTTTAACTAATAATAAATTACTTACACCACGAAATCAAGGCTGAAGTTGACAAGTTACGTATGTATGTACATCTTCACGGTAAGTCCCTTGCGGGTAGAGAAACGTGCGCCTTAAGATGCGGGCCTTTCACACGCATTAACATTCATATTTTTCTTTTCATGCAATCTCTCCAATTCCTGGGGCTCCTGATATCACTTTCTGATAAAACACGATCAATTTGGTCATGGTAGGTGAGTCTTAGTGTTCGTTAGCTCCTACATCTCTCCGCTTTCGCATTGTATAACTGCTTCGTCATTCTTTCATCCTGCATTCTTTTGATATGTCCGAACTGACACTCTTTTAGATCAAGTCGCTGTTACGTTACTTTGATACCAACACTCGTGAGTTCGATTCCTACACAGGAGGACAAACGATTGTGTGCATGAACATGTCTGTTTGTCTTGGTCTGGGTATCTTTAAAATAGTAGGGCGCATCAAACAGCCCGTCTGGGGAAGTACCTCACAGAAAACCGAAGGCACATAACTTCCTGGAGTTTGGCTCCTGCGTGTGAGCGAGGTCACCAGTAAGATTCTAAGGGTTGCTAGCAGCGGAGGTGGTATCGCACGGTAACCGCGTTCCATCAAGTGGGCCGTATGGTTGTTCCCAATGTTGTATAAAAAAAAACTGGTTGCACTCCGGGAGTGCCGGCAGAAGTGAAAACTTGAACATTAAAGCTCGCCAAGCGCCAAGAATTTAATGCGCTTACAACGTGTTGGTCGATTTCGTCGAGCGCTGCAGCGAACTTAAGTTCTAATTCTCACAAAAATCTTACCGTCAGGGTCACGTGTCCTGACGCGAGTTTAACATTTTAAACTCATCCCAAAAAGTGCACAACGCCGCTAAAGAAGTATTCACTTCAAAAATCTCTTTCTCACATCATCGTTGTGAAAAGTTATAGGAGAAATATGCACTCCTCCAAGCTTGCAATATTTTGGCATGAGCAAGCTTCCTTCCCAACAAACATATCGCAAGCCAGCAAGTTTAATGCAGTACAAATAAAAGTAGTTATTACAGTAAACTTTATTCAGCATTTCAGCGGCTTGTAAGTTTGATTGCTCAGGCCTTTCAGCTTGGATCGCAGTCAGAAGTCATTAAAACTGGCGCAGTAACACTGCTTTGAAATACTTGCAGTGTTCGGGAAGGGCCTTCCGGATGGAGTGGTAATATTCATCGGGACGAGATAAATAGCAAACTTTCGTTAAGCGTTCAAACCTTCACTTACATTTTTGCTATACGACGTCGGGGGGCAAACAAGCTTTTGTAACTTGACATGGTTAGTATTGACTATGAACAGTATCTAGTCTACAGTTTAGCATTTGGATTGAGGAGGTCCGACAGCAATCGCTCCATGTTAAAATCTGTATGCTCGCCAAATGGGCCTTAGGCTTAGGATCTCGCCGATTCTAATGGATTAGGAACCGGGATAGCACTAGGAAGAAGAAGGTAACGCTAAGAATTTTTGAAGTAAAAACTTCTTTAGCAGTTTTTTTTTTTTCAGTTTTTGGGATGAGTAAAAAATGCTAAACTCGCGTCAGGACACGTGACCCTGACCATAAGATTTTGGTGAGAATTAGAACTTAAGTTCACTGCAACGCTAAAACATTAGTTACCTCTAATTAAGTAATTAAAACATGAAGCACTAGATCGTTCATAGGGCATTATTTTCTCGCGACCAAAACGTTGTAAGCGCCATGAAACTGTTGGCGTTTACGCGTTTCGTTCAACGTAGTTTATCAACATCGCTGTTTGATTTAAGCGGCGTGGTGTGTTTGAGTTTTAGAGATTGGCGATGATGATGCTGGTAATGATGATGGTGAAATTATGGATGAAAATTGATTTTTCTGAGAGATAAACTTTTTAATGTAATATAAAATAATAATAATTGTAATAGTTCTGAAGTGTTAAATTTTTAATGTAATATAAATTGTCATGTTTGTGTACGATAGCACAATAAATGAATATTGTATTTTACCACATACATGATAGTACTTTTATACTGATAAATAAAGCAATTCATACGAAATTATTCCTTAACCATTCCAAAATATTCAAAAATGCACAACGTTAATGTTCAAGATTTTACTTCTGCCGGCACTCCCGGAGTGCAACCCGTTTTTTTTTATACTACGTCGGGATTTTTTATTGTATGCCACAAGCACACCACCTTCCACCACCACCAGGCCCACCTGATGTAAAAAGGGTACCGTAGCCTATTAATGCTCGCGATATATTAATTGTCACTTACGCGATGCCTTCTCTTAATATCTCCTTCACATTTTCCATCTCTCGTAAACATAGAACCCACATAAACAAAGTCATTCACTTGTTCCACTTTTTCATCTCCGATCATTAACTGACAATCTGTAACACTTTAATTCCTGTCAATCATCATTGTTTTCGTATTCATTACATTTATTTTCAATCCTTTCCTTTCATATGTTCCTTTCCAGAAAGATATGTTTCAAACTTAAAGAAATATAGTCAAGTACAATCGAATATATCTATCAATCAAATATAGTCAATATAAATACATTTAACAATACTGAAAGCACTGAATAGTGCTGGTTACAGCCAAGCCGTGTAAGCCTCCGTGTCGTCCAACCAAACCAGAGCAGCTCTCGGCGAGACGTTCACTTTCTTCGGAGACATATGGCCACTAGCGATTAGCGTCCGAAGCGCAGATATATTTATTACCTCCGCAGTGGCGACACATTGGTTAACACGCACCCCTCAACTCTCAGAAAGATGCTCATTGGTCATTCATTTCACTTGTATTTTTTCTTTTCATTGACTTTTTTCACAATATGGTGTCTTCATACAAATATAGGCTAGATATACATATGTCGTATTCATATAATTTTTAGGTCAATCCGATATTATGCGGGTGTATGGTGGGTAGTTTGCAATGAAAATCCAATGTAATTCATATCACACTATAATTTTCAATCAACACTTGTAATCAATGTTCAGAAAATAAGAAACGAGAGGACAGTCCCAAGACGTCGTCACTTGCCGCCGTTTGTACTAATTCTCCCTTTGTCCCAGTGGCGGCCTCTTGATTCTTCAAAGCGTGCCACCGTTCGCACGCTTTCGCTAAACGTTCATACTCAAGACCGGATGCGAGATATAAAATTTATTCCAATTTCAACAACTGATTGACTTTTATTCAACTAGTTAATACATACAGGGGTCATTTTGCAGAAATCAAAGGCAGAGACACACAAAACAGATTAGATCAAATTGCATGTACATTTTATTCAACTGCCTCACGAATCCACAAAGTTCCCATTAGCCCTAGAAATTATATAAATAAAAAAATGGATGAACGAAAAGACGTTTTAATGTTTAAAAGCTCCGCGTGAGGTATGAAAGTAACGGGTGTAGCGCTCGATTGTCTCTGCATATCCTGCAAGATACTTAGCATGAACATATAGATAGATGAACACATTTCATAAATTTTGTAAAATATAGATGTAGGATTATTTTATATGCTAGTGTTATAGCCGTCTTCCTCGCTAAGGCAATCATAAAGATGACAAGAGAGCTGTTGAATTAGCAAAAGGGAGGGAATCTGTGATAAAACCAGTTGGTGAATCCTTCCAACAGAAGGTTTTTTTTTTTTTTTTTAATAGAAATCACATTTACAGGCTCTTTGGCCCGTGCCTTTTTTTGTTTGTCACGTTTTGTTAGTTTAATTTATTGTTCGCTCCGCAAGTGCTTACAATAAGTGCTTATGTTAATTAATGTTAGTTTTGCTTGTTTTTTTCCTTTACAGGCTTAAAGCTAGTCTTACAATTGTTAACTGAAGTGAGGGATGCGGGCAGACCAGTCCCTCCGCGCGGCACCCGTTCACGAGTTGACGCGGAAGGCAGCCATCGCCGTGCTCAACCATATTTTAGGGAACTCGGCGACCCGCCCCCGACGCCGCCACGCGTCTGGACAGTTTAGTGAGCATGACTGCTCGCTTCCCTCAGTTCAGCTTTCGTTCATTTTTTTTTTTTTTTCCAGAATTGAAAGGAAATGGCGCCCCGAAGTTGCGCCAGTTTGCCCTTCTTTTCTTTCGTCTTTTCCGTTGTGAGGGAGGAGGAGGAGGGACCGCTCCCTGGGTCCTCAGAGCTTTGAGTCAACGTTTTGATGACCTTCTCGTCCCTCGCCCTCATCGCCATCTTAAGGTTATAGTCCCTGATGTGTTCCGTTGTCGCGGTCTCGGCTCGCTGGATAAACCGAGCTGTCGCGTCGTTGTCGGTACAGTCTGTGTGGTATACACAGCTGTCCGTGTGTCTAGAGACCGCGACAACGGCATGGGGGACACTTTGGAGGAGGTGGGATTTTTTGGAGCTTGTACGCACAATAATCACTGACTCGGACGTTAGTCCCTGTGCTTCATGTATGGTTAGGGTGCGGGAACCCGAATTTGCTCCGTAGCCCTGGCTGATAAGGAGTGCCTTCTCAGCCTGAAGAGAACAGAACAGAAGGTTTACTAACCTTCTGTTGGAAGGATTCTTCTCCAGGTGCATCGCTCTGCTAGCATTATGCCGTTGCCTAATCCGTTAGGACTGGTGGGTTCTCCTACCTTAATCTAAGGTTTTAGAGTGACTGCCGTCGAACTTTTGCGACTCACAGGAAAAAACCTGACCTTTTATAGGTTATCTTCCTAATCTTTTAAAATATTATTTCTCAGACTGCGCGATACGTATATCTCACGATGTTTTTCTTCCTGCATGCAACCTGTGACCAGCATGTAAATTTAACTTTCACAATATAACGCCTGAGTCTATTAAACAAATATCCATACAAAAACGACAATAAGCAATTAAGGTACATAATAGGATTCTAACTGGGGAACTTGGGAACTGGGGATCAGTTCATCAATAGGGGATTTCCTTTTCCACTGAGCTATCACTGCTTCGTCTTCCTAACGTTACCAAGTTTCCTAAACCCATAAGATCGGCGAGATCCTCTACTACATAAGTTTTGTCTTAGGTTTTCGCGATTGTTACACATTGAAATTAAACTATTTTTAACGCAAGTATCGCGTGTTTTATTTATTTTGTTGAAACCTGACGTTTCGAACGCTTTGCAGCGTCCGTGATCGCAGGAAAGACTTTTCTTTGTCTTTCCTGCGACCACGGACGCTGCAAAGCGTTCGAAAGACTTTTCTTTGTCTTTCCTGCGACCACGGACGCTGCAAAGCGTTCGAAACGTCAGGTTTGTAGCATGTTATTCTTACGATTAACGTCTACAACGCCTGATGATGCCTCGTGGAGAGGCGAAACACGTGTCGCAGCGACGACCAGGCCAGTCGTGGCAGCGACGGTGGTGGTGGGGGCATGCGGATTCTGTTCCAGATGGCGGACGACCGCAGCAGCCGAGGCAGAGACTACCGGAGCAGCCATGGCAGCGTCGGTATGTACCATGTACTAACAGTAGTGGGTGGGTGCCGGCCGGCGCTAGGCCGCATGAACTAATTGGTGGCGGAAGCACACAAAGCAGGTTGGATCAAATTGCGCGTCAGGTTTCAACAAAATAAATAAAACACGCGATACTTCCGTTAAAAATAGTTTAATTTCAATACATAAGTTTTTTATTTTTTTTTTATTACATACTACGTCGAGAGGCATACAAGCATACGGCCCAGCTGATGTAAAGCGGCTACCGTAGCCCATTAACGCTTGCGATAGTTAAGGTATCACTCGCGCGATGCTTCCTCTGCTGCTTACACAGCAACTCCTTGGGAGACTACTGGTGACCTCACTCATACGCAGGAACACATCAACCCAAGTTCTGTAAAGTGGAGGTACTTTACCAGACGGGCTGATTTGATACCTCTCTTAAAATATCCAGACCAAGACAAACAGACATGTTCAATGTTCATGCACACAAAATGTTTCACTTGTGTGGGAATCGAACCCACGAGCGTTGGTGCCAATGTCACGTAATTCACGACTGAGCCACCGAGCTCGTCAGTATGTTAATAGACTGGTCTGGCTGGACTGGTATCATTTCTCTACAGGTTTTACCATCGAAGACATCACAAAAATGTAAAATCGCAAAGTAAATCGTATCTACCTGAAGAGTATCCTTACCTATCACATTCCAAAAGCGAAGGCGTTCAGCCAGCGTTAAGTGTCTCACTTATCTAACATCGTATTTTTATTCAGCGCTTTTGGCTTTATTACCTGCAAATAAGGGCCCCGTAAAACTAAGTATGGCGGTGGGCACCGATTACAGCACCATGATTGTGGGCAAAAGTTTACGACCAGCCTAATACCAATTTTATTATGTGTTTCATTTGGGCAGTTAGCGACCGCCGCTTCGGGGAAGGTCGGGCTCCAGAACGACGAGTTATTATCTAATTAAATGAGGTGTTTGTGGGTCGACAGAATCTCGTCTCGCTGGAAAGGGAATGACTAACTTATAATCACGGACCTTGCCGATTAACCTAGTATTCTGATGAAAAAGGGGTATAGTATTTCTAGATTTAGGTGCATCAGATATGTGGTGCATGATATTTACATCCATCCAAACCACTCTTTTAGATTCGGATTATAGACACTGACTGGTATTTAGAGAGCTCGATGACGTCTTTGCGCGTGTCATTCTAACCAAAGACGCACGTTAAGCAACGTCGACCGCAGCATGTCTAGGGATGGGTTAGGTACGTTAAGCCGTCGGTCCCGGCTGTTGTGGATAGATGACAGTCGTTAATCTAAGTCAGTGGCCCTCGGGCGGCTTGAAAAAACTGGCCTCCGCCAATCCGCATTTGAGCAGCATGGCGTATGCTCTAAACCCTTTCGGTTGAAGGGAGACCCGTATCCCGGTGAGTAAGGGTTGATGTGGAGTGGGGGTATTTATATAAAATAAACATTAGTAGTTATGAAGCAACATCCGATTTTTTTCCGAATAAATGAATATTCAGACAAGAAAACAAAGAATTAGAGTAGGCAATGAACTATGTAGAAATCGGTATCTTTGCTAAATTTTTAAGTACGGGACCGCGCCAATTTTAATGGATTAGGAAACAGGATAAAACTAACAAGAAGAAAAAACAAAATACGTTTCACATGGCAACACTGATTTATATCAAGCTTCCAAATGATATCACAGACTTACCGTCATACAATTAAAAAAACAAACGTCATCTGTGTGAGTACCTCTGTCTCACCTATTTCTACCGCCGAGCAGTTATATTTATATAGCTGTGTTCCAGCTTGAAGAGTGAGGTATGACAGGGAAATTACTAGGTACTGTGACGAAACATCCTTAGATCACTATAATGGCAGTACGCCAGTAACATTCCCATGGTGTTACGAGCGTCAATAGGCTGCGGTGACCGCTTACCATCTGATGCTGCATGCTTGTTTGACAATCTAGTTGTATATAAAAAAATAACATACTTGATTAATTAACAAGTATTTATGGTATGCCATATTATCTTCTTTTTTTAAGATCTTTCCAACTCGCGGTGATCGCTACCGGTTTTTAATCTAGCGATGACGAAGACGTCATTGAATTCCTATCGTTTGGTGTTCAAGATGAAGTTTATCAGAACTGAGTTGATCTGTTTGCTATCAAGACTTTCATCAAATAGAGTAAGTACTTCCTTCTCCATGAAGTCAGGCAACATTTGTTCCCTTCGGTTACGCTACCCTAATCCGAAGTAATAATCGTGTAGGGACCTGGAAGCCAGTATAGCTTTAGGGATGTCCTTATACATTGTCTCCAACTCCTCATCAGGTTGTGCCGAGGTCAGCGCGTAGACCTGTAACACCTTTAGCGAGTATCGCTTGGTGACTTTAAGGACTACAAGATATACTACCCTGGTGGACGCACTTCTGATAGATGAGACGTTGTTTCAGAGGGATCTCCGGACGATACATCTGACCACCATCTAGAGACCGAAAAAAGAACAAGTTGGCGGACTCAAGAATTGTCCTGTCGATTGTTTCTTGTCTACGAGCTCGGTGGTGCAGTGCTGAAACGCGCTGTTACGCTACTTTGACACCAACGCTCGTAGGTTCGATTCCTACACAGGACAAACATTTCTGTGCGTGAACATGTCTCTTTATCTTCGTCTGGGTTCTTGAGAGAGGGAGAGCGTATCAAAGCAACCCGTTTGGGGAAATACCTCCGCCTCACAGAAAACTGTAAACAAATAGCCATAGACAGGCTGCGGTCGACGTTGCTTAACCTGCGTGTTCGGTTAGAACGACACGCGCAACGACACAATCGAGCTCTCTTAGCCTAGTTCCCTACGGCTCTGCTATTCCGCGCTACGATAGAGCCGGTAGAGATCCAGCCATCACAAATGACGACGACTGATCCTGGCAACATATAACGCGTGCATATTGGGCATTGACGAAAAAATGGAAGAAAATTTTTTTATACGACGTTCTAAGGCATACATGCATACGGCACACCTGATGTAAAACAATTACCGTAGCCTATAAACGCTTGTAATGCACATTAAATATCACTCGCGCGATGTCTCTGAATTCCTTTGATGCATCTGCTGTTAACACAGCAACTCCTTAGAAGCTCACTAGTGACCTCACTCGCACACAGGAACGCAACAGCCCTCTGGGTAGTTGTTATTTGGCTGCGGTTTTCTGTGAGGTGGAATAACTTCTCCAGACGGGAAGCTTTGACGCACCCTATCTCTCTTAAAATTACTCGAACCAATACAAACACACATGTTCATACATACACAAATTTGTGCTGTGTGGGAACCGAACCCAATAGCGTTGTTGTCAAAGTAGCGTAACAAACCACAGCGCTACCGAGCTCGTCAAAAATATATTTGACCAGATTCACACATATCTAAATAAAACACCATGTGAGCTATAGAAGAATTATTGTTACCTTGTTGTAAGTCTGTTAGAAATGTCACCAAATTCAATATAAATCCACCTTATGTTTCCAAACGAACGAAGCAAGTTTCGGGTCAGCAATACGGACATAACTTTCCAAATTAATTTGTTGGTATTAACAGCTTTGTCGTACATAGCGAATAATCTGTAGTTGAAATAGTAACTAATTTCGTTGTCAGAGGCATTCGTAATGAAACTGCTGAAATAGTTATGTTTGCACAAATATGTTGTTTGTTTGCAGACGGTTTTGCAAATAGTTTACAACTACGTGAGGTGTAAATAAAACTGAGATGTTTACAAAGCGGAGTCAACGGGCGCGGGAGTGGAGAGCAGTGGGAAATTTATTTCACCTGTGTGCACGGCATTATAGCTGTTTCTATTACGCTTTTATGACATAGAGGTGTGTAAAAGTTTTTTTTATACAACATCGAGAGGCATACAAGGATACGACCCACCGGATGTAAAGCCGTCATCGTAGCTAATGCTTGTAATTATGTATCTTTGCGTAACGCCATCTTTGCTGCTAATACAATTCCTTAGCAGATTACGGGCGATCTAAGTCACACGCAGGAACACAAACATCCTGAAGGGAGTTGCCGTGAAATCCTGGTTCGTATATCATTAAAATGCTCCTAAATGATTTTAATGATTTTTTGTGTTTGGTTGAGCGAGTTCCTTAATAGTTTAGATTCATAATTGGATCTGGTTAATGACACTATAATCGGGTTCTAGATTTTTCCGGGTAAGAATGTCAATTAGGCTTGCTAGTTTTTAATATTTCTAAACAATATATCCACGGTGTAAGTAATATGTACCATCGAAACATGTGCGAGGGCTAAATAACTTGGATTATCATCTTTTGTAACTTATTGTAGCAGAGTAATTATCATATCTTGTATATATTTTTAATAACTTCAGAAAGCTAATTAACACACAACTAATCTTATTAGAAACGATCACCGCAGTCCGTAAACTGGCGGAACACAATATGGATAGCGTTTGTCACCCATATTGTTAATGCAGCAACTCCTCGTACCCTTACTGATGATTTACTTACTCGCAGAAAATGACTAGTTTCCAGGGAGACCTTATTTGCCTGATTAGGACAGTAGCGGTAGCGGATGAGCTCGATGGGGCAGTGATTAGTCACGTCACCTTGATACCAACGCTTGTGGGATCGATTCCCACACTGGACAACCATTTTTGTGCATGAACATGTCTGTTTGTCTTGGTCTGGGTATTTTTAAGATAGATAGGGTCAAATCAGTTTAGAGAGGTACCTTCTCATAGGAAACCACAGTCAAGTAACAACACCGCGGTCTGTGCTCCTGCGAGTGAGTGAGGTCACCAGTGAGTGTCTAAGGAGTTGTTGTAGTAGCAGCGAATAGCGAGTGATACTTAATTATTGCAAGCGTTCGTAGGCTACAATAACCGCTTTATATTAGGTGGGGCGTATGCTTGTATGCCTTCCGACGTTGTATAAAAAATAACTACCTTCCGTCGAGTCTCTACTTGCGTGATCAGGAAATACTCCTCGACTGGAAAAGTAACTCCATACTTTCCCAGTGGGGTTGCTAATTACTCGTAAATATTATACGCATTTTTACCAGAGGGAGACTTTGTACAAAAGTCGTCTGCATGGGTACCTCTGTATCATCTCTTTCTACCGCCAAGCAGCTATATTTATATAGCTGTGTTCCGATTTGAAGGGTAAGATATGGCAGAGATATTACTGGGTACTGTGACAGACTTAGATCACAATTTAGAACAAAATTGGCAGCGCGCGAGTAATATCCCCGTGGTGTTGTAAGCATCAATAGGATGCGGTCACCGCTTACCATCCGATCCGGCCGCATGTTTCTTTGCCAGTCTAGTTGTAGCAAGAAGAAAGAAGTAAATAATTTTTTTTTTCTTTTATTTCACGGGTTTTAATCCCGGTCCTTTGATAGACGTGTGCGTGGATATGAATCCAACGCGTATAGGCCTCTTCGAAAAGAATGATGTAATGTATTATATCTGCTGCTTCAGGGATATTAATAGGATAATATACCCATGAACAGGTCACGGCAGGTATTGGGACTATTGGAAATATATCGGAAAAAAGCGAACTCCTAAAATGAGATCTGGTGGTTTTATTGGAACTCGGGCTATTGCAGAAGAGGGGCAGATGCCTGCCATAACTAGCATAATGTGATGTTACTTTCGGCAGGCGGTGGCTCGCCACTCACTAGATGGACCCCGAAATGCCAGAGAAAATCGGCCGGGGGCAACACCGGTGTGAGTGACTCAGGGGTGTCGAGAGGTGTGCTGCGCTTTCTCCGCAGTCACTCGCGCCGTTATACACTGGAGCATATTACCTGATAAAGAAATATGCTCTATCGACTCCTCTTTGAACGGCCAATGAAGGCAAGCCAGAGCTGAGAGTCCTGTGGGCCTTCTTGACTTTCCACTCCTATTATTATTATAAAATTATAGCGGACATTCACTGTAAAGCTGAGATTGAGCCTTTTACATACACAAATGAAGGTTTATTTTATGACTAGGTAGTGTTGCGGGAAGTGATAGACCAGTTGTATGTTGATCTAGTATTTTATTGGGGCTCAAACTTGAGTTATTCCGACACTGACTTTCATGCCAATTAACAGTGTATTTATATGAATACTATGGTTAAGTTACACTAGGAAGTAATTATACATACATATAAGACGTAATTTATATGTTTTTTTTTATACTACATCGGGAGGTATAGAAGCATACGGCCCACCTGATGTAAAGCGGGTACCGTAGCCTATTAACGCTTGCGATATATTAAGTATCACTCGCGCGATACCTCCTCTGCTGCTTACACAGCAACTCCTTGGGAGCTTACTGGTGACCTCACAAACACGCAGGAGCACAACAACCCTCTAGGGAGTTATTATTTTGCTGCGGTTTTCTGTAAGGTGGAGGTATTTCCCCTAGACGGGCTGCTTTGATGCGCCCTACCTCTCTTAAAACATCCAGACCAAGTTAAACAGGCTACGGTAACTGCTTAGCATCAGGCAGGCCGTATGCGTGTTTGCCTTAGCTTACCTTAGTGGTATAAAAAAAAAGAAACATGTTCATGCACACAAATGTTTGCCTTGTATGGGAATAAATAATATAAATAATAAATAAATATTGTCGGACAAATTACACAGCGCCATCTAGCCCCAAAGTAAGCGAAGCTTGTGTATGGGCACTAGACAACTGATAAACATACGTAAATACATTTAATTTTTTGTAAATACATACTTATTATACATAGAAAATACCCAGACTAAGACAAACAGACATGTTCATGCACACAAATGTTTGTACTGTGTGGGAATCGAACCCACGAGCGTTGGTGTCAAAGTAGCGTAACAGCGCGTTTCACCACTGCGCCACCGAGCTCGTCAGTATACGTGAGGTGCTGATCTGTAGACAGGCAGTAACGTGGAAACTCTACTCCAATATGTGAAAGAATTACATAAGGTATACTGACATCCTACGCCAGAACTAACTTGCAAATATCTTTAGACACTCGCGACATCACTCCGTCTTTTTCTACCATACGTTTTGCCATCTCCTTATCCATTAGGATTGGCGGGCTCCACTACTTAAGCTTAAGGATTTCGCGAAGATAC
The DNA here is from genome assembly GCA_947507595.1 of Pyralis farinalis. Lineage (NCBI taxonomy): Eukaryota > Metazoa > Arthropoda > Insecta > Lepidoptera > Pyralidae > Pyralis > Pyralis farinalis. The sequence goes on from OX382274.1 coordinate 1,807,820, forward strand.
TGATTTTGATACGGAGCGACTTTCGTCTGACCTTCACAAGCCAGATCTCTCTCAATGAACGGAACACGTATTTCAAAATATAATTTCTTGAACGTGGGCTTTCCTAACGATGTTTTCCTTCACCTATGATAATTGCAAATATGTACATAAATCCGATGCGAATTTAGTGCTACATAGCAGGATTCAAACCGGCGACCGGTTGGTCATTTCTTCAGACCGGTTCTTAATCCACTGCTATTCCGAACACGTAGTTACGATAAGCGAAATTCTATCTAATAAGACTGACGTGTCCCCAGAGGATAAAATCCTAAATGTTGCTTGATTACAACGAAACAAAAAGGCTAAAGCAAACCGCTAAATACATTTACATACAAAAAAAAACCAGTCGAAATACCGAACAATAAATCCCGTATAAAATTGGTCCTTTTGCAATCCTAAAATATTTGTTTTAGTAAAAAACAAATGCGTGCGGAGTGTTTTAGTGGCCGCTCTCGCTGCGTCCGCAATTTGAGTGCATTTGCATCACAATCGCGCTGATTGTGCCGGAGTGGGGAGTGGGGGGCGTCCATTACGGCACACTTACAAAAATGGTCACGGATAATTCTGCCATTTGTGATGGGAACTGAAAGGTATTCATTGACGAATATACTTAGTCTGGCCATAAATACTGTTTCAATTAAAAATAAACAAAATATTACATTTGAATTTGGAATCTGTCATTTTTATATGATTGTACTTTGAGTTTTCTCATTTTGGCGCCAATACATTGTACAATATTTTGCGATATTAAAATGGAGTGGGGTGATAAAGAGAACCGAATCGCTGTGATTGCATTACACAAAGTAGTATGGAGCCAAATGCAATTTTTAAAACTCTCCATACGCTTGGTATTACTAAAATGTTTGTGTACCGGGCTATTAATAGGTACAATGAGACCTCCTCTGTTTGTGACAGAAAAAGATCTGGCCGTCCACGTAGTGTTCGTACGAAACAGATGGTCAAAGCAGTAAGGGAAAGAATTCGAAGGAATCCTGTCCGAAATCTAAAGATTTTATCTCGGGAGATGAAGATAGCACCTAGAACCATGTCGCGTATTTTAAAAGATGACTTAGGACTTGCAACCTATAAGAGACGTACTGGTCATTTATTAACTGATAATTTAAAAAAGAACAGGGTGGTAAAATCGAAACAACTGCTGAAGCGGTACGCAAAGGGAGGTCACAGAAAAATTTTGTTTACGGATGAGAAAATTTTTACCATCGAAGAAAGTTAAGAAAGTAAAGAAAAGACAAGAAACAAAATGATAAGGTGTATGTCCACAGTTATGAAGAAGCGAGCGCGCGTATTCCGAGAGACCAGCGAGGGCATTATCCTTCATCAATCATGATTTGGCTTGGAGTCTCATATTCAGGCTTAACTGAGGTGTTTTTCTGTGACAAAGGTGTGAAAACCAGTGCCGTGGTTTACCAAAATACCGTCCTAATAATCATAGTAGAAGCACGTTCTCAAACAATGTTCAAAAACAGACACTGGATATTCCAACAGAACTCTGCACCAGCTCATAAGGCACGAAGCATTCAAAACTGGTTGACCGCCCGTGGAATTGACTTCGTGGGGCATGAAAACTGGCCCACTTCTAGTCCAGATTTAAACCCACTGGACTACAAGATATGGCAGCATTTAGAAGAGAAAGTCTGGGCTAAACCTCATCAGAATTTGGAATCTCTCCGAGCATCTCTGGTTAAAACAGCGGCAGAAATTGATATAAATGTGGTGCGTGCTGCGATCCATGATTGGCCTCGTCGATTAAGGGCATGTATTCAAAATGGAGGAGGGCATTTCGAATAATGTAAACAAAATTTTATTGTACATTTAATTACCTTTCGTTTCATATATAACTTTTACATAATTATCAAAAAGTGTATTATTAATTACATCAAAAGTTTTTCACAGAACTTATGACCTCACGAGGCTATTGCCTATTTAGCCAATTTAACTCATTATATAGTCGACTTCGCCGCCACTCGTCACTGCGTCTTCGGATTTTCATACAGTGTCGGGAGCATGCAAGCATATGATCCACCTGATTTAACGCGGTTGCCATCCCTGCAGATAAAATCCTTGGAACCTTACTGGTAACCTTATTCACGTGTAGACACAAAACCCCTCCAAGGAGTTGTTGTTGGTTCCGATTTTCTGTCGGAGATGCTTCCCCGGTCGAGCTAATTTGATGCGCCCTAGCACTCTTGAAAACATTCAGACCAAGGCATACAGACATGCTCATGTACGCATATGTCTGTCTTGTGTGGAAATCGAACCACGGGCCTTTGTGTTAAAGAAGCATTACTAACTATGCTACCGAGCTAGATAAAATATGTATATTTTCTTATATATTGTATATTATTTGGTCGGTTATATTAAAACGTGATTATAAAGAGTGTTGGCTAAATGACTAAATTTTTACTGATCCATTTTGTAATAAACACATTATGTTGATTTTAAATTCTTTAAACTAATTTTAAACTTTTCCAAACAAATTTATTAATTTTACAAAATTGTTAACTAAAACAATATAATCTGTACACAATTTAAATAAAAAAAAGTTAAATGCCTACCCCGCAAGGGACCTGGCCTGAAGCTACATACAATTTTTCTTGAGTTTTTGCTTTTCTCCTGCCTCTTCTCGCTCAAGTTCTGCTGTGCGTTTTCTTCTTCCTCAAAGACATTTGAGTGAAAAAATATTTTGGCCGTCTGATGTAAAAGTAGGCGTGGACCATGGACAATTCCAAAAACTAAACTCAGGTTGAGTATTTCAAATTAGGAGTTTTGAAGAATTTAAGTTCTGTTTCTGGTATTATACCATTTCATGTTTATATTTACTCAAATTAACTAACACTTTTTCATTTTATTCGTTTGCAGTTCATCACAGATGGGATACGTCCAATACCGCGTCGTCCCATACTCTGTGTCTATTCTAGGATTGTCTCTCCCTACTTCATCATCGACTCGGTATATTTTTGAGGGTTATATTGACAAATTGGATCAATTACCAGTAAGCCCTTGAGTTGTCGTTCCTTCCAGCGATGCTGGTAACGCGTGAGTGATACTTCTTGTTATACACAGTACCCTACAAACGTTTCCGCCCAATGCAGAGAGAAATATGATGTATCAACATTCCATAGGTAGACCGACAGAGAAAATACCTCCTACAGAAGATCAGAGCATGTAATAATTCCCTGGAGGCGGTTGTTGTGTTTCTACGTGTGAGTGAGATTACCAATAAATTTCTGTAGCAGCGAGGGTGGCAACGCACGGACTATGTTAATTTTATGTCAAGTATTCATAAATAAAAATCGGCCAAGTGCGAGTCGGATTCGCGCACGAAGGGTTCCGTACCATTATCTATAAAAACAGCAAAAAAAAATCACGTTTGTTGTATGGGAGCCCCCCTTAAATATTTGTTTTATTTTAATTTAATTATTTATTCTTAAAGTGAATATATAACTAAATATACTGTAAATATTTCAAGCGTCTACCTGTTGCCGTTATCAATATCAAGCAAAAATGAGCAAAAAAATCACGTTTGTTGTATGGGAGTCCCCTTAAATATTTATTTTATTCTATTTTTTAGTATTTGTTGTTATAGCGGCAACAGAAATACAGCATCTGTGAAAATTTCAACTGTCTAACTATCACGGTTCAAGAGATACAGCCTGGTGACAGACGGATGGACGGACGGACGGACAGCGGAGCCTAAGTAATAGGGTTCCGTTTTACCCTTTGGGTACGGAACCCTAAAAAGATAAAGATATTAATTGACATTTATTTCCCATTAGGCTCTGATGGGCACTTAGGCACGTCTTATAGTCTTTAAATCAAATCATCTTGTATCATGTTCATTTTTCATAGTTTTCATTTAATTTTTCTTTTTTTCATTCTTTTTTAATCCACCAGCATTTCGAAAATGACCATTGACGAAAAAGAAATGCCAAAAAACTTGCCAATGTAGGTCTTTTTAGGGTTCCGTACCCAAAGGGTAAAACGGAACCCTATTACTAAGGCTCCGCTGTCCGTCCGTCCGTCCGTCCGTTCGTCTGTCACCAGGCTGTATCTTACGAACCGTGATAGTTAGACGGTTGAAATTTTCACAGATGATGTATTTCTGGTGCCGATATAACAAAAAATACTAAAAAATAGAATAAAGTAAATATTTAAGGGGGCTCCCATACAACAAACGTGTTTTTTTTTTTCGTTTTTATAGATAATGGTACGGAACCCTTGGTGCGCGAGTCCGACTCGCACTTGGCCGATTTTTTTAAATCATAAATTTATATTACAATAAATATAGGTGAGTGAACATATAATGATGTCAAATGGTAGAATTAAAAATATATTAACACCTGTGCTGAATCATTTCCAAACATCTCTGTCAGTCAAATATCCATCGATTCTGTAATAACCCTACTTGCACAGAGTATTTATGATGTGTCTTTTAAATATATTGCCAGGCAAGGACAGAACTGTTTCAGTAATCTATATATATAAAAGGAGAAGCTGACTGACTGACATATCAACGCAGGGCCTAAACTATAAGGGTTATAAACTTGAAATTTTGCACAGGGGTTCCTTTTATAACGGAGGGGAGCATTAAGAAAGGATTTTTGGAAATTCATCCCCTAAGGGGGTAAAACGGGGGTGCAAATTTAGTATGAAACTTTGCCGTTTTTGAAGTTATTCGAATGAAATTCAGCATGAAGGTTCTTTATTCAAAGGCATGAAACACGAGTCAAATATTTTTCTCAAAAATCAACCCTTAAGGGCGGTAAAACGGGGATGCAATGTTAGTATGAAACTTAGCCGTTTTTGAAGTTATTCGAATGAAATTCAGCATGAAGGTTCTTTATTGAAAGGCATGAAACACGGGTAAAATATTTTTCTCAAAAATCATCCCTCAAGGGCGGTAAAACGGGGATGCAAAGTTTAAGGGGAAATATCTTCCACTTCGGGGGACTTTGCAATTATATTTTTATTATTTTCATGGAATACTTATTTTTGTAACATAAAATAACTACCTACGCATTTTTTATGTAATATAAATAAAATACATACACACATACATACGTTGCCTCCTGTAAAGGTCAATAGATGGTGCTGTACGAAAATTGAATCGCTCTATGGTTGCATCTACGACCCTGAACTTTGTTTTTTTTTTTAAACATAAACAATTTCATGTCTACAGAGAAATAAAGGCTACAAAAAGCCCAAATCTCATGCGTGCTTCTGCTTCTGCTAGTTTATTATATAATTGAATACAATTTACAACAAAAGATCTATTAGTCTTAGCAAGCCGATGTACCGGCAGACGCAATCAATTCCTGCTTCTAAGATTTTTACTATGTACATTTTGAAAACGACTATATTTTTACGAGAATACATTATGTTCTCATAATCTACGGTAACCGCTTTAGATCAAGTGATTTGACTCCAGTATAATGAAGTTATAGTTCTTTTGATGCGTTAGCGTTAGGGAAAAATTTGCGAGAGCGAATTATTTCTATACGCGCGCACACCGGCATCTAAAATCGACACCACGAAATTGGTTATCGTAGTACTCTGATTAATTTTAGTACGCGGATTATTTTTTTAGTATTATATTTGTTTCGTTACGCCAAGAACAACCTCTTACGTGCGTACAAAGTACACACACTTATTTTTATAAAAAGAACAATAAATTCGGTACGCGAAACTTTATCCGCCTAGAACCCACTGGAGGGATACTTGTTCCGACACCGCCCCTGACTCCTGACCCAAAATACGTGGCCACAGCCGGAAGGGTCATCACCATTGCATTACCTCGTTTCATTAGAGCTATGAAATAAATAACAAGGGTTACTGAGCGGCCTCCCCGACATAATTATAAGGGGAAGAAAAATGTGCGCCTTTATATAACTTTGTTACTTTGTAACTTACGGCTTGACCCCGGTCGGTTAACTTTTGGGGTCGATATTAGATAATGTAGGCCTATCGACGACCCCTCACGTAAATACGTTGTCATTCTGAACCATCTTTAATAATCAATGTCCAATATTCTTGTAATAATTGTGGGAAGCACAGAGAAGATACGGAATTAAATAAATAATAAATAAATAAATATTGTCGGACAAATTACGCAGCGCCATCTAGCCCCAAAGTAAGCGAAGCTTGTGTTATGGGTACTAGACAACTGATAAACATACGTAAATATATATATTTTTTTTGTAAATACATACTTATTATACATAGAAAATTGATCGTGTTTTGTCAAAGGGTATTATCAGAAGTCGTGAAAACCGGCGAGGGTTTTTTTTTTTTTTTTTTATACCACTAAGGTGGCAAACAAGCGTACGGCCTGCCTGATGGTAAGCAGTTACCGTAGCCTATGGGCATTTGCAACACCAGGGGTGTCACTCTTGCGTTGCCGACCCTGCAAGAACCTCTTCACGCCTTTCTTGAAGAACCCCATACTGTAGTCCCTTGGGAAAATCTCGGCAGGGAGCTCATTCCACAACATAATAGTTCTCGGTAGAAAACTTCTCGTGTAGCGCACAGTGCGCGACCATTGCGGTTCCAGTGTGTGCGGATGAACTCCCAGCCGCCGGCGAGCTGTGCGATTGTAAAACGAGGCTGTTGGTATAATGTTGAACAACTCCTCAGAACACAACCCATTATACAGCCGGTAGAACACGCAAAGGGAAGCAAAATCTCTTCTCAAACTCAAGGGCTCAATGCCGTGTGTGAGTCCAGGATCATCGATAATCCTCACAGCTCGTCTCTGTATCGAGTCACAAGGTCCTAGCTGGTATCCAGGTGCTCCCGCCCAAAGGTGGCTACAGTACTCCATATGCGGTCTGACTTGGGACTTATATAACATAAGCCTTTGCCCCGCGCTGAAGTACTGTTTAGCTCTGTTGAGCACACCGAGTTTCTTGGACGCCAGCTTAACCTTCTCCTCCAGGTGACCTCGATACTGAACATCGCTGGAGATCTCGATACCGAGAATCCTAATGCTCTTAGAAATTGTGAGCGGCGTGTTCTCGAATTGGGGAACCACAGCAAATGGGGTTTTCTTAGCGGTGAACGCGCAAACTTGTGTCTTGGCAGGGTTGAATTGGACTAGGTTCAATCGCCCCCAGTCAGATACTTTAGACAATGTACCCTCCATTTCAGACACAAGTTTATCGCGGCTTTCCTCTACAAGGGAACGAGGGATGTTAGCACGGCCTGTATAATAAGTGTCCCCGGTGCTGTCGTCCGCATAACAATGAATGCTGTCGATTGACAACATGTCATTAATGTGCAGCAGAAACAGCGTCGGGGACAATACAGAGCCCTGTGGGACGCCAGCATTAATATCCATGCTATCGGAGCAACTACCGTCTATCACGGCTTTTATACGTCTGCTGGATAAGAAGCTGGCAATCCATTTGCACAAACCCTCGGGCAGCCCGTACGATGGTAACTTCGATAGAAGACTCCGATGCCAGACCCGATCGAACGCCTTTGCCATATCTAGGCTAACAGCCAATGCTTCACCTTGACTCTCAATCGCCGAAGCCCAGCGGTGTGTAAGAGGGTGTTTGAGAAGAGCTATGAATGTTATAGAAACAATTGAGGTGTGTAAGGAACATGAACAAGTCATGTGGCACTCCGTTCTCTCTGCCTAATTTGCACGGGAGGCGTGAAGTTAAGTTACTTTTAATATTATGTTAATACTATTGATTGTTGGCGTTTGGTGAAAGTTTGAAGACATGTTATTAATGCAAACACTTGTACAGACTCCACAATATTTTGAAATGGAATCTGTACAAGTGTTTGTATTAACAAGGTATTTTTAATAAAATCATGTATCATAGACGTGCCCCAGTTATTTTATCATTTGATTTTGATATATATATATATATACACACATCAAAAGTGTCTAGGGATCAACATATATTTTTGCAATAACTTTTCTCCTGATTGATATTAATTAAAATTTTCTTTAAGGATTCATCAAATAAAGTGTTTTCGTTTGTCTACAGTAACGATAAACCAAGTCACCTTTGCATTAATAAAGAAATTTGCCATTTTCATAACGCTGTGGAATGGTCGCCCATGTCAGTATCAGTCGACTTTGGACACGTTACCGAAGCACTGGTACCGTGGCTGAGCGCCATGGAGGACGGTATCGCTGCACCACACGGAGACAAGACCGATACATTCAAATCACAACTCGAAGAGCTCCAACAATAACCGCCATGATGTTAGCCGTGACGCTTCATTACTCTTCAGGGAACTTAATTAGCGACCAAACAGTCAGAAACCGCTTGCATGAAGTGAACCTTCATTCCCGAAGACCGCTAAGGGTACCACCTATAGCAATACACAATCGTAGGATTCGATATCAATGGGCTCTTGAACACAGAAATTGGGCAGAAGAACAATGGCGTTTCGTGTGCTTTTCTGATGAGTCTCGTTTTGGTATGAGACCGGATACAAGACGTATACGACACTGGAGAACCCCTGGACGCCAACAGCGATTAAAATCCTGCCAGGAAGTCCATCCTTATAGTGGTGGAACCATCATGGTATGGGCGGGTATTTGGATCGGCGGAAGAACTGAGTTGATTTGGATCAGAGGCAACCTCAACGCTCAAATTTATGCTGAGACGATTGTATCAGACGTCATCGTTCCTCTACAAGTGCAAATCGGTCCCTTATTTCAGTTAATGCATGATAATGCACGACCGCACACCGCAAGAGTTGTAAGACAGACTCTCGCCGCAGCTAACATCAATGTCATGCCCTGGCCTGCTCAGTCGCCAGACTTGAACCCGATTGAGCATGCATGGGATATGCTACAGAGAAGAGCTCTGCCGAATATGGAGGGTATCCAGTCGCAAGAAGACCTTTTTTTGTTGTTGCAACGAACATGGGCGGCCATTCCACAGCGTGATTTGGATGAACTCATTTTGAGTATGCCAAACCGATGTTCTTGTGTTGTTAGTGTTCGCGGTAGAAACACGGATTATTAATTGTTTAAGTTACTCAATAAAATTTTAAAGAAAACTGTTATTACAGTCTTTTTTTCGAACTTTAATGTTAGTGGTTCAAATGTCAAAAATCCCTTTATTATGAAAATGGCAAATTTCTTTATTAATGCAAAGGTGACTTGGTTTATCGTTACTGTAGACAAACGAAAACACTTTGTTTGATGAATCCTTAAAGAAAATTTTAATTAATATCAATCAGGAGAAAAGTTATTGCAAAAATATATGTTGATCCCTAGACACTTTTGATGTGTGTATATATATATATATATATATATATATATATACTTGAGTTGAGAGAGAGACTTATAGAGTTGGTCTGAAAGAGAGCATCGGTGTTAAAGTAAGAAGAGGCATGCTCCGTTGGTTCGGACGCAAAAGTGGAAGGATGTAGGAGCCGAGGAAGGCCAAGACTTACCTACCATGACCAAATTGGTCGTGTTCTATCAGACGGTGGCGTCAGGAGCCATAGAAACCGGCGAGCGTGCATGAAAAGAGCAATGAATGTGAAAGAAGCGAGTGAGGTATGTAAGGATCGAGTCGCGTGGCGCTCGGTTCTCTCTGCCTACCCCGCAAGAGATTTGGCGTGAAGTAATAGTAGTAGTAGTATATTATATACTGAGAGAGATGATTGGCAATTATTCAGCACATGTGTTAATATATCTTTAATTGCACCATTTTGATTCGCCATCCCTGCCCTAGAGGGTTGTTGTGTTCCTGCGTGTGAATGAAGTCACCAGTAAGCTCCTATGGAGTTGCTGTGTTATCAACGGTGATGGTATCGAGTGAGTGATACTCAATATATTGCAAGCGATTGTGCGCCGTATGAGTTTAAGCCTCCCGACGTTGTTAAAAAAAAAATCGGCCAAGTGCGAGTCGGGCTCGCGCACGAAGGTACCATTATCTATAAAAACAGCAAAAAAAAAACACGTTTGTTGTATGGGAGCCCCCCTTGAATATTTGTTTTATTTTAATTTAATTATTTATTCTTAAAGTGAATATATAACTAAATATTCTGTGAATATTTTAAGCGTCTACCTGTTGCCGTTATCAATATCAAGCAAAAATGAGCAAAAAATTCACGTTTGTTGTATGGGAGCCCCCTTAAAGATTTATTTTATTTTATTTTTTAGTATTTGTTATTATAGCGGCAACATAAATACATCATCTGTGAAAATTTTAACTGTGTAACTATTACGGTTCAAGAGATACAGCTTGGTGGTGACGGACGGACGGACAGCGGAGCCTCAGTAATAGGGTTCCGTTTTACCCTTTGGGTACGGAACCCTAAAAAGATCTTTCCTCATGCATTCTTTTCACATATCAAATAAATATAAAAAAAGAATGCAAAGAAGCTTGCCTCTTCTTCTTGACTTGGCACTGATACTCTTTTTCAAATCAATTCTCTTTCTTACGACTATATATTACGTTTGCAATGATCAAATGTATAAGTAGTAGTAAAATCTAGGGATCCAAATTTAAAGCACTCTATATAATGAAACTTCGATTGCAATTCTCTTGAAAATGTAATAATACAGTACCAAAGACCTACTCTGATTAAGGAAGCCACACTTGGCCATAAGTAATGGCTAAGTAGTCCTCGTGTTGTTTGCGCTCGTTTGAGTTGTCTTAGGTCCAGTGGCGGATTTACTCGTACCAGCAGGAGCCTAGAAACGGATGGGTTTAGGGAAGGCGAATTTGGGTACAAAATTACGAGTATATACCTTAATGTCATTAGTTTAACACAAACAATTTAACATTTGATTACTTTTTTTTTGTAAAATTTTCGTGTCAGCGGATGGTACGACGCGAGCATGAGTGATATATATGTATGTATTGCACAAATCAGTTACAAATTCATTAACTGTAAGTGTAATTAAGATAATTATGAACTAGGCTATCAAACCATGGATATCTTCTATTGGCTAAGACTAAGGATTTGGCAAAGATACTGATTTTTAGATGGAGCGACTGCTGTCAGACCTCCACAACCCTGAGGGAAAACCAGACCTTTCATAGGTAAGGTCACACGTCGTTCGAAAAATAATTTCTTGGACGTGTGAGTTTCCTCAATATGATTTCCTTCACCGCCGAGCAAGTTATATTCATGTACAGAAATCCATAAATGCGAATTTAGTAGTACACGCCTCCGCCAGGATTCGAACTGGCGACCATTTGGTCAATAGGCCCGTTCCTTATCCACTGGACTATTACTGTTCTAATAACTATTATATATTGAAATATTACTTCCACATTTTTATATTTTTTTAACAGCGTCTCGGTATATAAGCGTATGATCCACCTGATCTAAAATGTCTATAAAAGCTTATAACCCCGGTGTTGACACATCAGTTTAGGAACTTACTAGTTTTCTGTGAGGTGAAGGTACTTCCCGAGTCGGGCTGCTGGAGTGGTGACGCGTTTGTGATACTGTTTCCATTGCAAGAGTTCACAGCGGTAACCAGTTTCCAGCAAGTGGGCCGTATGCATGTATGATTCTGAACGTTGTATAAAAAAGCTGATGATCAAATTGGTGATGGTATCAGACGGTGGTGGTAGGAGTCCTACGAATCGGCGTACATGAAAAGAGCTGAGTGTCACCAGGTTCTTCTGTCTGCCTTAGAAGAGATATGCTATGAATAGATAGATGATTGAATAAACAATTTACATGTATATGTATATTTATCGACGAGCTCGGTGGCACAGTGGTGAAACGCGTTGTTATGCTACTTTGACTCCAACGCTCGTGGGTTCGATTCCCACACAGTACAAACATTTGTGTACATTAACATGTCTGTTTGTCTTGATCTGGGTATTTTCTATGTATAATAAGTATGTATTTACAAAAAAAAAAAATATTTACGTATGTTTATCAGTTGTCTAGTACCCATAACACAAGCTTCGCTTACTTTGAGGCTAGGTGGCGCTGTGTAATTTGTCCGACAATATTTATTTATTATTTATATTTTCACCCTAGGTTCCTTGCGGTGTAGGCAAAAAAAGCTGAGGGCCATAAGACATGGTCCTTACATATCTCACTCGCTTCTTTAACATTCGTTGACCTTTTCATAAATGCTCGCCAGTGCCTAGGGCTAATTTGGTCATGGTAGGTGAGTCTTGGCCTTCCTAGTCTTTCGCATCCTTCCACTTTCGCATTGTCGTATAAATGTTTCGTCAATCGTTTCTTTTATACAACTAGATTGGCAATCAAGCATGCGGCCCGAATTAAATGGTAAGCGGTCACCGCAGCCTATTAACGCTCGCAACACCACGGCGACGTTACTCGCGCGTTGCCAATTTCATGACCTAAGGCTGTTTCGTCACAGTACCCAGTAATTTCTCTGTCATATCTCACCATTCCAACCGGAACACAGCTATATAAATAGCTGCTTGGCGGTAGAAATAGGTGAGACAGAGGTACCCACGCAGACCACTTTTGTACGAAGTCTCCCTCTGGTAAAATCCATGCATGCCTTTTCTTATCTTAACACATACACTCTCTTTCAGACCAACTGACTTCCTTAGATTACGAATTCGAACGCGGTCAGCTAGCGTTATGCCATAAATTTTGCTCAATGTAACATGAAACAATTTAATTCTCCCATTTGGATGAATCAGTGAAGCCGAACACGTGATGAACGAATCATATTTCCTATCCAATCATTATTTAGGTAGCGTCGCGTGACTTCCTGTCAATCCTCGGCTGGTTTGCAGTCGCATTTAGAGTCTGACGGGAGCCTCCGGCCATTTCCGGGCAGTAATCGACTGGCGACGGCCGCGGCCCGTTCATCTAATATTGAGGGGACCCTGGGCGAAGGTTGCGGATGAGAGGATACCTGATAAAAGTAGAGAAATATAGCCAACTGTCAAATATATGTTTTATAGGAGACCACATTAGCCGCTTCATTAATTTTCGGTAAGCTCGGTGGCGCAGTGGTTAGAAATACTTTGCAGCCTAACGCCGACACCAACATTCGGGTTCGATTCCCATACACAGAACAATCATTATGACACTTGTGTGTACCACCCACGGATGTTGGTGTCGGCGCTAGGCCGCATGAACTAATTGGTGGCGGAAGCACACAAAACAGGTTAGATCAAATTGCATGTAAATTTGACTTTCGCAAAATAACGCCTGAATCTATTAACTGTTGAATTTTTATTATATAAATTATATTTAATAATAGGAGTGCATGACCTCGAGTCGGTTGCATCGCACTAGCAAGCCCAATCAGATTAGAATATTTTTTGTAGAGACAAGCTTTACCGGAGCTCTATCGCACGAAGATAATTCATGTATCATATTCACGTATCATTTGGGCAGCACTTATCAAGTGCATCTCTAATTTTGATTATATTTATTGATCAGTGACTCAATTTTTTTTTTACTTTTTATGACCACTTTCGAGGCTAATTTAACTATTGTTAGCATGCACAGCTAAGAACAGATCACGTTTAACACTCGAAGCGCGATTTTATCTCTTACTAGCTGCTGCCCGCGGCTTCGCCCGCATGGAGTCAAATAACATAGCCTATGTGTTAATCCAGATCATAGTCTATCTATGTGCCAAATTTCATTCAAATCCGTTCAGCCGTTTAAGCATGAAAGAGCAACAAGCATCCACCCATACATATAAACTTTCTCATTTATAATATTAGTAGGATTATGTACGACATTAGAAAGGTACAAAGGGCAAAGTGTAAAGCTTGAGCTCTTTTTTATCGGGAAGCATACAAGCGTACGGCCCACCTGATGTAAAGCAGTTACCGTAGCCTATGAACACCAGTAACACATTAATTATCACTCACGCGAAGCCACTTCTGCTGCTAACACAGCTACTCCTTAGGAGCTATCTGTGATGTCTATTGGTACAACAATGATGTCAAAAGGTAGAATTAAGGATTATTAAGAAAAGTTTGTCCGTGCTGAATTATTTCCAGAATAAATAATAACGGTATTTAAAACGATTTTACTCGAAGAAGGAGAATTTAACTGCAACCAATTCCGTAACATTTTCGACTGATTCGAACCACACGCGAGATTAATCAAATATTAACCTAATCCAACCGTTTGCACTGGACAAGGGGTGAAAGGTCCGCGGTGAATTCAACCCTCCTACCTCACTACCCGGAACTCTATATATAACATTTGAAATAGACGAGGGAAATGTTAAAATACCCTATATATTATAGCTGTAAAGTACTTCTTTTTGTTTATTTATTTTTCTACAAGGTCAGGAGGCACGCAAGCATACGGCCTACCTGATATAAAGCGGTTACAGTAGCCTATGATCGCTTGCAATACATTAAATATCACTCGCGCGATGCCTCGTCTGCTGCTAACATAGCAATTTCTCAGGAGCTTACTGGTGACCTCGCTCATGCACAGACACACAACAACCCTCGAGGAAGTTGTTATTTAGTCGCGGTTTTCTATGAAGTGAAGGTACTTCCCCCGCCGGACTGCTTTAAGTTCCCGACCGATAAGTACGACCTAGATGGAGGTACTTCTCGAGTTGGGCTGATTTTATGCGTACCTACCTCTCTTGAAAATACCTAGATAAAGATAAACAGACTTATTCATGCATATGAATGTATGTCCCTGTATTGGAATCGAACCCACGAGGTGGTGTTAAGGTAGCATTGACAACCATTGAGATTGACAATTAGTGTATTATTTTCTTAATGTACATTAAATAAGAAGTATAACTTACGCGTTGTTATTATTTTCTCTTTTTTCATACAAGCTCAGGAGTTATACACGCACACATAATGTAATGTTACCGTAGTTTATGAACTTGTAATACATTAAGTATCATTCACTCTTAAAAATACCCAGACCGACACCAACAGACATGTTCATGCGCACAAATTTTTGTCCTGTGCGAGAATCGAATCCACGAGCATTTGTGTCAAAGTAGCGATACTAACAGCGCCACTGGCCACTGAGCTCATCAAGGTGGGAACATTACGACATTGACGATGGCGCAGTGGTAAAACGCGCTGATACGCTCCTTTGACACCAACTTATGTCTTGGTCTGGGTATTTTATATATGTATAATAAGATGTATTTACGTATATTTATCAGTTAGGGGCTAGATGGCGCTGTGTAATTTGTCCGACAATATTTATTATCACCAGCATTTCAATGTTGACTTATGAGGCATCTAGAAATGTCTAAATGAAATGTACTGTAACTGTAATTTCAGGTTAGTTGTACCGGAAACAATCCGGCTGCGTGTCCGGCGCTCTGTAATATTTAATGAAGTGTGCGTGCCGGCCAGAGTACGGCCAGTGATTTCTCAAAGGTATACGGGGCTCTAGATAGTTTTACGAGTGAGTTTATGTGCTACGGCTCACCCGGAAAATGTACGCAGTCACGGTTTTATTCCGAGTTATGTTTAATAACAACTCCATGAATATTTGTAATGGGAGGAAAAATAATAGTTGGAATTGGAAACGGAGTCAGGAAGTGGGTATTCATACCTTGGAATCGGGGAGTATCTTTAACAAACTATCGGACGGAATGACATCCATCGTTCATCCATTTTGATAAGATCTGTGGCGGAGTGGTGGAACACGCTGTTACGCTACTTTGACACTAATGCTCGTGGGTTCGATTCCCACACAGTACAAACATTTGTGTGCACGAACATGACTGTTTGTCTTGGTATGGGTATTTTCTATGTGCAATTTGATCCAACCTGCTTTGTGTGCTTCCGCCACCAATTAGTTCATGCGGCCTAGCGCCGGCCGGCACCCACCCACTACTGTTAGTGCGTGCATCATGCCGACGCTGCCATGGCTGCTCCGGTAGTCTCTGCCTCGGCTGCTGCGGTCGTCCGCCATCTGGAACAGAATCCGCATGCCCCCTCCTCCACCGTCGCTGCCACGACTGGCCTGGTCGTCGCTGCGACACGTGTTTCGCCTCTCCACGAGGCATCATCAGGCGTTGTAGACGTTAATCGTAAGAATAACATGCTACAAGTGACAAATCCATCGCAGTGCCGTCCCTTATATTGAATTGAGGGTGGGGGTGGATGGTGTGAGCGAAAAGATATTTAATAGTGGGAATGGTTTACGTCAGTCTGTTTGTTCATGAGAGTAATTTTAGAATTTTTATGTTTATTAATTTCTAATTGCTCCCTAATATTTAGATTTAAACCTTTGTCTATGGTGTGTAAAATTTGATATGTATTAGTGGGGGATAAGTTATGTCCTTTGTCTATGAGATGCTCAGCGAAGTGTGACCTTTCTGGGCGATTGTTTTTATACGCCGACACGTGTTCGTGAAATCGTGTTATAAAGTTACGTCCCGTTTGACCGATATAAACGTGTTCACATTCATCGCAGAACAGCTTATAGACGCCGGATTTTTTATTGGGCGGGATTTTATCTTTAGTGTTACAAAGTGACTTGAGTGTATTATGGGATTTGAGAGCAACATGTATGTTATTTTTTCTAAATATGTGAACTATTTTTGTCAGTGATTTTTCCCAGGTATGGTCATACCTGGGAAAAATCACTGACAAAATAGTTCACACCACACCACGATATAAATACCACCACACACCACCACAACCACGATATAAATAAAATACGTGTCGCAGCGACGACCAGGCCAGTCGTGGCAGCGACGGTGGTGGAGGGGGCATGCGGATTCTGTTCCAGATGGCGGACGACCGCAGCAGCCGAGGCAGAGACTACCGGAGCAGCCATGGCAGCGTCGGCATGATGCACGCACTAACAGTAGTGGGTGGGTGCCGGCCGGCGCTAGGCCGTATGAACTAATTGGTGGCGGAAGCACACAAAGCAGGTTGGATCAAATTGCATGTAAGTTTGACTTTCGCAAAATAACGCCTGAATCTATTAACTATTTTCTATGTATAATACGTATGTGTTTACAAAAAAAAAATGTATTTATGTATGTTTATCAGTTGTCTAGTAGCCTTAACACAAGCTTGCTTACTTTGGGGCTAGGTGGCGCTGTGTAATTTATCCGACAATATTTATTTATTTTATTTATATCGTGGTTTCTTCTTTCTGAAGTGAAACCTTCTTTAGCACCGTTGTGATTTGAAAATCGATGATACGCAAAAGCGACAGTAAATAGAGATAACCACATACATCCGTAAGATTTATTGTGCGAGAGAATGAGTAAACATTTTTCGAGTATGATCACTATCATCATAAATAAATCTTACAGTTACCATACTACGAGTACTGAAATTGTACATTCGTCTACATCTTTAAGGTAATGGGACGAATGTAGAAGTTCACAATTTTGAAGGTTTCACTTCTATCGCATGTGAACAGCACACATATGTTTTTCTATGTGAGAATCCCTAAAAAGCCTAAGATTCGTCCATGTAGATTTTAACAATGATTTACTCGAACTGATTGAACAAATATCACTATTACAAGCGTATTTACTTTTTTTTAAGGCACCCGATTTTCATTGACTGTATAATTAACTAAATAAATATACATAGGAGATTAACTAGATTGCTATTCAAACCATTAAAAGACGTCCAAATCAAAGCCATTGAGACTCATCACACTGAAACAAAATTAGTACAAGGGCAATACAGATCTCAATCTTTACGGTTATATTGAAAATTATACCTACGGTAGCTGATCCCACAGACGTTGTCAATTGAAAATTAACAGTAGTAGAAGGGCGGGTATCCAGGGCCATGGTATGTGAAGCTGTTGTATTGACCGCAACTATCATAGACAACTTGACATGTAACATCCGCGCGGTGCGGTCGTACATATTCAAAATTTAATCCTTTTTCATCTTATCACGGTTCAGCCATTGTCAAATTGTAAATTTTACCACTATTTCATGTATTCTGCCAGATTGTCCCAGCTCGGTTGGTGAATAAATAAATATTTCGACATTGTGGTTTCTTTTCACGGACATCAGATCAGTCCTCCATCACAGATACCTCCGGAGCGATCACGAGGTCAGCGTGTAACCTCAATGGACGCCGCTGAGCGCAGCGACTCAAGATTAAGCCCCGCAGGGAGTTGAATCCTCACATTCTAGACGTACATCCAAGCAACGTCTAGTGTACAAAACCATTGGACTCTCAAGTGAACTCATCGCGGTCATCGTACAACCACGAGAGAGTCCATCTTCATCACTCCTCCAGTTGATGAACCAGGAGAGAAATAGCCAACGGATGTTTTCCTACCAGAAAATTTAATGACAAATCCAAAAATATATTCGCAACGTCACCCTTTTGATCCAATTGTGAATTTAAACCATCCAGGACTCCACTCAACTACACAGTTTCATTGAAATCGGTCTCGCTGTCTAGCGGGAAGTCAGTGACGTACATACGTATAGAACAATTATATATATAGGTAGGTATATATATACAGGAACCCCTTAAAATATACAACAAAATTTCATCCAAATCAGTCCAGCCATTTAGGAAACAATTAGGAGACGAACACACGTACAGAAGAAATATATATACTCGTATTTAAGATATGTGAAGACAAAAATTTGCATATGTCAATTATATATCATGGTCTTCATACGATGAAAGCAACGAACACCAATTTTTTTAGGGTTCCGTACCCAAAGGGTAAAACGGAACCCTATTACTGAGGCTCCGCTGTCCGTCCGTCCGTACGTCCGTCCGTCCGTCCGTCCGTCCGTCCGTCCGTACGTCCGTCCGTCCGTCCGTCCGTCCGTCCGTCTGTCACCAGGCTGTATCTCTTGAACTGTGATAGTTACACAGTTGAAATTTTCACTGATGATGATGTATTTATATTGCTGCTATAACAACAAATACTAAAAAATAGAATAAAATAAATACTTAAGGGGGCTCCCATACAACAAACGTGAATTTTTTGCTCATTTTTGCTTGATATTGATAACGGCAACAGGTAGACGCTTGAAATATTCTCAGAATATTTAGTTATATATTCACTTTAAGAATAAATAATTAAATTAAAATAAAACAAATATTTAAGGGGGGCTCCCATGCAACAAACGTGATTTTTTTGCTGTTTTTATAGATAACGGTACGGAACCCTTCGTGCGCGAGTCCAACTCGCACTTGGCCGATTTTTTATTATTCATGTTTGCTATACTCGTAACTATTCATTTCTATTTGCGGCAGGCAGTGGCTCGCCATTCACAGGCATGAGTGAGGCAGAGTATTGAGAGGTGACACTTTCTCCCAAGGTTTTCAAGACTGTACGTCATTTAACACTTCCACGCATGGAGCATATGGCTCTACCAAGTCTTGAAAGCCCTACGCAGCCAAAATAACAACTTCCTAGAGGATTGTTGTGTTCCTGCGTGTGAAAGAGGTCACCAGTAAGCTCCTTATTAGTTGCTGTGTTACTAGCAGAGGTAGCATCGCGCAAGATACTTAATGTATTACAAGCGTTCATAGGCTACGGTAAGGCTAAGGCCCTCCAAAGTAGTAAATTTGATAGAATTGTGAAAAGACTACTTCTGGCTAAAGCTTATTATTCAGTTAAAGAATACCTAGAGGATAAATTGTAAAAAATAAGAAGTATTTAAATTGTTGTATAAATATATTGTTAAAAAACTATTATGAATCAAAATTGAAATTGACATAGTTTATATAATTGATAAATGAATGATATATCATAATAAATAATATAATATAATCTCTTTAGAATAATAATCAATCGATAAATGTTATAATGTAAGTAAATTATATTGTAAATTGTCATAGAATAATGTTAAATTTTCATAAGTAAAATTATATCGTAAATTGTCATAAATTTGATAATAATAATAATTATTGTAAGGTCAAATCACGTGTGCCTTGACAAGGTAATTTATAACATATTGACCATCCCGTATACCACTTTTAATAGTACTTAATTAATGTTATAAAGTGAAGTCATGAAGTGAAGTGATTATAAATAAATAAATAAATAACCGCTTTACATCAGGTGAATCGTATGCTTGTATGTCTTCCGACGTAATATAAAAAAGAGAAGGCCTGTAGCTTCCGTTTCATGCGATGAAATTTTCCGTTCCGTTTTATGTATGTATGTATGTATACGTTCACGCCAGGTCCCTTGCGGGGTAGGCAGAGAGAACTGGATGAGAGAACTTTTTCTCTGCAATGAAATGGACTTAGTAAATATTGGGATGCACTAACCCTCTGTAAGGTCGGATCCGGACCTTATGTATAATACAAAGGACCGAGGAATTATCAGCGGAGTTGGCAATATGCAAGCGATATTTTTTTTACAACATCGGTTTGCTGAAGCCTATGAACGTTCGCGATAAAGTATTACTCGCGCGTTGCCACTTCTGCTGAAAACACCTCCTTGGAAACTTTCTGATAACTTCACGAACTCACAGAAACACGAGGTATTCGTAGGAGTTATTATTTGGCTGCGGTTTAATGTAAGGTGAAGGTACTTCACTAATATAGCCGCTTTGATGCATCCTAACACTCTTGAAAACATCCAGACCAGCAGAGAAATGTTCCTGCACACAAATGTTTGTCCTGTGTGGGCATCGAACCCACGAGCGATGGTGTTAAAGTAGTATGTATAGTAAGCTAACCACACCGCCACCGAATTCCTTAAAATACCACATTTACACATTATAACAGATTCATATCGTACGGATGGTGCTTTCCTTTGAATTGAATTGCTTGCCACGTACTACAAAAAATCAGAATGGAGGTTTAGTAACATGTCTTATAAAAACAGCTCCCCGGCGCTATTCCCAGTACTTATCCGCTAAAATATTTATCGTCCAAGACGGGACTGGAGTGAATTCCGTGATTTCTCCAAGGCGCTGCGAGGAGAACTGTTTAACACAATTATTTCGTTTTAAGCACCATTTTATCTTTTATTCTGACACTACACAAGAAATCTTTTAAATGCCTTCAAGCCATTCTTATAAAAAAAATGTGTGCAGTTCACATGCAATAGAAGTGCAAACCTTGAAAAAATTTACCTTCAAAAATGTGAACTTCAAGATAACGAAAGGAATGTAGAGTTTTGACACGTTCCGTGGAACTTTCTGCAGTCTTTTTAGTACTGACTTGTTTTCTTTTTTCCGATAATCTCGAGAAATAATCTGCTTTCGTTTTCGGCATACTTGAAAAATGTCTTTATTAAAATAATGAAATATTTATTTAAACAATACACGTGTACAATACACCACGGTTGTTATGACGCCTTGTCCCGAGCTTCATAATACGCAGGCGCGTACACACCCGTCTAACACACGTACAACGATCACACTTTGTAATAAATACTGCACAATGTAATCTATCTCATTCTCTCACACGTTAAATCCTGTATTTTCACCAGAGGGAGACTTTGTACAAAAGTCGTCTGCGTGGGTACTTCTTTCTCCTCTATTCCTACCGCCAAGCAGCTATATTTATATAGGTGTTTCGGTTTGAAGAGTGAGATATGGCAGAGAAAATACTGGGTACTGTGACGAAACATCCATAGGTCACAAGATTGACAGCGCGCGAGTAACATCCCCGTGGTGTTGCGAGCGCCATTAGGCTGCGGCATCGAGTACGTAACCTTATAGGTTAAGGTTATATACTCGATGGGCTGCGGTGACCAATCCAATCTAGTTGTATAAAAAATATATATGTATGTATATGGTTGTCTTGTTTTTCAGCCGCTCTTTTGTTTCATCGAGTTTCAAATAACAGTCATGTTAAAGAAGTTTTCATTTCAAAAACTAAGTAGTCATAGGGATAATATAGATGATGATATATGATATATACTTATATATGATAATATAGATACCGACAGAAAACTTAGACTCCTAGCTAGAATTATCGTTAACATGCTGGTGGAGAACCAATGAGATTTAACTCTAACAAAAATCTCTCAACGTCTAAAGAAGTTTTCACTTCTAAAAATACTCGTCATATCTCGAAGTTTTACTGTTTGTTAAATGTCTGATTGCGTACTGTTACGTACCTAATTGCGAACCAGACACGTCGCATGCCCTATGATACTTCAGGGATAAAGATGAATTGAACAACACTCCATACTTTAAAATCAGTCAAGTTGTTTATGCTACAACTGGCACAAATAGACTTGTCTAATAAAATACATATATACTGATAAATGTACATAATTCTATCTATAACATCACGCCAAGTCTATTTCTGGGTAAGCGCAGCGAGCGCCACGTGACTCAACCCTTAAATACCTCACTCGCTTCTTTAACATTCATTGTTCTTCTTACGCACCGGTTTCTAAGGCTCCTGATATCACCTTGTAGAACACGATAAATTTGATCGTGGTAGGTAAGATTTGCCATCCTTGGCTCCTACATCCTCCCACTTTTGCGCTGTATATCTGCTATGTACATAATTAAATAGTAAAATATTAAGTATGAAGGTAATCAATTGATTGTATTATATGACGAGCTCAGTGGCGCCGCGCGACACTAACGCTCGTGGGTTCAATTCCCACGCAGGACAAACATTTGCGTGCATGAACATGTCTGTTTGACTTGGTCTGGATATTTTTAAGAGGTAGGGTGCATCAAAGCAGCCAGTCTGGGGAAGTACCTCCACCTCACAGAAAAGCCAAATAACAACTGACTGCAAGATTGTTGTGTTCCTGCGAGTGAGAGAGGCCACTAGTAAACTCTCAAGGAGTTGCTGGCTACCGTAACCACTTTACATCTGGTGATCGGTGAATACCTCCCGATATTATAAAAATACATAGTCTGACCATAAATACTGTTACAATTAAAAATAAACAAAATATTACATTTGAATTTGGAATCTGTCATTTTTATATGATTGTTCATTGTGTTTTCTCATTTTGGCGCCAATACATTGTACAATATTTTGCGATATTAAAATGGAGTGGGGTGATAAAGAGAACAGAATCGCTGTGATTGCATTACACAAAGTAGGTATGGAGCCAAATGCAATTTTTAAAACTCTCCATACGGTTGGTATTAGTAAAATATTTGTGTACCGGGCTATTAATTAGTACAATGAGACTTCCTCTATTTGTGACAGAAAAAGATCTGGCCGTCAACGTAGTGTTCATACGAAAAAGGTGGTCAAAGCAGTAACGGAAAGAATTCGAAGAAATCCTGTCCGAAAGCAAAAGATTTTATCTCGGGAGATGAAGGTGGGACCTAGCTAGAACCATGTCGCGTATTTTAAAAGATGACTTAGCACGTGCAGCCTATAAGAGACATACTGGTCATTTCTTAACTGATAATTTAAAAAAGAATAGGGTGGTAAAATCGAAACAACTACTGAAGCGGTACGAAAGGGAGGTCACAGATTTTTTTTTATTTTCGGATGAAAAAGTTTTTACCATCGAAGAAAGTTACAACAAACAAAATGATAAGGTGTATGCCCACAGTTATGAAGAAGCGAGCGCGCGTATTCCGAGGGTCCAGCGAGGGCATTATCCTTTATCAATCATGGTATGGCTTGGAGTCTCATATTTAGGCTTAACTGAGGTGTTTTTCTGTGAAAAAGGTGTGAAAACCAGTGGCGTGGTTTACCAAAATACCGTCTTAACAAACATAGTAGAACCTCTTTCTCAGACAATGTTCAAAAACAGACACTGGATATTCCAATAGGACTCTGCACCAGCTCATAACTGGTTGATCGCCCGTGGAATTGACTTCATCGGGCATGAAAACTGGCCTTCTTCTAGTTCAGATTTAAACCCACCGGACTACAAGATATGGTAACATTTAGAGAAGAAAGTTTGCGCTAAACCTCATCAGAATTTGGAATCTCTCCGAGCATCTCTGGTTAAAGCAGCGGCAGAAATAGATATTCGTATAAATGTGGTGCGTGCTGCGATGATGACAGGCCGCGTCGATAAGGGCATGTATTCAAAATGGAGGAGGGCATTTCGAATAATGTAAGTAAAATTTTATTGTACATTTAATTACCCTTCATTTCATATATAACATTTACATAATTATCAAAAAGTCTATCATTCATTACATCAAAAGTTTATCACAGAACTTAAGACATGACTAGGTATATATATATATATATATATATATATATATATATATACAAATTTGTCAGAGGTACCCTAGAAACGGGCGATTGTGCATGAGAAGAGCTATGAATGTTAAAGTAGAAAGTGAGGTAAGTAGCGAGTCATGTGGCGCTCGGTTCTCTCTACCTACTTCATTAGGGACTTGACGTTAAGATATAGATAATGATTAAAAAGTGGCTTTTAAAGCCATGCAAGTTTTATGTATATTTGAGATTAACTTTCAAGCCAATTTATTTTAATACCTCACTCAATCCATTTGGAAGATATTTCTATGTCCAGTACATACGCCGCCGTGCATATACTAGAGTTAACAAATATTACTAATACGAGTACAACATAAGTGAATATTGTCAGCTGTGATATCCTAGTGGATTAAGAACCGGCCTAGTGATCAATTGGTCACCGGTTCGAATCCTGGCATGTTCCACTAAATTCGTGTTTTCGCATTTATGCACATATTTGTAATTTATAATTATCACATG
The DNA here is from genome assembly GCA_947507595.1 of Pyralis farinalis. Classification (NCBI taxonomy): domain Eukaryota; kingdom Metazoa; phylum Arthropoda; class Insecta; order Lepidoptera; family Pyralidae; genus Pyralis; species Pyralis farinalis. Next base: position 1,832,413 of record OX382274.1, read on the forward strand.
ATCGTGAAAGAAAAACTTTGTGAGCAAAACGTACACGTCTAAGAAATTTTATTTACAACCTAACCCAAGAAAGATCTTGTTTACCCTCTGGGTTGTGGAGTTCTGACGGCAGTCGTTCCATGTTAAAATCATCATCTTCGCCAAATCCTCAGGCTTAGGTAGCGGACCCCGCCGATCCTGATGAATTAGGAAACGGGTTAACACCAAGAAGAAAAAGACAACATACGTCAACATTCGATTTAAAATAAATAATATGATAACGAATTTAAAATTGAAGCGATGACTTGCGCATAAAATGTTGCATAAAATAAACAATCTTTTATTTAGCTCATAAGCAAACATAATGACAATAAACAAAGCTAGAAAAAAATTGTCGAATCCGTGCCATATTAAATTTTATTGCCTAACGGGGATCGTAAAAATTCAACAACATTACACCCAATATATATGAGTGGCGGATACTTCGTTAATTTCGATTTTTGTTTAATATTCTATTGTGTTCATAAGTCATTAAATGTTATTTTTAATGTGGTAAAACGACTCATAATGGCTACGTTAACATCAAGGGTCTTGGGTTTGACTGCTGTACGAGACAACGATTTTTCTGTTTGTCTTCGTCCAAGTAGGTATTTCTTATTTAATTAGTAATAAAGTTATTTGGATATATTTAATGGCATTAAGGCATTAAATGGCATTAATTGGTATTAAGCATGCTTCAGTACTTATTTTGCGGCTATATGAGGTTGTGTAATTTGATGAGAAGAAAATATTTAAGTATTTTAATATACGTAAAAGAAAATATTTTTTATTGGCTAGTATATCACTTCATAGTCCAGTTACGAACTGGACTTCGCAATATGAAATGTTTTTAGGGTAATAACTTAGTCTGCGAGTGACTCAACATCATCTCCACAGCCAGAGCTATCCCTCCTTACACGTTATGCTGGTGCTATTTTAAGAGGCTTCAGTGACATGATTCATTAATTTGGGCACATTTATGTTTAATAAGACTTTTGTGTATTTGCGAGTGTTAAAACAGTGCTAGCTCAGTGGATAAAGAACCAGCCTTTTAACATACGGTTCTTGTTTCGAATCCTGGTATGAACCACTAAATTCGTGATTTCGGATTCATGTACATATTCATAATTATCATATGCTTTTTAGTGAAGAAAAACATCGTGACGAAACCCGCACGTCCAAGCAATTATATTTGCGAAGATGTGAGACCGAACGGAATCTAATAGCAGTCACTCCATGTCGAAGTCAGTATTTTCGCCAAAACCTTAGTCTTAGGCAGTGGACCTCGCCAATCCTAAAGTATTAGGAAACGGGTTAACTTTAGGAAGAAGAGTTTGCTTTCCGCGAGTAAGAGAGATCATGAAAAGCCTGGTGAACTCTTACTGCGATAGCACCTGGGTGCTACAACAACTTCTTCATAAGAGTCAGGCCGTATATTGTAACTTATCATCGACATAAGTGGATGAACCTATTTCCTAGCAATTAGTTCTAATAACCTGCTGTCATAATCAATAGACCTTATCTGGATATTACTAAATACTTATACCTAGTCTGGTCATAAGTTCTGTTACAACTGAATATGCATTGTTTTTATGACGTAATGTAATCGTAATAAAACTTATATGTACATATTTATGGAAGTGTCAGTGAAAAATAAAAAAAAAATGATTCTATTCGAAATGGCAACTTTTGGCTTTGATACAATTCTTTAATCTGTCTGGCTACGAATCTATAGATTTACGCACTGTTTCCATGGGAAATTTAACCACTGCTTGCTCTAGAGATTTCTTAAGAGACACAATGTCGTCGTGTCGTTTCGAAGCAGGCATATCTTCTAAAACTGACCATAATTTGTAGTCCAAGGGGTTCAGATCTAGACAAGACGAGGGCTAGTCTTCAGCTCTTATAAAGTCCGGAAAGTTGGTTATGAGCCAGGCTTTGTTAGTTAGTGCCTTGTAATCAGGTACATTTTTAAAAAGAGTATTGCTGAGAGGTTTCACAACACGATTCAAGACGGTCTCTTAATACATATTGGCTGAAGTCATCACTCAATTTTCACAAAATGAAGCTCTGTGACTCCTTGATAAGAAACACCCCACCAAACCATTACAGACGCAGGATGATGACCACGTTGTACCTTTTTAACCACTTGGGCGGCTTCCTTAGGACTGTGTACGTACACTTTGTCATTTTGCTTGTTGTAGTGCTCTTCAATCGTGAAATTTTTTTCATCGGTAAAGAGTATATTTCTGTGCCTTTCACCTGTGTATCGTGACAGAAGGCGTTTAGATCTATCCAATCTCTTCAACTGTAGACATTGATTCAGGGCATGTCCTGTATATCAGCAATAACAGCTTTCGTAGTTTTAGAAATGTAATGTTAAGTAATCACTAGGATATAAACAGCACGCGATGGCAAAATGAGTTCCCAAAAACGTACGTCTGCGAGCGATTACAGCGCCATTTACGCCAACGACACCCCGAGGAATGACTTATTTCTATATAACGGTAATAAAATAAATTAGGTAGGTGCAGTAGTTCTAAGTTATAAGTGAACTTGAAAAACATATTTCGTTATATTTGATTTCTGCAACGGTCTTCCTACTGACCAAAATATATGTAAGACGTTTGACGTCAAAACATCACCATTTTCATTAAATTTATTTCATCTTAATTGGACATTTATAAGTACATATAATGTATATGTATATAAAGTACTATACAAAAAAATAAGCAATGAAATAGGCACCTTGTGACTTACAACAGTTTTCATGATACATCGGAATTATTCTCATTTTCCCGACTTATGCTTCAAACGGTCGACGCTACTCACAAAAGCTAGTTACAAAATAAATTCGATTGCTCAACTTCATAACCGCACACGTTCTCAATTTGGCCACTTTCCATAATGCCCAAATTTCCATACGCCCGCCACATACGTAAGGCTGCGACCAAAAATTCTGTTTTATGACGGTGTCTGCATAAAGTCCGATTTATAAGAATATAAATACATGGTAAGTAAGGCCTCGCGCGCACGTCTCCCGCATTCATTTGAATTTACTGAGATCGCGACTATGCTTTATTGGAAACGAGGTATTACGGCTTTAGGGTGTTTTGAAAGGCGTTTTTCGATTAATTCTCGTTTGCGGGGTGACTTTAACAGGCATGTTTTGAAAGTACAATTTAAAAATTCAATTCTTGTCTAGGCGTGTTTCAAAATTACGAAATTAATAGAGATATTTGGTAGTATTTTTTTAGATTCAATTCTTACCTAGATGTGTAAATTTAAATAAGTGAATGGAGAAAATATACTAAAGAGGAACAACGAACACGGATTTCATATGAACTACGATCAAGAAAGATTGAAGTCCCATCCATATTTAATAATTAAGAAGGAAGTAAGGTACAATTTAATAAAAATTGTGAACGCTGGCGATACACAAGCTCCATTATGCTGAGTTTCGTACTGGCGATGGTTGGTGGAGACAATATAATTTCACATATAGATTTTTATGTAAAAATGGTTTATTATTAAGTTGTATTAAATACAAAAATCACTTATTACAAATCTGGTAAAATGGTTATACGGTAAATATTGGTTATTAGAAGACGCGTTTGATTTGATTGACGGTAATTCGCGCACTGGTCAATCAAACGAAGCATATTGAATTTATAAGAAATGCATATAGTTAAAGTGCCCAGCTGTTTGATGCATTTTTAGAACATATATCGCTCATATATAACCATCACTGGACACAGAGCAACTTACTGGAGCTCCATCGGAGCTTAGTGATATATCCGCCTCACTTGCAGGAGCACAACCCTCTAAAGAGATATTTTTTGACTGTGATTTTGTGTAAGGTGGTGGCACTTCACCAGTTCGGTGTTCTACTTTGATGCGTCCTACCCCAAAAATATCCTGATAAAGACAAACAGACATGTTTGTGCACACAAATGTTTATCCAATGCGAGAATCGAAGGCGTGAGTCTTAAAGTAGTATTACAAACTACACAGCCAGTCAATTTTATAGTGGTAAATAATTGGGCGAAACTTAGTGTTTGACTCAACAAACACTAAAATCGTCCAACTCCAGTAAAATCGTTTGAGTTATGGTACTCTGCAAAAAATTCCTGCCAAGAACTGTCACTAGCCCAAAGAACCACATGCAAATGAATTTGGCAACGGTTCAGAGCACTGTTTGAGCATCCTTATCAGTTCGCTCAAGGTGTTTATCTCCATCGATGCCAAAAACTACTATTCCTTTGATATTTCTACCAATTTAGTAACAAACAAGTTCTCGTACAAATGCTTATGTGTATATGAACTGTATTTGCTTGCAGTATTTGTTTTTATACAAAGTCGGGAGGCATACAAGCATACAGCCCACCTGATGTAAAGCAGTTACCGTAGCCTATTACCTCTTGTAAAAATTATCACTCACGCGATGCCTCCTCTGCTGCTTACACAGCAACTCCTTAGGAGCTTACTGGTGACCTCACTCACACGCAGGAACACAACAACCCTCTAGGGAGTTGTTTTTGGCTGCTGTTTTCTATGAGGTGGAGGTTCCCTAGATGGACTGCTTTGATGCGCCCTACCTCTCTTAAAATATCCAGACTAAGATAAACAGATATGTTCATGCACACAAATATTTGTCTTGTGTGGGAATCGAACCCACGAGCATTTGAGTCAAAGTCGCGTCATTTACGACTGAGCCACCGATCTCGTCGAAATATTAGTATCCGTCGCATACTATCATATTTAGAGATAAACCTGCACGTAGGGCATCCGGATTATTAAGCAACGAGACTATTGCGAAAGAAAAGTAAGGGGTAACAAAATGGCAAACCAAAACCTTGTTACTGTAATCGCATACGCAGGTTAAGCATTACCGACCGCTGTCTCTAACATCGTAAGAAAAGGTCACGTAACTATTTATTTAGGCATTTATGCTTGAGTGCTCGATGGCGTCGTTGCGTGTGTCAGTCTAACCGAACGCGCAGGTTAAGCAACGTCGACCGTAGCCTGTCTATGGATGGGTTTATCTATCTCGAGTTTCTCCGTGCTCGGAGGGCACGTTAAGCCGTTGGTCTCGGCTGTTGTCGATAGATGGCAGTCGTTAAACGAAGTCAGTGGCCCTCGGGCGGCTTGAAAACACTGGTCTCCGCCAATCTGCATTTGAGCAGCGTGATGGAGTATACTCTAAACCCCTTCGGTTGAAGAGAGGCCCGTATCCCTGCAGTAGGATGAGTAAGGGTTGATGTGGCACTCATGGTTGCACACTCAGGTAGTGTCAGAACGATGGACCGAAGAGTGAACGAGGACTCGGAGGCGCAGTGGTGAATAACGTTCTAACAACATTATGATACGATAATTAAATACTATAAATATATACTTATATGATATATGAAAAGCTCGGTGGCACAGTACCTACTTAGTAACGCTATTTTGTCATCAACGTTCGCAGGTTCATTCCCAAACATGACAATTGTTGAATATTTTATTTTTCAACCGTAATGTTACACGGTGAATATAAGTCGATAATTAAGTCACTTCTCTAACGCCACAAACGGAGACAATTGGTTCGCTCTTTTCGCCATGGTGGCGAGCGATTCGTAGTCGTTGGTCCGCCTTCCGGCGTATAACAATTAGCGAATGCATCAACCAAATTAATTAAATATAATATAAATATTGTCGTACAAATTACGCAGCGCCACCTAGCCCCAAAGTAAGCGAAGCTTGTGTTATGGGTACTAGACAACTGATAAACATACGTAAATACATTTTTTTTTTGTAAATACATACTTATTATACATAGAAAACACCCAGACCAATACAAACAGACATGTTCTTGCACACAAATGTTTGTACTGTGTGGGAATCGAATCCACGAGCGTTGGTGTCAAAGTAGCGTAACAACGCGTTTCACCACTGCGCCACCGAGCTCGTCTTATTACGGATCTATTTTTTTTTTACGGAATTATCTATTGTATGGAAATTTCAACACTACCTCAAACTATATAATTGTGTTGTGTGTGTGTTTTGCACGATTTAACTTAGGATCTCTCAAGACCACAAATCAGCTTGCCGGCCGGCCACCGAGTTTCCCGCCACGTGCCAAGGTAAGCGATTTAGTTATCAAAACGGCTGATAAGGGGAATTATCACAATATTCAACCTCTAAGTCGCCAACCTTCTGAAATTTAAGTTGTGCAATAATAATTTGAACCCTAACCAGCCATACAGCCCAAAATTTTTGAAGTGTGATTACGACACAGCAATCATTTTTGCGCATAAACATGTATATTTGTCTCGGTCCGTGTGTTTTTAATAGAAGTAGGGTGCATCTAAGTTGAAAATACCACACCTCATAGAGAACGGTAGCCAAATAACAACTCCCTGGAGGGTTGTTGAATTGCTGCGTGTGAGTGAGGTCACCAGTAAGCTCCTAAGGAGTTGCTGTGTCAGCAGCAGATGAGGCATCGCGTGAGTGATATTTAATTATTACATGCAGCGTTAATAGGCTACGGTAACTGCTTTACATCAGGTAGGCCGTATGATGGTGTGCCTCCCGACGTTGTATAAAAAAAATACTGCAAGCAAATATAGTTTATATACACATAAGCAATCGTACGAGAACTTGTTTGTTACTACTAGGTCACTAGTAGGCTCCTGAGGAGTTGCTGTGTTAGCAGCGGAGGTGGCATCGCGTGAGTAATACTTAATATGTTGCAGTTGTTACTTTTAGTGTTGTGCACCCTGCTGCCGAAAACCATGTGGCTCACCTTATATAAAGTGGTTACCATAGCCAATGATCGCTTGTAATACAAGAAGTAACTAGGTATAATTCACGATCACAGAATCTCACTGGTACAATAATCCTCTATCTATATATAACTTCACGCCAAAACCCCTGCGGCGTAGGCAGAGAGAACCGAGCGCATGACTTGATCCTTAAACACCTCACTCGCTTTTTTAACATTCATTGCTCTTCTTATGCACGTTTGCCGGTTTCTAAGGCTACTGATATCACCTTCTGATAAAACAGGAATATTTTGGTCATCATAGGTAAGTCTTGGTCTTCCTCGGCTCCTTCATCCTTCTACTTTCGCGTTGTATATCTGTTTGGTAATTCTTTCTTCCTGCATTCTTTCTACAAGTCCGAACCAACGGAGCATTACTCTTCTTATTTTTACACCGACGCTCTTTCAGACCAACTCTGTTTCTAATATCAAATACATACATACATATAATTACGCCTGTCTCCCATTAGTGTAGGCAGAGACTATAGAACGCCAGGTGCACCGGTCCAAACATACTGCTCTTGCTTCTTCCACACTCATCAACCTCTTCATGCATGCTCTTCGGTTTTGGGTACTTTTGATTTGGCCCTTTTTCAACACATCACCCATTTGATCTATATGTGTGTGTCTAGGGCGGCCCCTCCCGACATCACCATTCACTCTTGCCTGATACACTTCTTTCGTAACTCTTTTGTCATTCATTCTTTCTAAATGACCAAACCATCTCAGCATACCTTTTTAGGGTTCCGTACCCAAAGGGTAAAACGGAACCCTATTACGGAGGCTCCGCTGTCCGTCCGTCCGTCCGTCCGTCCGTCCGTCCGTCCGTCTGTCACCAGGCTGTATCTCATGAACCGTGATAGTTAGAGAGTTGAAATTTTCACAGATGATGTATTTCTTTTGCCGCTATAACAACAAATACTAAAAAATAGAATAAAATAAATATTTAAGGGGGCTCCCATACAACAAACGTGTTTTTTTTGCCGTTTTTGTAGATAATGGTACGGAACCCTTCGTGCGCGAGTCCGACTCGCACTTGGCCGATTTTTGATTTTTATCACTACATCATCTTTCATCCTACAAAGTTCCCGTATTCTATACATACTCCTCAGCGTTGTCATTTCTACGGCGTTCACCCTGCTTTCTCGCTTCTACTGCCACACCCTAGTTTCACTGCCGTACATCAATGTTGGCGTTAATACACCCTGAATGATTTGCTCGATATGTTATCGCTTGTTACCACGGACTACAACGCACCATTGATACGGTTTCCTGCTTTCACTTTTCTTCCAATATCGCCCTCACATTTTCCATCTCTCGTAAACATACAACCTAGATAATCAAATTCATTCACTTGTTCCACTTTTTCATCTCCGATTATTATGTGGCAACCTGTAATTACTAACTTCATCATTGCAAATACTCTATACAAGCGTTATGCCACCAATTTTGCGCAACGTTCGCATTTCGACCGCGTTTATTCTACTTTCATGCTCTCTCTCTGCCACACCAAGGTCGCTTCCATATGTAAGTGTTGTGACCACCACTGTATTGTGTATAGCGAGCAGTGATTTCTGACTCAAGCTTTTACAGTCAAGAAGTAACTTCTAACACTCCATTGACACTACTCCCAACACTCAGTCGTTTTTCCACATATAGAATCTCATTCACTTGCTCCTACACTTCACCATCAACCGTAATCCTAACATTGGTCCTGGTTTATTTTCTTTCAAATATATCGCATTCATAAGCCTTTTTTCATACATTCGTCTTTCATCATTGTGACCAGTGTTTGCAGTTCAGATGTTGTTTCTTCTAATAGGACGGCATCGTCTGCATACAGCAGACAGTTCACCACTAGATCCCCCATGCGCAATTCTACATTCATACGATCTTATTATCTGTAGATAACTAAGGATTACCTTACATTTGTTCTGGTTTCTTCTCTATCAAATACCATTATCATTGTTTTCTAAGCCTTTTGCCACAATAACAATAATCCTCCAGGATAATTTTATGTGCTGATGTTTCTGTGAGGTCCTTTCCTATTGAACAACTCTTCGGAACACAATTCATTGTACAATCTGTAGAATTGTCTACTACGGGGATTAAGGAGAGAGTGCTCCTTTTGTGTGTTCTACCGATTTCTGGTTTATAGAAATCGATATCGTAATGGAAAGGCGAGTGAGTGCTGGCAATAGTGTGAATGGAGCGTTGGGAAAACTTCTTGGCAGTAAAAACTTGACAATGCAGTGCTGGTCCCAACGCTAACTTATGGAAGTAAGAGCTGGGTATGGCAGAAAGAGCATGAACGTAGAATAAACGCGGTCGAAATGCGAGCGTTGCGCAAAATTTGTGGCGTAAGGCTTGTAGACCTGAGACCTGAGATGTTAGATCTTTCTAACATCTTTATTGATCTTTCGTTTTTAGTTGATGATGATTTTTAGTTTAGTTGATTGAAAGAGAGCGTCGGTGTTAAAGTAACAATGTAAAGTAGCATGCTCCGTTGGTTTGGACATGTAGAAAGAATGCAAGATGAAAGAATGACGAAACAGATATACAATGCAAAAGTGGAAGGATGTAGGAGCCAAGGAAGGCCAAGACTTACCTACCATGACCAAATTGGTCGTTTTCTATCAGAAGGTGATGTCAGGAGCCCTAGAAACCGGCGAGCGTGCATGTAAAGAGCAATGAATGTTAAAGAAGCGAGTGAGGTATGTAAGGATCGAGTCGCGTGGCGCTCGGTTCTCTCTGCCTACCCCGTAAGGGATTTGGCGTGAAGTTATAATAGTATAGTATAGATATCGTAATGGTTACGTACTGTGCAGTTCCAGAGAAGATTTTTCCGATCTAATCAATGCCGTTGGAGAAGTTAATAATTATTATTGTTTTTAAAATATACACAAAATGAATAATAATAAACTTTTTAAATTAGATCAACGCCAGAAGTAAACAACAGAGAACAGCCAGCGCCAATGTAAACAAACGCAGATAAATACTAGAAAAAAGATAAGAAATGTTCGGCAAATTAAATTGGAAACTTCTCTAGTACCAGCTTCCAATACAAGAGATACCTAACAACAGCACTTATTGAACCTTATCATTATCGCAGTAGAATTTAAAATGGCATATTCGGTAGGCGCCAAAAGATTCCTTGCAAAAGGAAGCGAAAAGAGGAAAATTTGTGTCGTATCGGATTTTAATTTCTTTTCGGAAGAATTAATGACTTTGCTTTCGAGTGAGCCCTCCTTTGTAGATTCATACGTTAAGAAGTCGATTGGTTTTAAATTGAATATTTCCCGACTTAAGCCTTAAGAATTTTTTGAAGACTAAACGGACAAGAAGTTTTTAATCTTTTAAAATTGACACATAGTAGTCTTCGTGCGTCTCTCTAACACATATAGGTCTTTGTATGTTTCTTTAAATTTACACATAAAGGTCTATATATGTCTCTTTAAATGAGCACATAGAGGTCTTTATATGTCTCTCTACATTAACAAATAGAGGTCTTTGTATGTCTCTTTAAATGGGCATATCTTCTTCTTCGTCGTCTTTGTATCGTCTTTGTGTGACTCTCTGTATGGCCAAATAGAGGCTTTTGTACATCTCTTTAAATGGGCACGTAGTGGTATTTGTATGTCTCTTTAAATACGCACATAGAGGAATTTGTATGTCTCTTTAAATACGCACATAGAGGAATTTGTATGTCTCTTTAAATACGCACATAGAGGAATTTGTATGTCTCTTTAAATACGCACATAGAGGAATTTGTATGTCTCTTTAAATACGCACATAGAGGAATTTGTATGTCTCTTTAAATAGGCTCATAGTGGTCTTTGTACGTCTATTTAAATGGGTACATAGAGGCATTTATATTTCTCTTTCATTCTAATTGGGCACATAGAGTTCTTTGCATGTCTCTATAAATGACCACATAGAGGTATTTATATGTCATTATCAATAAGCATAATATAGAAGCCTATGCATGTCAATTTAAATGATCACATAGAGATATGTATATGTCTCTTTAAATGAAAACACACAGGTATTTGCACGTCTTGTTTATTGGGCACAAAGAGGTCTTTGCATGTCTCTGGGCGCATAGGGGTATTTGTACGTCTATTTAAATTGACACATAAAGGCCTTTGCACCTATCTCTAATTGGGCACAAATAGGTATTTGCATATCTCTTTATACTGGTACATAGAGGTCATTGTATGTCTCTGTAAATGGGCATGTAGAGGTCTTAGTATATCTCTTTAAATAGGCACATAGAGTTCTTTGCACGTCTCTCTAACTGGGCACATAGAGATATTTGCATGTCTCTTTAAATGGGCGTATAGATGTCTTTGTATGTTTTTTAAATGAGTACATACAGGTATTTATATGTCTCTTTAAATAAGCACATAATGTTCTTTGCATATCTCTCTAAATGGGCACATAGTGGTATATATATATATATATATATATATATATATATATATATATATATATATATATATATATATATATATATATATATATATATATATATATATATATATATATATATATATATATATCTCTCTCTTTAAATGGGCATATAGAGATTTTTGAAGTTCTTTTTAATAAACTAATAGTCTCATTTAATGATAATAGAATAATATCTATATAATTCAAAGTGTGGAATGTAGGACCAGAGGAAGACCAAGACTTATCATGACCAAATTGGTCGTGTTTTATCGGACGGTGAAGTCAGGAACGTGAAAAGAGCTATGAATGAAGGACTGCATCTTATAGCGCTCGGTTCTGTCGTCCTATGCATTGAATGTACACATAGAGGTTCATAAATGTGGGATTTTCTTGTTCCTCGTTAAACGATGGTACGCTCCGAATCGGAGGCACGGACGCAGGCCCTAAACAAACATTAGATGTTAAACACAAAATCACAATAATGTTAACAAGGTAATTATTGTAAGATTCAACGAGGTAATGCCTTTTCGCAAAGGATAAAACCTCTGTCAGTGAAGATAAGATATAGAACTATGACAACCCGGCGGATAAAGAACCAGCCTGTATCTATCTATAATAAGCGATGATGATGATGATACTATTAAATTCGTGTTTTCGGATTTATTAACATATTTTTAATTAAGTATAAGATATTTCAAAAGACGTGTGCCTAACCTTAGAAAGGTCTGAATTTCCCTGTGGATCCTTATTTAGGTCTGACGGCAGTCACTTTATACATAAAATGTATCAGTAGGCCGATTCTACTAAAAAACTGCAACTGCACTGCGTCGTCTGCAAACGTCGCGTCAGATCACTTAATGAAACGTCAAAATGTACGCATTTTGACACACGCCGCGCTGCAGTGCAGTTGCAGTTTTTTAGTAGAATCGGCCTACAGTACCTTCGCCAAACTCTTGGAGGTCTCCAAAGAGCCGGAGACGCGTGTTTCGCAAATATTTTTAGTCATGTACCGACATCACAGAATATTAATTATTTCAGATTTACCACACACTATGGGTTCACTTAGGATAACCGCTTTATGGTCGTCGTTTATATTGCCTGCCTTCTATGGTGGGTTGGTTAACACAATTTAATTTCTTCCATAGTCACAGAATATCAAAGAAAAATTGAGCCGCGTAAAACAAATAACTGAATATTTAATACCATTTTCTTAAATATTTATATATATATATTTAAGAAAATGGTTTTGTTTACAACGCCGAAAGACAAATATTAATATGGCTCACCAGATGTGAAATGATTAGTATAATAATAATAGGCTAATTATCGCTTGCAATGCGAAATGTAATTGGCATTTGACAAGCAAAATGAAGGACGATCTTGACTTTATCAAGTTTAAGAAACGGATATTTCATACATAATATCTTAATACTCGTAGAAACAAATTCTCGAACAAAGTTTAGAGATATTTCCATTGTTATAAATTGTGAAATGCATTTTCTCGTCTGTATCTTATCTTTCGTGGAAAGTTTGCTTCTTCGACGCAGTTTAGAAACAGGAGGAGTCTGCGTGAAAAACTGGTGCTCCATAAATAAACTGAAATTTATTAATATTTACCTGCTATTTCCTGTGTACACTTGACTACATAAATATATTACGAGTACATTGAGCAAAATTCGTGACGTAACGCTTGCTGACTGCGTTCGTAATCATGATGTAAGGAAGAGAGTTGGTTTGAAAGAAAGTAGTAACATAAGAACACGCATTCTGCGTTAGTAAGGGCATGTAGAAAGAATGCAGGATAAAAGAATGACGAAACAGATACGCAATACGAAAGTGAAAGGATGTAGGAGTCGAGGAAGACCAAAACTTACCTACTACGAATTAAGGTTGTGTTTTCGTGGGAACCCTAGGAACCGGCGAGTGTGCATGCAAAGAGCTATGAATGTTAAAGAAGCGAGCTAGGTGTGTAAGCGCTAGAATTTTGTCAGCGTGTGCGTGCGACGACGCGTACGTACGGGATGGTATGGGCGCGCACACATACAAACCGAACGCGGTGCGTATCTATGAAGATAACTTACTTATTTGATTTTACTATGCCCTCGGTGCTCACAGTTCTATACGATTTACATAAAAATATTGAGCAGTCAGAACCCGTTATATACGTTTTCCCATACATTTCGCGGTCGTATACGACCACCCGGGTTTCGAAGGGTTAAAGCGAGACACTGTCGCGCACGGCAGAGTCTCCTACGCAGCCAGACAAGCGTATCATGCCACCAGTCACAGCTCTCTTATTTACTATAGCTTTTTAGTACTATATAATGTCAGCACAATATATTAATGTATCAGACACAATTTGAACACTTTCTGTGACTGTAAGTTCAATACGAGTGAAATCCGGAGAAGCGAGAAGCGAAAAGCGAAGCAAAGCCTGCCCAATTTCACTTTTAGTTTTATATTGAAAGCCAGTATAGAAGAAGAGAAGTTACAAATGATCAGACGGTGATCACTGCCTCAGGAAAAACGTGCCAGTTTTGTATTCGGACGTCTACACTGGAAAGTGTGACGTCAATAGAAGACTCGCCCATTAGGCTTCTAAAAGTAGGTAGTGCTTCTAGAGTATTGTGAATAAGAAGATTCATTTTAGCAATGAACTCTTCAACAGCAGAGCGTCTGTCAGCATCGGTTGCTCTCTGCTTACGGTGCCATAATGGCGATGATGCATTTGCGTCAGCTCCTATAACTACTTTATGACCAGAAAGCGCATGTAAAACTCTACGCAGATGGTGTAAATGAGGACCTACTGGGTCTGAATATTGAAAATAACAATTCTACGAGTTACGAACACTTTTCGATAGGGGATGTCACAGCAGTTACCACACAGTGCGTGAACATTACGTTATTTATCGCTGTCATAGGTAAACAACTTTTTGAACTTGTTACTGAGCTGTAGAAATTTACTGGTTAGTTGGACTCGTTGGTATTACGCTTGAATTAAAACTAGATCGAGTTTTTAGTCCGCAACGAGCTTATCTAACTCAGATGTTACAATTTTATCGTTGTGAAGATTTAATTGAGCAATCACGACGTTATCCATATGTGGTATTTAATATATTGTACTTCAAACTAGCCGCGTAAGTTGGGCAAGATTCTGACCAAGCCTTGTGGTCAGACGCTTTCTTTAGCCGCCTACATGGTGCGCATGTTGGTTTGAAGTCTTTTTCAAACTTCTTAGTACATTCCCGCGAATCATGAGATTCAGTGCCGGCGTATTTTCGAGGAAAGTTCTATACCTATCCATTTTCTGCTGTAGGCTACAAGACGACGACGCACTATTTTTACATCTTTCAAGTACTCTGACAATGAAATGTTCATTTCGTCTTTTATATTTTGGTTATATAACGCTGACAAAAACTTTGTGTCGTCCATTTTATTGGGAATGTCTTTTATAATACGCAGTCGGCGTCCTTTAGGTTTTACAAGTTTAAGTACAGCCAATTTAATGCCTTTTACCGGTAGTAGCTTTCGAATTTGAGCATCATTCGACACACGTAAAACTACACCCTATTTGGCAATTTTCAAACCATCAATTCGAAAACCATTATCGGATGGCTTGATGGCTTTCATGAGAGCTTCTTTTGTAGATTCGGACGTTTTATATTCCGCGGATCGTGTCTCTGTAGGATATGCCACAATGCAAGACATTAGTTCGCTGATTTGAACGGATTTAATTTGCTTGGGCAAATGAAGTTTCAATTTATCTGAGTATAATTCACTGGTTTTACACGGGTGCTACATGGTATTGTCTTAGGTTTTCGCGATTGTTACACATTGAATTAAACAATTTTTAACGGAAGTATCGCGTGTTTTATTTATTTTGTTGAACCTGACGTTTCGAACGCTTTGCAGCGTCCGTGGTCGCAGGAAGACTAAGGTGATATTTGTCTTACATTAGTTATTCAATTATTACATCTACCGACATGGAAACATCAGGTTCAACAAAATAAATAAAACACGCGATACTACCGTTAAAAATTGTTTAATACAAAGGGTGCTACATGGTTATTTTTTGCTTCTAATTTAAGTCCTAGCATATCGCGGTCTGTTACGGCAAGATTCGTTTCAGTTGTTGCTGACTTTATGGTCAGCCCGCTGAGTCATATCCATTATTGCCGATCTATGAGAGACACGAATGCGAGAGGTCAGCCCGTTAATAATTTCATTAATTTTTGCCAAACATTGACGATTCGCGGACGAACTCGATATTGTCAACGTTCGAGTCCACAACATCAAGCGAGCTATTACGACTTAATTTGGCCATATTTTTAAAGCTTGTCGACCGCTGTAGTCTGTTTTCTTTAGGTGACAAATTATTGGGTGATATCTTGTCTAGCGAGTTTTTGATGTTACTTGTAATTGCGGGCGGCGAGCGTGGCGTCAAGTTGCTACGGCCACAAACTGGCGTTTTATCTCTAGTACTACCAGAATCATCGGGATTGCTCGGCACTTTATAATTACAACGAACTTAGTTACCAGAACGATAGAATAAATTTCAATAACTCTAATAAGTATCGATACAATATATTACCCTGATTTCGGGGTAAGTTTATTAACTGACAACACCAGGAGATAACAATTTTCTTATACCCTTTTAATATTTTAATGCTACTATGCTTTTCAATAATATCGTAAACAAAATATCTAATAGTTACTTACTTTTTAACGGGTCAAACCTGTTTTTATATGGTGGCGACGTGCGTACTACCTACTACTTTATTGATTTAATTAATTTAATTAATAACTGCGATAAAATATTATGAATTAAACTTTAATCTAAACAACAATCGACGCGGAATTTATATATTTATATCACAAAACACGAAATTGACACACGACAATAACAAAGAAAAAAATATTTAAGCTAACAATAAATGTACACTGGTGACATTTCTTTTTCTTTTACTTTCTTTTTCTATTTCTTGTACACAGACAAGTAAGATGTCCCTACACGCGAGAAAGCAGGAGGGGAATAATTTAGAATGCATATCTATCTATAAATTCACGCCAAATTCCTTGTGGGGTAGGCAGAGAAAACCGAGCTCCACATGACTCGATCCTTACACGCTTCTTGAGCATTCATTGTTTTTTTTACACACTGGTTTTTAACGCTCCTGACATCACCTTCTCATAAAAGACGATCAATTTTGCCATGGTAGGTAAGAATTGACCTTTTTCGGCCCCTACGTCCTTCCACTTTCGCATTGTGTATTTGTTTCGTAATTCTTTCTTCCTTCATTCTTTATACATATCCGAACCAGCTGAGTATGACTCTTCTAATTGTAATACCAATAATCTCAATCAGATGTTATAATACATAACTGAATATCTTTCTTATATATCACAACTCACTCTACACACACACTGGAGACGCGAATGTACTATGTTATTTCAGTTAAGATAATTTTTTCCTTCTTAGCGCTATTCCGTTTCGTTATCCATTAGCATTGGCGGGGTCCGCTGCCTAAGCCTAAGGGTATGGCGAAGATACTGATTTTTACATGGAGTGACTGCCGTCAGACCTCCGCGACCCAGAGAGGAAACCAGATTATGCTTAGGTTAGGTCACAAGTCTTTCGAAATGTGATTTCTTGGACATCTGGTTTCCTCACGATGTCTCCCTCCACCGCCGAGCGAGTGATAATTACAAATATGTACATAAAACCGAAAACACGAAGTTAGTGATAGATGCACACGTCAGGGTTCGAACTAGGAACCGTTGGATCACAGTAAGCGATATGCAGCCGCTTCAGCAAATAAGAGGGCTTTTGTTGGTATTTTTTATAAGAAATTATTTTTATCAACGTATTAATATAGTAATAAAATTTTTATTTATTACATTGTTTTACATGATATAGAATCATTTTTATCTATATAACACAAATCAATAAATAATAGTATTTACTAAAACATGATACTGTAACAGACGAACGAAGTCCAGAAATCGATATGATACGAGTTTCTGTTTCACCATTTTGGTACGGAACCCGTCAAAATCAAAATTCGATTTAGCGTGTAGCCGCGGGCGTCATTTAGTTGCAAATAAATTCACCAAAACCTCCAAAGCGACGACAGACTCCGGAAAACTTGGGAGCTCTAAGTTTTATAACTGCAAACACACAAAGCAATAGAATGCACTTCTCTCGTTTAAAACTACCAAACTGCATTTTCGTATTGCAATTTGTTTAGTGTTATGACTATTCATACCAGCTGTATTAGAGTTTCGACCGTATGACAAACTGAATTGAATTGAAACCCACTGAGCTATAATCCAAATATTTTCCGCCGGTTGTGAGTTGTCATCTCTATGGGATTAAGGAAGTATATTATTACACTTATTCATAACGTATATTTTGTTTTATTTTTATTTTATAACTAGCTACTCGACCCAGCTTCGCACGGGTGATCTAATCGTTACCAAACTTCACGGGATCACCTGCTGGGTTAACCTGAAGATTCACTTAAAATTTCATCAAAATCTGCCCAGCCGTTTTTGAGTCCATAGAGGACATACAGACAAACATTCATTTTTATATATATACTAGCTGAATCCCGCGGCTTCGCACGCATGAGATTTGGGCTTTTATTTCTCTGTAGACCTGAAATTCTTTCTGTTTAAAAAAAAAAAGAAAGTCCAGGGTCGTAGATGCAACCATACAGCGATTCAACTTTCATACAGCGCCATCTATTGACCTTTACGGGAGGCAACGTACCTATTTTTTTTTCATTACATAAAAAATGCGCAGTTATTTTATGTCACTAAAAATACGTGTTCTATGAAAATAATAAAAATAAAATTACAAAGTCCCCCGAAGGGTAGGATATTTCTACCTATTTTGAACAGTTTTTCATTTTTTACCCAGAAACCCTAAATATTTACGAGATAAAAAGTACCCTAAATTCTGCTCTGAACAGTCCTCTACCTACGAATGAAAGTCCCGTCAAAATCGGTTCAGCCATTTCGAAGATTACCCCGGACAAACAAACCGACAGACAGACAAAAAAGTTAAAAATGCGTATTTAGGCTTTGGTAATGTGAAAATATTAATATGAGCTTGAGATAAAGGCTTTATTTTGAAATCACAGACAGACACTTCAATTTTATTTATATGTATAGATAGATTGCACTCGACTTACTTAGATAATAAGTTTGCATTATTACTAACATCATATGGGAGCTTTGTATTTTCCTGAAATAATCATTTTTATTATTATCTCATTTATTTATCATACATCTAATTTTTTTCATTTTTAAATATACTAATATAATTAGTATTACTATTTTACAGATAAAGGGTTTTTTTTAATACGCCAATTACGAGTCCATGATATGTTGTACTGTTACATCGGCTTAAGCACGCAAAAGTATTAAAAATCATATTGCTGAATCGCCTATTGCATTGACTTCAATTCAATAGGAATTGATGCACCTTAATTTCGATTATAATCAGATTGTCCAGGTTAGACTGCTTGTTGGTTTGTAATTATCACTCGGTGGTAAAAGAAAACATCGCGAGGAAACCAGCATGTCCAAAAAATTATATTTCGAAAGACGTGTGACCTTGCCTAAGAAAGGTCTGGGTCTTTCCTCTTTTATTGTAGAGGTCTGATGGCAGTCGCCTCATATAAAAATCAATCATCGCCGTTAAATCCAAGCTACAATGCAAAAGTGGAAGGATGAAGGAGCCGAGGAAGGCCAAGACTTACCTATCATGATCAAATTGGTCGTGTTCTATCAGAAGGTGATGTCAGGTGCCCTAGAAACCGGCGAGCGTGCATGAAAAGAGCAATGAATGTGAAAGAAGCGAGTGAGGTATGTAAGGATCGAGTCGCGTGGCGCTCGGTTCTCTCTGCCTACCCCGTAAGGGATTTGGCGTCAAGTTATAGATAGTTAGTGGACCTCGTCAATCCTAATGGATTAGGAAACAGGATAATGCTAAGAAGAAAACCGGGTTGGACGAGACAAGTCATTTCGTTTGGTTCCTTCTTACATTAATTATGTGTATGAAATAAATTAATTTAATTACTTTCCGAGCTACCACGTAATAGAGTTTTATATACAAAACTAAGTTAAATTTTTTTAATGAACAATACAAAGTAACATAATTCTATTCTAACATAAATCTAACTTAACCTATCTCAATCCTGAAGCTGTAGGTTCTTTCAACCGTGTATTTCGTTTGTTTGCGAACGATTTTAGATGTTTTAAAACAAACAACCGCAGCACGTCTGTTTGTCTTGGTCTGGGTATTTTACGCGAGATAGGGCGCGTCAGAGCAACCCTACCTCCAACTTATAGAAAATCGTGATCAAACTACAACTCCACAGGTGCTTGCGTTCCTGCGAGTAAATTCCTAAGGTAAGTAAGTGTGTTAGGATCGAGGGTGGCATGGCAACGCCCTGGCGATACTTCCCGTATATATATAGCCATATATATACGGGAAGTATCGCCAGTAATCGCAAGTAACGCCAATACATATATAGCAATATCCTGTATTGTATAGGCTACAATAATCACTTTACGTACGTTCTATAAAAAAACCGTTTGAAAACAATATTCAAATTTTCCTGTCATATTCATATAAAGCTTTATCTTAATTAGGTAATTAGTTGAATTTAATAACATCCAAGCTCATACGCTGTAAATGACCACTTTCTTTCTTTGGTTAATAATTATATACAATTTAATATAATAATAATAAATAATAATGAACCTCGCAGGGCAGCTCGTGGCGAACTGTTAGTAGTTACTCCACGGGTACCCGAGTGCTCCAAAGAGTCGATCAGGTCCTTCGCCTCCAGCGTGGATCGGCGTATCTCAACCCCGGCTTGCCTTCGTTGGCCGTCCAGAGAGGAGTACATAGAGCATATATGGTCCAGGGGTGGAAGGGTAAAAGGGTATAATGCCGCGAGTAACGTCAAAGAAAGCGCAGCACACCTCTCGACCCCCCTAAGTTATTCACGCCAGTGTTCTCCTGGCCGACTTTGTCTGGCATTTCGGGAGTCCTGTCAGTGAGTGAGTGAGATAATTATGGCAAGATGTGCCCCTCTTCTGTAATAGCCCAGTACTTAGTCCTTCCAGATCTCATTTCAATAGCCCAATAGTTTCCGACAAAAGTCCTAATACAGAGACCTGCTCATGGGTATATTGTCCTATTGATATCACAATGGGTATAATACGATGTAACATCATCAATCTATTCTAAGGGGCCTCTACGCGTTGGATTCATATACTCGCGCATGCCTATCACTTGACCAGGGTTAATTCCCGTAAGTCTGTGATATATATAATACTAACTAATAAATTAATAATAATACACCTTACTATGCATAAACATAAATGCATAAATTTAAATACGTTCCCTTTCAAAGTTTTAATTTGGGTAAAAATACACGATCACAATCCAAAAAACCTCTTCTACTAGCCTGTGAACTAGCCAATGAGAGCTAATATTTTTTAAGATAGGTACGGTGCATGAAAGCTGCCTGTACCTTCACCTCACAGAAAACCTCAGTCAAATGACTCCCTGGAAGGTTGTTGTGTTCCTATGTGTGAGTGAGGTCGCCAGTAAGCTCCTAAGGAGTTGACGTGTTAACAGCACAGGTGGCAACGCGCGAATGATTGAATTAATGGATCACAAGCATTCATAGGCTGCAGTAACCGCTTTACATGAGGTAGTTTAGTAGTCTCCCGACGTCGTATAAGAAAAAGACCAGAGTAGTGATTTTATTTATTACTCAAAAGTGTGT
Source organism: Pyralis farinalis (assembly GCA_947507595.1). Lineage (NCBI taxonomy): Eukaryota > Metazoa > Arthropoda > Insecta > Lepidoptera > Pyralidae > Pyralis > Pyralis farinalis. The sequence goes on from OX382274.1 coordinate 1,853,494, forward strand.
CATTGGGTCTCCAAAGGTTTCTTTTGACTGAGAAGGCGAGTGGCTTTCTAGAGAGGAGGCCGTGTCCAGCAATGGACAAATACAGGTTGAAATGATGAACGTGGATGCATGGCAGAATAACGCCATCAGGATTTGACACTAACGCTCGTGGGTTCGATTCCCACACAAGGCAAACATTTGTGTGCATGAACATGTCTGTTTGTCTTGGTCTAGATGTTTTAAGAGAGGTAGGGTGCATCAAAGGAGCCCGTCCGGGAAGTACCTCCACCTCACAGAAAACCGGAGCCAAATAACGACTCCCAGGAGGGTTGTTGTGTTTCTGCGTATGAGTGAAGTCACCAGTAAGCTCCCAAGGAGTTGCTGTGTAAGCAGCAGAGGAGGCATCGCGAGGCATGTAAAGCGTACATCAGGTAGGCCGTATGCTTGTATGCCTCCCGACGTAGTTTAAACTACCAAATTAGTAATTTTATAGAAGATTTGTGGAATAAAAGAATTGAATATAACTTTGCGAAAATTCAAACTTTGAACTGAAAATTAATGAATGTTTTATTCTATTATTTAAGTAAATGGAGTTCTTAGGCTAAAGCCAGTTAGATGGATGCAGTAAGTTTCTACATTAATGCATTTTCGAGGTAACGGCTAATGATCCAATTAAAGTTAACTGATGTGATAAAAACTCGACTGAGTAACTCTGAGTCACGTTGAATGACTGAAAATCTCGAATGAATAAGAAAAACTGTAATAAATACAGAATATAGATTACTAATGAAATTCATGGTACGGTATTTCCAATCCAACGGAGCATGCCGTTTCTTATCTTAGCACCGGTACTCTCTTTCAGACCAACTTACTTTCTTACATCATTACGACCCGTTACACCACAAATTTTGCGCAATGCTCGCATCTCAGCTCATCTCAGCATCTCTGCGTGTAAGTAAGGTCACCAGTAAGCTCCCAAGGAGTTGTTGTGTAAGGGGCAGAGGAGGCATCGCGCGAGTGATACTTAATATATCGCAAGCGTTCTATCATCCCAAATGATTGTTCTGTGTGAAAACTAAACCTACGAGCCTTGGTTCTTAAACTAGCCGTTGCAATCACTCGATTCCATTTTATTTTCATCGCACACTCTGCCACATCCATGTTTAAATCCCCACAATTAGAAGTGACCAAGCGCGAACTAAAATCGCCATCTATTTTCAAAATCTTACGACACTATTCAAAACTTTTTGTAATAATCCACAACGTTTATCCTCCACCAGTTTCGGAGCCAGGCGTTCCAAATTAGACTCTGCAAGTGAGACCTTAAAGGTTGTTACAGAATGTTTTGGCGCGGAGGGTGTAATAAAATTTGTCTAGCATGCAACATTTGCGTTGCCGACCCTCTAGGGATATTGCGGGCATATAATAAATAAATACAGTAGGTCTATTAGAAACTAGTCTCACTTGGACTGTGCCTACTAAAGAATCATCAGATTGAACAACTCAGCTGCAAAAGTTTACGAAAAAAATATTTGAGATGAGAACAAAAATGAAATCCGGTGGAATCTTTGAAAAGCACAGGCACGATGTACGGTTCAAATGTAGATGAACGGTTTTAAATCTAGCAGTGGTAGCGCAGTGGTAGCCAGCCTATTCTTTGACCGTCCATGTTTTGAATCCTGGTATGTACTTAATTTTCGGGTTTACGTTCGTGTTTATCCACCAGTATCGTGGTGAAATATCTGGATAAAGAACAAAGGCTTACTGTACTTTTGGGGATCTTTTAAAAACCATTTGCTAGGATTGCGCAAAAGAATATCGGATACATTTTAACCGGATATGAGATTGACGGTGCCCTGCCCTGAGCTGTACGCTTTCGTTGCACAGCCTGTGTGTAGGTGGACAACTTCCTGTTACGCTAATTTAACATAAATATTGGGGTCTGACAAGGCTATGTACTATCAGCTCGACTATTTATCCTGTACCTGGACAGATATTTGTAGAGAAGAAGATCTATGAATGCGAAATTGCGTTACGATTAGATAATTGTGTGGCGAAATGTCTTTTCATGCAGAAGGTGTTGTGTCTAATGATACGCAGCAGAATCACCATTCGGACTCCAAACACTAGTGACAATAAGAAAATATGAAGAAATTGACCATTGAATGGGAAAAAAATCCAAGATAATGGTATTTCAAAGAGATTAAACCAAAACGAGGACTTAGATTACGGTAGATATTGTAGCCTTAGAACAGTGAATGACTATGCATAACTTGGAAATGCTATTAGCAGGGATGGAAGCAACAAGGCTTAAGTTGAAAGAGGAATGAGTGCAGGGAAATGTTTGAATGGGCCGTTGGGAAAATGAAAACAGAAGGCACAGCTAGTCTGTGTGCACAACGTGGTACTAATCCTAACGCTAATATTTGGGATGAAAAGTGGATAGGGCAGAGAGACTGTGAAAGTAAAATTTGCGCATTGTGCAAAGTGTATGACATAACACTTGCTGAACAAGTTCGCAATGATGACATAAGAAACAGAGCATGTAGAGAAGCAGAAGGATGTAGAAACGGAGGAAGATCAAGTGCCGCAACCAAATCGATTATATTTTATCAGATAGTAATATCAAAAGCCCTAGGAACCAGCGAGCGAGCAATAAAAGAATGACTGTTAAAGAAACGAGCGAGATGTGAAGAACTTATAATATGATGTTCGGTTCTCTCTATCTACCCTAAAACTAAATTTTTGGCGACTTAGTACTGAAAGAATCTTGCCAATAGAGGCATTTTTACATTTTGTACCCTACGACCCTTCTGTTATTCTATGACAATACTCCATTGTCGGGTAAAGCGTTTCGGAAAGTACTCAAGAGAGCTAAATAGCCGCCGGGTATCTCAAATTCTGGATGTTAAAAACGTTGAGCACCTCGACAGGGTTTGTGTAGTTCTGTCTGATAATGCTGTACATTGTAGTATTTTAAAATTCAAAGTTAAGACGTATTTTTCGCTCCTTGGACTTTCCCCTTTTTGATATTAAAAAAATGTTATTATCTTTCATTTTATCTGTCATGCTTCACTTCTAAAGTAAAAACTCGTTTTATTATTTTAAATATAATATGATATTTTCTTTATACTTGACTAAAAAGAAAGCCGAGGGGTTTTAATTGTTATTTAAAATATTTTATAAAATTTATTGAAAATAAGTAGCAGAAATTTGAATGTCCAAGACGTTTAAATTTCTCCCAAATGCTACCTGATGTTATATGTGTGCGTATTCACGTGAGTCCTTGGATAGTTTAGATTCACAATGGGCCTCGATAGTTGGCGCTAAAATCGACTTCCAGGATTTTTTTGCTTTAAGGCAAGTCTAGTAGTCTCGTCTTCTCGTTGTGCGCTACAGTGCTTTAGTTTCCTTTTATGCATTAACCAGACGATGATCAATCGTACGGCTCACCTGTTATAAAATAGTTACCTTACACAGGCTCACGCAGCAAAACTAGAATCATCGCTCACGCGTTGCTACCCCAGCACCACTGTCTCCTTCTTCTTTGCGTTAAGCCTCAGGCCCAGCCAAGCCTAAGCCTCAGGATTTGGTGAACATACCGATTTTGACATGGAGCGACTGCCGTCAGACCTCCATAGTCTGGAGGGAAGACCAGTTCATTCTTAGGTCAGGTCAAGCGTCATTTGAAATATAATTTCTTGGACATGGGAATTTCCTCACGATGTTTTCGATCACCGCCGAGTAAGGGTAAAATTACAGGATTGAACCTGGGACCAATCGGTCACTAGGCCGGTTCTTTATTCATTGGGCTATAACCATACAATATCCCTGAAAGCGTATTGGTAACCAGTGATGTTATCAGCAAACAGTCGCAGGAACACAACAGCAGGAAAAGCGGTACCCACGGAATACGCGCGGATGAAGTTGATTGCGGCTATCTATATATATATAAAAATGAATGTTTACTGTTGTTGTTGTTACTTTGTCTGTACGTCCTCTATGGACTCAAAAACGGCTGGGCCGATTTTGATGAATTTTCAGTGAATCTGCAGGTTAGCCCAGCAGGTGATCTTGTGAAGTTTGGTAGCGATCATATCACCCGTGCAAAGCCGGGGCGGATAGCTAGTTAGTAGATTAAAAAATATCATGCATTTCTTTTTACAGCAGTTCAGCACGGCAAACGGGACAAATTACTGTACTTTTTATACTTATATTTCTCTGGTGTGATACTTGTGCGTGTCGTTATGTTATATGGCATTGTACCGGGGTGTGTATTTAGATGAAAATTTAATCCCTTTAATGGTATGAAAGTTTCGCGAGACCTACACAAACTCTCATAAAAAAGGACACGAAGGTATTATGACCTCTTATCAAATATTTTAAGACAGGTAAAGCGCATCAAAGCAGCTCGTCTGGGCAATTAACTCCAGCTCCTTTGAGAAGCTTGATGTAATGTTATATACCTGCCGTAACCTGCTCCAGGGGATATCAATGAGACAATATATGAACCAGGTCAGGGCAGATATCGATTGGAACTATCGCGAATGTGTAAGAAATTATTGGACTGTTAAAATGAGATCTGGAGGGATTATTGGTGCTGGGCTATTACTGAAAAGGGACGGACGTCTTCCATACCAGATACTAGCGGCGTAATGTCCTTTAATACTTCCATATATTGCTTTATCGACTCCTCTCTGGACGACCAATGAAGGCAAGAGCCGAGCTGAGAGTCCTGCGGGCCTTCTTGAGTTTCCACTCCGACCGATGAAGACACGCCGGAGACGAAGGCATGATCTACTCTCTGGAGCACTCGCGTTCCCGTGGTGTCGTTACGCGCCAACAGCTCGCCACAAGCTGCCCTGTGGGGTATAATGAATGCCACGTATTCAATTCGTTGTAGTTATTGTGTGTCATTCTTTTTTTTTATAATAACTTTATTGCATTATTTACAATTATAAACACAAGTATAAAAATTACATGATTTGCAAAGGCGGGCTTATTCCTTCGAGGAATCTCTTCCAGCCAACCATCTTTATAACATTGACTTATATCTTATACTAGCTTTTACCCGCGGCTTCGCTCGCATTGATAAAAAATATATTTGTTTTAATAAAAAGTATCCTATTTTACTTCTGATACCTCCAAGAATATATGTACAAAGTTTCATGATGATCGGTTCAGTAGTTTTCGCGTGAAAGCATAACAAACAAACGGACACGGAAACGGATTTATAATATTAGTAGGATAGTTCTTAATATTTTTACGTAGATATGTCATGTATTAACGGTAATAAGTTACAATAAATTATTATCATATTATATTTATTGATTTTAATAATTAGTGAATATTTACAATTTGTGGTGTATATACAGAAATATAGAGTTACATAAATATAATTGAAGAAGCTACCAGCAACGCTGTAATATATGAAGGCTAGAACTAGGTAAGTGGTGGGAGCGTAGCGCAAAATTTTTGACATTACGCTTGTAGAACGCAATCGCAACGATACAAGTAAGAGATCTGAAAGAGTCTTCCTACCTGACCCTAGAGTTATTTAAAAGAAGTAGGGTACGTCAATGCATTCCATCTGAAAAACCTTTCTCGAGAAATGTTGTATTCCTGCAAGTGAGTGAGTTTTCCTACAATTTCTGAATGGTTCATAGATTCTGGCATCAATATGCAGATGTTAATTTGATGTACTGCTCAGCGTGCAGCAAAGCAAATTGATTATGCACCGGCCGGCAACCACCCGCTACCGTTAGTAGATACTGTCGCTGCCATGGTTGCTCCAGTCATCCCTGCAGGTGGCATCCAATAGTGCGAGTCGTCCGGTTCTAGTTCGCATGAACTAATTGGTGGCGAAAGCATACAATATATTATGTTAGATCAAATTGCATGTAAATTTCTGGAGAATTGCTGCGGTAGCAATGGGGACAGCGGCTCAGGTGAGCCTGCTTATATTGCAAGAATTTATAGGCTTCAGTGAACATTTTATATCAGGTAGGTCGTATGCTTATTTACCTCCCGTGGTTGTATAAATAAATATTACTATTATGAGTACATTTCATGTTTTACCTTACCACCTGAACGTGAGCTAAAATGAACGAATGTTTTAATTCGCCGCCGTTGTGGGTTGGCAGCGGGCTGTAAATTTCATTGATAAGCTCACACTGAAACTTCTCGTAGTCATATATTTTCGCTTATTGGACACCGAAATTTATTCCCCTGTGCCAATTGCATCTCGGGGCACGCTGGGAAATTTCTACGTACTGTTTTATAACTGTGATTGTAGAGTGCCTATTATGAAAATAGCGAGAGTTTTTTTTATACCACTAAGTTGAAAACTAGCATACGACCTGCTTGACGGTAAGCAGTTACCGCAGGCTATAGAGATTTGCAACACCAGGGGTGTCACTCTTTCGTTGTCGACCCTAGACGAACCTCTTCACGCCTTTCTTGAAGAACCCCATTCAGTAGCCTCTAAGGAAAACCTCGGCAGGGAGCACATTCTACAACTTAATAGTTCTTGATAGAATAATTCTAAGTAGCCGCACAGTGCGGGACAGATATCGCCTGTCTCCCGTTGAGGCAGAGAATATGGAACGCCAAGTGCACCGATCCAAACATACTTCTCTCGCTTCTTCCACACTCATCACCTCTTCGTGCGAACTCTCCAGTTTCGTGCGCTTTTGATTTGGCCCTTTTTCAACACATCACCAATCTATATATGTGAATCTAGGATGACCTCTGCTGATATCTCCATCCACTCTTACCTGATACACTTTCGCAACTCTTTTGTCATTAATTATTTCTAAATGACCAAACCATCTCAGCACAAGTATTTTTAAGGAAAGATGGACGAAATTTGGATATGAGGGCTAGGCTAGAATGTACAAGACTTAATATGGTGACCTAGTAGAGCTTGGAGTCAAACAAACTCACCAATTGGTGTAGCTGTCATCTCTGGCGCAGTCATAGAATCGGCTTAATAATAATAATCCCAGCAGGGTAGCTTTTGGCGAGCTGTTGGTGCGTAACGACTCCAGGGGTACCCGAGTGCTCCAGAGAGTCGATCAGGGCCTTCGTCTCCGGCGTGTCTTTGTCGATTGGAGTGGAAACTCAAGAAGGCCAGCAGGACTCTCAGCTCTGACTTGCCTTCATTGGCCGCCCAGAGAGGAGTCGATAGAGCATATTGCTTTATCAGGTGATATGCTCCAGGGATAGAAGTGTTAAGGGCATAATGACGCGAGCAACTTCGGAGAAAGCGCAGTACACCTCTCGACACCACTGAGTCACTCACACCGGTGTTGGCCCCGGCCGACTTTTTCTAGCATTTCGGGGATCCATCCAGTAAGTGGCGAGCCACCGCCTGCCGAAAGTAACATCAGATTTGTTAGTTGTGGCAGGCCATAGGGCATCGGGTCCATCCCTCTTCTATAATAGCCCAGTACTAATAATCCCTCCAGATCTCATTTTAAAAGCCCAATAATTTCCAACACATTCGCAATAGTCCCAATACCTGATGTGACCATGTGTCATGGGTATATTGTCACACTGATATCCCCTGGAGAAGGTCACGGCGGCTATACAACATTACATCAAGCTTCTCAAATCTTCGGGGGTTTGGATCCCTCTACGCGTGGGATTCCCCGCGGAAATCCCCGCGCACGCCTATCAAATAACTGGGATATACCCGTGATATAAGAACTATATAATAATAATAATTGTATTTAAGATAACTTACAGGTCCATAAATTTTGCTTATATAACTGTGTTTCGGTTTTAAGGGTGAGATATGGCAGAGATATTACTGGGTACTGTGACGAAATATCCTCAGGTCACAAGATTGGCAGCGCTAGTACCGCGGTGACCGCTTACCATCTGATGCGGGCCGCATGCTTATTTGCCAACCCAGTTTCGTAAAGAAATAATCGAAAATCCCGTGCATTACAATGGTCTCGCTAACCTCGGGCACAGTAAGTCCTCGGAACGCCCATTGCATACAAATTTTTATATGTAATAATAATGCTTTCATACGAAGTCGTCGATAGTCATAAACAATTTAATAAACTTTACCAGAAACTGTTTGTAACCGTCGATATTAAAAGTATTTTGACAAATTATTTAATTAAACCACTAAACTAATTAATTAATTAAAACACTAAACAAACACTCAGGAAGTGTTAGAAGGGTGGAGTGAATATTTTAGAGAAATGTATGATGTAATATATATATATATATATATTATGTATATATATATATATATATATATATATATATATATATATATATATGTCAGACCATGCCAGCGTACCATGAAGACATTACCATGGATGAAATTGAATGATCGATACGAAGTTTGAAAAATGGAAAGTCAGCGGGAATCGATATGGTTACAGCTGAGATGATCAAACTAGGTGGCACCTACGTTAGGGACGCCTTCTGATGTGACAAGTCGTTGAAACGAGAATGAGGTTGAAATCCGATGGAATGCATTGGGAAGCACTGAAAAATAAACAATATAAGAAAATATTACGCCCGTGGGCTTTATAAATACCTACTTGTATACAAGTTAGTCTAATTAAATATTCGGTTCGTTTCTATACAAAGAAAGTCCGACTTTTGGGGCATTTCGCGGTGACATAGTGACGTACATATGTACGAGTACTTTAAAACTCAAGATGACACTTTTTATCAATAGATCATTCGATCAATCAGTCAATCTTAAATTTATGAAACACGGATTTATAAATTCCCTCCTAGGTAAGGGTGTTGTAGGAGAATCAATTCAGAGAAGAATTCTTAATCTAAAACTATACCTGCAGCCGGACACGGCCATGATGCTACAGTAATTACAAAAATCTACATACAATTTGATCTAACCCTCTTTGAATGCGTCCGCTACCAATTATTCATGCAGACTAACGCCGGCTGGCGCCCACTCACTACCGTTAGTAGATGCAACATGCCGTCGCTGCTATGGCTGCTCCGGTAGTCTCTGCCTTAGTTACTGCGATCGTCCTCGCGATTGCCCGCACCGCCACCATCACCGTTGCTGCCGTGACTGTCCTGGTCGTTTCTGCGACACGTGTTTCGTCCCTCCACGAGGCAACCTCAGGCGCTGTAAATATTAGTTTTTAGAATAACATGCTACAATACTAAAAATCTAGATATTATTACGTCCTACGTTGTAAAAAGTTATACTTGAAATTAGCTTGTGATGCTTGAAACTAACTACCAACTTCAATAATTTATTTGGCAAGCTCGGTGGTCGATTAGTTAGTTATGGCCATTCCAACATCACGGGTTCGATTTCTACACGTAATAAATAGAGCTAATGATTTTTACAGCTTACAAACCATGTCAAAAAGGGAAAAATAATTTAATTACTAATATTTTGTTTTGGGTCAACGTTATCCAATAAATAACCAACAAAAATAACGGGGCGTGTACCGTACCGTGGACCGTGTACACAGCCGTGAGAGTTACGTGAATACGTTTTCGTAACGGGAAACGGAAGTAAGTTATACGAAAAGGATATATGATGCAGCGAAATAAACTCCTTTAATGGTCCTCCCTCACTCGCACAACACAACCGTCCAGGGAGTTGTTTGATTGCTTCTGTGAGGTGGAGGAACTTCCCCAGATGGCTTAGAATTGTATCCCACTATGTAAGCAAATTTCAAGACGTAATCACGTCAAAAATCATAAATTAGAATACCAACATACAGACAGCATACTGACAATTGGTTCCTCGTTCTCCCATTCGTACAAGTAAGGATCGTAAAACATGGATCCTTTATCGCTAACGAGAAACGTTTAACATTTAAATGAATCAATTATTCAGCGATTGCACTTTAGATCTCATTACGGGCGATAAGCGCCGATCGATGACCGGACAACGGGGATAAAGCCAATAAATTTTACGGTTATACCGTTCGTTTGCATAAACCGGTTCCCGTTTACGTATATTATGTAGAGATTGAAAGAATGAATCTAAGTATAAGTCATCTAAATCACTGTTCCAAGTAACACACTTGGAACTGTGACTTAGATGTTACATAGATTCTGTTCAGAAATAAGTTTATATAATAACCGATAAATTTAGTATAACTTATCTGTCTCTCGGTAGGGGTAGATCGAATTTGTGACAAAAAAAGGGTCAAACAAAAAGCATCCAAAACCGAAGAGCATGCACGAAGAGGTTGATGAGTGTGGAAGAAGCGAGAGGGATAGGTTTGGATCGGTGCACCTGCCGTTCCATAGTCTCTGCCTACCCCAATGGGAGACAGTCGTGATGATATGAATGTATCTAACTGTATCTTTATACCGGGTGACTTATGAGGTAGGCGGATAAAAGTAACCGACAATAATAATTAATTGCTCCGTACAGACATTGGCTGTGTCTATTTTATGTAGAAATGGAACATGTCATGATATAGTTAGCTATTAACCACTCGACCATCGAGCTCGCCAAATCAAATGATCGAAGTTGTCCATTAGTTCAATCAAGAACTAATTTCGAGTAACGTACACATTTTTACTACGAGTATATTGAAAGTTATAATTTCTAGAATTTTGTAAATCTTGCTGTACCATGGCCGCGTCCGCCTTTATCTACAGTTTCAGGTCTAAGAATTATTACTGACTCTCCCGCCATAATACAGCTCCTTTAACAAAAATATTTCACCGTATTCCAGCCATATTTAACAAAAAACGCATGTAAGCAATGACGTGAGCATACCGTTTCCGCTTTAGATGGTGAAAAATCGCAGAGACAAACACAGCAGCTAACGTAGAGACGACCAGAACAGTCATAGCAGCAGTGGAATTTAAGCAATTAGATTTACTAGTTGGTGTAATAAACGTACATGTTTTTTTTGGATAATTACAATTACAAAAAATAAAAATTCAGAAAGTCCAATTTGCACAAAAAAGGAATCATGTATTACTCAACTAATATCCGTAGTATAATATCTTTTGTTGTTAGAATGTTTATTATTACAACGTATATATCCGTACATATATAATGGTTTCATTCGTCGTAAAATTTCTTTTCAAAATTACTGTTTCGTTTCATCCATTTTATCTTCTCATTACCACCCCCGCATTCATTGCTCCATTTACGATCCTAAAAGCAACGATTGGCTGAAAGAGAGTCGGAGGAATAATACTGCTTTTGCTAATTTTATAGCTATTATAGAGTACCTGTAACGGTTGTAACGATTGACGAGCTCGCTGGCACCGCGGTTAATAACGGACTTGGACGCCAACGCTCGTGGATTCGATTCCCACACAGGACAAATTGGTGTGGATTTGTGTGGATGAACATGTCTGTTTGTCTTGGTCTGGGTGTTTTTAAGAGAGGTGTATCAAAGCAACCCGACCGGGGAAGTACCTCCACCTCATGGAAAACCGCAGCCAAATAACAACTCCCCAGTAAGCTTTCATGGATTTGCTGTGTTAGCATCAGAGGTGGCATCACGCGATTGATACTTAATGTATTACCAGCGTTCTTAGGCTATGATAACCTATTTATATCAAGTGGATTGTATGCTTGTATGCCTACCGATGTAGTATAAAAAAACGGTAATGCTTAAAAAATTGTAAAAAAGTCACAAAGACGTAAACTATAAATAATAAACATAAATTCGACGAACCAAAAACTAAAAATGGGACACATGAATTTATCGCTAGTAGTGGTAATGTGAAAAAAAAAATAACACCCCGATATCGGCGACCCGGGCTCGAGTCGGAACGCTCAATTTATTGGTTTCTGTTCCGAGTCGTCTCCGCAGGACTCCGCACCTGAATCGCTGCGGTATTATCTATTTTCTTTTCGCCTTGTACCTTTTTCTTGTATATTTTTGCGCTTTAAGTTTCTTATTATCTTTTTCACGTCAATTTATTCTGCACAAGCAACGTTACTATCAAAATGATTATAAATGCCAAGTTGGGTGTTTGTGATTTAATCTCTCGCAAATAGGATGTAAATGTGCTTTTATTCTCGCCCGTGGCGAAGATAAAATCGAATTTTATGGGTTTAAAACTTGTATATATCTATATCATACCAAATTTGCATCTTGTAGGGTATGCAGAGGGAACCGCGAGCCACAGAATTCAGTCATCAAAACTTGTTGCGAACGTGGAGCTTGTAGAATTGACTTCTTTATATTTACTTAGACACAAAGGACCGAAGTTGACTAGTAATCAATCAAAAAATCTTTATTATGCCATTGGGTCCCAACGGGCATTTAAACTGGAAAATATAGTCTTATCGTGTTTTATTCAATGCTATTAGTTTTCCTTTTTTTTTCTAAACTAATATGTATAATTTTGAAAATGACCATTGTGGAAGAAATGCCGACGGAAATTTGCTTTGCTTTGTTTATATATTATACTAGTAACTAGTAACACAGGCTGGTTTTTACCGCCCTAGCTCGAGCACCAGTTCTCTCCACATGTAGATACTATCATACTGTGTATACCAATTATCAATGTACAAAATTGTGGTGAGAAAAATAAATATCGTATTATTATTATTCTCTTTTATTTCACGGGTTTTAATCCCGGTCATTTGATAGGCGTGCGCGGGGATATGAATCCAACGCATAGAGGCCCCTTCGAAAAGAATGATGTAATGTATTATACCAGCTGTGACCCTGCTCCGAGGGATATCAATGGGAGGATATAGCAACGAGCAGGTCACAGCAGGTATTGGGACTATTGCAAATGTGTCGGAAATAATTGGGCTATTGAAATGAGATCTGGAGGGATTATTATTATATTATTTATTACTATCTATCTATCTATAACTTCACGCCAAATCCCTTGCGGGGTAGGCAGAGAGAACCGAGCGCCACGTGACTCGATCCTTACATATCTCACTCGCTTCTTTAACATTCATTGCTCTTCTCATGCACGCACGCCGGTTTCTAGGGCTCCTGACATCACCTTCTGATAGAACATGACCAATTTGGTCATGGTAGGTAAGTCTTGGCCTTCCCCGGCTCCTACATCCTTCCACTTTTGCATTGTATATCTGCTTCGTCATTCTTTCATCTTGCATTCTTTCTACATGCCCGAACCATCGGAGCATGCCTTTTCTTATTTTAACACCGACGCTCTCTTTCAGACCAACTCTATTTCTAACATCATCATTGCGAATACGGTCTACGAGCCTTACGCCACAAATTTTGCGCAGCGCTCGCATTTCAACCGCGTTTATTCTACTTTCATGCTCTTTCTGCCATACCCAACTCTCGCTTCCATAAGTTAGCGTTGGGACCAACACTGCATTGTGTATAGCGAGTTGTGCCTTCTGGCTCAGGATTTTACTGCCAAGAAGTTTTCCCAACGCTCCATTCACACTATTCCCAGCACTCACTCGTCTTTCCACATCTGCGGTGTACCTTCCATCCCTGCTGAAAGCGCATCCAAGATATACAAACTCATCCACTTGTTCCAATACTTCATCATCAATCGTAATCCTTACATTAGTTCTGGATTCTTCTCTTTCAAATACCATTATCTTTGTTTTCTTCGCATTCAGTAGTAAGCCTTTCTCCATACAGTCGTCTTTCATCGCTGTGACCAGTGTTTGCAGTTTAGATGGTGTATCTGCTAATAGCACGGCATCGTCTGCATACAGCAGACAGTTCACCACTTGGTCACCCATGCGCAATCCCACATTCGTTGACCTTATTCTCTGCAGACAACTATCGAGATACAGGATAAACAGCCTAGCAGATAGCATGCAACCCTGTTTGACACCAATTTTGACATCAAACCAGGGTGACATGCCACCGTCTATCCGCACACATGCTGAGCAATCCTTGTAAGTGGACTGCACAGCACGGAGCAGTGAACCGTCAATCCCATATCTCGGCAATATGTCCCACAGTTCCTTTCGCACAACCCTATCAAAGGCTTTCTCAAGATCCACAAAACCGCAGAAAACCTTCCGGTCTATGGCCAGATGCTTCTCTACGATATTGCGGAGCGAGAAAACTTGATCCGTACATCCCCTTCCATTTCGGAAACCTCCTTGTGCGTCCCACAGCATTTCATCGGATTTCACCCTCATTCTCCTTTCAATCACCTTTCCATATACTTTTGCTGCTAAGCTGATCAAACTGATGGCCCTATAGTTGGCGCAGTCCATGCGTGATCCCTTGCCTTTATACAAGGGCACGATGACTGCGCGTCTCCAGTCCATTGGGACCCTTCCAGTTCTCCAGCATAGGTTGCATAGGTACCAGAAGGCGTCCCGGACGTAAGTGCCACCTAATTTGATCATCTCAGCTGTGATCAGATCAATTCCCGCTGATTTTCCATTTTTCAAGCTTCGTATCGACCATTCGATCTCATCCATAGTTATGCCTTCGTCGGACGCCGTCAACGTGGAGTAAGCATCCGACTCACTCTCATTGCCAGCGTCCGAGGCATACTCATACATTTCCTCAAAATATTCACTCCACCGTTCTAACACTTCCTGAGTGTTGGCAAGAATGACACCAGCTTTAGACTTTATCTTATCCATTCTGGATGCCGACGAACCACTCCGAGACTTCTTTACCTCTCTCCAAAAGAGTTTGGTATTTGCCTCGAAGTTTTTCGTCAGCCTCTCTTCCTCATTCATAATTTGTCTTTCACGCTTCTCTTTCACTAAAGCCTTGGTTTCATTCTTGCATAGACGGTACATTTCTTTCTTCTTTTCTCTCATATTTTCATTTAAAGGCAAAGATGATACGTAATCCAGCCATGCTTTCCTCTTTCTTGCTACGGAGGATTCAACCTCCGCATCCCACCAGGCATCTCCTTTCGCTGTTTTACGTCTCTTTGCGCATCCACAAGCTTCTTTTGCACTATTCACCATACTTTCTTTCAAAACTTTCCAACAATCATCCACATCTGAGTCGGAGAGGCTTGCATTTGCAAGTCTCTCACTTACCAGATGCACATACATTCTCCTTACACTTTCATCTTGCAATTTTTCGCTCATTATCCTTTCATGATCTCCGAAAGGGATACGCACTCGCCAGTGCCTCCACTTCCTAAAAAGGCCCACAAACCGGCTTACCACCAGGTAGTGGTCCGTCTCAAGAGTGGGGCCTCTAAAGGCTCTTGTATCCATTAAAACATTTCGGAGACGTCTATCTATTAAAATCAAATCAATCACACTTTTTTGATCATTCCTTCTCCATGTATACGTGTGAATATCCTTATGATGAAATAAAGTATTCGACACGAGGAGGCCTCGTTCCATACATAAATCTAGTATAGACTTACCTGCTTCGTTCACTCTCTTATCTCCATACGGACCAAGAACAGCTTCATAGCTGTATCGCTTGGTCCCAACCCATCCATTCAAGTCTCCACACATAATCACTCTTTTATTTATTACATTTAGGATTATTATTAGATTATTATATTATTATTAGTACTGGGCTATTACAGAAGAGAGACGGACACCTGCCATAACTATCCTATCTGATGTTACTTCGGCAGGCGGTGGCTCGCCACTTATTATTATTACTAGTACCGAAGGCAGTACGCATAATGCCCACCTGATATAAAGTGGTTACCATAGCCCATGAACACTTGCAAAACATGAAGCGCCCCCAGCCGATAACACAGCTAATCCTGAAGAGCTCACTGGTAACCACACTCACTCGCATTAATACAAGAACCCTCCAGAGAGTTGCAATTTGGCTGCGGTTTTCTGTGAGGTGTAGGTACATCCCCAGACGGGCTGTTTTAATGCGCCCTACGTCTCTTTAAACACCCAGACCAAGACAGACAGACATGTTTATGCACACAAATATT
Source organism: Pyralis farinalis (assembly GCA_947507595.1). NCBI lineage: Eukaryota > Metazoa > Arthropoda > Insecta > Lepidoptera > Pyralidae > Pyralis > Pyralis farinalis. Next base: position 1,869,304 of record OX382274.1, read on the forward strand.
TATCCTGCGTGGGAATCCAACCCACGAGTGTTGGTGTCAAAGTTGCGTCATTCACAACTGCGACATCGAGTCATCCAAACTACTTTTAATTTGTTAAGCAACTTCAATAACTTAATACTTCGAAAATCACCCTTTATAAAATAGGAATAATCACAAATACAACCATTTATGAAGTTATTGTATTGCATTGAGGTATTATTGTATTGAGAGATTGCGCTATCAATGCAGTGATAGCTTAGTGGATCAAGAATCACCCTGTTAACCGATCGTATAACCATTTGCCTGGAGACATTAAATTGCTTACTGGCAAATGTTTTAAAATTAAGCTGACAAATTGGATTTTGGGTCATTTTTTTCACAATGTTTCAGAATTCATGACAGGTAAGTTTTAAAATATTTTGTAATATACAAAATACAAAATATTTTTAAGAAGCTGTAATCGGATAAATGTTTAATTTATTTACTTTATTAAATATAATTAATATGACATGAATAATTTGCACGTCTGCATGCAGGCTGAATACATTGCACCTTTCATATATGTAAGACCTTTTATAACTGTGTTCAGTAAATAAAAATAATTCATGCCATGCAAACATCCCTCTTTCTATTGTGGAAGAAAGCCGCGATAAACTTGTGTCTGAATGGGATGGTACTCTGGCTAAAGTATCTGACTGGGGGCGGCTTAACTTGGTCGAATTCAACCCGAAGAAGACACAAGTTTGCGCGTTCACCGCTAAGAAAACTAGATTTGCTGTGGTTCCTAAATTCCAGAACACACCTCTTACCGTCACCAAAAGTATTAGGATGCTTGGCGTCGAGATCTCCAGTGATGTGCAATATCGAAATCACCTGGAGGAGAAGGTCAAGCTGGCGTCCAAAATACTTGGTGTGCTCAACAGGGCTAAGCAGTACTTCAGTACGGGGCAAAGACTTATATTATATAAGTCTCAAGTCAGACCGCACTTGGAGTACTGCAGTCACCTTTGGGCGGGAGCACCTGGATACCAGTTTGGACCGTGTGATTCGATTCAGAGACGAGCTGTGAGAATTGTCGACAATCCTAAGCTTACACACGAACCCTTAAGTTTAAGGAGAGATTTTGCCTCCCTTTGTGTGTTCTACCGATTGTACAATGGGTTGTGTTCTGAAGAGTTGTTCGAAATGATGCCGACAGCTACTTTTTATAACTGCACCGCTCGCCGATGGCGGGGAGTTCACCCTCACACGCTGGGACCGCAATGGTCGCGTACTGTGAGGTTCCAGAGAAATTTTCTTCCGAGAACTCTCAATATGCCGTATGCTTGATTGCCACCTTAGTGGTATTAAAAAAAAAATGTTACACCACTTGATAGCTAAATAATCAAAGAAGAATTTGTTACGTCGATCGAGGACTATGCCGTATCGCGTGCGGCGGGGGTGAAAGCGCCGTCATTTTGAGATCACATCGCTGCATCATGTAATTTCCTTTTATTATAACTTACTTCCGTTCACCGTTTGACCGTTGTGATATTGCAATAAATTTATGTCAGCAAACAATACTCACAGAAAACGAACGCTGTACTCGAAGAAGGTTATAAATCAGCTTTTGTTTAAATTGCAGAGATACTCGAGACTCGAGATTTGAGACAGGAATGTCAAAGAGAACATAATTTATATTGTTACCACGTGAGATGAGATCTCGCAATGCGGTTCGTCTCCCTCATGTAATGAAGTTTATGTAAATTGCAGACAAAGAAACAACAAATGAATCCTTTATAACATTTTGAGGTAAGTATGAAATTTTGAAATAATATTTTCAGTTATGCCATTATTATTGAAGTGAAAACTTGGTTGGGTGCATCGAGCGAGTTATGGTATCGAACACTCGTGTGGTGACGCGTTACCGACATGCTAATGGTAACCACTGATAACATAAGTATGTCGGTGACGCTTTCAGTTTTTTCTACTTATACTTCTTTAGGTGCGTTATGAAAAAATGATGAGAGTGAAATTTTAAGATGCGCGCGCATCACTGTAACACAAAAGTAACAGGTTGAAGCTGCCCGCTAAACCGCTCTTCTAGCACTATAGCGAAGCATACTTTTGTATTGTTGTGCTTTAAGTTTGTAGGTAGCAGATGTGATCGTTAAGTAGTTGAACAGTTTTGTAATAGATGGCGCTTTACTAAATAAATTGTAAATGCTTGGTATAAAATGAAAATTTATAAGAGGTAACCTCTTTTTTTAATGATGCCAAAGAAGTATAACTTTTCACGCGCGTACATAAGTACACGCACCCATGTTTTTTTATACAACTAGATTGGCAAGCATGCGGCCCGCATCAGATGGTAAGCGGTCATCGCAGCCTATTGACGCTCGCAAAACCATGGTGATGCTACTCGCGCGCTGCCAATCTTGTGACTTAAGGATGTTTCGTCACAGTAACCAGTAATTTCTCTGCCATATCTCACCCTTCAAACCGGAACACAGCTATATAAATATATCTGCTTGGTGGTAGAAATAGGTGAGACAGAGGTACCCACGCAGACCACTTTTGTACAAAGTCTCCCTCTGGTATCATAGCCATAGTGTGATGTTGATGAGTTTCAAGTCTTCACTTTAGACGGCAGCCACCATGACTTCTTCATCCTAGCGTTATTAGCTTGATTTTTACACGGAGTGATTGCCGTCAGACCTCCTCAACCCTGAGGGAAAACCAGATCTTTCTTAGGTCAGGTCACCCAGCTTTCGAAATATAATTTCTTGGACGTGAGGAAACCTCACGTCTTGTTTTCCTTTACCGCCTTTTTTTATACTACGTCGGAAGACATACAAGCATACGGCCCACCTGATGTAAGCGGGTACCGTGGCCTATTAATGCTTGCGACATATTGAGCATTACTTGCACTATGCCTCCTCTGCTGCTTACACAGCAACTCCTTGGGAGCTTACTGGTGACCTCACTTACACGCAGGAACACAACAAGCCTGTAGGGAGTTGTTATATGGCTGCGGTTTTCTGTGAGGTGGAGGTACTTCCCCAGACGGGCTGCTTTGATGCGCCCTACCTCTCTTAAAACATCCCTGGCAAGTGATGATAACAAATATGTACATAAATCCGGAAACATTTATTTAGTGGTACATGCCTAATCCTGGATTCGAAACATGTACCAATTTGACAAAAGACTGATTCTTTATACACTAGACTATCACTGCATTAACACTGCAATCTGTCAATACAATAGATCTCAATGTAGGAACCCCGTAATTATTGTATTTTGCGATTATTATTCTTATGTTGTAATAGTTATTTTTAGAGATGTTAATTTATTTAAATTAGTTAACAAACTGAAGGTATTTTGTCTAAGGGAAAACTGATATAGTTTCAAACTAAACCGTAAAATTTGACTTTGTAGCGCTATGAATTTAATATACCTAGTTGTTCCCTTAAAATTTAGTTAAGAGATTCTGAGTAAGTTATTTAATACCGGACTTGATTTATGCTATAGATGTTTTATTTATAGCTAAATGTGGAGAAGTGATGGCGCAGTGGACAGGGAACCGGGCTATTGAACGACAGGTACTCGGTTCGAATCCTGACGGGGACGCATGTACCATTTATATACATATTTTTAATTATCACTTGCTCAGCGGTGACGGAAATCATCGAGTTAAGTCAAAACTTATATGTCATTCCAGAGCTAACCTAAGAAAAGTTTTTTTTTTATACTACGTGTGGTAAAAGTCTGGTTTTCCCTCTGGCTTGTGAAGATCTGATAGCAGTCGCTCCTGTCAAAATCAGTATCTTCGCCAAATCTTTAGGCTTAAGTAGCGGACCCCGCCGATCCTAATGGATTTGGAAACGGGGTAAGAATAGGAAGAAGAAGATTCATTTGCAGTTTCTACATGGAGTGACAGTAAGGCAGCCACGCTGACAGCGTCCATAAATTTATTAGACAATAGTTATATTTTATTATTTATTCGTAGGTTATTTTAATGTAAATTATACAAACAATATACCCGTTTGGTGTGAAGAATTTTACAATATGTCCAATATCCGATTCCCGTTATCTATGACTACGATCTTTTTTTTTTATACAACGTCGAGAGGCATTCATGCATACGGCCCACCTGATGTAAAGCAGTTACCGTCGCCTATTAACACTTGTAATATATTAAGTATCACTCGCGCGATGCCTCCTCTGCTGTTTACATAGTAACTACTTAGGAGCTTACTGGTGACCTCACTCACACGCAGGAATACAACAACCCTCCAGGGAGTTGTTATTTGGATGCCGTTTTCTGTGAGGTGGAGGTACATCCCCAGACGGGCTGCTTTGATGCGCCCTACCTCTCTTTAAATATCCAGACTAAGATAAACTGACATGTTCATGCACACAAATGTTTGTCTTGTGTGGGAATCGAACCCAGAGACTCAGACTCCAATAATAAAATTTTCCTGTGTGAGAGAGTGCATTACCATAAATTTTTGACGAGCTCGGTGGCTCAGTCGTGAATGACGCGACTTTGACACCAACGCTCGTGGGTTCGATTCCCACACAAGACAAACATTTGAGTGCGTGAACATGTCTGTTTGTCTTGGTCTGGATATTTAAGAGAGGTAGTCACCACTAAGTTCCTAAGGAGTTGCTGTGTTAGTAGCAGAGGTGGCATCGCGTGAATGATAATGTATTGCAAGGCTACGGTAGCCGTTTTACTATAAATGGGCTTAAATGTTAAACCTTCCACCATCTACTCTACCTTCATCTCAATGTGAGGGACGGCAGTGCCATGAATTTGACTACATCTCTTAAAACCCCCAGACCAGTACAAACATATATTGTACACAAATGTTTATCCTGTTTGGATTCGAACCCACGAGCTGTAATATCAAATTAGCGTTATTAACTCCGTCACGGAGCTCGTCAGATGTTTTCTTGGTATCCAAATATCGTTCCTTAGCTTCTCGCTGAATATGAAGCCGAGTCGATGGTCTGAACATTGATACGCAAGACATGATCGATCGTCGTATTACACATAATCAATCCAGAGCGGCGGTGGCAGCGCTCATGGAAATATCGCAGGCTTTCATTTCATTGTTTGAAGCTATCTGCGAGCCGCTCCATGTTCAATCGACGCTATTGTGACTATGATCAATTAAACCAGCGGATAATTTAAGAATTTCTATTTCAAATTCCGTGAAGTATAGCCACACAATCTCGACTTATGCTATGTGACAAAACTGAATTCGTATTTACCAAAGAGGATATGCAATCTAGCATGCTGTTGAAGATCTAAGGGTATGCTTATGATATGAGCCACATGAAGTTTTGGGAGACATGGTATCTGGAAAATGCATTATTTTTTAATTTGCAGAGAAAGTATTAATAAAATGTATTACATGAAGAGATCGACTTCATCGTAATGGATAAGAGGCGGATATTTAGGGACGCCTCAGTGGTACTAAAGTCTTCAATTGGTGCGTCCTCCCCGCAATACCTACGGTGCACAGATTTGGACACTTAGCGTCGGGCTGGTTCACAAGCTGCAGGTTACGCAGCGAGTATTAGAGAGAGCTATGCTCGAAATTTCTCTACAGAATCTAATCCGGAGAGATTCGACGAAGAACTAAAGTTGTCGACATAGATCTCGGAATCAGCAAACTAAAGTGGTAGTGGACCGGTCACATCTGCCAGGTCAACGATGGAACCCCTCTACATGAACCAATGACATCAAGAAAGCGGTCGGATGCGGCTGGATGCGGAAAGCGGAGGATCGCATATAGTTGAAGACATTGGAGAAGGCCTATATCCAACAGTGGGTAGACACAGGCTGATGATGATGACAATGTATTTCATGAATTATTTTGGACCCATTTTTAATTTTATTTCTTTCACAAATGTTTATGATATACAGAAAAACAACATTGCCATTTATAATGTAGAATTGTAAATCTTCTTCTTCCTAGGGTAATCCCTTTTCTTAATACAGTAGGATTAGGGGAGTCCGCTGCCTGAGCCTAAGGATTTAGCTATGATATTTATTTTTACATGGAGTGACTACCGGCTGACCTCCACAACCCGGAGGGTAAACCAGCCCTTTCTAAGGTTAGGTCACATGAACACGTCACACTTTCGAAATGACTTATCGTGTGGGTTTCCTTACGATGTTTTTCTTTCACCGTCAGGCAAATGATAATTACAAATATGTACATAAATCCCAAAAACACGAATTTATTGGTACATACAGAATCCTGATTCTAAGCGGGGACCAGTTTGGTCAATGTAGAATTGTAAATAATGGATATATATAATAATAAAAATAAAAAAGAATAAGGGAAAATATTTTATTACTTCAATTAACAAATAACAAATCTTACTTTGACCAAATTTACAAAAACATATTTTATTACATTTATTTATTTATATTTAATCAACCAACAGCATTTAGATAAAGGCATCTAACAACGAAAGTACAAAAAGGTCCTTAACTTGCTTAAAATCTGATAATAGGATACAGCATTCGTAGAATACAGTAGTCATATATATTTCTAATATATTATAAGTATTATATAGTGCAATAAAACAATACAATATATTGTAATTTTAAGGAGAATAAATATGTTTTGACCATCAGCTACCGAAGCGAGCGCGTTAAATAAGCTAAATTAATTTTCATTGTCCAAATATCCAACCATCATGAACAACATTTAATTGTTTTATTTGTTACAATAGTTTTTACAATAAGTATCTTCATAAACCATTTAACGAACAATAAATAATCCAAAAACAGTAGCTATACTGTCAATGATTGGAACAAATCCCACGAGCTGTCAACGCGTATCAAATATAAACGTCTAAGAGAAAAAGTCCTGAGCCCACCCGTTAGCATGTCCACCCGAGCTTCAGATCAAAGTGATTCGCTTTTGTTACGGCTGACAGCCCCGCCGAATGATTTCGCGTTAGTTCAGTGATTGCTTTTTGACGTAACCATAGTCTCGGTTCGATGCCCGATCCGGCCCTACATAATACGGATAGGATCTATCCGATATCCACGATATTTACAAATTGCTCGCGAAAATATTGTTGGGCCGTAACCGGGTCGTGTTTGTTTTGAGTTTCTGTTGACTCTTACTTTAAATAAGTTATGAAATATTTTTGTATAAATTTAAGTTACTTTCGAAACATATTTCGGCGATTCCCAAGCTTAAAGCGATAAATCATTCACAGTAGATAAGAGATAAATTTAGATTTTTGAAGTTATGCTTCTTTAGATGCGTTATGAAAAAAATATGAAATTTTAAGATGCGCGCGCATCACTGTATCACAAAAGTAACAGGTTGAAGCTGCTAAATGTTTCACAGTATTACCGGTAGATGACGCTATAGTTAAAAATGTATAACATTTGTACTCGACATTTGACTTGTGTGTAATACATTCCATAAACATCACCGCTACTACTTGAAAGACGTTTTTTAATTTTACTCCAATAACCCTTGTTTTAAATTAAAATATTATTATTTAATATAATGAATACTAAATATTATTAAATTATTAATGTTAAATATTTATTTAACGATGCCAAAGAAGTATATATAACTTCTCACGCGCATACATAAGTACACGCACCCATTTTTTTTTATTAACTAATATCAGGAACATATTAATTATAAATTTATATATTTTAATTTATTATCAAAGATTAGTATCAACATTTACTATAGAATAAGCAGTTCCAGAAATAACTTCATTTTGGACTAATCATTTCTAGACGCTACGATGAGCACTGCTAATCAAATTTTAAAATCAAATTTCAATATACGGTATCTCGATGACGGAAACTTGGGAGGCGAAGCAGCTACCTTTTATTTGACCTTTCGGAAATCAACCATAAATTTACGGCAATTTGGTCTAAACTACTTTTTGTGCTTGCGATTAATATTTCAGACGGCGGGCACTTGCCGAGATGACCGCAGCAGCCGTGGCAGAGACGACCAGAGCAACAATGGCAGTCACCGTAGCCATGCATCTACTAACGGTAGTAGGTGGGTGCCAGCCGACACTAGTTAGCATGAACTAATCAGTAGCGGAAGCACACAGGGTAGTTTAAATCAAATTGCCTAACTTTCGCAAAATAACGCCTGAATCTGTTAACTATTTAACCATAAATTCAAATCTATCGGTTCTTAATTAAATTATGACAAATGTGAACTTTACATACAAAATTATACTGTCAGACTCCAGAAATTCCTGTACTCTAAACTTGAATGTAGCCAACAAACAATCATTAAAACCTCTTCGATTTTCGAGTACTTATTTGAAGCGGCCATACCCGACGTCACCACACAAGCTAGCACCAAATTCAAAAACTGCGCAGATAACCCATTTGAGATTAATTCACATTCGGCTTTCGTTTTAATAAAAGATAGTCTATCTTTTATTAAAACGTTTAAACCTTTTATTAAAAATCTTTTATTCTACATCTGCTTATCTGCTTCAGTATTTCTGTTTTTGGAAATATCTTAATTCTTTAACACCGAATGACATCCTCATTAAATGGATTTCGGAGTTAATTTTAAACATTGAACTTAGCAAAGAATTGGACCCAAGCATTCATTCACATCTTATATGGTGCAATACGCAAAGTTTCAAGCATGTCTCCGCCAGCTTTCTTAACATCTGTCCATAGCACGGCCGATTTCGTAAGTAAAATCCTGAAACTTTGTTTTACTCGAACCCAGTGACATTCCGAGAGACAATGGCCAGAGACTGGTCGACGTGAATTTGATTCCTTGGAAGATGAGACTTCCGCCGCTACTTGTGCGGACACGCTAGCCCTCATCTCTCGAAGGAACTTCCAACGTGCCCGGCGTGGTAGCGAATATAACACAAGAACTAACTTAAAATGTCGTCTTCGGCTACGTTTTTGTTCCCTTTAGAGTCGAGACTTCGGGTCCGTGGGATGCACTCTCGTTGACATAAGAAATTTTTAAACATCTGGTCGAGATTACCGATGACTGAAGGTATGGCAGCTTTCTTGCGGAACGCATCATTTATATATATAGCGAGGTAACGTCGCCAGCACCTTCGGCACGATACCAAGGCGCCTTTCTTACATTTTAGTGTTTGTTTTCTTATGGACAAAATCCGCATTTCAGCGCTCACTGTCTTTACACTCATCAACCTCTAGGTGCGTGCTCTTCGGTTTTGGGTACTTTTGATTTGGTCCTTTTTAACACATCACCAATTTGATCTACGTGTTCGTCTAGGGCGGCCCCTCCCGACATCACCATTCACACTTTCTCGAAACACTTCTTTCGTAACTCTTTTGTCATTCATTCTTTCTAAGTTATTTTTCATTTTTTGTCACTACATCATCTTTTATTCCACATTGTTCTCGTATCGTGCTTTTTTTTATTCTATCAACGATTCTCATTCTACACACATGCTCCTCAGCGCTCTCATTTCTACGTCGTTCGACAGTCATATTTTTACAATTTGTAATCAAATAAAATGTTAGTTGACAACATGTTAAATGTCTCATGGTATTGCCAACTAAAAATGCTACTTGACATAACACGTCTATATTACATCCCATAAATAACTAAGAGACGCTTTTAATTTTATACCACAAACAAAAATTCACCATCCCTCCGAGGAGTACAACGTCGCCAGCTTTGTTATTTCATTGTTATTTAACTATAATCACTTTTAAGATATACGGCCTGCCTGATGATAAATAATCACCGTAGTCTATGGACAGTTGCAACACCAGGGGTATCACTCATACGTTGCCGACCCTCTAAAAACCTCTTCACGCATTTCTTGAAGAATTCTATGCTGCAGTTCATTGGAAAAACCTCGGCTGGGAGCACATTCCACATTTTGAGAGGTCTCGGAAGAAAACTTCTCTGGAACCGCACAGTACGCGACTATTACGGTATAGCGTATGAGGTGAACTCCCCGCCGTCGGCGAGCAATGCGGTTATAATCAATCAATCAATATATTTATTTGCGTAAAATGTAGGTATTGACAATTATGTTGATAATTATTAGAGGTCCCATATACATTTTGCTTAATACAAAGCATGCAAAATTACAAAATAATAAACATTCAATTTACAATATCATATAAAACTTAAAATAACCCATAAAATTCATTAACATTAAAAAAATCTCGTAATTTGTCATCTAAGAATTCTGTAATACTGTAGTAACATTTGTCAACTAATAATTCAAATAACTTTTTTTTAAATAATGTCAAAGGCAGTTCTTTTAAATAATCTGGTAATTGGTTGTAAAGCACGGGTGCCATACCGATAACATTTTTTCGGATTAATGCAGTATTATACCCACCAACTTTAAGAGTGTTTTTGTACTGAGCCCGTATTGGTCCTTTTCTTATGGATGCAGTTTTGACAAATAGGTATAGATTCGTTTTTACAAATATACATATTTCTGATATATATAACGACGGCAGTGTTAATAATTTAAGAGATCTGAACATAGGCACGCAGCTATCAGTCTTTGTGTGGTCTTAAAAATTTAAGACCACACAAAGATCTAACACACCTTTTTTGAGCTCTAAAAATGCGTTCTCTTTCAATTGAGTTACCCCAAAAAATTAGACCATACCTTAGAACAGAATTCACAGTGGCATGATATGCTATTAAAACAGTTTCTCGGTTGACTTTTTTTGTGAGGTTATATAAAACATAGGCTGATTTACTTAAATTCTTACATATATCCTCTGATTGCGATTTCTAGTTAAGTTGACTGTCAATTTGCAGTCCAAGGAATTTTGTTACTTTAACTTCTGTCAACTCATAACCGTTATAATTTATGTTAAAGTTCTGAATATTACGTCTTTGGCAAAAATTCATTATTTTAGTTTTGGGTAAATTAATTATTAAATTGTTCATGTCAAGCCAGCCAATAATATTTTTCAAAGCATTATTTATATCATTTTCATAATTATTTAAATTGTTACATTTAATTACAGCAGTGCTGTCGTCTGCAAATAAAACCATCTTGTGTCGAGTATGTCTAGGCAAGTCATTGATGTAGATTAGAAACAACAATGGACCGAGAATGCTACCTTGGGGTACACCATGTTTTATTTCTCTGACTTGTGATAGGCATTCGTTTTCATGCTTTGTTTTTAAACTGAGTCTATTTATTTGAACATATTGTGTGCGACCACTGAGATAAGATTTTAAAAGATTTAGCACATTTCCTCTTATACCATAAGCATATAATTTCTCCGTAAGTCTTTGGTGATCCACATAATCGAAAGCCTTTGTCATATCCGTAAAAATGGCACAAATTGGTATTTTTTCATCTACATGTTTCATTACAGTATCAATTAGATCATAAATTGCCATATTAATCGTTCTGTTCTTTCTGAATCCTTTTTGTTCTTCACATAAAATTTTAAATTTATCCAAATAACTGTAAATGAAGTTATATAATACCTTTTCGAAGACTTTAGAAAATACCGAAGATAAAGCTATTGGTCTATAGTTTTTTAAGTCATCTTTGTCACCTTTTTTGTGCGATGGCTTTACAACAACAGGTTTAAGATTCTGCGGAAATATGCCATGATTAATACATAAATTCAATATATAGCTTAGATGGTCTGCCACACAATCATGAACATACTTTATTACAATAGTGGCAATACCGTCATAGCCTACACTTTTCGTGTTTTTTAAAGATTTTATAGCTCTGTGTATATCATTATTTAAAGTTTGTAGTACGATAATAATATTAATTCACTAAGTTATTGTGATTACATAAAGCACAATTCCTTAACGCCCATATCTTGGACGAAATAAAATATTTCTAAAACCTTGTACAAGATACACAGACGTCAGTGAGCACTACTATACACACACTATATATACGTTAGTCTTGATGACGCCGTTTTGAAGCTATTAATCTTGGCAAGCGTAATCTGAGATAATTCACGACGCTTCGTAAAAATATCCTTGCTTAACCGAAATAAATAGAGAGAAAAGCGCCGGGAATATACAAGGGAATATTTAGCGGCAAGTACAGTGCAAAAGGAGGACATAAACCGACAGGAAAAAAATAAGGTATCATTATAACTTATTCCCATCACACCAATCCGTAACGGAATACTTTTTTACAGCCAAATAACAACTATCAGGAGGGTTGTAATGTTCCTGCATGTGAGTGAGGTCACCAGTAAGCTCCTAAGACGTTGCTGTGTTAGCAGCAGAGGCGGCATGAGTGATTAATGTATTGCAAGCGATCATAGGCTCAGGTGAGCCGTAGGATTGTGCCTTCCGACGTTGTTTAAAAAAATTGGGCTTACATGAAGTAAAATACTCACCATATCTTATGAACCTTTGCGTTATACCAAATAGACCAAAGCCAGCAGACTTATTCATGCACACAAATGTTTATACTATGAGGGAATCAAACCCACGAACGTTGGTGTTAAAGTTACATTGTTAACCACTCCGTTGGCTTGTAAAAATTGTTATGCATTATACAATTGTTATAGGCTGGGATTTGCACACAGATACGTTTTATGGGTCCGTGCCAAAGGGATTGGAAAGAAAGCATTACAGCGAGACTCATCTGCCTGTCTCAGATATAATTTTGTACCCTTGTCTCCTAACTTTATTAGAAGAAGCATAGAAAATAATAACAGTTGATAAGGGATATACCTATAGTAAATAATTACAAGAATTCCTTATAAAACTGTTCAGTTGAAGAGGGGTATCATGACATGAATCATATTTTCATTCTATACGTGTATGGTTTTTTTTATACTACGTCGGGAGGCATACAATCAAATAGCCCACCTGATGTTAAGCTGGTACCGCTTGCGATATATTAAGTATCACACGCGCGATGTCTCCCCTGCTGCTTACACAGCAACTCCTTGGGAGCTTACATACTGGTGCCCTCACTCACACGCAGGAACACAACTACCCTCTAGGGAGTTGTTATTTGGCTGCGGTTTTCTGTGAGGTTGAGGTACTTTCCCAGACGAGCTGCTTTGATGTGCCCTACCTCCCTTAAAATATCCAGACCAAGACAAACAGACATGTTCATGCACACAAATGTTTGTCTTGTGTGGGAATCGAACCCACGAGCGTTGGTGTCAAAGCATCATTCACGACTGAGCCACCGAGCTCGACATTTGAACATAAAACTGTTATTGTGACTTGACTGTAATAGATAGACATTACCTCGTAGATTATTTTGTGCTTAATGATAAGTACTAGGTATAAACATGTATACATTACGAGTACGAATATGAGAATGTCCTATCTGTCTAATCTGTAATATACTAATTCTTCTGTGACGTGGAGCTGGGGCGAGATGGTAGTAAATATATATATATATTAAGAGAGGTAGGGCGCGTCAAAGCAGTCCGTCTGGGGAGGTACCTCAACCGTAAGGACATTGTTAGGCTCTCTATTGAATGTGCTATTAAGATGTCATGTGCTGAATTAGACAATTACATAATTATTTGTGTATACAGACATCCGAGCGGTGACTTTACACAATTTGAGCAGGTAATGGAGGATACTTTGAGAAAAGTTATAGAAGACTGTAACTTCCCCCCCCCTTTTCTTGTTTCTTTTCCCTTATTATATTATTTTTGTTTTATGTATTTTTTTAGTTATTTATTTATGTATGCGCTACAGAGGGGAGACTCTAATTACTACATATATATATGAATAGCTTGAATATATAACTGACTAGGTACCTGTGTACAACTAAACCCCGCCTTCTGATTTCATCTACTTAACCCATTTCCTCGTTACCACCCCACCTACTTTATGCCTCTACTTATGTTATGTACAGAGCTACTCTATATAATATTATACTCTACCTTTATATGTCTCCCCCTCCTGTTTTATTGGTTTATTAACTTAGATATATATAATGGTCCTACCTATGTGAACCCCACTCTTATAGAAATATATCTACTGAGAACTGTTCATGTATTGAACATAGTAATTTGTTTATCTACCTCCTTACCCCGCACCTAACTACTCCTGTACCTAATCTTTACCTGAACTACCACTCGTGTATTGACGATATATATATACTAGAATCCCTGATTTTAATTGTAACTATTTCTTGACCTAAAAATCAATCTACTTAACTAAACTTATTAATTAGGTGTCTCGGACTGTGTCACGTCGACCCTCAAGTTAAATTATTGGCAGTGATCGTTTTAGTGGCAACTACATTGTGAGCAGCAACCCAGAGTCCTTTTCGTGGCTGAGATGGCTAAGCAATTCGAGAACCCTACCAGTTAAGCTTCCTAAATAACGTAGCACCGCAGTACTTTAAAGAGTAACTATTCCCTAAGGCTATCTTCCTGTCTCTACTCAATATGTTTATATATGTGAAGATCCAATCGTCCGCTCCGCGTTTAGGTGACTTAGCTTGGGGAAATTATAAAATATCAAAGATTTAATGTGTGCTTTTCTTTACCCCTCTGTCTCAATCGGACTGTTAGAATTGTACCGTACCCTATCGGATTTTGATTGGTTCTTTATTGCTTAGTACCAGCATTCTGACAGATGGACGCGCGTACCAAAGGAGGTTCTGAAGCATCAGATGACCCTTGTAGTTAGACGTTGATTGGATTATAACTAATGTCTATGCATATTCATATAACACTGTAATTGATTTAATGATATCCTATTACTAGGCAGGGACTTTAGAATCTTAAGAGAACCCTCAGAATTAGAACGTAAGTCTCCTAGATTTAGCTATAGTTTAGCTATCGATCTAGTAGGCATTTATACTCCTCATTAACATTCGAATCAGAATTAAGTATAAGATTAGATTGTTTACACCACAGCTCCTATCGGACTCACAATGCCGTGGCGAAATAACCTATGGAGTCACTTTGTAGTGTGAATGAATGTTGTTACTATTTCGATGTTCAGTTCAAGTTAACGGTTCCGTAAAGCGATGACAAGGTAAGCTATAGTTATTTTCGGTAGTGGGATAATATTAGTTCCCACCACCAGGATTCTATTTGGAAATCAATTATAAGATAGAGAATACTCTTGCTTGCGCTAGCCCCTCGGGCAGTGGCATATATTCTATATTAAATGATATGAAAGAGGAAGGTTAGTAAGCAACCTATATTCAATTTAGAGCTCAAATATAAGATAGAGAACGCTCTGGCTCGCGATAGCCTCGCGGGGCAGTGGCATATATTCTATATTAAATGATATGAAAGAGGAAGGTTAGTAAGCAACCTATATTCAATTTAGAGCTCAAACATAAGATAGAGAACGCTCTGGCTCGCGCTAGCCTCGCGGGGCAGTGGCATACGCCCCATCCAAACGCGAAAGCAGTAGCGATCATCCACTTTACATCGCTTCCTCCTCGCGAGACAAGCTACCAAGCCAAAGACGTCTCCTTGCGAGGCTGAATGGCCAATTGAAGATTAGCCACCCTCGTTTAAGTTTACAATATATTAATGACTGGCGTGATAACGGCTCTTTTGAATGCCTACACACGCTTTACATATTTCAATAAGTTTACTATACTTTATTCATATGTTGCAAGTTATAAACCTCATAGTATGAAATTTTAAATTTACGTTTGATTACAATTTACAAGTATTTCATAATTCATCACTAGCATTAACGGAGCTTTGAAGGAAGCACCCAATTTAGGTCTACTATCAAGTAATCGACTCTTATGTTGGCAAAGTTACCATTTACTTTAGACAATAACCACTAAGTCAAATTTTGGCATTTCGCCTATTTCTAATTTGAATTCTCAATTTCAAGGTAAGTATCAGTTATAAGAGCACAAATCCCATGATTCTGGCCCGATAACCGAACCCAACGATTGTATAAGGTTATTTGAGCACAATCTAACTGAATTGCAATCGGTCAAATCGCCACTATGCCACCGCTATCAATTATTATAAATAAGGCAAATCCCTCAGTTGCGCCCGCAGATAACGTATTTGTTTATAATAAAATGTACTCTGAGCGTCATCTATACATTTGTCAGTCTTGTAATGTAACAGCTAGGGCGCTTTTCTCAGTCACCACTGTCACACGGGGTCTATTGCCCAGACTTCTAAATTATATAGACAACAATTAATCAAGTAAAGTTTTCTGCTCTTCCGGCAGTAGTGAAGTCTCCTCACTTGAGAGACGTTAGTAAGTTTGGTAACGGTATTTGCAGTGTACTACTTCGGGATATCGCCCTAAACATTAGGCTAAATTCGACCGAACGCAAAACCGCCAGACTAGTGTAATCTATTATGAGTATTAAGGTTAAGTCTTGAAACAGCTCAATTGTTCTGTCTGACCTTTGGTTGTCTTAATGGACTTCAAAGTGGTCCCTACGAGGCTTATAACGTTTCTGATGTAGAAACTTGGATCGCATGTCAAGGTTCTAGAATGTCAGCCCATTCCTGTTACATTCAGCGCTCTTTAGAAACGCCTAGAAACCCTTCTTATCCGCGCAGTTATTGCAAATTCCAGAGGAACTACATAACACTACACAAAACCGTTAATAGAAGCCGCTGGGTGGTTACCAGTCCTGGAGACTCGGGTTGTGTTAACCCATCGCCGCTCGACAACGACGCATGGGTGAGAGTGTTAAATTCTGGCGAATAAATTACTTCAGATTAACAAACGCGAATAAAACTCGTCGGCTGACCAGAATAAAGCACCCTTTGAGCTCTGAACATGTAACGCACAAAACTATTCGACTATTTTCTTTACGCCAAACGTCCTTCAGTTCGCATGAGCTGCCAAGAAGCAAGTTAATAGTTACATATCTACATTGTGTTCGATTAGGTAGGCTTGGTTGAATTATTGAATTCACTTAAATGTTTGCACTACTTTATTATTGAATGGTAAGCATTTAGCTGGTTTTGTGTATTAAGAATTTAATACTCTGACCGTGCCCGAACCGTCCAACATTTGGTTGTCTTAAACGACTGCGAGGCTATCCCTACGAGGCTTATAAGGCTTCTAAGATGTGAAAATCCCTTGCCGTACCGCGGGAATCCGAAAGACAGCATTACCTGTTTCAATCGGCGCTCGTCCGAAGACAGAGACCCCCTTTCGGGCGCGGGGATGCAAATTCTCAAGGAACTACATAGATTCACTAGAGAAGCGTTAATGAAAACCGCTGGAAGAGTTTACTAATCCTGGAGACTCGGGGAGTTAGATTCTGGCGAATGTACTACTTTAATTTAGCAGTCGCGTATAAATTATCGGCTGACCAGAATAAAGCACCCCTCGAGCTCTGAACATGTAACCCACAAAAGATTCAACTATTTATCTCTACGCCAAATGTTTTTCGACTCGTAACCACAGTCAAAAGGTAATTTAATAATTTTAAGTATGCAATGAGCATAGAATCAGGCTACCTGCATATCTATGTTATAATTAAGTTGCAGGCCCCAAGACTACGCTTTATCTAGACACATGCAGCCTATTATTTATTGCCCACCACCGTGACTCTACAACCACTAAAATATTAGCCTATTCTCGCGACGCGCCTACCCTCGTACTCCTTTATTCTCACCGCGAAGGTACTAACATCACGCCGTAGGATAATATGATCACCCGGACGTTTTACCGAACGAAACCCTTGATTCGACCGCTTAGCGTAACCGCTTGCTACCTATCACGCACGTCGCGATTAGCTTAAGAACTAATCAGTAATTGTACCTACTGTCCCTATAAATGTCGTCTGACGCGCCTACCACGCTGTATGTTAACTAACGCGTATATTCATCGCGACTACCTACCTATCTCCTAACTAGATCTTAATAAAATGTGTACCTACAATATCTAATCTAAGATACTCGTGTAAAATAACTTCTTGAGTTTGTATTACGTTAACCGTGTGATGTGTAAGGTGGCTAAGCCCAAATCAACGATGTACAACGTTGATTTGCTAATTGAAACTAGGGTATGCAAGGTAGTTAGCCTCGACTTTGTCTATTGCCTATAACTGTGTGTACGTCATGGTCCTAACCTAATTGGGACACGAACCATGACTCCTAACAGAGGAAATAAATGTGTGTGTATATATACATATATAAATAAATGAGACCAGTATGGTTGGGTTGCGATCAATCTCCATGGCCCGCATACGCTGGACGGAATTCACTTCGACGAGCTCCTACCACTTTGAAAGCTCGCGAACCCAAGCACCTGGGAGACGTAACTGATCCCTTTAAGGGCAAAATCAGTCGCTGGCCCGTCCCACAGCTTACCAGCTTCCTACGTCTACTCTATACGAGACTTCGTAGGCTCCGTGAGGTATCAATCTCGTATTTTTACGAAGTTACGTCCCTAAGAGAGCTAAATTTCTTCAGTGTGAAATAACACAATCCCTATTTAACCAAATTGTCGATGTTAGAACTCGCCTGACAATGTTGGTTAGTTAACTAGGTACCGCCGCCATACTCAAAGGTCTGTGACCCTTGGAATTCTGGCCACTTCGTACAACACAGTCAAATAACCAACACTAAATCCGATGAAATATTAGAACCCGATTTATGACCTAATTACTTAACCGCGATCACATTGAATCAACATCCCAGCGCAGCGTCACAAAAATCGGCAGATGTACCGCCAATTCCGTGCACAATGCTCAAGATAAAGAATCAACGCTATACTTAAACAAAATTAACACGAGAAGTTAAATTCCATAAAAGAAACCCCCTTCGCGGACAAATAATGCTACGTTTCAATTCCTAGAATTTGCATATCACAAAACCGCGCCATTTTGATTGCTCAACATGCCCCACGCTACCACCATCGGCGCCTGAGCACCGTAGGTTCGGCCACGCTGCACACAATTTGAACAATCAACCTGAATTTTAGCGAAATATTAAACACCGGGTTATTCAATATTAAGTTAACTACAATTACATTGATTCCATGCCCAAGCCTAACGTTACGATCAATTAGACAACTTAATTGTCCCATATCTCGCTACGCAGCTCAAAGGCACAGATTCAATGCCGTTCTCAACACAATATTAACACAAAGAAATTAAAATTAATGATAAAAAGAACCGTTCCGCGATTTATCAGCGATACGCCTATCACCCCAGAGATTCACACCGACAAAAAGGCCCTTCACGAACAATTATCGATACGTCTTATTACCTTAAAATTTCACACTAAAAAAGCCATGAACTAACGAACCACCCGTTTTTATATCATTCGCCTACCATCAAGCCTCTTCACCCCTCTCTGCGTATCTCTGTCTCTCTTTCCAAAATATTCTAGAATGTTCTATAGCAACTCGTCATTCAATATTCGAATCTATTTCATTCCATTTAAGTAGTTTATACTGGTTATGAATCACCACCCACCTTTTATCTCAGCCTCGTAACCGCTCGCTGATTGGTAGTTCAAGAATATCACGCCACTTCGTCTGGTATATGTCTACCCTCTTACAAGTTAACATTTTTCCTAAGCATACAGCCGTGATACCTTCAATAACATATTATCACGCCCGCTCGCCCGCGAGGCAGGCAGCGAGAATCGAGCACTATGTGAAGCGTCTTTCAAACCAAGTATGAACGACAATGACCTATTAAATGAAGTAGCGAACGATGTACCTACATTCCTAGGCGTTATTTTATACATAATTCGGCTACATATATCCATATGATTGCAAGGTTATTTTTATTTGTGACGGCAACAATGTTATTTCATTGTGGTCCGTTACAAGACATTATAGTCTGTGGTGATTTTAATGTAGACATTCTAGTAAATACACAGATAACCCTTAGATTTTTAAATTTATTTAAATCATTTAATTTACAAAATGTCTTCCTGGAGCCGACACGTATAACAGCCATATCTACAACTTGTCTAGATAATATCTTTTGTAATTGTAAGCATATTTTTTTTTTTATACCACTAAGGTGAAATCAAGCATACGGCCTGCCTGATGTTAAACAGTCACCGTAGCCTATGGACATTTGCAATACCAGGGGCGTCACTCATGCGTTGCCGACCCTCTAAAAACCTCTTCACGCATTTCTTGAAGAACTCCATGCTGTAGTTCCTTGAAAAAACCTCGGCTGGGAGCTCATTCCACAGCTTGAGTGTTCTCGGAAGAAAACTTCTCTGGAACCGCACCGTACGCGACCATAGCGGTTCAAGCGTGTGAGGGTGAACTCCCCGCCGTCGGCGAGCGGCGCGGTTATAAAAAGTAGCCGTCGGCATCATTTCGAACAACTCTTCAGAACACAACCCGTTGTACAATCGGTAGAACACACAAAGGGAGGCAAAGTCTCTCCTTAAACTTAAGGGTTCAATACCGTGTGTAAGCTTAGGATTGTCGATTAGCATATATTATATTAGCATATCAATAAATCAATAAATGGCAACTTGCCTTCAGATCATTGTGGTCAGTAGGTAGTATATCCTTTTGAGGCCCACCGGGCTAATATTAACCAGCAAAAAAATTAACGTAAAAGCCCAGCTGGCTGATATTAGCCAATTTAACAACACCCAATTCCGAGCCGTATTTGAAGTGAAACTTTCTTTCGGAATTGGGAAATTAAGTACAACAATATAATAATAAATAACAATAAACTTCTTTATTTTCTTCTCACACAGTTTGACACAAAAGATAAGAAATATATAGATATAAAATACAAAGGTGAATGGCGTAATCTATGCGACCTTACAATTGTGTAATATACTGGGAGATAGGTTGCCTTCATTGGATTACTCTGTAGACAATCCGCACTTGTTATACACAAAATTGTTTCATATTATATCCAGTTGTCTATGACGAATATATTTTAATAGAGTGGCAACCCCGCTCTCTCTCTTGTCTATGGATTTGTGGCTAGCTAGGCGCGTTGGCTCCTAATAAAGTTATTTATTTAATTATCTAAAGGTTTTAATTATTCATTACAAGTTATACACAAGTTTTTGCACCAGTAAATACCAGAAAATATTCAAAAGTAAACAGATTAATGCCACAAATAAATTTAAGTTTAATGACTGGGCAACTAAAGGTATAATTAATAAGTAGAAACAAAATGTTTGAATTATATGGAGAAAAGCCTTATAGAATTGACCCAGACTTTGTTAAATATGTTAAAAATTATTCCAAAATATTTAAAAACGTTTGCAAAGTTGGAAAATCTATGTATATTAAAAAACAAAATTAAACAGTATATAAATAAAATAAAGGCAGTATGGCATATTGTTAAAAAAGATACAGGTAAAGATAAACCACGGGATATTGAGTATTCTATTAAAGATAATAACCAAACTGTAACAGTTGGGAAACAAGTAGTAAATCTATTTGATGACTACTTCATTAATATCCCTTACAGTGCCACTGACTCCCTTAACTCATCTCCACATGCTGCGGATCAAACCCTCAAGCTGTAGAGCTCCCAGCCGAGGATTTTCCAAGGGACTACAGCATGAAATTCTTCAAGAAATGCGTCAAGAAGTTTTTAGAGGGTTGGCAACGCATGGGTGACACTCCTGGTCTTGCAAATGTCCATAGGCTACGGTGACTGTTTACCATCAGGCAGGCCGTATGCTTGATTGGAACCTTAGTGGTATAAAAAATGCGGATTTCCTCAGCATGTTTTCCGTAGCGTACTATGTACACAAATCCGACAACATGAGTTTAATAAAGATGGGCTGGTTTTTAGGGTTCCGTACCCAAAGGGTAAAACGGAACCCTAAAAAACAGTCCGTCCGTCTGTCACCAGGCTGTATCTCACGAACCGTGATAGTTAGACAGTTGAAATTTTCATAGATGATGTATTTCTGTTGCCGCTATAACAACAAATGCTAAAAAATAGAATAACATAAATATTTAAGGGGGCTCCCATACAACAAACGTGATTTTATTGCTCGTTTTTGCTCGATATTGATAACGGCAACAGGTAGACGCTTGAAATATTCACAGAATATTTAGTTATATATTCACTTTAAGAATAAATAATTAAATTAAAATAAAACAAATATTTACGTGTAATTACGTGTGTATAACGTGATTTTTTTGCCGTTTTTATAGATAGTGGTACGGAACCCTTCGTGTGCGAGTCCGACTCGCACTTGGCCGATTTTTTTAACTGGACTATCACTGTAATAATGAAGAATTGTTCATATTTAAGAGAGGTAGGGCGCATCAAAGCAGCCCGTCCGAGGAAGTACCTCCACCTCACAGAAAACCGCAGACAAATAACAACTCCCTGGAAGATGGTTGTGTTCGTACGTGTGAGTGAGGTAACCAGTAAGCTCCTAAGGACTAGCTGTGTTAGCAGCAGAGGTGACATCGCGCGAGCGATACTTCTGACGAGCTCGGTGGCTCAATCGTGAATGACGCGACTTTGACACCAACGCTCGTGGTTCAATTCCCAAACAAGGGAAAGATTTGTTTGCATGAACATATCTGTTTTTCATTGTTTTAAAAGAAGTAGGGCGCATCAAAGCGGCACGTCTGAGGAAGTACCTCCACTTCACAGAAAACCGCAGCCAAATAAGAAGAGGGTTGTTGTGTTCCTGCGTGTGAGTGAGGTCACCAGTAAGCTCCTAAGGAGTTGCTGTGTAAGCAGCAGGGAAGGAATCGCGCGAGTGATAATTAATATATCGCAAGCGATAATAGGCTACGGTACCTGCTTTACATCAGGTCGGCCGTATGCTTCTAGTGCTTCCGCCGTAGTATAAAAAACAAAACATAATGCAACAAAAACTTTTGCAATTGAAAGCTTTTGCGTCTTCAAGCCTTCACAAATATAAAACAAAGGTTATGTTCCGCGTCACAATCCCCAACATATTTGACTTCCTCCTCGCCGACAATATATTTCGGTATTTTCCAGATGCAGCATCTTTGTTCGGATCTCAGTGGAATTTTTGAGCAAACGCGGGCACCGAGCGGGAGATTTGGGCAAACAGCGAGCATTCCGCCGTAAGCCCGACGCAGACGGTGCACGGCGCACGCCGCACGCCGCACGGCACCGCTACACGCTTTGATCGACGTGAGCCGAATGCTAGTGAATGCATGCTCTAAAGCCGTGAGCAAATGCATCGGATCAACGTTCTGTTTTGCAACAGATTGTCTTGCAGCAAATAGATAAACACAATAATACTTTGTTTGCGATGCACGACCAACAATACATATCAACATTCGATATTTATTTTGTTAGTACAGACAAATATGGCATTTGATTCTTGAGACCAAATTTATTTTTACTCTCACAATATACCTTTGTTTAGATTTCTGGAGTTTGATGGAGTTGTTGAACACACAAGTTGAGTAGCGGTGACTGCAGCCTGGATATGTTTAGTCGATTCTTCAGAGACCATGTTAAGCTATCGGTGTTGGATGTTTTTGATCGATGACAGCCTTTAAGCAAAGCGAGGTAGGGTGCAGATCACTGATTGCTTTCACCTCACTGAAAACCGCAGCCAAATAATGATCTTGACGAGCTCGGTGGCGCAGTGGTGAAACGCGTTGTTACGCTACTTTGACACCAACGCTCGTGGGTTCGATTCCCACACAACACAAACATTTGTGTGCATGAACATGTCTGTTTGTCTTGGTCTGGGTATTTTCTATGTATAATAAGTATGTATTTTACAAAAAAAAAAATGTATTTACGTATGTTTATCAGTTGTCTAGTACCCATAACACAAGCTTCGCTTACTTTGGGGCTAGATGGCGCTGTGTAATTTGTCCGACAATATTTATATTTATTTATAATTATATCTGTTGTGTTCCTAGTGAGGGAGGTTATCATTATGCTCTCCAACGATGTTGTGTTTGCAGCGGGGGTGGGATCAGTAATATCACATACAACTGTTTTGTGAATGGAATTAACCTTCAATATTAATGCATTATCGTTCTAATTGCACTTCCCTTTTTTTCGCAATCAGTATGAGTGTGAACCAGAGATCGGTATTTATTGTTACATTTGTCATATGTATTTATTGTTGTTTGATATATATACGAGTACATATATTGTACGGGCCCCTTCGATACGACCCGTACACTTCGTAAACGAATTTGTAAACAATATGTAGGTACTGGCGGGTTAGTTCTTCGTACCTCCGGTTGTAAGACGTAGGTGTGGACTGGTGAGAATGGAACACTTGATGCTGTCTTGAATAGAAGTATGAAGGCCGAAGGTAATGCTTCAGAGGTTGGGATTTGTCTGGCTTCCAAGTAACTAAGTTGGCTACATCTTGATTGTGTGAGCGCTGAGTGTAGCTGACGACTGGTACCGATCGTCGCACTGTGCGATATATTTATGCCCCCGGTGTTTTTAATTTTATTTTGATCAAAATTACATTATAGTTGTTCTATTTTTACATACATTTGACCCCTTTACATACAAAGTTATAAAACTTTTGCTAAAAGTTCTTACTAAAGACTATGGGTCAGTAAAATTTACACACATGAAAACGTTTTATTTATACTTAAAACTATGCCGGTAGGTACTTGTAATATTTACAAACTATAATAGCTGTTGCCGCCACTAAACAAAATATTTACTTTATTATATATTTGGCCGCAACAGCTTGTACCTACTCGTGTAACTAATGTACGAGTATAAAAGTGTAAATGTGTAAACCTATATCTATGAAACTAGTACGTAAACTGTTTTTATTTAATACAAAAATGCCTATTCTATTTATCTTATACATCAACAACTATACCTATGTCTTAATACACTACGCGCGAAGGTTTTCTATATACATTTCTGATAGTTGTCACGAACATACATACTTCGCGCCCTTGCGGTGTAGGCAGTGGTTACCAGGCGCTATAAGACGCCGTCAGTACACACTTCCATCGCTTCTTTATTAGCATAATACACGACCAATTTGGTCATGGTAGATTACTCTTGTTCTTCATCGGCTTCCATCCTTCCACTTTCGCAGTGTATATCTGTTTCGTCATTCTTTCATCATTCTATCTACATATACGAACTAACAGAGCGCGTCTTATCTTAACACCGACACTCTCTTTCAGACCAACTCTCTTATGTTATTAGTCTACCAAATATGCCTTCAGCCAATATAGATTATTTTTATTGCCAATAATAAATTAAAATTTTAGTTAATAATGCAAAATTAGATTCCAAAAAGCATTGCCCCCCCCCCCCCCCCCCCCACATAAATAAACTTGCCATTAAGCTCAACTCCGCCGCATATACAGTTAGGAGAAATAGACAATTGACGGACGTTGCTACTGTGCTTTTAGTCTATTTCAGTTATTTCCACATCTTTATGGTACACAGGTGTGCGAAAAAGCGGCTGATATTGAATATTTACTATATTTATGAAAACATAATGTATATTCGTATAAACATAAAGTACTTTTGAATATTCGGTGAAAATCTTAGAAGCGGAAATAGGTTGCGCTCATGTCGGTGCATCGACTCGCAAAGACTGGCAAATCTTTTGTTATGAATTGTAATAGGGGGTAAAGTATGAAATTGCCGTTTATTGGAATAGATACTTTGAATTGACATTTAAACCTTTTATAAATACCTGAGTATGTGATATTAAGATACTTTGGATTGACATTTAAACCTTCGTGGTGTGCGATTTTCGAAAGATTTAAGAAAATAAGTTCATAGCTAGTAACTAATTATCTTTGCCAAATCCTTATATTCGAGTAATTTCTTTTCACATGATACCTATATATGAGGATTTACTTTTAACAAATGTGCAACATTGATTGTTTTGATTGATTGATGATTTTCGAATTTCAATTGGTTTTTTTTATACGCGAAAGATGGCTACTTCGAAAATCCGAGTAATTTTTGAATACGAATTCTGGAACTAACGCGGCAGGAATGTCAATATTGCGTTTGGTGAGGAGACTCCTAATGAACTTTGGTTTAAACGTTTTCCTAATAGAAACTTCGACTTGAAGAACGAACCACGTGGAAGACCACCCACACAGGTGTATAACACTGAATTGACGGAGATGGTGGAAGCCGATCCTAGTCAAACTACCCAAGAAATAGCGGCATGGTTTAACGTTACCTTAACCACAAGATTGACTCATTTGCATCAACTCAATGAGATAAAAAATATGAAAAATGGGTGCCTCATGATTTCACTGAACTGCAGAACGAAACACGTGTTGAAACTCGCGTTGCCTTGTTGAATCGGTACAGAAATGGGAATAAGGGAACGCCGACGGGAATAAGGATGTTGACAGACAGAGAGATGGACAACAACGTGATCCTATAAGTGTTCCGTTTTTCTTTTTTAAGTTCGGAACCCTAAAAATGAACTAAAGAAGGAAAGAAAAATTATTTGCTTTAAATATTGGTATGGTGACGTTGTTAAATACGAGTACCTACTAGTTTCATAATATTTCACCTGAATCAGACATGCCAATTTATTTAAACCTATCATTATTTATTTACTTTTCATTAATGTACGACGTGTCTAAGTGCCCGCGAGAGCGCAATGGCAAATAAAGACTTCCATCTTTTATCGTTACCGACTTCGCACTGCAAATGTGAAGCGTGATGAATCAATGATAAGACAAGAAAATGAATGCTCCATACATGTGGAAAGACATGTAGAAAGAGTGCACGATAAAATAATAATGAAAGGAGAATCCTATGAGAGAATACTAAGACCAAATAGGCCATCTCAATTAGATGGCAATTAAAAAAACTAGTGTGAAGGACCAAGTGATGTGGCGCTCGGTTCTCTCTGCCTATACCGCAAGGGCCTTGACGTGAACGTTACAAATAGATAAAAACCTTTAAAACTCGTTACTACTTCTACATTCAACAAACCACAAGAATCGAACCTATAATCCTTGGTGCTAGACTAGTTTTACCGCCGTTCTTCAATCCAGTTGTACTCAAACTTATTGGAAAATAAGTTTGGGTTCTCAAGAACGAAACTGCCCTTACGTTTTACGGAAACAACTAAACTCTCACAGTCACTGCCAGCGATTTTAAACAGGGTTTAATCCAAAGGTTTTCTGAGCAGATAGATATTGATTTTTATTTTTGGGCGTCCCGGCCAATGTTCTGGCGTTCGCAGAAATCATGTGCCTTACAAAAACAGACCTCTCGTGGGAAGCATTAAGGCGAATTGGTACGGACTTAAAGTCAGCCGTTTACCAATTGCTATCAGGGTAGATAAGTTCACATGGTAACAAATGACAAGGGTACTGCTGAATAAAATGTGTTATTTAGACATGTTATTTAAGAATCTATGTTATTTATGAATACTATACAACTATTATAAGAGAGATAGAGCAGCACGTCGTGGGGAAGTACCTCCATCTCACAGTAAATCGCAGCCAAATAAGGACTCCCTAGAGGGTAGTTGTATTCCTGCGTGTGAGTGAGGTCATCAGTGAGCTCCCAAGGAGTTGCTGTGTAAGCAGCAGAAGAGGCTTCGCGCGAGAGATAATATGTCGCAAGCGTTAATGGGCTACGGTACCCGCTTTACATCAGGTGTGGCGTATGCTTGTATGCCTCCCGATGTAATATAAAAAAAAACTTTGCCAACACTAACTCATCCCACTGTTGGGATATTGATCACGTTTCAACTGAATGGGTTTCGAGCATACGCCACGGATTGGCGGAGGCCAGTGTTTTCAAGGCGCACGAGGGTTACTGACTTAATGGCAGCCTAGACAAAACAGCAGCCCGGACCGACACGGCTTAACGTGTCCTTCAAAGCTCGGAGATTCACAAGGTCGTGAAGTCGTGAATGACGCGACTTTGACACCAACGCCCGTGGGTTCGATTCCACACAAACAAACATTTTGTATGCAAGAACATGTCTGTATGTCTTGGTCTGGATGTTTTAAGAGAGGTAGGGCGCATCAAAGCAGCCCATCTGGTGAAGTACCTCCACCTCTCAGAAAACCCACCCAGCCAAATAAAAAACTCCATAGAAGATTGTTATGTTCCTGCGTGCGAATAAGGTCGCCAGTAAGCTCCTGAGGAGTTGCTTGTATGCCTTCTGACGTTGTTTAAAAATAAAATAGATAAACCTACCTACAGGCATAATACGACTCTACTGTACTATTTATGAAACCCGACGAGTGTTAGGTCATCCATCAGACTCCATCCTTTGGATCTGTATTCCTTCGTGGACATCGTCCTTACTTGAATAGCATCAATTAGCGTATATTTTTATAATTGTGATATATTGTTCTACTCATGTGGACGGAATATGGAATTAGCCACATTGCCTTACACTGCTATGACCCATCACTTCCTGCCAGTCAAACGGGAAATTTGAACACTTTCCTTGCACTTTGTTAAATGAACACGCTAAGGTCTATAACTACTAGTCGTATTTAAAAAATGTTTTTCCCTTTCATAGCCCAATTCTTGAGGAAGGTTATAGCTGTTTGATATCACTCTACGACTCTTAGGAATAGAGTACAAAGAAAAATTGAAGAAATAACGCAAAGCGAAAACAAAGTGAGGGCACGACAGGGCGATGGTTTCTTAGGAATGAAATGGCGAGTGAAACTGCGGGTTAAAGGTAGTCTATATATCTTCAAAATCGCACTACAACCCAGACCTCATATAACCAATTGAACTGAAAATAAATGGTCGACATTAATTCCAAGCTGTTAATGTCAAAACGAAATAGGTTATGAAGTTTGAACTATGGACAAACATCTAGTTTAGAGTAGTTGACGAGCTCGGTGGCGCAGTGGTGAAACGCGCTGTTACGCTACTTCGACACCAATGCTCGTGGGTTCGATTCCCACACAGTACAAACATTTGTGTGCGTGAACATGTCTGTTTGTATTGGTCTGGGTATTTTCTATGTATCATAAGTATGTATGTACAAAAAAAAATGTATTTACGAATGTTTATCAGTTGTCTAGTACCCATAATACAAGCTTCGCTTACTTTGGGGCTAGGTGGCGCTGTGTAATTTGTCCGACAATATTTATTATTATTTATTTATTTACTGTGCCGTATAATGCGACAAGACTCTTTTGGCTTTAGAGTAACATTAAAGATAAAAAGATAAATTTATTTGCCATTAGGCCCTTAGACAAGCCTTACATTCTTTAAATTAGATCATAGTGTACATTAATAATTTTTCATAGTTTTGAAGTGAAAACTTCTTTAGCGGCGTTGTGCAGTTTTTGGGATGAGTAAAACATGCTAAACTTGCATCAGGCCGTAAGAACACGTGACCCTGGCCATAAGATTTTGGTGAGAATTAGAACTTAAGTTCGCTGCAGCGCTAAAACATGTGTTCCCTCTAATTAAACAATTAAAACATGAAGCGCTAGATCGTTCATAGGACATTATTTTCTCGCGACCAAAACGTTGTAAGCGCCATGAAATTGTTGGCGTTTACACCTTTCGTTCAACGTAGTTTATCAACATCGCTGTTTGGTTTAAGCGGCGCAGGGCGCTTGCGCGAGTGTGCGTGTGTGTTTGAGTTTTAGAGATTGGCGATGATGATGCTGGTAATGATGATGGTGAGTCGTTGAAATTATGGATGAAAGTTGTTTTTTTTCTGAGAGATAAACTTTTTAATGTAAAATAATTGTAATAGTCCTGAAGTGTTAAATTTTTAATGTAATATAAATTGTCACATTTGTGTACGATAGCGCATTAAATGAATATTGTATTTTACCACATACATGATAGTACTTTCATACTGATAAATAAAGCAATTCGTGCGAAATTATTCCCTAACCATTCCAAAATATTCAAAAATGCACAACTTTAATGTTCAAGTTTTCACT
Source organism: Pyralis farinalis (assembly GCA_947507595.1). NCBI lineage: Eukaryota > Metazoa > Arthropoda > Insecta > Lepidoptera > Pyralidae > Pyralis > Pyralis farinalis. The sequence goes on from OX382274.1 coordinate 1,899,045, forward strand.
TCTGTCGGCACTCCCGGAGTGCAACCCGTTTTATTTTTATTAGTTTTCAACACTCTTTTTTAATCTACCAGCATTTCGAAAATGACCATTGGCGACGAAGAAATTGACAGAAGTATACCCCTCTCTTACACACTTAGGTAATCGTCACGAGATGGACGCATTATTCAAACTTCGGCCACGGTCCTAAAAATCTTTGTCGCACTGTACCTCCACCCGGTTGGTCTGTCCTTTTTAAATTCAGCTTCACGGCCCCAGATACTAGGCTATAATATATTGTAGCTAGTAACAACATAAAAAAAGTAGATATGAATAATTCTTCTTCTTTGTATTATTCCATTTCCTAATCCATTAGGATTCGCGGTATCCGCTACCTAAGCCTAAGGATTTGGCGAAGATACTGATTTTGACACGGAGCGACTGTTGTTAGACCTTCACATTCCAGACGGAAAGACAGATCTTTCTTAGGTTAGGTCACACGTCTTACAAAATCTGGGTTTCCTCACGATGTTTTCTTTCACCGCTGAGCAAGTGATAAATATGTGGGTACAGAAATACGAATTTAGTTGTACATGGCTCCGCCAGTATTCGAACCCGGACCAGTTGGTCAATAGGCCGGTTCCTTATCCACTGCGCTATAACTACTTTACATGGATGGATATGAGTAATTGATATAAATTAATTGCTTTTCTTTCATATTTGTAGTTCTAACGACTTGCTAAATTAAAAAGTTTAATAGAATTATTTAATCTGTCTGTTTTCTTTTTAGTGTGTGTTTTATTTTAGTATATGCCATATACGCGGTATATGCTCACACCAACTATGATTCGAACCGGGACCGTCCGACAATAGACCGGTGCTTTACCCATTGAGTTATCACTGCTACCTTACTGACGAGCTTTAATTTATTACCATATTATGTTACCATCAAAAAAAAAGTAAAAGCAAAATTAAAAATATGTAAATTTGTAGATGTTTTCCTCCAATTTTCGGCAATAAAATGATCGACCATTTCGACCATAAAAGCGAACACTGGTATACATAAATACTATTTTACAATAAAGAAGTGCGCTCACCTGTGTACATCTCCAAGAATCATTAATGTAGGAGGTGGCGGACGAAGCGGTGTTACATTTCGGTCACGTGCGCGACCCGCTGTTAATTCCGGCCGCATGTCGCGGACTACGTGATAATACCACCGCCATTTTGCCCAACTACAAAGAAATGAAAGTTAATATTTAAAAACACGATACACGTTCGGGCAAAGATTAAGTAATAGCAGTTGTGGCGACGTGTCCAACAGCTAATACCTACCGCTCGCCCGACGCCGGCGCCATATTGGAATTTACCTATTATTACTGCTACTTGTTCACGCCAACCCTCTTGCAGTGGAAGCAGAGAGAATCGAGCACTACACGACTATGTTCTTACACACCGCACTCGCGTCTTTAACATTTATAGCTCTTATCATGCACACTTGGATTCTAAGACTCTTTGCCGTTTTCTGTTTCGTAAGTCTTCCCTGCTGAATTCTTTCTACATGCCTGAACAAAGTAAGCATGTCTCTTCTTATATTAACACCGATACGCTTTGTCTGTTTGGTGCATCAACGTTGCGAACACGGTCTACAAGCGTTACGCTCGCATGCCGACTGCCTGTATCCTACTTTCATGGTCTACCATATCCAGCAGTCGCTTCCATAAGTTAGCTTTAAGACCAATACTACATTAGGTATAGCGAGCTGTGCCTTCTGGCTCAAGCTTTTACTGCCAAGAAGTTTTCCCGATTCTACATTCATAGTATTATGAATGTAAATTATTTATAAATATATTTACTTGCGATGCAAGTAGCTTACTATCAACTTTAATAGTCAAATCCACCAGGTGCACTGCGCTAATTCAGAGTGAATATTCATTATTTCTTTTAAAAACGTGAAATGTCACTTACATGAGAAATTATACTAGTTAAAAATAATATAGCCGAATCATCTCTGGAAATAATCAGCAGAAAGTATTACTTCAATATAGGAAGGTAATAAACTTATACCAAGGAATAACCCGATGACACAATTTCGATGTAGTAAACAAACTCACAGCTACGAGGGGGTGAAGTAGAATACGCAGCTCTTATTGGCTTATTGGTTAAAATATCCTCCCATTGGTCAACAGGCTGGAATCATCGAGATATTTACATACTAAAACACTACGTTTTGGTGAGTGAGGAGGCTGAGGAGGAGGAGGTGAGGGTTTTCTGGTTTGTATTACAACATAACAAAATTCTTCAACGACGTATCTATTAATGTATTAGGAAACGGAACAACGCAAGAAAGAAGAAGCTACGTATTGAGAGTCACTACATTTTGAGCTCATAAATAACATAGTCTGCAACTACACACAGTTAAAGCGTTAATAGACAATACATTATATTGTCTATGAACTCCTGTTTGGAATTTCAGACGTATAACAAAAGAAAACATCCCTGTAAAAAAACGTGCAACATTTTGACGCGAGGGGAGTGTTGGTCGTCAAGACTAGGCTACCGAAAAAAATATATATTTATACATCTTCAGACTTTATAGCCAAGTTCCTTGTGCATGAATGAACTTCCCTGCTAACCAGCAGGGAAGTTCAAGCGTTTTTTTTTTTTTCATCAAAAAAATGCGAGTGAGTTATAAGGACCGACTCATGTAGTCCTTATACCTCACTCGCAATTTTTACAACATCGGGAGGCACGCAAGTATGGGCGAATCAGATTGTATACAGGAAGATAACACGGCGCCTCCTTAGGAACTTATGGGTAACTTCATTCCCTCGTAGGAACACAACAAACCTGCAGAGAAATGTTATTTGACTACGGTTTCCGGTGATGTGGAGGTACAATCCCAGACCGGCTGCTATGATGCACCCTACCTCTCTTATAAAACTCCCACACCAAGATAAACAGACAGATTCGACGAGCTCGGTGGCTTAGTCGTGAATGACGCGACTTTGACGCCAACGCTCGTAGGTTCGATTCCCACACAAGGCAAACATTTGTGTACATGAACATGTCTTTTTTTCTTGGTCTGGATGTTTTAAGAGAGGTAGGGCGCATCAAAGCAGCCCGTCTGTGGAAGTACCTCACAGAAAACCGCAGCCAAATAACAGCTTCCTAGAGGGTTGTTGTGTTCCTGCGTGTGAGTGAGGTCACCAGTAAGCTCCCAAGGAGTTGCTGTGTAACCAGTAGAGGCGGCATAGGCTAAGGTATCCGCTTTACATAAGGTGGGCCGTCTGCTTGTATTCTTCCCGACATAGTATAAAAAAAATAGGTATGTTCATGCACACAAATGTTTGACCGGTGTGCGAATCGAAACCACAAGTATTGAAAACGAATGATTAAAAGTGTCAAAATCTATCTCTATAAATCTTCACGTCAAATCCTTTACGGAGTAGACAGATCAAGCGCCACATGACACGGTTCTTACACACATCCCTTCTTTAATATTCATAGCTCGTCACGCGTACGCTCGTTGGTTTCTAGGGCTCTTAATTTCACCTTCTAAAAAAATACAATCAACTTGGTCATGTAGGTAAGTGTTGGCCTTCCTCGGCTCCTACATACTTCTACTTTCACGTTATAATATCTGTTTCGTAATTGAGTTATTGAACTGTATCCCCAGGGTTACATACGGTGGTAGGTATTTAATGTCGGACTCCGTTAGTACCTCTGCGAGTGCGTACTTAAGACCTGATACCTCAGCCGCATATAACACCGATGAATATTCAAACAGCGCTCACGTCGGCGCCATTTTCTTCGCGAAGTGCCTACTCAGTATCAATTAGTGACGTCATTAGTTCGCGGCGGAATGCGAAATGCCTGATGCTATATTTTCTGTTTAGCTGCGACATGATATATAACGTCGCTTTATATTAATGAATATTTGAGATTGGATTAATTGAGGACATCATTTTTGATTTCTTAATTTCATGATGTGTATGAAATTATGTGCACTTATTCTGGAATCTTATTGGTTCGCTACACCGACATGCTAGTGAGTGAACAGAGAATACGTTACCGACATGCTAAACTTAACAACGTATTTATAACTATAACGTATCTTAAAGATTAAAACTAATTATTTGCAGAGAACGTTTTGACAGTGAAATCTTCTGTCTGGGTTTTAAAATATTATAATCCTTGTGACTATAGATACAGTTATGAAAGACAAAGCTGTCTGACGATTTAAATGCTTAAGAACTTAATAAAAAAATGCAAAATGTATTTAAAATATAAATATCCTAGACAAGGGAAGGACATTTAATAAGTTTTAACTGTTTTATTTGAAAAAAAAAACTTATCAACTGTATTAATTAAAGTGATGTAGGACTGTTGGTTATTTGTGATACCTACTTATCATTGTTAGGAGTATTTTGTGGAAATATCCACCTGATAAACTATACTTCATAGAATTTTGAAACCGTTAGTACCAAAACTGAATAAAATACTTTATGAAATATATTGCTGGTCGTACTTGTTTATTTCACCAAGAATGAAATATTGTTATCTGCTAGATGTTTATAATTTTTTGTCATATTTTGTCTAAAATAAATGTATCAAATCCATTTCTCGATAAAAAAATAATAAATAATAATCGTGAAGTGAGTGATAATTAACAGGTTGCAGTCCAATGAATTGTTTCACTAGTAAGTCCATGCGGCACACATGCCTCATGGCCAGTGATGTGAATAATGCAGTTGATCTTTCGAAAAATAATAAATTTTATGCGTATTATTTACTTTTAGTGTTAATAAACTTACTCAAACCAAAAATAAAGTTGACTTAGATACGATACGGGTATGCTTCCTAAATCATGAATGGTTTTCTTGAAAACGTTCTACACAATATGCAATATTACATACCGTAGATTCAATTAATACGATTTTAGCCTTTTCTTCCAGCTTCTTTTGCCGTCAAATTTTCACTGCGTTTCTTTAAGTTATCCTTCAAAATAAAATAAAAAATCAACAAACAATAAACACCTAAGTAAATATTTCATTACCTTTGGAAGTTATCGATGTAATAAATTTCAATCACAATGACACATATAGCATCATAAATATTTGAAGGCAATAAGGACGTAACTCAATACGAACCTTCATGAGTGTTAAGTGACATTATTACGTGTTATTACTAAGGGAACGTGTCAATAGGTTTCAAATTACTTCAGGACTGCAAACCTGTTAATATTATCTGTTATGAAAGTTTACAAACAGAAAATTGTAGGCCAAATTATCAGATTCTTCAGGACCTCCATCACAGATGATTGAATAGTTTTTTCTTTTGGTTATATTATTGAATAACTTGATACAACAATGCTTTGCGTTGACTCTATTTCCTTTCTCTCTAGCTGGTAGTTAATTGATTATTTATAGTTATTTTTTTCTGTATGTGTCTTCCTATGTTAGTTCGATCACACTCTTAGCCGTAGTGGTCACAACTCTGAAAAAAGGCTGAGGTTACACAGAGATCTCACTACTAAGTTGAATTAAACAATTTTTAACGGAAGTAAAAAAAAAAAAATATTTTGTTGAACCTGACGTTTCGAACGCTTTGCAGCGTCCATTGTCGCAGAAAGAAAGTGACATTTGTCTTACATTGGTTATTCAATTATTACATCTACCGACATGGATGGATTAATTATATATGTTCCGATTCACACAAAAATCGCTCACGGTGTCCGAATGTTTTTGAGTAGATCTCACGGACGCTGCAAAGCATTCGAAACGTCATGTTCAACAAAATAAATAAAACACCATACTTCCGTTAAAAATTGTTTAATTCAATCTCACTACTAAGCCTGACATGTAGGCTAATTCCCACTTCACATGTTTTACTGTACAACGTCGGAAGGTAAAAATACATAATGTTACAGTGGATAACAGGAAAATATAATACAGGCAAGTGCATATGTGAATTGAAGAGCTCTGATAAACCGTGGTGCACGGCAGTTGAGCTTCACTTGACTAGCCATCTCTTTGAGATTTTTTAATGCCTTATTTAACATATTGCTTCATTGCCTTTTTGGTGGCCGCCGCTGTTAATTCTGGCTATACAGGAGAAACAGTGGTGGGTATGTGTGGTGGGCCTGTCCCGTTTAAAAAAAAGGGCTACCGGCACGGCCAAAGACGTGAGACAAAGGGAAAATCCGCTTCGCCACCTGGAGCATTGGTACGCTGATAGGACGCTGGACGCTGGAATTGGGATCGCCCACGTGTTCTCCAGGCTTTTTACCAGAAATTCAAGAGGCACTCGACCGCTCAAGAAAATCAGCGAAGATGGCTCCACCAACACCCAACAAGGGACAAGCAGGCTCACAAGATACATCTTTTGACTCGTGTACAGATGTGGTCGCATCAATCACGATAGCGGAACGCCTGCCCAACTTCTGGAATGACTCACTACGCCTATGGTTTGCTCAATTTGAGGCGATCATCATACCTCAGATTGTTTCTGAGGTGCGATGATCGCCTCAAACTCAAATAACAACTACAAGTTCAACGCAGTCGTATCTAAACTGCCAAAGGATGTCATACATCAAGTTAGCGACATGTTGATATCCCCACCGGAAGCAAACAAATACGCCAGCATCAAGGAGCGACTTATAAACTGTAACGAAGAGAGCGAACATCGTAGATTTCACAAGTTACTCTCCGAGATGAATTTGGAGATCAGAAACCTACCCAATTGCTAAGAAGAATGCGAGACGCTGGTTGCGGAAAGATAAATGACGACACCATTCGTCTACTATGGCTGCGACAACTTCCGCCTACTGTCACTACGGTGTTGGCAGTGACAGAGCAATTATCGATAGACAAAATGTGCGAAATGCCAGATCGCATATACGAGAATATGCAGGTCAACGGAAGCACGCAATCATCATACGCCACTGACGTCAACGTGATGACGCATATTACGTCACAGCTCGCGACTATGCAGTTGGAAGTCGCTGCCTTACGCAATGATCGCTCGAGGCAATACAGCCTACGCAACGATTTTAACCGGCATCGGCGCTACGAGCGATCTAGATCGAGATCGCAAGGCCAACATACAAGGTCGGATGGCAATCTATGTTGGTATCACAATAAACTCAAACAGACAGCCCGAAAATGTACTCAGCCATGTTCCTGGGTACACAAGGGAGTTTCTTTCATGATGAGACCACAACAACATATACAACATTCATTCAGGAAATCTATCACTAGGATTACGGTTGATGATGTAGTGTTGGAGCAAGTGGATGAGTTTGTATATCTTGGAAGTGCTTTTAGAAGCGATGGAAGGTACACCGCTGATGTGGAGAGACGAGTGAGTGCAGGGAATAGCGTGAATGGAGCGTTGGGTAAACAGTTTGGCAGCCGAAATCTAAGCCAGAAGGCACAGCTCGCTGTACACAACGCGGTGTTAATCCCAACCCTAACTTATGGAAGTGAGAGCTGGGTATGGCAGAGAGAGCATGAAAGTAGAATAAATGCGGGCGAGATGCGAGCACTGCGAACGTGTAATACTCTATGACGAGCTCGGTGGCGCAGTGGTGAAACGCGCTGTTACGCTACTTTGACACCAACGCTCGTGGGTTCGATTCCCACACAAGGCAAACATTTGTGTACTTGAACATGTCTGTTTGTGTAGGTTTGAATTTTTTAAGAGAGGTAGGGCACATCAAAGCAGCCCGTCTGGGCAAGTACCTCCACCTCACGAGTGATACTTAATATATCGCAAGCGTTAATAGGCTACGGTAGCCGCTTTACATCAGGTGGGCCGTATGCTTGCATGCCTCCCGACGTAGTATAAAAAAATGCTCCAAGGATCCTCCGAGGTGAACACCAATTATATTACACGTGTTCCAGGTTCAGAGCCACAGCTCGAACCTGTACCCTGCTCCGATAAATAACCTAGTTATTATTACGCATTTCCATAGAGTCGGCAGAGGGTCATTGACAAAGTAACCAAAAAGATACATAGAACATGTTTATATCACGGACCGTGTCGGCTATCGAGCAAACGAATAAGAGTGTTTGAGAAGAGCCGCTGTAATGTTGGCCGAGAGATAGCGGGCTCGGCCGAGACGTCGGCTCCGTCTAAGGCCGCCTGAACAAGTGCGATTCGTGAGATTTTTCGAGATTCTATTTAGTTTTGACAAAGCAAATAATCCTTTTTTCCGACATACCTAGTACAGTTTTTTTATTTGAATGGACAAATAAGCGTCGCTAGCAAGTGTATATTAAAACAAGTTAAAACCTAAACTTCGACTACAACATAAATCCGCTAAAAAGCGAGTGATGTATGTAGTTTACACTGAAATAGTTTGTACTATTGATGTGAAGCTAAGTCTTAAAACCGTATCCAAATAACAACTCCCTATAGGGTTGTTGTGTTTCTGCGTGTAGGTGAGGTCACCGGTAAGCTCCTATGGAGTTACTGTGTTAACAGCAGAGGTATTTCAAGCGATTATAGGCTACGGTAAGAGCTTTATGTCATTTGGGCCGTACGCTTGTGTATCTCCCGACGTTACATTAAAAAAAAAGATCTATATTAAACCGACATTTGTTTCTATTATAATCTGTTAGCAATACCACTTTGATTTTTATTTGTTTATCTTGATAAACATACATAATTATATTGAATTATTTTATTCAGTGTCATTTTTCATATAATCGGATTCTAATCTTCTCCTTAGCTTTATGCCTTTACCTAATCCATTAGGAATGACAGGGTCCATTACCTAATCCTAAGATACCAATTTTTACAACGAGCGGCTGCCATCAGACCTCGACAACCCCGCGGAAAAACCAGACATATCTTACGTTAGGTCACAGATCACAGGTCTTTCGAAATATAATTTCTTGAACGTGTAGGTTTCCTAACGTTATTTTTTTCTTCACTGCACATTTGAATTGAACCGAATACCAGTTGATTAATATGTAGGGTCTTTACCGTTCCACTGATCTACTTCTGCTTAGTCGGATTCTAATATAAATGTTACAATGTCATAACTTTTCTTTTGTCACATTTGGTTCGGTGTGGCATAGCATTCAATACTTTAGCATATCGTTGGAACCTCGCTCAAATCCTCCAAATGGTTGTCGCAGTAATGTGCGAGATTTACTGTACATTTGAGTCACTGATGTAAATAAAAAATTAGATTTTGGTAATTTTACTTTAGTTCCCCAATTGAAAGACTTACTCACAAACGTGGTTAAAGTCACACAATGACGGTCTCTGTACGTACTTTTTTACAAAGCTTATAATCAGGAATCATGTCCGTAAAATTCCATAGATTCTCTATATTGATGGAATATGAGAATCAATGGTGCGCCGCAGTCAAGCTTCATCTTACTAGCCCTCTTTTTATGCTATTGATGCCTTGATGTCATGTTACTGTCTCTGATCTTGTTAAAAAGGGAAATCAAATCCAAAACTTATTACTCCTCTTTATTAAATTCATTGTTAGTTCAGCCATAGTTTTACTGGAGGTAAAACTATGGCTGAACTAACAATGGACTCCTTCACTATCCATGGCCTTGGCATGCCAAAAGGATTATTATTAACATTTATTTTCAGAGATGAAAATGAAAGCGACAAACTTCAATCAGTTGGGCCGTATGCTTATATGACAATAAGTTTTAAATGTCACTTTGCAAATAAAAAAATACCTTAATAGAACCAAAAATGCAACATTCGCAATAAAAATCTTTTCACCAATTTCCTACCATTATAACGTAACAGAAGGCACGAATGTAGCCGCCCTAACGTAGTTTCTTGCTTTCATTTTCAGCGCTAAAATGTTTTCCTATACAGATCGTGTATGAATAAAAAAGATCCGATACATTATTATGTAGTGGCCGGGTCCCGGGCCATGTAAATATTTAGAAGCACCAACACTCAAATATACGACAGATTTAACAATTTTACGACGGACCCATGGATTTGCTCACGCTTTTGTTAAAATGAATATCATGAGAGACCTCTGCGAAGCGTGCAACTTTTATATATCTTGAAAATCGTTTTTTTATATGAAACAATATTTTGATAAGGGTTTTTATGATAGATGCTGTCAGACAGATAGCGCAACAGTGTTGCTGAATGAATAGCCTTGACCAAGCGTGTGTAATGCTTGGTACATTCTGTTTATGGTCTACTATACAACTGCTAATTTTCTTGAGACTTTAATTTTCTTAATCGTCATGGTTGATATTTTCGCAATGTTAATTTATGGAAGCGAGCATTGGTATGCCAGATATTTTAACACCGACGCTCTCTTTTAGACCAACTCTGTTTCTAACATTCATTCATTGCGAATACGGTCTACGAGCGATACGCCACAAATTGTGCGCAACACTCGCATTTCGACTGCGTTTATCCTAGTTTCATGCGCTCGAAAGTAGGATGAACGTAGTCGAAATGCGAGTATTGGGAAGAATTTGTGACATAACGCTTGTAGACCGCCATTGCAACGACAATGTAAGAAACAAAGTGTTCGTGTTAAAATAAGAGCCATGTTCCGTTGGTTTAGACATGTAGAAAGAACGCAGAAAAAAAGAACCACGAAACAGATATACAACGCAAAAGTGGGATGTAGGAGCCAAGGAAGGCTTAGACTTACATATCGTGACTAAATTGATAATGTTTTATCAGAACGTAAGGCCAGAAGCCTTAGAAATCGGCGAGCGTGCACGCGAAGCGATATGAATATTACAGAAGCGAGTGGGATATGTAAGGACCGAGTCATATGATGCTCGATTCTCTCCGCGTACCCCACAAGGGACGTCGAAGGGCTTTGAAGTTATAGATAGATAAGTAGATATTTACATAGGAACAAGACGACAGAGGAAGTATCCCCACCTAACAGAAGATCACAGCTGAATAAGTGTGAGTGTAAATACGTGCAACCTGCCAACTAATGGACAATTATAACCGTAAATAACTAACGGGGCTCTTGTGAGAATCGTAAGGTACACCACAGAATAGAAGCTCATCATTGGTATGGTTGGGCTGCCATGTTCACCTTGTCCACCGGATGGCTTTGGAACTGAAGACTGCTGGAGATTACCCAGTATCTCAATTCGTATGACAATAAATGCCATCAACAACATATCAGTGTTATCTGTGACAGTCAGAAACAGGAATTTCTTTCGAGACTTGATATGTCGACATTCATGGGTTACTTATCATAAAGGCGAAACAGTATTGAACGAATTTTATTTTTTTATTTCCCATATATTCATTTAACCGAAAATACCATTGCCAGATTGGTGAAACGTCGATTTACGATTGTTATTTTATTCGAATGCTATATATTTTGAATTCTAACTCGTCGTTTAACCGCAGGCATTATTGCTAAATGTTTTAACTCCCAGAAAAATGTTTCCCATATTATGAAAAAAGAGCATTAATGATATTTTGTGCAAAAGCTCCTCTCTCGCTCGGCTTTCGATGGTCACAAGTCTAACTTTTAACCTAACCTAGCAATGTCGGACTGCTACTAATTCGTTTATATTGTATATGTTATGAATTGTAAGTAAACATCTGTCGAAGGAAAATTACGTATTAATCGGACAATGGATTTTCTAAAACGAAACATACGTAAATTAAGTTTCTAAAAACATTTTTAAAATTTTCATTTACAGACCGTTTCCGAACAATCGACATCAAACACATCTTCTTAACAACTGCTTGCAGTATGCATCAACTGGACACAAGCGCTTTGGCAATCCAGACTTCGGTGTGGAATCAAATTATTTCTCTAGTGAGAGACGTCACAGCCGGACTTTGGAAATGCCTTCACCAATGACCATTAAAGAAACTTCTTTACGCATTTCATCGTCGCCAAAGGTCATTCTTCCGGACAGACTCATTCCCTCCACTGTGTCTCCTGTGTAGCCAGAATTAACAGCGGCGACCACAAAAAAGGCAATGAACAGTGTAGTTCATTGCTGTCCTCGGGGGTTAAACTACAGGTGCCTTGGAACGAATTTAATCAGAAGAAATTTGTAAGAGTAGGGAGTTTTGGAATTGACTTTACCGATATACCGAAAAATCGGCTCCTGATATCAGCTTCTGATGAAACACGATCAATTTGGTAGGTAAGCCTTGGTTTTCCTCGGCTCCTACATCCACTTTTGCGTTGTATATCTATCTCATAATTCTTTCTTGCTGCATCCTTTCCAGGTGTCCGAACCTACGGAGCTTCTTCTTCTTATTCTAACACCGACGCTCTCTTTCAGACCAACTCTGTTTCGAACATCATCATTGCGTTACGCCACAAATTTCGCTAAACGCTCGCATTTCGACCGCATTTATCCTGCTTTCATTCTCTCTCTGCCCCAGCTCTCGCTTCCTCGATTTTTGTCGTGTCTAAAGGTAAATAAATAGTCTTTAGGTCATCTTTTCGTCTCAGATGCTAGGCGTCGTTAAAATGTACAGCTAAAGGAATGTAAGCCAGCCTCGGGCGCAGTGTTCGCGTGAAATAATTTAAGAGGCGTGTAATTAGCGCGGTGTCATTCCGTGAACACATGCGCCTTATCGTTGACCATAAATCAGGTCTCGGCGAGAAGCCGAGGAGCCGTGCGGGACACGGCCAATGAGACGAGTGCTTAATTAAATACGCGGGGTGTGTCGTGTTACTTAAAGTACATACTTGTTTATTCTAATATTTGAGGATAAGTATTCGAGTACAGTCAAACATTTGTGTGTAAGGACATGTCTGTGTGTGTCTGTTGATCTGGATGTTTTCAAGAGAGAATGCATCAAAGCCTAGAGCCCATTTTTAGCGAGGTAGGGCGCATCAAAGCAGCCCGTCTGGGGAAGTACCTCCACCTCACAGAAAACCGCAGCCAAAATAACAACTCCCCAGAGGGTTGTCGTATTCCTGCGTGTGAGTGTGTTGTGTTCCTAGAAGTACATGAGGTTACCAGTGAAGTTCTGAGGATTTGCTGTGTTCATGAATTCATAGGCTCCTACATCAGCTGGGATATGCTTGCATACGTCCCGTCGTTGTTATAAAAAAACTCTTAAGAATTACATATAGCTGGGGTAGTAACACGAATGATACTTCATGTATCGCAAGCGTTCGTAGGTTAAGGTAACTACTTTACATCAGGTGTATGCTTACATGCCTTCTAATATTATATAAACAAAATATAAGATAGTTAATAGATTCAGGCGTTATTTTGCGAAATTTAAATTTACATGCAATTTGATCTAACCTGCTTTGTGTGCTTCCGCCACGAATTAGTTCATGCGGCCTAGCGCCGGCCGGCACCCACCCACTACTGTTAGTAAGTGCAACATGCCGACGCTGCCATAGCTGCTCCGGTAGTCTCTGCCTCGGCTGCTGCGGTCGTCCGCCATCTGGAACAGAATCCGCATGCCCCCACCACCACCGTCGCTGCCACGACTGGCCTGGTCGTCGCTGCGACACGTGTTTCGCCTCTTCACGAGGCATCACCAGGCGTTGTAAACGTTAATCGTAAGAATAACATGCTACGAGTATAAGTGACAAATCCATCGCAGTGCCGCCGGGTCGTTTCGTCTGTGAAGTAGCACGGTGCATCACGAACAGACATTCCTCTTATTACTACGAGAAATCTTAGGTCTTCTTCTATAGCTGCTGAACTCGTTCTCAAACAGAGCGTGGAAGAATGCGACACAATATTTGAATTTTCAGCTGTAAGCCCAAAAGATGTATTGAACGCTTTTAAATCAATAAATATGAAAAACACTAAAGATCTGTGGGGTCTATCTGTCAAAACCATATCTTCTATTATTATTTCAATCGCTCCACATTTAGCTACAATTTTCAATTGTTGTGTGGCATCTGGTGTATTTCCTGGCTTGATGAAACATAGTAAAATCATTCCATTATTTAAATCTGGTGATAGTTCGGACCCTTCGAATTTTCGACCTGTTTCCATACTGCCCATTCTCAGTAAAATTTTTGAAAAACTAATGCTTAGCCAGTTGCTCAGACATTTTAATACACATAATTTGCTTCATAGGAGACTGTTTGGATTTACGAGAGGTTGTTCAACTATAGACGAAGGGATTCATTTGCTTAAAAGTATATTCGCGGCATGGCAAGGTTCGCAAGATGCCTTGGGAATTTTCTGTGATCTGTCTAAAGCGTTTGACTGCGTGCACCATGACACTCTTGTCAGAAAATTACACCACTACGGTATCAGGAACAAGGCTCTCGAACTTCTGTCTTCTTATCTGGGCAATAGGATACAGAAGGTCGATGTTAATGGTAAAAGATCTTCGGGGTCCCCTGTAGTCATGGGAGTCCCACAGGGGTCAATTCTAGGTCCATTCTTATTTTTAGTATATATAAATGACTTACCTTATTATGTAAAGGATAAACATGAGATTGTATTGTTTGCGGATGATACCTCTTTGACATTCAAAATTAATAGACAGTTAGGTAATTATGACGAAGTTAACGATGTTCTCTCTAAAGTTATGCATTGGTTTAATGTTAATAATCTGGTTTTAAATGATAAAAAGACTAAAGTAATTAAGTTCTCAACACCTAATGTAAGACAGGTGACTACCAATGTACATGTTAATGGAACTAATTTAGCCCCTGTGAAGACAACTGTGTTCTTGGGTATAACAATAGACTCCAAACTACAATGGGGCCCACAAATTGAAAAATTATCAGAAAAACTAAGTTCTGCAGCCTATGCAGTGAAAACTATTATACGGCTCACTGATGTTGATACGGCTAGAATAGTTTATTTCAGCTACTTTCATAGTATTATGTCATACGGAATTCTTCTTTGGGGTAACTCCGCGGACATTAACACCATCTTTTTATTGCAAAAGAGAGCCATAAGAGCTATCTACAAACTTGGTCCCCGTGAGAGCCTTAGAGAAAAATTCAAAGAAATAAATATTCTAACAGTCGCATCGCAATATATCTATGAAAATCTTTTGTATGTCCATAAAAACATAGACTCATTTTGTAAAAAGAGTGATACTCATAACATAAATACTAGATATAAGCATAATCTTGTGTTACATGCAAGCCGTCTCCACAAAATAAGTAATTCTTTTATGGGGCAATGTATACGGTTCTATAACAAACTTCCCAGCAATATAAGAGAATTGTCAATAAACAAGTTTAAAAGTACTATTAAAGCCAAATTGTGTAGCAGGGCATATTATAAAGTATCTGACTATATTAATGATAAAAATGCCTGGGATTGAGTCGATCCAATTATAATGTAATTAATAAATTATGTAAATTTGTTTGGATACCAAAAGAGGGATGCCTGAGTTTTTTGGCAGTATTTTTATCAGTGCTCACCTAGTCATGAACTGCACGGTAGGGAAAAAAATTGTAACGATTCCAAACAAATGTAGCCATTTTTACGGAATAAAAAGATTTTGACTTTGACTTTGACTTTGACATTGTTGGCTTAGAAATCCTTACAGCTAAATAAATTTAATTGGATTGCGCTCTTTACGAGAATATTTTCTTTCGTTTAATGATACAAAATACAAATAAATAAAAAAAAATATCTTTCATATTCTACGTTCAATAGAATCTTTAGAGACGTTTCATAGATACATCCTTAATATATTTACATATAAACAAGAAAAGGTCGTTTGAAGTTATAGGATATATAAGAAACATAACACAAAAAAGTTGCTACGAAATTGTCTGATCACGGAAAAACTTGTTCCTGAAACTGGTCACGAGGGCACGTATTATTACGAGGCGGAGTTGGCGGCGGCCTTCTCGGTTTACTTAGCGGACTTAGTCGCAGATAACTTAGTCGCCAACTATTCACTTAGTCGCCGATCAACTACTTTACTTGGACGTAGCGGTTTCAGCTCGATCTACTAAGGTTTGGATGCGCAGTTGGTGTCTGTGATTAAGTTGGTTTTAATGTGTTCCATTTCTTGAGATGTCGACTAAACTACACTGGAGTGCGGGTTAGGACGACGCTCACTGATCCGTTTCCGTCGGTGCGAAAAATAATGAACCTAGTTAATAGATTCAATCATTTTGCGAAAGTCAAATTTACATGCATTTCGATTTCTAATTATTAAACATAACAAAATTTAAAATTATTCTTATGAACAAACAGATAAACAGGGCAATTGCGCGGACGACCGCGGCTGCCGTGTCAGAGACTAGCGGAGTAGCCACAGGAGCGATGTGGCATCTACTAACGTTAGCGGGTGGGTGCCAGCCGGCGCTAATTCGCATGAACTAGTGGCGGAAGCACACAAATTAAGTTAGATTTAAATTCATCTAAATAATGTACCTAGCAAATGGCTGCCACCCTTTACGCAGCGCCAATGACGGCGGGTAGAGGAGAGTTGAGTGACACATAGGTACGTGGAATGTGAGATGGGACAGGCCCACTACTCATTCCCACCACTGCGTCTCCTGTGTAGCCAGAATTAACAGCGACGACCACCAAAAAGGCAATGAACAGTGAAATCCATTGCTGTCCCGGGGCTTAAACTACAGCTGCCTCGGTACTCACAACGAATTTAATCAGTAGAAATTTGTAGGAGTAGGAAGTTTCCGAATTGACTTCCCCTATTGGCAAAGTGAGAGACAGCAATATGACAAATAAGTCATTAAATAAATATACTCGTAAATATAAATATTGTCGGACAAATTACACAGCGCCACCTAGCCCCAAAGTAAGCGAAGCTTGTGTTATGGGTGCTAGACAACTGATAAACATGCGTAAATACATTTTTTTTTTTGTAAATATATACTTATTATATATAGAAAATACCCAGACCAAGACAAACAGACATGTTCATGCACACAAATGTTTGTCCTGTGTGGGAATCGAACCCACGAGCGTTGGTGTCAAAGTAGCGTAACAACGCGTTTCACCACTGCGCCACCGGGCTCGTCAATCAAATAACCTCAAAGAGATGGCTAGTCAAGTGAGGCTCAACTGCCGTGCGCCACGGTTTATCTAACACTATTGGGACCTCATGAGAGATGTGGAATAGCTGATGGACATATAAGAGACATTTAGATGCTTTGAATGCGACAAAACTAAGCGCAAGGGGAGCGACTCTGATGAACTAGCGAGCGTGCATGAGAAGGGCTATGAATGTTAAAGAAGCGAGCGAGGTGGGTAAGGACTGAGGCATGTGGCACTCGTTGCCTCTGCCTACCCCAAAGGTATTTGACATGAAGTTTTAATAGATATAATATAAATAGGGTAATCCACCCAATTATTGACACTTTAAGAAGCAATCGCGAAATAATTAGAAATATTTATTGTTAAATGGAATCTAATACTATTAAAATTACTTACAATGAATATGGATAAGTCTCTCAAACATTTTATGAATACATTACTTTCAGTATTAATAGTTAGTTATTACATAAAAAAGGTAATTTAATGTGTTCAGCCACTATGACCCAATTACTGGCACATTCCATCCACACACACATCCAATTTTGTTATTTATTTATAAATGTAAAGATGCCAATAATTGGGTGGGTGCCAAAGTTAGGATGGATTACGGTATATAGAAGGAATCAACTTTATAGTAAGTTTGATGGCGTCGTTGGGTGTATCAATATAATCGAACAGGCAGGTTAAGCAACGTACACCGCAGCCTGTCTACGGATTGATTTATCTTAATATAACTGATTCTCGTTTTTACCCGACTGCCCCAATTAAAAGTATAATGTTTTCAAACGCCTTAACCGATTCTGATTTATAAGGCATCCTACGATTCCTTACGTCATCTCGGGGAACGTAAGCTATGTGACGTCATTTTAAAACAATATGGCGGGTTATGTACTCAATATTACACGATCAATTTGGTCATTAGATTTTGACCTTCCTCGGCTGCTACAATATTCTACTCGGGGGTTGTACATCTGTACAACGTGAAAATTCTTACTTCTTATATTTCTTTCTTCATGTCTGAACCAACGAAGCATGTCTGTTATTATTTTAGCATCAACATTCTCTTTCAGACCAGCTCTGTTTCTAATATCCAACGGTGTTTCCACATGAGCGGTGCACCTTTCATCTCTGCTGAAACATATATAATCTCATCCTCTTGTTCCAACACTTCATCTTCTTCTGAGCGTTATCTCGTTTACTAATCTGAGTTTTAGTTTATTTCCATGGAGCGAGTGCAGTCAGACCTGCCATGCAATTCTGTAAGAGCAAACATCCTTACATCCTCGGAAACATCGGCTGTGAACACAAAATTGCAATTCCTTAGTGTCGCTTTTCATGGTTGTGCGACACTAGCGCCGCAAGGCTGCGTTTGGAATTGGAATTCTACAAGGCAAACAGCCTCGCGTACGCTTACAGCCTTATAGAATACCAAATAATTTAGCCGTGATCGCAGTAGACGATGTCAAAGCTGTGACATCTGTGATCACAGCGACGCACACAGCCATTACGAGTCGCTTAGAGAATTGCATGGCTGTACAACCCAGAGGGGCAAACGAGATCTTTAATAGTTTGGGTCATACGTCTTTCGAAATATAATTTGCTAGATGTGCGGGTTCTCTCACGATGTTTTCCTTCACCGGCGATAAATAATTACATAAATTCTAAAATACGAATTTAGTGGCACACGCCCCCGCCAGGATTTGAACCGGGAACCACTTGGTCAATAGGTCGGCTCCTCATCCACTAGACTCAATGTTGTTCCAACACTTCATCATCAACCCTAATTATATTACGTTGAATCTGGATTCATCTAATGAAATAATTACTAAAGTTTATAATTAATTTTGACGAGCTCGGTGGCTGAGTCGTGAATGACGTGATGAAATAACTTTAACACCAACGCTCGTGGGTTCGATTCCCACACAAGGTAAACATTTGTATGCTTGAACATGTCTGTTTGTCATGGTCTAGATGTTTTTAAGAGAGGTGGGGCGTATTAAAGCAGCCCGTCTGGGGAAGTACCTCCACCTCACAGAAAACCGCAGCCAAATAACAACTCCCTAGAGGGTTGTTGTGACCCAAGGAGTTGCTGCGTAAGCAGCAGAGGAGGCATCGCGCGAGTGATACTATATCGCAAGTGTTAATAGGCTTAGGCTACGGTACCCGCTTTACATCAGGTGGGCCGTATGCTTGTATGCCTCCCGACGTAGTATAAAAAAAATCCTGTATACTTATTACGTATTATTTTTATTAGAAACAATGGCAATCGAGTCCACTTTCTGATCATGATTTCCATTTTTGTTACCTCCTTCGAGTTTCTTCACAATCGAGAATGTTAACGTCCACTTTCTGATAATCATTTCCATTTTTGTTACCTCCTTCGAGTTTCTTCATAATCTCGAACTGAAGGCAAGCAAAGTTAGCCATTGCACGATACAGGACGAGAACTCCTGATGTGCTCGCGGTGAATGTTGAAGCAATCCAACTTAGCATGGCTCCGTTTGCTCACACAACTTTATATTAACTAGTTTGGAAACCGATTGCCTACACACCCTCTATTCAGTGAGCCGACGGAGATCCTTGCCTCCGTCGAGGAAATGCACAGAGTGCCGCTGTGCCTCGTGTGTAAATCGTATGAATATTTCAAACATAAGGCAAGATAATATTCAAGCTCAGCGAAGTGGTTAATAACGCCACTTTGACACCAACCCTCGTAGGTTCGATTCCCAACGAGAACGAATATTTGTGTGTATGAACATGTCTGTATGTCTTGGCCTGGGTGTTTTATACTACTCTGTGTAAAAAGTATCGGAAATATGTCAATAAAAAGACCCGCGTAAAAGTGGTCGTTCTAATTTTTTTACTGCATGTTGGTAGCACTGTACTGATTTAGCGCGCAAAATTTGAGCGGGATCTGTCATTTAATTTGTTTTAAACTACACTTTTTGTTGGTCATAGTTTTGAGTCCTCGGCGATTTTTACAATGGAAAATATTGTTGAACAAAGAGTGTGCCTTAAATTTTGTGTTTCAAATGATATTTCATGTGGTGAATCACTAAAAATGTTGCGAAATACCTACGGCGAATCGTGTATATCGAAAACAAGGGCTTATGAATGGTATAAGGCTTTTAAAGAAGGCCGAGAAGTAGTAGTAGACTTGCCTCGTTCTGGTAGACCTTCAACCGCTACGACCAGAGAAAACATCGACAAAATCAAGAAGCTAGTGCTCGAAAATCGACGTATGAGTCTGAGAGAGTTGGCTAGTGAGGTGAACATATCTTTTAAGTCCGTCCACAACATTCTCATTGACATTTTAGGCATGAAACGCGTCGCCGCTCGACTAGTTCCAAAAGAGCTCAATTTTGTTCAAAAAGCGCAGCGAAAGCATGTCGCTGAAGACATGGTTTCCCGAGCTTCTACGGATCCGACCTTTATGAAACGTATAATAACTGGCGACGAGACATGGGTTTATGAGTACGACATGCAAACAAGCCAACAGTCTTCAGAATGGCGTCTCGAAAACGAGCCGAAACCCAAAAAACCGCGGCAAAGTCGCTCCAAAATCAAGGTGATGCTGACAGTTTTTTTTGACTACCGTGGTGTGGTTCACTCCGAATTCCTTCCAGAGGGAGAAACAGTGAATAAAGAATATTATTTAGGCGTCATGAAGCGTTTGCGTGAGAGTATCCGCCGAAAACGTCCAGATTTGTGGCAACACAACTCATGGATGCTGCACCATGATAATGCACCATCACACACAGCCATTGTAGTGAAAGAGTTTTTAGCGAAAAATTCAACAAAAGTTCTCGACCAAGCACCGTATTCACCTGATATGGCTCCGTCTGACTTTTTTTTATTTCCCAAGTTAAAATTACCACTTCGAGGAAAACGTTTTGAGTCGATAGAAGCCATAAAAGAAAATTCGCTGAATGAGCTAAAGGCCATACCGCAAATAGCCTATGAAAAATGTATGGAAGACTGGGTGAAGCGGTGGAGATGTTGTATTGCAAGCGATGGGGCCTACTTTGAAGGCGATAAAATAAATTTAGATGAATAATTTGTATTTTTTGTTTTATTGACAAATTCCCGATACTTAGTACACAGAATGTATGTATCATAGGTATTTATTTACAAAAAAATGTGTATTTATATAAGTTTATCATTTGTCTAGTACCCATTTGGGGTTGGATGACGCTGTGTAATTTGTACGAGAATATATAAAGTTTGGGTGTAAACCTATGGAGTATTCCGAGGTATCCCGAGGAGTACCGGGTGTGTTCTGAAGAATTATTCGAAATGATTCCGACAGCTACTTTTTAAAACCGCATCGCTCGCCGACGACGGGGAGTTCACCCTCACACGTTTGAACCGCAATGGTTGCGTACTGTGCGGTTCCAGAGAAGTTTTTTTCCGAGAACATTCAAGCTGCTGCTGCTGCTTCTACCGAGAACTATTAAGTTGTGGAATGAGCTCCCAGCCGAGATTTTTCCAAGGGACTACAACATGGAATTCTTCAAGAAATGCGTTAAGAGGTTTTTAGCGGGTCGGCAACGCATCGGTGACACCCCTGGTGTTGCAAATGCCCATAGGCTACGGTGACTGTTTACCATCAGGCAGGCCGTATGCTTGATTGCCACCTTTGTGGTATAAAAAAGCTATATTAGCTTCGCTATTGAGGCAAGAGTGAATGGAAATATCAGTATACCCTGCCTAGACGCACACATATAGATCAAATTGGTCGTATGTTGAAAAAGGGCCAAATCAAAAGTACCCAAAACTGAAGAACATGCATGAAGAGGTTGAGGAGCGTGGAGTTTTACTTTTCATGCAGCGCTGCTCTGGAACAAGCCCCCACTGCAACTAATTGTCCATCAGCCACTATTAAAAAAAAACGTTAATAGAACACTATTTTTCTCAAATAATGTAATAAATATGTATATATTTATTTCTTCATTATGCTGTTCTTTATTTAGTGCATGTATTTATTTACAAGTATAAGTATATATAAATATATATATATATATATATCTCTCTGAGAATTTAAACATCTTCCTTAGGATCTATCCTTAGGAGTTTACTGGTGACCTCACTCACACGCAGGAACACAACAACCCTCCAGAGAGTTGTTATTTGGCTTCGTTTTTCTGTGAAATGGATGTATTTTCTCAGATGGGTTGCTTTGATGCACCCTACCTCTCTCAATTCAAACAAACATGTTAAACATGGGGCACACTAAAAGTTTTGCACTTCTAGCTAATCGGAACTATTTGAATTTCGAATGTTATATTTTTTGAAACGTTGCAACCTACTTAGTAATAAAAAAAACAATTGGCGGGAAATCATTTGTCAATTGTTTTTTATCACACGTCAAAGTTCTACGTACGCAACGAAAATGGAATTGAGTCGAAAAGATTTTAGAGCGATGATTTTTTATGATTTTTAAAGTTCTCTCTCTCTCCGCAAAACTGTGCTGCTCGTCTTCAAAATGCTTTTGGGAGAGAAGCACCTTCTTTGAGCACCGTGAGGCGATGGTTTGCTGAATTTGAGAGAGGTCGAGTTCCTTTACATGACGAATTTCGTGAAGGGCGCCCGTCAACTGCCGTCAACGTAAATAATGTGGCTACTGTTAAGCGGCTAATTGAAGAAAACCCGCGGATTACCTATGAGACAATTCGAGAACTATTGGGGATTGGTATGTGCCAAATTCAGAAAATTTTACACGAAGAATTGAAAGTTCGGAAACTTTGTTGTCGCTGGATCCCTCATGAACTGACAGCGGAGTAGAAGCAGGCTCGCGTGGAATGGTGCTCACAGATGCTACTGAAGTACGACCACGGACATTCTAATGCTGTTTATGACATTGTCACAGGAGACGAAACGTGGATTTATTGTGAATGGGTGTTTGAAAATGAGAACAGGCCAACAAAAGTGAGGCAGGCGAGAAACGTTGGTAAAAAATGATCGCGTTTTTTTTCTCAACTACGGGTCCCATCTGCACAATTCCACTTGAAGATCAAAAGAGTGTTAATGCCGAGTGGTATTCTACCATTTGTTTACCCAGGGTGTTATTAAAAGTTCGCGAAAGACGACCAAAAAGTCCGCGTTCTCCTACATCATGACAACGCTTCTTCACACACGGCCAACAAAACAAAGTCATTTTTAACTTCCGAAAAAGTACAACTCGTTACCCATCCTGCGCATAGCCCCGACCTAGCACCCTGTGATTTCTGTATTTTCCCCAAAATCAAAGATTTGATGAGAGGTTTCACTTTTACCAACTCCGAAGAGGCAGTGATAGCGTTCAATCAGCACGTAGAAAACATGCCTTCAGATCTGTGGTCCTTCTGTTTTAAAAAATGGTTCGATCGCATGAAAAAATGTTTAAAATGTAAAGAAGAGTATTTTGAAAAGCAATAAACATAATATTTTGGTTATAACATGTTGTTTTTTTAAGTTACGCAAAACTTATAGTGTGACCTACGTATATGTATGTTCATGCATACAAATGTTTGGCTTGCGCAGGAATCGAACCCAACTCGCCTTTTTGTTAAAGTAGACATTGCCACCCATTCGATCACTGGACTCGTCCTGTAATGTTTACATAAAACTCCAATTATTTCAAGTTTTACGTTTCCCTTCGCCCCGTGCTCATTAATCATCTGGGAAGTTTGTGAAGCGAAAAATCTGAAATAATTACAGTTGATAAAATATAAATAGATAGACAGATAGAATAGGCTGATTTGCGTAAAAATGGTCACGGATTTTTTTTTACAAATAGTAAAAATGAAAATTGAAAACTTATTATGCAACAAGGCCTTATTTCTAAAAGCTTTTCAAGACAAACTTGAGGTCACGAATTGGCGTACAGAGAAGGTAGGGTTAGTAAGGAAGGAAAATTTATTCTTGTTACATATATAGATAGGTATATATATTTTTATATTTATTATATATATATATATACTAAAAACAATACATATAATAATAATAAATAAATAAATATATAAAATACATACATATAATATACAAACATATGTACATTTATTTAGACTTAGGTAACGTCGTAGTCCGCCGCGTGGCCAACCAGCAGGGGCTGGCGGTGTCAGACGCGGTGCACCGTGCGTTCCCGATCAAATCTTCCTCTAGACTGACTTGTTTTCTCGTCGTTCGTCTATTCAACATCTTTAATTTTAAATATTTGAATTTACAAATTAATTTTTCCTACCTATTTTGACAATTGACATTTCATAGAGTTAAGAGAGACAATAAAAAAGGTTGTATATATTACACACCTCACAGAAATCCAGTCAGATAACAACTTGCTAGAGGGTTGTTGTGTTCCTGCGTGTAAGTGGGGTCACCAGTAAGCTAAGGCGTAGCTGTGTTAGCAGCAGAGGAGACATCGCGCAAGTGATACTTAACGTCCATAACGTCCATAGGTTACGGTAATTGCTTTACATCAAGTGGGCTGTATGCTTGTATGTCTTACGACGTTGTATAAAAATATATGTATACTTCTGTCCTCTTAAAAAGCACGACATTTGGCTAAGTGTCGAGTCGTCGATTAATAGGAAGTCTTTTAATGGTTCCATAACCATTCAGTAAGTCTAAATAAGCCGGGATTGCTTCAAAGTGTACATATACTAGAATACATTTTCCATACAGCGGAGATATAGAAAGCATCTTAGTTTACCTCTACGGTAGTGTTTAGTATCGAGCGTGTGTTGACTCGCCTCCAATATTGACTGTAGTCCTGCGCTCCGTGATTCACACTTCTGTACAAACACTCCTGTTGTGATACCCCACTAAGCACAACAAAACTATTTTTTGGGCGAAAATGTTTTCGGCAAGTTAGGTTCCGTCCAAGTTTGCACTGAAACGATCACAACGTATTTTTCCATGCAACATCGGAACAGCAAATCCTTGAAAGCTTAAGGAATGCTTTGAGAAGCACACGGTGGATTTTGAAGCGGTAGAGGATGTATGGATCATGTTTTTTCACTCCGCAACATCGTAGAGATGCATTTGTCTATAGACCAGAGGGTATTTTTGCAGTTTTGTGGATCTTGAAAAAGCATTTGAATGGGTCGTGCGAAAGAATCCCTAGAATATTTTGCCCAGATATGGGGTTGACAGTGCCCTGCTTCGTGCTGTGCAATCCATGTATGAAAAGACGGTAGCTTGTCACCCTGTGTTGATGCCAATATTGGTGTCAGACAGAGATGCTGCTGTCGCCTCGGCTATTCATTCTATATCTGGACAGTTGTCTTCACAGAAAATGAAATATGAATGTGAGAATGCGAATGGGTGACTCAGTGGTCAACTGTCTGTATTATGCAGACGACGCGGTAGCAGAATCATCATCCGAACTGCAAACACTAGTTACAGTAATGAACGATGAAGAGAGGCTTACAATTGAATGCGAAGAAAAACAAGATAAATGATATTTGAAAGAGAGAAAGCCTGAACGAACACTAGGATTACGGTTGAGGATGTAGTGTTGGAGCAAGTGGATGAGATTGTATATATTGGAAGCATTTTTAGCAGCGATAGAAGGTACACTGCTGATGTGGAGAGACAAGTGAGTGAGTACCACAGTACCTTTTACTCTCAGAATATCTTACAGCACGACATCCATTCAATACCCACATATAAGTGAGATCCTGGCAAGATCCTTAAGTATAGCCCAATCATATTATTATTTTACGTCGTCACATATTATTTACAAGCCTCTTCTTAGCTAAAATTTATTTTCAGGAACACCGTTCCTATATGAATTCTATATGTTTGTCTGTGCGTTTGTCTGTCGCTTTTTTTCGAATATTCGATCTCTTAAGGAACATGGTCAAAATGACCGACAAATTAAAAAAAAAATTGAATTGTTATATAATTGACGAGCCAGGTGTTCCTCTGGCAATGCAATCTTATCATTCATTCGCATTCTCAACTGGTTTAAATTAGAAGAGGCATGCTCCGTTGGTCCGGACATGTAGAGAGAATGCAGAAGAAAAGAATTACGAAACAGATATACAACACGAAAGTAGTTAGATGTAGGAGCCGAGGAAGGTCAAGACTTACCTACCATGACCAAATTGATCGTGTTTTATCAGAAGGTGATGCCAGGAGTCTTAGAAACCGGCGAGCGTGCATGAGAAGAACAATGAACGCTAAAGAAGTGAGTGAGGTGTGTAAGGATCGAGTCACGCAACGCTCGGTCCTCTCTGCCTACCCCGCAAGGGATTTGGCGTGTAGTTATAGACAGATAGAAATGTTATTTGACGTCCAATGCGTATTCGTAAGCATGATCTTACGTAATCAGGCGTTAATAGAGAAATGTATATTGGAAGGTTATAGACAAGAGAGAGATAGTGAGCTTTTACAAGATTGTTGTCCAAGATGTATAATGTAGACCACTTTTAAGCACTATAGATTGTTAATAGCAGAACATTCCAGAGACTCATAGCTTGTACCGATAAAACGTAGAATAATAATTGGTAGACCGCTGGCGTAGTGAGCTGAAGCGATAGGGTAAGCTACGACCATGTACTCCAGCATTAATTGTATATGTGTATGTCGATGAAGGGATTTTAGAAAAAGAACTTTATATAAAGGGGAAAACAATATGTAAATCACTAAATAGGTAAATGAAAACGCAAATATACAAACAAGGGGATAGAAAGTACATGGATCCGAAAACTTTTGAGATGCACGGAAAGTTTGGAACAATATACAAGTGGTTTATTTGTTCAGTAAAGTATTGTTTTCTTGAAATAACGAGGATTTTCGATAACTTCTTGGAGTAGTCTTCAACTTCAAATTCGCAATAAATTCAAAAACTTGATTTACTACGATAAACAAAGAGTGTTTATTTATTTATATATTAATAGATTCAGGCGTTATTTTGCGAAAGTCAAATTTACATGCAATTTGACGGAACCTGCTTTGTGTGCTTCCGCCACCAATTAGTTCATGTGGTCTAGCGCCGACCGGTACCCACCCACTACTGTTAATTGATGCAACATGCCGAATCATGCAACAACTCAATAACTTGTAGCATGTTATTCTTACGATTAACATCTACAACGCCTGATGATGCCTCGTGGAGAGGCGAAACACGTGTCGCAGCGACGATCAGGCCAGTCGTGGCAGCGACGGTGGTAGTGGGGGCATGCGGATTCTGTTCCAGATGGTGGACGACCGCAGCAGCCGAGACTACCGGAGCAGCCATGGCAGCGTCGGCATGTTGCATTTACTAACAGTAGTAGGTGGATGTCGGCCGGCGCTAGGCCGCATGAACTAATTGGCGGCGGAAGCACACAAAGCAGGTTAGATCAAATTGCATTACTTATATATGTGAAACGTGCGGAGTACGTTTGTGTAGAAAGTCGTTACGGGAGTTCTTAACTGGAATACAATTATAGAATTTGAAAACGTGCAAATCAAGAATACCTCTCATTGGAAAGAAATTCCTGCTCACTGTCTCAGTTGTACAGGATTTTATACAGAACGCAAACCTAACGCTAACGCTAAGCTTGCATGCCATCAGGTCTTCTGTAAATTGGTTACCGTAGCCTATGAACGCTTACCATACATTAAGTATCACTCGCGCGATGCAACCTCTACCTCTAACTTCTTAGAAGCTTGCTAGTGACCTTACCCACACGAAGGAACAAAACAACCCGGTAGGGTGTTATTATTTGTCTGTGGTTTTCCGTGAGGTGGAGGTACTTCCCCAGACAGACTGCTTTAATGGGCCCTCCCACTCTTAACTTAAAACAATTGTAACCTTTAAATAGTTGCTAATACTGCAACTCTTTAAAAGCTTACTGGTGACCTCGCTCACACGCTGAAACACAACAATTGGGGGAAGTTAATATTTGACTGCAGTTTTGGTGAGGTGGACGTACTTTCCCAGACGGGCTGCTTTGATGCGCCGTACATCTCAGGTTCAGATCTATGAATGTGAGCCCGTACCCATCACGATATCGAAATTAAGTAGTCAACGAGATCCCTCCATGTGCACCTGCGAATGGAATCGGTATGATTGTAGACAGCATCACAAATGCCGCCGGATGTTTGTTTGGCCCGGATTTGCGTCCGGTGGCCGGCGCAGGCCCGGCGTGTTTGCGCCGCGCTCGGCACATGCCGCTGTCCACACAAAGATTTTGGCTGCTAACATGGACACAGCAATTAGGTCTTGTGATCTCAGTGACCATATGTGATTACGAAAAGGCAGTTTTACTTTTTTATACAAGATGGGACAGCAAAGTATACGGCCTACCTGATGTTGTCACCACAGTCTCTGGACGCTCGCAATAGATGGATCACTCACGTTTTCCACCCCCGCTGCTAACAAAGCGTTTTGATGAGTCCGAAATCGGAGTGATTAGCAATGAGAAGTTTAACACCGAGGCTCGTGGGTTCGATTCCCACACAAATAACTATTTGTGTGCTTTAAAATATCTCTGGGCTTTAACTTTCTTAGAAACAATCATAACAGACAGTGCACCAAAGCAGTCCGACTGAGGAAGTACCTCCACGCAGGTGGAGCCGCGGACAGTAACTAGTAATTTATAGTTGTATAACTTTCACAGCTAATAAATAAAACTAGTGACCGGAAATCTACCAAAAGTCATTAAATTTTTAAGTTTGAACGTTTCAATAACTAGTACATAAAGCAACAAATAAATATACATTCAGTAAGACTACAGACAAATATTACTAAAGACCCATTATATTAATCTCTTCTCAGTTTGACCACAGACTTACTTTAAACAAAAGTATTTTTGATATTCTGTAAGACTATAGACAAATAATATTATAGACCAATAATAATAATCTATTCTCAGTTTGACCACAGACTTTAACAATAAACAAAAGAGTAGGTATTATATTTGGATACATACGTATTTTTGTGTCAAAATGCATGGCAGTGTGTGTAATGTTTTTTTTTTATTAATTTAATGTATTTTGCAAGCATTATTATAAAAAAATTTAGCTTTCTGCACTTCTCCATATAATCCTCCGTCCGCGTAATTTTCGTAAAAAGACATATGACTGACATCATTGTGATATTTATGAACAATACCATAAAGGCGTCCAATGCAAATCAGTCGCTGGCTTGTGACGTCTTATTTCACAATCCAGTGCTTACCATGCATAGTTACGTGAGGTAATTCTCTTATAAGTGACTGCATACAGGGCACGTAGCGTCAGCAAAATGCTCACCTTACGCTTACACGACTGCCCGCATCGGCCGAATTTGAATAACAAAGGCGGTGGCATGCACGTGAATAATTAACTGAGCGAATTAGTTCGCCGCTGCCGAGACACTGGCAGACGCTGCTGCGCCGGTGAGGGTTGCCAGCCTCCGGTGTCTTTTTAGGATGGCGGTATTTTTTATTTACATATATGTCGCATCCGGTCATGAGTATGGATGTTTAAAACGAAACGATAGCGCGCGAACCGTGGCGCGCTTTGACAGAATCAAGAGGTCGTCACTGGGAGAAAGGGAGAGTTAGTGCAAACTGCGGCAAGTGACGACGTCTTGGGACTGTCCTCTCGTTTCGTATTTTCCTGAACATTGATTACAAGTGTTGATTTAAAATTATAGTGTGATACGAATTGAATTGTATTTCTCATTTCACAACTACCCACCATACGCCCGCATAATATCGGATAGACCGAAAAATCATTCTAATACAACATATATATATATATACTGATGTAAGACTCATTTTGTAAAAAGAGTGATACTCATAGCATAAATACTAGATATAAGCATAATCTTGTGTTACATGCAAGCCATCTCCACAAAATAAGTAATTCTTTTATGGGGCAATGTATACGGTTCTATAACAAACTTCCCAGCAATATAAGAGAATTGTCAATTAACAAATTTAAAACTACTATTAAAGCCAAATTGTGTAGCAGGGCTATTATAAAGTATCTGACTATATTAATGATAAAAATGCCTGGGAGTGAGTCGATCCAATTATAATGTAATTAATAAAATATGTAAATTTGTTTGGACACCAAAAGAGGGATGCCTGAGTTTTTGGCAGTATTTTTATCAGTGCTCACCTAGTCATAAACTGCACGGTAGGGAAAAAAATTGTGACGATTCCAAACAAATGTAGCCATTTTTACGGAATAAAAAGATTTTGACTTTGACTTTGAAACACCTGTTGGCGTGCCTTGACAGTAAAATCGACCTCTATGCCGCCACTCTCGACTCCCACGCGTGTGTGCATGCGCATTCTACACACTCCGTTGCTTCTCTGCATGAGCTGTTTACTATATCTATCCGATGGATTTAGATTTTTATTAGATTTTCTTAAGAGCAGTGATAGCCCAGTGGATAAGGGATCGGTCTACTGATCACCTGGTCCCCGGTTCCAATCCTGGCGGGGACATGAGGGGATTGGAAGCGGCATGTACAGAGGACTCCTGTAGAGAACTGGCCAGGTGTAAGAGCTGGCGACGCACTTGGACGCATATATATAGTACATGTAAATATTTTCGAATACTATGCTGCTTGCATATGTTGCTCAGCCAAGTGCGAGGCTCGACCAGTTTTAACGTCCTCGAAACAGTGAACGGGGTCGAACAGGAAACATCTAGGGCTGCATGCCAGGCACTAGCGCTGATGGAAGTTGACAACCATTAGGATTCAACGACTAGGATAGCTATTTTTGTAGAGAGATTGTTTATGTGATGCTTAAATTGATAAATTAAAACATGTATCACTTTTATTCCGGGCAAATGAACGTTTCCTGTGGAAATAGATCTAGCGTAGACAATTATAGAATTCATAGAGTCCAAATGTCTTAGAGGCGTTCGTACTAATAAGAATGTAAAAGTGTATATATTTGTCGGTTTGTCCTTTTTTCAAATCAAAACGGAGCGACGGTTTGATGTGTTTTTGCATGGAGATTTATTTTGTATGGAGGGCCCGACAGTGAGATATGCTACTTTTTACCGCGGCAAAATATCTTACTCCCACAGGAAAACACGCTTTGTTTCCCTTTGACCGCGCGGGCGAAGCCGCAGGTAACAGCTAGTATTTTACATTAGGAATAACACCTGTTAACCATATTAATTTCACTTTGCAAATATTGCTTGATACCAACACTTGCATAACTGCAAAAAAATAAATGAATTTCTTTAAAACGATTTATCAGATGTCAAAATTATTTACCAGAATACGATTACATTGCAGAAAAGGTGCAGTTTGTCAACAGAATAGCGAGTCATTTACTGCAACGCTGCTGCAACTTCGCTGCTGTCAGAGCGCTTAACAGAATAAGAAATTGGAAAGGAACGTCAAAATGTATTCGCCATTGGAAATATATTTTGACAAGCAATTACGGTTTTTTAAATGAAAACTTCTTTTCGTACATTGGGAACTTTTAGAATTGGGATAAAGCACTAAATTCGCAGGACCGCCTCGCCCTGATATAGATGTGTGTGAAAAATTACCTTGTTGTAGTTATATTTTTTTAATTGATATGTATTAATAAATTTGTTTGTATTTTATAGATAATCTTTTTTTTTGAGTGCTCGAATGAATGGGTTTATCTATCTCGAGTTTCTCCGTGCTTCGTAGGGCACGTTAAGCCGTCGTTTCCGGCTGTTGTTGATAGATGACAGTCGTTAAGCTAAGTCAGTGGCCCTCGGGCGGCTCGAAAATACTGGTCTCCGCCAATCCGCATTTGAGCAGCGTGGTGGAGTATGCTCTGACCCCCTTCAGTTGAAGGGAAGGAACCCGTATCCCTGCAGTGCAATGAGTAAGGGTTGATGTGGTATTAATTTGTGGTATTAATGTGAAATAATGCAATAAATAAAATTTTATATTAATGCGTTGATAAAAATAAATTAATTAATTAAAAATATATTTTTTTAACAATCCTGAAATAATAATATGTCGTAAGAAAATAATAAAGTTTGTGATGCCAAGAAGTTTTCACTTCTGACGTGCAATCCTACGACTAGCAGACTTTTTTAGTAGAATTAGATTACTGATTGTAAGTAATAATAGTTTCTTAAACGTGCTGCGTTGCGATAATAGAAAAAAATCCAAACATGTGCCTAAATCCGAAAATACGCATTTTATGGTTTTCCCACACCAGAACCAGGAGCAGAAATATTAACTTCTTCTTCTTCGCATTATCCGGTTTCTAAACCATAAGGATTGACGGGGTCCGCTACCTAAGCCAAAGGATTTGGCGAAGACACTGATTTTTACATAGAGCGACTACCGTCAGACTTCCACAATCCGCAGGGAAAACTAGATCTTTATTAGGTTATGTTACACGTCTTTTGAAATATAATTTCTTTCTCACGATGTCTTTCTTCACTGCCGAGCAATTGATAAATATGTACATGAAAATACGAATTTAGTGGTACACGCCCCCGCCAGGAACGAACCGGGAACTAGTTGGTAATAGGCCACTTGCTTGTCCACTGGGCTATCACGGACGAGAAAAATGATATCAGGTGAAAAGTTTAATAGAACTAGAAGTGTACGTGTGCGGCCATTATAAATAAACAAGTTCGCAACACGCGACGCTGACTTCAGTAATACTGGATGTTTGGAACGTTCCAGAATGTCGTACATGGGGAAATGGAAAGATAAAATATGCGAAGACGACGCTAACCGTGCCGTGTCGTGTCGTGTCGGGTGATATTTATGGCGGATGGAAATTCATTCCGATTTAAAATAACGCCTGAATGAATGCCGCTTTGATGTTCCGATGCGCAGTTCATCTCGCACTGAGTGTAGGTGCGCAATTTATTTCTGTACGTGACGAGTGATCGCCGAAGCTACTGAGAGAAGATTTATTTTTGTCATTATTTATCTAAAATAAGAAGAGGCATGCTCCGATGGTTCGGGCATGCAGAAAGAATGCAAGATGAAAGAATGACGAAGCAGATATACAATGCAAAAGTGGAAGGATGTAGGAGCCGGGGAAGGCCAAGACTTATCTACCATCATCAAATTGGTCGTGTTCTATCAGAAGGTGATGTCAGGAGCCCTAGAAATCGGCGAGCGTGCATGAGAAGAGCAATGAATGTTAAAGAAGCGAGTGAAATATGTAAGGATCGAGTCACATGGCGCTCGGTTCTCTCTGTCTACCCCGCAAGGGATTTGGCGTGAAGTTATAGATAGATAGATAGATTATTTATCTATCCATCTTATGATAAAACAACACCGATTTGTCATGATAGGTGAGTCTTTGGCTGTCCTCGGCTCCTATATGTTTCCACTTTTACATTCATAGCTCTTCTCTCGCCGCTTCCTTGAACTCCAGACATAACGTCCGGATAAAACACAACTTATTTATTCGTGGTAGTGAGTCCTTTCTCGCTTGCTAAATCCATCCACTACTGCGTTGTAATCGAATGAACAAAACATGCAGCGTTTCGGATATAACCAGCGCTGCCGTGAGAGCGATAGGGTCGTCACTTTTAAATTCTCAATAAGTAGCGCGATTCTAGTAAAAAACTGCAGTAGCCGTTGGGCGGCTTGGGCTCCGTCTAACCGCATTTGAGCAGCATACCGGAGTCGAGGAGGAGGCAGGTCTAAGCTTCTTCGGGTGAAAGTAAATCGGTACCCATACAGTGCCATAAACTTTAGATTGGGTGGGACGTACGTGTATGCTTTTCTAAGTTCTATAAAAAATGTGAGATCTAACTAAATGTCCGCGAGGAAAAATGATAAATAAACAATTTAATGTTTTCCAACTAAGTTCTATAAAATTACTTTTTTTATAGGAAACAATCGTGAATTTACTAATTAAAAAAATACATATTCAACTAATTGGCCGTTACATCGATAAACTTATTCTATTTTAATGGAAATTCGTTGATGACTGCTATAGAAATCTCGGTGTCCGGAAACGATAAAGTAGTAGGTACTTTATTGTTAATGAAAGGCGTTTTCACCGCTTCGTCTGAGTTAAACCTATTCTGTAAAAAAATATCATAGTACAAAAACCAAAACCATTTTGACATTACTATGACAGTTATTAGCTTTTTATGCATGTAATTTATTGTACGCCTGGAAAGGTATGATTTGGTGAAACAAATCACTTTATTTAAGAACTCATTGTACCCAAATTAATACAATAAAGAATTCTTATCTTCTTCTTATCTTCTAAAAAACACACTTTCTTGGAGTATATTGAATTTAGATCGACATCATTTATGGTGTTCTCGATAAGTTTTCATTTGATACTCACATCGAGGGAGTGTATCAAAAATAATTAGTCCGCCATCTTCGGGAGTTCGTCATTTTGGATTTAGAATGACGTCACTTAGAATCATGCATTGTCATGAACTAAACGTGTATGCAAATTTTTATCTCAACCGTAAACCGGTAAAACCAGGAGTGCACATTTAACTTCTAAGAGTTTTTTACAAGTTACAGGTGAAGTTAATATAAGCGTAAAAATAAAGTAAAAGTTAAAAAAAACTGAAATAAAAAATTACCTCCTCTACGAAAAATTGGCAATCAGTGAAGCGAGAAGTGCACAACTAGAAATAACCCGATGCTAGAATATCTATTTAATGATAACTTCACACCACATCCCTTGTGGGGTAGGCAGAGAGAACCGAGCGCCACGTGACTCGTTCCTTACAGACCTCACTCGCTTCTTTAACATTAATTGCTCTTCTCATGCACGCTCATCGGTTTCTAGGACTCCTGACATCACCTTCTCATAAAACACTATCAATTTGGTCGTGGTATCTTGATGAATAAGTATAGGTATTTTAAAAAATATCTCACATGAAATGAAGGAGTTTGGAGCGTTCTGGACAAGGCATAACTTCCACAATACAGTGTAACACACCGATTGCCTTCCATTTGCGTCCAGAGATCTCATTATATGATAAAGTCGAAGTGTGGTCAATGATAACCAAATTATGGAGATAGAGAAGTCAGGCTCGAAAACATGTACTTATTTATATTTTTTCTACTACTTTGAACAACATAAGAAAATACATGCTCCGTTGGTTCGGATATGTAAAAAGAATGCAGCATAAAGGAAATACGAAACAGATAATGCAAAAGCCGAGGAAGACCAAGACTAACTTACCATGATCACATTGATCGTGTTATAATAGAAGGTGATGTCAGGAGCACTGGAAACCGCATGAAAAGAGCTATTATTATTGAAGAAGCGAGTGAGGTGTGTAAGGCCCGTGTCTCACGGTGCTCGTTTCTCTCTGCCTACCCCGCAAGAGACCTCCCGTGAAGATACATATAAATACATTTAATAGTTTCGAAAATCAAATTTTCTGGATCGCCTCATTTCAGCCCATATTCGTCCGCTGCTGGTCGGAGGTCTCTAGAGAGCCACTCGCCTGATCCTCAGCCCTATCCATCGACTGGCCCTCGGATTAGTTCGATTTTATTTGAAATTTCATCTCGTACTCAGGAGCAGTGACAGTCTAGTGCCCGGTTCGAATCCTGTCATGTACCATTTCGTGTTTTCGGATTTATGTACACATTTATATACATATATATCTCTTGCTTTTGACAAAAAAAAGTGCTTGTTTCATCAGGTCGACCGTACATGTGGTTGTATAAAAGGCCGACGTCGTATAAAAAAACTCACTCAAGAATAAACAGCTCCAGTCTTATGTGGTGCAGGTAAGATTTTTTCCGATTATTTACTTTTGGTATATTATAAAGAATTGTTCATCAAACTAAAATCAACTTGGGGTCAACGTTAAAGTTAATTTCGATAGCTAATGAAACACAAAGTAGACATTTCAAAAATAAATGACACCTTCATTGAAACTTTCACTGACTTAGCTTAACGACTTTCATATATCAACAACGGCTGAAACCGACGGCTTACATATCGCCCGAACACGGAGAAGGTAAACCCACTCAACAAACGCAAGTGAAGCAACGTCAACCGTATCCTGTCTAGGCCGCTGTTGCTTAATCTGCGTCGTAGTGCATTGCAATGCGCATAATATTACTCGTATATTCAAAATGATTCAAACGGCGGACGAGTGAAATAATAAACTATGTAACAAGGTGAGGTCGAGGTGAACTTCTGTACAAGCTCCCCAATGATTTCGATTTGCGGAATCGCAAAGTTAAAATTGCGCCGCCCGCCCGCCCCGCGCCGCCCGCCCGTCGCCCGCCCGCCCGACTTGCTATGGTAATAGTTTTACTTTTTCTCGCGATTTCCCAACTTATTTTATAATGTCGCAGTCCATAAAAGGAAATTTTGCGAAACATTTTCAAAGTTTCAAGGAAATTGCGCGGATAAGTGGCAGCGGGTGCTGCAACGAATTTAAATGAACACATATGGCAAGCATTTATAAAGCGATTTTATATTTTTGATCGATTTCACAAAGAATATGATCCTCCATG
The DNA here is from genome assembly GCA_947507595.1 of Pyralis farinalis. Taxonomy (NCBI): domain Eukaryota; kingdom Metazoa; phylum Arthropoda; class Insecta; order Lepidoptera; family Pyralidae; genus Pyralis; species Pyralis farinalis. The sequence continues at coordinate 1,935,375 of OX382274.1, forward strand.
CTTCTATCTAATATGTTACGATATATTTTTTTGTACCGAACGTCGGTTTTAAAGCATTTGAGCCACCTGATGAATTTTTATACAACATCGTGAGACATACAAGTATATGGTCTACCTGATGTAAAGCGGTTACCACAGCCTATGATCGCTTCACCTCACTCACATGCAGAAATACAACAACCCTCTAAGGAGTTGTTATTTGCGGTGGCTAGGTGGAGCTGTGAAGTTCTCTGTCGCCCGTGGCTGGACTGTGCAGTATGGGGAGGGAAGTTTGGAAATAGATAGTATAGTTTCACCGGCGTTGAAAAAGGGGCGAAAATTAAAATTTTAGACAATAAAAGATGATGTATGAAAGAATAAACTGAGGAATAAAAGAGTATGATGCATGAATGTGTGTATTTATATTTTATTATAAACATTTTTTAAAAATTGTGTGTGAAAATTTTCTATTGCTATTAACAGTGCCTTGCCCACGGCAGGAGTATACGACTAAAAAAAATAAAACGCTTAAGTACGGAAGCTAGAGCTGGGTTTAGCAGAGAGAGCATGAAAATATAATAGTGGGTATGGAGCCGTCGGCCATATTCAAGACTCTTCAAAGGATTGGTATCAGCCGTATGTTAGTATATCATACCATCGACAGATATATCAACACCTACTCTGTTGAAGTTCATAAAAGATCGGACACAACCGGGTGCTGTTAGAACTGCAAAGGCAGTTAATGCTGTTAAAGCCAGGCTTCGCAGAAACTTCATTAGGAAAAAAAAATTATCGTGAAAAATAAAGATTCCCGCTAGGACGCTGCCGTGTGTAATAAAACAACATCTGAAGCTCGGTGCCTATCGTCGATATACAGAACATACCCTAAATCAATCCCCAGAGTTGAAGAGAGTGGATCTGCTGACACAAGTACCCTTAGAATCGTACTGGTGACTCGCAGGAACACAATAACTCTCCAAGGAGCTATTTGGCTATGGTTTTCTGTGAGGTGGAGTTACATCCCCAGACAGGCTCATTTGTTACATAGCAGTTAGTACCACATGTAGGAGAGATTGGCTTTAACTCTAGAGACATGGAGACTAGTCTAACACGCTGCTCAAGCAGCTCTCTTTCTCTCAGTTGACTGCGGGTTGCCGAAGACCAGTGTTTTCAAGCCCGAAGAACTCGGCTTAACTACTATCGTCTATCGGTAATAATCGGGACCGGTGGCTTAACGTGCCCTCCAAAACTCAGAGAAGATTAAAATAGATAAATCCATCCATAAGCAGGCTGCGGTCGACGCTAACGAGCTCTCAGTTAGTAAGAAACTTAAACGCAAACATTAAAATATATAAGAAAATCCCTACCTCATACATTAATACAAATAGAAAACCACAGCGAGAACTGTTACTCTGCTACACTGAACGATTTATACGAACACGGTTGTATCGCTAAGAACTCATTAGCATTGCTAATGCCGTTCATATGCCGCTGCGAGAATTTGAGAATACATTGCGGCTAAGCAATATAATGTATTTAAACACGCGAAATGGAAGCTAAATGTAGTTTTATTACCATTTAGTGTCAAATCTAGAATGTTCGCAGGCCGTGATTGGAAAGTACTCATTAAAGGGAGTGAAATGTATTTAGGGTACATGTATGTATGGATGTAGAAGAGATTATTTTATTTGTATGTATGTATATCTTGACGCCAGATCCCTTGCGGTTTAGGCAGAGGGAAGCGAGCGTCATACGACACGACCCTTACACACTTTACTCGCTTCTTTAACATTCATAGTTCTTTACATGCACGCTTGTTGGTTCCTAGGGCTCCTGACATCACCTTCTGATAAAACACGACCAATTTGGTCATGGTAGGTTATTTTTGCTCTTCCTCGGCTTCTACATCTTCCGTACTTAAGCGTTTTTAGGGTTCCGTACCCAAAGGGTAAAACGGAACCCTATTACTGAGGCTCCGCTGTCCGTCCGTCCGTCCGTCCGTCCGTCCGTCCGTCCGTCCGTCTGTCCACCAGGCTGTATCTCATGAACCGTGATAGTTAGATAGTTGAAATTTTCACAGATGATGTATTTCTGTTGCCGCTATAACAACAAATATTAAAAAATAAAATATAATAAATATTTAAGGGGGCTCCCATACAATAAACGTGATTTTTTTGCTCATTTTTGCTCGATATTGATAACGGCAACAGGTAGACACTTGAAATATTCACAAAATATTTAATTATATATTCACTTTAAGAATAAATAATTAAATTAAAATAAAACAAATATTTAAGGGGGGCTCCCATACAACAAACTTGATTTTTTTGCCATTTTTATAGATTATGGTACGGAACCCTTCGTGTGCGAGTCCGACTCGCACACTCGCACCGATTTTTATTTATTTCAAATTTACGAGACAATATAACAACTGTAAATTATTTGCTCTTCTGTAGCTCTTAAAATCTCAATGGCGTAGGTGTGCTTGTCATTCTAACCGAACACGCAGGTTAAGCAACCTTCTCCATATTTCTGAGAGCATGTTAAGCCGTCGGTCCCGGCTATTGTCGATAGATGACAGTTGTTAATGTAAGTCAGTGGCCTTCGGGCGGCTTGAAAACACTAGCCTCTGCCGATAGCAGCTGAGCTGCGTGGAGTATGCTCTAAACTTCTTCGGTTGAAAAGAGACCCATATCCGTGCAGCGGGATGAGTTGGAATTGGTGTAGAGTATTGTAGCTTTTCTGTACAGACAAAACCGAAATGTAAAGTAACACGCCTGGGTCTCTATTCCTTTTTCTATCTGAACACATAGGCTAGGGTTTACCCGCTTACAAGGGCCGTCCATCTTTTTACTTGTTTGGCTACAAAATTCAGGATCATTCCACTACGCGCCGCATAGCTACACTAGTGAAGTACCATTTCGTAAATAAAATGTATGCTAAATTATTTGTTCCTCAGTTGTTTTAATACAGCGGCAATGTTCGCGTCCGCGCCGTGTTTTGGCCCAAAAAGGCTGTTTCTGTTGTCAGTACAAATCCAATTTTGATTAAAACTTTACGAAAGAGGGCAGTCCGCCGATTAATTTAACTTTTTTCGCCGCCAGTGTCCGTGTTTTGCCCTATTTTCGCCGGCCGGGCGGAACGCGATTGTGAAAAAAGTACGACTAGTGGTCTGCCGCGGTGACACTCGATTTAGCCGGAATTCTGTTTAGCTGAATATAGTGGTTGAAAAAGTGCGACGAAGATGTATGTTGTTCGCACTTTTTGTTTTTTCTTTGAATATTTATGTCGACAAAAGTATTTGCGTACAAAAGTGGGTTGAATATCTGGGCGCGTAGTACATCTGTATGCAAATCGTATACGTAACTATTTAGTATATAAATTGAATACGTAACTATATCTTTTAACGATATAAAAATAAAGTTTTTTAATACGTCGTTTTTCATACAAGCATACGGCCCTCTTGATGTTAAGCGGTTATGCCTATGAACGCTAGCAATACATTAAGTATCACTCGCGCCATGCCACTTCTGATGCTTACACAGTAATTCCTTAGGAGCTTACTCGTAACCTTATTCACACACAAGAACGGCAGGAACTTCACTCGTCACTTGTGTCATTCTAGTGCTCATGTAAAGAGAAACATTTTAAAATAAGCCGAGTTATTTGAAAATATAAAAGCGAATACTGTTTGTTCGTTGTTATGTCCACAATACATTGAATATCATTTTGTTTGCAAAAATATTCCAATATTTCACAGTGCCTTTATGTCTGTTTGTCGAGCTCCTAACGTGTTCGCGGAAGGGCACCAATATTATTCCCCTAAAGTGTTTACGATATGGTTTTTCTGTCCATTAAATAAATTGAACGAATGGGAGTTTTCAATTCTGATGCAAACAGTTTATTTAGGCGGTTAATTTGAACTGTACGTTACGAAAAGATTGCCGAATGAACGTGGTTTATAACGTTGTCGCATCCGTACGTAATTTTGTAAACATACAGCCGAATTTTGACCACTGTTAAATATAGTTGCCTCATTAATTGATTGCTGTACTGTTTCTGATGCTATTTCTATCAATATCCATATCCTTTTTTATACTACGTCAGGAGGCATACAAGCATACGGCCCACCTAATGTAAAGTTACGATACGCTTGTAAGACATTAGTATCTTTCGCGCGATGCCACCTCTGTTGCTAACACAGCAACTCCATAGAAGCTTCGTGGTGAACTCACGAAGACGACTGGAATACAATAACCCTTCAGGGGGTTGTTATTCGGTGGCGGTTTTCGGCGAGTAGTTGCCCAGACGAGCTGATTTGATGCGTCCTACCTCTCTTTAAAAAAAATGGGTGCGTGTACTTATGTACGCATCTTTAAAAAAAATGGGTGCGTGTACTTATGTACTTATGTATGTAGAAGTTATACTTCTTTGGCATCATTAAATAAAGAGGTTACCTCTTAATTTTTCATTTTATACCAAGCATTTCCAATTTACTCCAAGGGTTTACATGTGTAGCGCGTAAGTAAAGCGCCATCTGTTACAAAACTGTTCACCTACTTAACGATCACATCTGCTACCTACAAACTTAAAGCACAACAATACAAAAGCATGCTTCGCTATAGTGCTTGAAGAGCAGTTTAGCGGGCAGCTACAAACTGTTACTTTTATGTTACAGTGATACGCGCGCATCTTAAAATTTCACTCTCATCATTTTTTCATAACGCGCCTAACTAAGTATAACTTCAAAAATCCAGACCAGACCCAGTTCGCCAAAATCTAGGAAAGCAATTCCATCTCGGAGAAGACCGCAGCTAAATAACAACTCAAGGTGTTTGTGTTGCGAGTGAGTGAAGTTACCAGTTACCTGCTGAGAAATTCGTATAGACATACGACCTTTATCATCGGCGATTTTGCAACTGCAACGATGCTACATTACATTTTAGCGACATTACGTGTTTGATCGCAGCATCTAAATCACACCATTTAGCGACTAAATAGATGCTACGTTTGTGTTCAACGACTCTATGTGTTTGATCGCAGCATCTAAATCTAGCCATTTATTGACTAAATTGATGCTACGTCTCTGTTCAACGACTCTATGTGTTTTAACGTAGCAGCAAAATCAAACCATTTAGCGACTAAATTGATGCTACGTTTGTGTTCAACGACTCTATGTGTTTGATCGTAGCAGCTAAGTCAAGCCATTTAGCGACTAAATAGATGCTACGTTTGTGTTCAACGACTCTATGTGTTTGATCGCAGCATCTAAATCTAGCCATTTATTGACTAAATTGATGCTACGTCTCTGTTCAACGACTCTATGTGTTTTAACGTAGCAGCAAAATCAAACCATTTAGCGACTAAATTGATGCTACGTTTGTGTTCAACGACTCTATGTGTTTGATCGTAGCAGCTAAGTCAAGCCATTTAGCGACTAAATAGATGCTACATTTATGTTTAACGGCTCTATGTGTTTGATCGTAGCAGCTAAGTCAAGCCATTTAGCGACTAAATTGATGCTACGTTTGTGTTCAACGACTCTATGTGTTTGATCGTAGCAGCTAAGTCAAGCCATTTATCGACTAAATTGATGCTACGTTTGTGTTTAACGGCTCTATGTGTTTGATCGTAGCAGCTAAGTCAAGCCATTTAGCGACTAAATTGATGCTACGTTTATGTTTAACGGCTCTATGTGTTTGATCGTAGCAGCTAAGTCAAGCCATTTAGCGACTAAATTGATGCTACGTTTGTGTTCAACGACTCTATGTGTTTGATCGTAGCAGCTAAAACAAGCCATTTAGCGACTAAATTGATGCTACATGTCTATATAGCGATTCCATGTGTTTGATAGCAACATATGAATCGGGCTATTTAGCGACTACGTCGATGCTTTTACGTATTTTAGAGACTTTGTGTTTTTAGTCGCGGCATCTGAATTTAACAATCTAGTTTAGCGTCGATACGCATTTTAGCAACTTGTAATTGTACCATTTAAATACAACCATTTCGGGACTATTGCGATAATACATAGCATTTCAATAACTTTCTGTGTTGTATCCTGAATCCAGTAATTTAGTTATAACAGCGATGCTGCATTTTAATAACTCTATATCTGATCACAGGATCTGAATATAGCGATTTAGATTTATTAAGACAGTCGTTTTTTATATGCAGTGTTTATCTCTATATTTGACTGTAAAAAAGTCGCAGATCGCTGTTACGAAAAATCGCGCATTGGCGTCGGCCCTTTGACGGGGCTTTCTACCGTCTAGTACTTGCGTGACTTTCTTAAAATCGGTGCCTACATATGAAACGCGTTATGATCCCGGCCTTTGTTTCTGAAATTAGCGTATACACTAATAGAGGCGGTATAAGCTAACCCTTATGTTGGTACGTGACATCCAATAAGGAAATACTTTCTCCAAATAGTTGATTTGTTACTGTTAATTTAGCATCGCACGTACCATGGAAACGTGTTGCTCCCCGGCCGCCACGATATTAGCTGTGAATTATTTGTATTATCTATTATATCGCTGAGGTCTTCGATTTAGTACTATGTATTTGTTTTTGCAATTCGGTTACTGAGTTGCGTAGATACTTCCGTATTTATGGAGACATAGGTATCTGTATTTTTTCCATGTAACTTCTGACAGCATTGGCCGAATATAAGAGTGTATCGTTAAATAAATACGATTAAATCATTACATTAACTTGAGAGTATCAACATTAAGAGAGGTAGGGCGCATTAAACTAGTCCGTCTGGGAAAGTACCTCCACCTCACAGAAAAACCGCAGCCAAATAACAACTCCCTTGCGGGTTGTTGTATTCCTGCGTGTGAGTGAGATCGCCAGTAAGCTCCTAAGTAGTTGTTGAGCTAGCAGTAGATGTGGTATCGCGCGAGTAATACTTAATATATTGTGAGCGCTCATAGGCTACGGTAATCGCTTTCCATCAAGTGGGTCGTATGCTTGTATGCCTCGCGACGTTGTATAAAAAAAGAGATGAGAAATTCATCTGTTCTTCTTTTAACACCGATATTAGAATTGTGCAAGTTATGTTTTTACTAGTATCTTATAAATCTAGAGCATCTTGCCATTTTATTAGTATTTCCAGAATGGTTTTTATTTAGTATTCAAATGTTAAAGTAGCTAAATGTTCTCAATCTTTAGACTGTCGCGTTATCAACAAATGTATTCAACCCACATATTTGCTGTTGCATTTATCGTTCGTAGTTTCGGTAAAGTGTTGACTTAAATTTTAAGTAGCAACGAGCATTAGGTATACCAACTCTATCAGTTCAAAGTTAGATGTTATACGTTCTACAGATGTTGTTTTCCTATCGCATCTGCCCATTGTTGTGGGTCTTGTTGTGGGTCTTGTTGTGGGTCTTGTTGTGGGTCTTGTTGCCTTGATTTTAAATTACTCCAAAAAGCTTCAGTGCGTGGAAAAGTGCTAGGAAACTTTTAGATAACAGGCAATGTGATCTAAACTACTACCGGCCGGCACCCACCCACTACCATTAGTAGGTGCAAGCCGCCGCTGCCTGCTGCTGCTCCGGTCATCTCTGCCTCGGCTGCTGCGGTCGTCTCTGCGAGTGTTCACCATCTGAAATGTGAACCGAATGCACCCGCCACCGTTGCTGCCCTGGCTGCTCCGGTCGTCTCTGCGAGACGTGTTTCGCCTCTCCAAGAGGCATCCTCAGGCGCTGTAGATGTTAGTCATTAGAATAACATGCTATGAAACTTTTAGATAATTCAATTGTTTTAATATTGTGTCATTTATGACACAGTAGAATGGTTTTGACATATCAAGAAATAAGATTACTCCATGCACTCATTTAAACCATAGCCTAGTAACCGACTGGTTCCTTGTAGGAACCCCTTGTATGGATATGTACAGGTTACTACGTAGACTCTAGGAAAAAGACTGCGGATTCATTGCAATCATACTAAATGTATGATTATGTATGCGGATTCGTGTATGTAATTTATTTGATTTCAATTAAAAGATAGTTAACGGGAAACTATTCTGTAATGCACTTTTCCCCAAAGATCTTATTTTTTCATAGCGTTAACCCCTTTTCTAATCGACTAGGATTTGCGATGTCCGCTACCTAAGGCTAAGGGTTTGGCGAGGATACCAATTTTGGTATGGAGCGACTGCTGTCAGACCTCCGCAGCCCAAAGGGAAAACCAGACGTATATTAAGTTAGGTAACACGTCTTTTGAAGTGTAATTTCTTAGACGTGCTACTCATGCTATTTTCCTTCACAGCCAAATAAGTGACGTGAATTTTGTACATATCCAACACTGAACCAAGGACCGTCGGTTCTGCGCACGGTCTTCATCCACTGGGCTTTTTTTTATATATTAGTTCGGCATAGTGGCTCCTCTTTGCCTGGTGGTAAGCTAAAGAGGAACTCAAATCGCAACTGCAACTGACAAAATACTACACAGTATCCTGTCAGTTGACGCTGCCATGCTGACAAGACGCAAGATGCTTCTTCACTCTTTGTTTGAAGGATCCCATATTGTAGGAAGGAGGGAACACATGTGCAGGTAAGGTGTTCCACTTTTTAATGGTACGACAGAAATAGTTCTCAACAGTGAAACGATGACGTCGCAAGCCCACACGTGTGGTTCTATGGCGGAAGAGAGAGGGTGGGATAAGGGATAACAGTCCTTCAGAGCACTAACCATGGTAAAGGCGATAAAACACGCTTAGAGAGCCTATGTCCCTACGGAGTTGAAGAGGTCCTAGGTTTTTGGTGACCAATTCGTTGTCGATTATGCGGATAGCGCGTCGCTGCACCCCATCGAGAGCCTCGAGAAGATACTGTGCAGAGCCGTCCCAGAGATGCGAGCAATCTCCATGCAGGCCCGAACTTGGCCGATGGGCTATCTATCACTAGATCAACTGTAGATTATTCTACTCGACTTCCGTACCCAGACATCTGTAGTCTCGTATACAACGAGACTGACTGAGCTTTAGAAATGCAATTTTCACGATTTGAAAGTCAGGGTTCTCACACTAAACTACTGAACACAACTACGACTTGGTCATAAAATGGCAATACTTAAATTTCGGCGTCCATTGTTCTCTCGAACAATACATCTGATATACAAGCGGGCCGTAATACCGGCTAAACGGTGATATTTATTTGTTCATTACACGGTGCTGAAGCGACCGGTCAATATTAATAAAAGCGGATTACAGTGACGGGCAGATTTAATTAGTGCGGCGACCGCAGCCCGGCCGCACGCGCCACGACACAACATATCAATTTGGGCGAATTATTTATTAAAACCGGTATATATTAGCTTGTCTTTTACATAATCGGTTTTATTGACGGCCATATATATTTAGAGTATTTGAAAGAGAGTGACGGCGTGCGAATCAACGAATCATGCCCATTCTTCTTTAAAAGAGACATGCTCCGTTGATTTTGATATTTAGATGCACAAAGAAAGAATTATGAAACAGATATACAACGCGAACACCCTAATTCTTTTTCTAAAATTAAAATAGCGTATCCTACTAATTATAACATGCGCAATCTGCCGGTGAAAACCTTCTTAAAATCGGGCTAGCCGTTTCGGAGCTTGACCGGAACAAACAAACTGACAAAATTGTTAGCAATGGATTTTCTGGTTTATGTGCATTTATATGCATATAGTAAAAAGCTATTATTTTAACATCACAAACAAACACTTCAATTTTATTTATTTGTATACATAATTACTCAAATGACAAGCGGTAGGGGGCACTGCCTGTGACGCCATTATATATGTTTTTTTATGTTTCCATACATTTTGTTATTTTCTGTATACGGATGATTAATAGATAGATGGTCTGTTGTACAGAATCCAACAGGGAGGTTCTGATATGATAAGAAAATCGAGGGGTGCGGCTTGGTGTTGTAGCTACATATCTATAATTTACATCCAAAATTTAATTACACAACTTGATAGCTAAAAATCAAAGAATTCGCTATGTTGAGTGAGGACAGTGACGAACCGCGCGTGGCGGGGAGGAAAGCGCAGCCATTTTGAGATCATTTCCCGTTACAAAGACGTGTGTCCACGTGTGAAAGGTTCACGTTTCGCTAGATGTTCCTGTCCCCAACTACTACAACTATACCAAATCTTTTAGTGAGTACGCAGCACGCTGCAACAAACCGTTGACTATATACAGAGGTGAGGTGGAGCTGCTTCCCCAGATGAAGAACCAGCCGACTAGTGCTGGTGGGAATCCTGGTGTGAGTGTGTACCACTGACATCATGAGGAAATCCGGACGTGCAAGAAATTATATTTCGAAAAACGTATCGCCTAATCTAACAGAGATCTTATTTTCCCTTTGGATTGTGAAGATCTGAAGGAAGTCGTTCCAAGTAAAAAACCATCAAATCGTTAGTTCGGACGAATCTTCCTTCATTAAAAACTATCTTAATTGTAACATTGACAAATGAAGTGACATTTTATATAATTTGTTATACTGTGTAACGGTATATTTAACAATTTATACAAAAAATTGTATCCTACTGCACTAATTTGAGGACCATTGACTTTATTACTATCTATTATTCAAAATTGCTTCAATAAATTTTGTACATTGTTTTAAATATTATATTATGTAAATTTAGTAATTTATTGTCTAAATGACAAGGCTCACTTTTGAAATGGAAGGGGATCTTGGATCTTAAGAAGGCATTTGATAGGGTTGTGCAAAAGGAACTGTGGTGCATATTACCAAGATATGGGATTGACGGTTCACTACTCCGTGCTGTGCAGTTCACCTATAAGGATTGCTCAGCATGTGTGCGAATAGATGGCAACATGTCACCCTGGTTTGATGTAAATATTGGTATCAAACAGGGTTGCATGTTGTCTGCTAGTCTGTTTATCCTGTATCTCGATACTTGTCTACAGAGAATAAGATCGAAGAATGTAGGATTAGGCATGGGTGACCTAGTGGTGAATTGTCTGCTGTTTGCAGACGATGCTGTCTTAATAGCAGAAACACCATCTGAACTGCAAACACTGGTCACAATGACGAGATTGTATATCTTGGATGCGCTTTCAGCAGCAGACGAAGCAGATATACAATGCAAAAGTGGGAGGATGTAGGAGCCGAGGAAGACCAAGACTTACCTACCATGATCAAATTGGTCGTGTTCTATCAGAAGGTGATGTAGAAGCCCTAGAAACCGGCGAGCGTGCAAGAGAAGATGTTAAAGAAGCGAGTGAGGTGATAATAATGGTAATCGAGTCACGTGGCGCTCGATTCTCTCTGCCTACCCCGCAAGGGATTTGGCGTCGAGTTATAGTTAGGTAGATAAACATACGTTCTCCTTACACTTTCATCTTGGAATTTTTCGATACGCACTCGCCAGTGCCTCCATTTCCTGAAAAGTCCCACAACCCTTATCACCAGATAGTGATCCGTTTCAAGAGTGGGACCTCCAAAGGCTCTTGTATCTATTATAATATTTATCTATATATTAAAATCAATCACACTTTCTTGGTCCTTCCTTCTCCATCTCTAGTCTGTCTGAATATCCTTGTAATGAATAAAGTATTCGGCACAAGGAGGTTTCATTCTACGCATAAATCTATATTTGACTTACCTGCTTCGTTCACTCTCTTATCTCCATACAGACAAAAAACAGCTTCGAGAACACATGATGGGTTGGGACCAAGCCAGACAGCTTCCATCCATTCCAATCTCTTTCATTTCCTTCAGCTAAATCCAGAACATCCCTCGCAGACTCCCAAAACTTCTTTAGTTCTTTAGCATACGCTGAGCTTACGGGAGCGTATGCTGCAACCGGAAACACTCGCGTGATGCCCAGTTTTATACGAACTGTACGAGCTATAGCTCTACGTTGTGCAATATGTTAACATAAGCATTATGCGCGCGACTCATTGTCGTAAAATATAGATGTAATTAATTTAGTATCAATAAAGCCGCCGTGGAATCAACAGTGCATTTTATTATTCTATCATACTCCTCGTTGGTACTCCTCGTAATTATCAATATCATCTTAAATCAATCAATATCAACAAGTGTGTATGGTAAAAGTATGGTAAACCCAGAGAAGTCTAGGCCCTACCAAACAGTAATCTATTACAGCAGTGGCTAAGCGAGAGGAGAATACGTCACCTACACCAGCAATGGCATGATCGTCGCGATCTACCCCAGACCATAGGGCCATCATCCCACCGGGCAGATCATCCGTGTCGCTCCCCATGCGCTTAGTCTCTGTCATGCACAAAGCATCTTTTTATTATACAACGTCAGAAGGCATTCAGTCCACTGGATGTAAAGTGGTAGCGGTGGTCTATGAACGCCTGTATTACATTACGTATCACTCGCGCGATTCCTCCTCTGCAGCTAACACAGCAACTCTTTAGGAGCTTACTGGCGACATCAATTTTTACTGTAGCCACCTTAGGGCGGGAGCTCCTGGATACCAGCTAGGACCTTGTGACTCGGTACAGAGACAAGCTGTGAGGATTATCGATAATCCTGAACTCGCACACGGCATTGAGCCCTTGAGTTTGAGAAGAGATTTTGCGTCCCTTTGCGTGTTCTACCGGTTGTATAATGGGTTGTGTTCTGAGGAGTTGATTGACATTATGCCAACAGCCTCATTTTACAATCACACAGCTCGCTGACGGCTGGGAGTTCATCCGCACACACTGGAACCGCAATGGTCGCACACTGTGCGGTTCACGAGAATTTTTCTACCAAGAACTATTAAGTTGTGAAATGAGCTCCCTGCCGAGGTATTCCCAAGGGACTACAGTATGGGGTTCTTCAAGAAAGGCGTGAACAGGTTCTTACAGGGTCGGCAAATCAAGAGTGACACCCCTGGTGTTGCAAACGCCCATAGGCTACGGTAACTGCTTACCATCAGGCAGGCCGTACGCTTGTTTTCCACCTTAGTGGTATAAAAAAAGCAGGAACACAACAATCCTCTAGAGAGTTGTTATTTGGCTGCGGTTTCTTAGGAGGTAGAGGTACTTCCCCAGACGTGCTGCTTTGATGCTTAAAACTAGAAAACATCCAGGCCAACACAAACAGACATGTTCATGCACACAAATGTTTGCCTTGTGTGGGAATCAAACCCACGAGCGTTGGTGTTAAAGTCACGTCAAACATTCCACTAAAATCCACCTCTCACATTCCACGTGCCTATTGGCGAATTGGCACTGCGTGGTGGGTGACGCCTACCCACCGCCGCAAGCAAATAAATTCGCGCCGACGGTGGCGGATCGGTGCGCGTCGCCTCCGGGCTACGCCCTAAACCGCACATCGGTGAGCTCTCGATCCAGAATTGATTTGCAGACATCGCGAACGAGAACGCTTCTGACACATGACCCCCAAAATTATGAAACAAGACAACAATAGGTAGAAGACTCAATTATCTCATGTAATGACATAGCCATTGTCAGTTTGCATGTCATCGTTCAGAAGATTTTGTCTATGGTGAAAGTGAAACATAATAAAAGTAATTAGAGTTGGAGCCGTCAGGAGAGGCACTTGCGAACTCCATTGTCATCTGTGCCGACTAAGCGTTCAATGGACAACGCCGCCATTTTAAAGGTTAAATCGATTAAGAGCGATCTTTGTCAAAATGGTGACAAAGATGTAAACGAATGCACACAAATGTTTGTTCAGTATGGGAATCGAACCCAATCGGTTGTATTGCATTTATCATTTCTTTCTTTCTTATACACATACACTAGAAAATGTCGGCCAAGGGAAACACCCGTCGTGACACAGAGGCGTCGAGATATGTGCTGCGCTTTTTCTAAAGTTTTAATAGGTTTATGCCCTTTAACACATTTACACCTAAGCATACGTCTCTAGAGACTCCTTGAACTGCTAATGAAGGTTATCGTTTTGTAGTTTTGAGGATAGGATTTATCAGAGAATTACAATTAGTAGCAAAGAACAGATTCAAAGTAAACTTATAGTAACAATAACAAAATAAATTTAAGCAAATCTTATAACAAATGAATTCTTTGAAGACAATTTTCACATTATGCATTAACGAGATTTCTGTTAAATTTATTGTTATCGAAAATGCTGAGTTCAGGATTATTTAATTGAATTGTGAAATTTGAAGAATGGATTTATTGTACCTTTTTAAAGATGCAAATTTCAGAATGTCAGTGTCAGTGTCAGTCTAGTGACTGAAATATTGGTGGTTAAAGTATGAAATTGCCGATTTGTACTGAATAATGAAAACTTGTTTTATTCTAAGATGGAACATATTTATTTAATTAAAATATTTACTCTCATTATCCATGGACTGCTGCCACATAATCGGAAGTTTATTTATGCCTTTGCGATAGAACTCTGGGGATCTAGATTCGACAAACTTTGTGAAAGCATTTTGTAATGCCTTCTGGGAAGATATTTTTTTACCACGTAGGAAATTATCTAAATCTCGAAAAAATGTTAATCAGTTGGAGCAAGTTCTGGCGAGTACGGAGGAAGACGTATGGTTTCTAACTAACTGCAGCTCCTGTAGAGTTACAACGGTTTCTCGTGCAGTGTGAGGTGTTGCGTGAATTTAATCAGAAGAAATTTGTAGGAGTAGGAAGTTTTGGAATTTACTTCCCCTCTTAGCAAAGTGAGAGACAGCAATATGACAAATAAGGCATTAAAAACCTCAAAGAGATGGCTAGTCAAGTGAAGCTCAACTGCCGTGCACCACGGTTTATCAGATATCTAACACTATTGGGAACTAAATTGTGAGTTGTTACCTAACACATCGAATCCAATAATATAGATTGCAGAACCACCTTGACGCCTGGTAATTCTCCCTTGTTGCAATCAAATCAGAATAGTGTACTACTCCGGATGTGACACGCAAGGAATTTAACATATCGTCCCGCTCCCGACGCCAGAGATCGCACTCCCAGAGAATATGATGTGCTGTTTGCTGGAAATCATGATTTGTCGTAGAACACTCACATAAAGGTGATGACACAAGTCTAAACGAAAAGAGTTTAGCCCTAAAGCTTCCATGCCCTGTTAAAAATTGCGCAACGTGGTGATCGACTTCTAACCACTCTTTATTTAATCTGTCTCGCACCGATTGAAAGAACAGATACAAGTGGTGTCCTTTAGTAGAAGTTTCCCATCTTTTTTGCCATTCAGATAGAAAGTTTTAAGTACCTCGTCAATTGGTTTGAATAATCTAAGTATTTTGTCATGATCGCGGTATTTTAGAAAGTCAGGGTGCATGTTTTTGCAGGTGTAGTACATTGAAGCGCGGCGTTGTATTTGTAAGTCAACTGGTAACACGCCTGCCAGCGCTGGTAGTGCCTCAGTGCTCACAGTTCTATACGATTTACATAAAAATATTAAAGCGCGACGCTGACTTTGCAGCAACTTACGACGTGCAGTACCTATGGTAGCCCTATCAACCCATGCAGGTGAACCGTACGTAATACATCCTAAATATGTAGCTGTGTAAATATTTTTTAACGTTTTAAAATTTAAACGCCACATCGAGGTGGAAATTCGAGTTAAAGCATAAAAGTTCTTTATGGCTTTTTGTCCAACCTGCTTTCTCGACCGTCTCGATTTCCCACCTCACACAACATATCAGCTCTTACTCAAGGGAAATGACACTTCAATGGAGAATCAGTTGCAAATAAAAACTCGATTTATTACTTGAGATTACTATTAGACAAAGGTTTTAATTACATTGAACACTGTGTTCAATGTAATTAAACAACACTGTGTTCAATGTAATTAAAACCTTCCCTTGTGTAAGAGCTGATATGTTTTGTGAGGTGCGAAATCGAGACGGTTACGATAGCCACAGTCTGATCAGGCCATGGCAAGTACTGGCTAGTTTTTCTATACGTGATCTGGAATTAGCTTTTATTAATAAGAGGCCGTCATCGGCGTAGCCAGTTAATGAGCGCCCTTCCGGTAAGTGTAGGCTAAGAAAGTCATCAAAACCGATATTCCAAAGATACGGTCCAAACACCGAACCCTGAGGACATCCCTGCGTAAGCAGCATAATGGCCAAGTTTTAATTTAGTTGTACCATTGTAAAAGTACGATCGAATAAGGGTGTATATGTTGCTATGGCAACCTCTCGCCTTTAGTTTCAGCAACAACATTGGCCACCAAGTTTTATCGAAGGCACCTGAAATGTCTAAGAAAATACCTACAACGTATTTACTATCCGAGAGTTCCACAACTTTACGCACCGTGACTGTCGCATCAACAGTAGACTTGCGATGGTATAGCCGTATTGATTTCATAAAATTTAGGACCACTGGACATCAAACGTGGTATAGTTAAACGTTCAAGTAGTTTACCCAGCGATGGTGGTAGGGTAAATAGGGCGATAGGACTTCGGATCGTCGAGTGGGATGGTCCGGTGCGACCTTGCTACTCACTGAAGGCACTCTCCAGTCGCCATCGTGCAAGTGCGTATACATTCTGTAAAATACACTATTCAAATGTCACTATACAATTTAAATATTTTAAAATTACACTATTCAACCTTTATAAGCAGCGACCCTATCTTAATAAACGGATTCTGCCGTTTTTTGCCGAAGTGAAACTTACTGAAATTTTGGTCTTAACCATAGAAAACTGTAGTAAAAGTTTGATCAGCTTAGCGGCAAAATATATGGAAAAATATTTGAAAGGTGCATGATAACGAATACCAAGGAAATGCAGCTGTCTCCCACAGCACGTGGGCTATTTCGAAAAATAATAAGATATACGGGTAAGGTTTTCTCATTCTGCGATATCGTGATGAAGCATCTGCCGCGTGACCAAAAGGTTGGCCAAAAGCCAGGAGCCCTGTTGTGCCTGCGTGTGAGTGCTGTTATTTGGCTGCGGTTTTCTGTGAGGTAGAGGTACTTCCCTAGACGGGCTGTTTTGATGCAATATACAACGTCGGGAATAATACAGGCATACGGCACATCTGATGTAAAGCGGTTACCGTAGCCTATGAACGCTTGTTATACATTAAGTATCACTCGCGTGATGCCTTCTGCTGCTAACATAGCAACTCCTTAGGAGTTTACTGGTGACCTCCCTCACACGCAGGAACACAACTCTCTAGGGAGATAGATGTTATTTGGCTACGGTTTTCTGTGAGGTGGAGGTACTTCCCCAAACGGGCCGCTTTGATGTGCTCTACCTCTCTTAAAACATCCAGACCAAGTCAAACAGACATGTTCATGCACACAAATGTTTGTAACCCTTGTTTTAATTGCACAAAAAAAGTGTCTTCGTGCCGTATGTGATGCAAGACCGATACAATCGTGCAGGCCACTTTTCAAAAAGCACAAAATTATGATTCTGGCATATTTGTACATATACGAGGTTGGTGTTTTTGTTAAAAAAACACTCACTTGTTTAGGAAGCTTTATGAAAATCGTAGATATGTAGCTAGAGATATAACTAAACTAAAATTTCCTACTTGCAAAACCGCACTCTACTATCGTAACTGCAATGTCATGACTGTTAAAGTGTTCAATAGAATTCCGATGGAAATAAGAGAACTGACATTAAATTATTTTAAAGTAAAACTTAAACGGTGGTTAATTGAACGATGTTTTTACAATTCTGGCGAGTTCTTTGAAAGATAAATCATTTTTCTTATACTTAATTATATATATTGTAAAGTTTATTAATTATTATAATTAAATAATATCTGTAATGGAATCCAATTTTTAATGTGTAATTATTATAAGGAACGAATTAATTTAAGTAGAATGAGTTTGTAATTATTGTTTCTTCTTTAATTACTTATTTTTGTATTTGCATGGCAATTTATTCAATGGAAAAACATTAGAACTATTGTCTAACGAATAGTACCATTGTATTAACAGAGGTGAGCATAATTATTAACTTTATAGTATAAAGACTTTTGTGCCACTGGTTGTATATTGGCCATGTAACAGCCAAGGGCGCACGTGTAAGGCTCGCCGGGGACTGGGACCGGTTCAATCTCGATTACTTCCGATTATTCTGGTAGCGCTCGTCGGGCTCGCAGCTCGATTATAAACACACGGTCGACACTAACGCGATTTAAAGCTCTGCCCCGGCGACTTGGGGGATGGCCCAAGTCATAGCATTCCAGTAGGCCGATTCAACTAAAAAAGTACAACTGTACTGCAGCGCGGCGCGTGTTAAAATGGACGCATTCTACTTTTTTATGCTGAATCCGAATCTGAACACAAAATTCGAATATTCGAAAAAAAGCGACAGACACACACAGAGACAAACATATAGATTTCATATATGAACGGTATTCCTGACAAGCAAACTACTCGCTTATACAATATCACCGCAGCCTGCAACTAGCGGGAATACAACATGTTGCGTCGTAAATAATGTTAGAGTTTTACACCAAACTCATAAACTTTTCATTAAGGTTGTTTTATTCCATTTTTATATCAAGTTCACGCGTGTTTTCAGCTTTATTCTATAAATCTTAAAAGAAGTACTGCATGTTAATCAAATAACTACAGAACTATCGGTATCATCGTTAGAATACAGTAGGAATTTACGATTTAAATATAGTAGCCCGCTGTGGCAATTATATTGTTTTACTGAGTAAAATTTTTATATTTGACTAATGATAACGGTATAGTAAGCAGTTGCCGCAGCGTATGCTTGTACCCTGTAAAAAACTCTTTTCCAGTTTTTCAAAGCAATTTAAAATATCTTATTCAATTGTCTTAGCTATTATATAATATCTATAATTATGTATATCAATTATTTAATAATTTACTTAAAATCTATTCAGGCACATACCGCTGTCCGCAACTGACGAGATGTCCCGCTGACACCATGTCAGATGATATTTAACGATTGAGAGGTGAGAATTAAAGAGCATTCAAAAAAAGTTGAGCTGAATTACTTACAAACACCTTCGTCAGTTACGTGTTCATCAATTCTGTAATTAGCCTTTTTCTAAAGAGGTTTGTTTTTGATAGATTTTTAAATTTATTGTCAAGAAAGGGCAGAACTGTTTTAGACAATGGATTATGGAATCGAATACAATTTACAACAAAAGGCCCACCAGTTACAGCATGCCGATGTACTGGCATACCCAACATATTTCTGATGGTAATATTTTTATTGAAGTTAAAAAACTACTTTAAATTTCTGCGAACACACATTATGTTTCATAAATATACTAAGAAGTAACAGTGAGGATATTTATTTCTACGAACAGTTATCTGAATGACTCTTTGGAGCCCATGTTGTAATTAGAGCGGATGTCTCTTCTCGCAAGATAAAAATTGTTTGAATGTCGGCCGCCGTTCCCCACAATATACAACATAATGCTGTGAAAGTAGCTGAAGTGGACTAAGCGCCCAGTAGCCACGCCCGTCAATTGTTATCTCTAGAGTGAGATTCAGTTTCATAAATCGCCGTCGCTGGTACTTTATGCTACATACCAAACTAAAGCCCTGCGACTTAGACGCACTCCCTTGCTTAATTTCGCGGAATGAGCTTTTAAGCGTGCCCTTTACTTGTCTGACTGAGGGCCCGCTCGCCTTAGTTGGCACTCACCTGAAAGTTTCTGCTTTAATACGGCTTACAGCCTTACATTGCATTTTATGTTCTCTCTATAGGATTTAGTTCGTTTACTTTGACGCTATTTCAAATAAATATTTCAGACTGAATGCCTTGGTGCGAGTGGTTGAACATAATCTTTAAAATAAGACTTACCATCGCCAAGGTTACTTGGTAGACAGATGATACTTCAACGAAAAAGCGTTATGGTACAGCAATAGTAGGGAGTAGGCTTATGCTTTACCTTCCTTAAAAACTCCGCAATCCGAAACAAACAGACATGATAGTGATAAATAAATGAATATCCTGTGTGGGAATCGAACTCACGAGCGTTGTTATTAAAGTAGCATACCACTTCACCACAGGAGTAGTCTGTCTAACAAGGTAACTAAGTAATCTGGACGTTAGACGTTGAGTTATCCCATTTATCTATCTAAATCTATTAGGATTGACAGGGTCCGCTACCTAAGACTAATAATTCAGCGAAAACACTGATTTTATATGGAGCGACTGCCATCAGACCTCCCCAACTCGGGGTGAGACCAGACCTTTCTTAGGTTAAGTCACACGTCTTTCAAAATATAATTTTTTGTACCTCTACCTTACAACTATTCTTGCATATATAGATTTATCTAAACATTCGCTATACTACCTCATTTGAATTGTGTAAAGACGCGATAGAACCGTTTTTGGCCGATCTGAACTATGCAACGAAAAATCCTTTGAATCGGTTAAGACATGGACTATATTCTCTTCAGTGATACAAAATTGACTATCGATACATCGAAGCGTTGAAATACTTGTACAGTGAGACAACGTTGTATATGTAAGTACGTGACAAGAGTATGAAACTGATTCAAGTGCAATAAGAAGTAAGAGAGGGTGACGTCATTTCCCCGCAATTCTTCCTCGCTGCATAAGAAGATGTTTTCAGGCTCTTGGACTGGAAAGATATTGTATAAACATTAATGGCGAATACATTTTTTCTTAATTTTTCTTAAATATTGTCGGACAAATCACACAGCGCCACCTAGCCCCAAAGTAAGCGAAGCTTGTGTTATGGGTACTAGACAACTGATAAACATACGTAAATACATTTTTTTTTTGTAAATACATACTTATTATACATAGAAAATACCCAGACCAATACAAACAGACATGTTCATGCACACAAATGTTTGTACTGTGTGGGAATCGAACCCACGAACGTTGGTGTCAAAGTAGTGTAACAGCGCGTTCCACCACTGAGCCACCGAGCTCGTCAACACTCACATATGATCAAAGTCGCTCATATATATACTCGTACATACACTTAAATATACATAATGGAAAAAAAAAAATATTTGTATATAGTGTAATGAGCAGAAAAGTAACAAGGACAAAATAGACAACAATGTACGTACGGATAGCAATGCCTAACATGCCTATATACATATACACATACATACATATTTTACTATGGTTAGATAGACAGATAGTGAGATTTTACAAGAATAGGTTTTCGAAGAATATTAAAGATTGTACACAGTGAATAGAAAGTGGTAAAGCATTCCAAAGTAGCACAGCCCGTACCGAGAACGATTTAGAGTAATATTGCGAAGAATGGCATGGCGTTATCGGACAAAGGGAAAGAGTACTGCGTGAACTGCGGTCACAACAATCCCGTACCTCACTGAGATAGATGAAACGTTCTTTCGAGTAACTGGGAGAAGTAGGATTGAAAAGAATAGAATAAAGATCAGACAGTACGTGCCAGTTACGACGTAACCTGATAGGGAGTCACTTGAGCTGTGAGCGAAATTCGGAAACATGATCATATTTGCGAAGCCCAAATATTAATCGTGTAAACAGATTTTGACGGCTTTCAAGTTTATTTAATTGGTCTTCAGTGAGGTTAAGTAAGCAAGAGTCGGCATGGATAAGAAAGAGAAGGAGCAAGAACTATGCGAGTGAAATTTTGGTACCAATACTTCACTCGCATAGTTCTTGCTCCTTGTTGTGGAGAATGTTACACAAACCACGAAGGGAGCCAGTTGCTGCAAACAATTTCCTGCTAACGTTGGCTATATGCACCGACCGAGAAAAGGTTCTATCAAAGTACACGCCAAGGTTCTTTACACTGTCACTATAATGAACCTGAACACTATTAAATATTATTGGTGTACCACGCAGACTGTACCGACAACGACGCGACAGCTCGGTTTATCCAGTGAGCCGAGACCGCGACAACGGAACACATCAGGGACTATAACCTTAAGATGGCGATGAGGGCGAGGGACGAGAAGGTCATCAAAACGTTGACTCAAAGCTCCGAGGACCCAGGGAGCGATCCCTCCTCCCCCTCACAACGGAAAAGACAAAAGAAAAGAAGGGCAAATTGGCGCAACATCGGGGCGCCATTTCCTTTGGATTGTGGAAAAAAAAAAACAAAAGCTGAAATGAGGGAAGCGAGCAATCATGCTCACTAAACTGTCCAGACGCGTGGCGGCGTCGGGGACGGGTCGCCGAGTTCCCTAAAATATGGTTGAGCACGGCGATGGCTGCCTTCCGCGTCAACTCGTGAACGGGTGCCGCGCGGAGGGACTGGTCTGCCCGCATCCCTCACTTCAGTTAACAATTGTAAGACTAGCTCTAAGCCTGTAAAGGAAAAGAGCACGCAAAAAAAAAAGACACGGGAGAAAAAAGAAACTCCTAAAATAAATAAAAAAACTAACACCCAATTAATAGAAGAAAAAAAAAAAGCCCTGACGAAAAAAAAAAACAAAAAAACATACCGGCATTGACAAATATATATATAATAATTAACATAAGCACATATTGTAAGCACTTGCGGAGCGAACATTAAATGAAACTAACAAAACGTGACAAACAAAGAAAGGCACGGGCCAAAGAGCCTGTGGATGTGATCTTTATTTAAAAAAATATATATTTTATTGGAAGAAGAGTCTCCCAATCGATATTAGAGATAAAGCGCGGCTGTCATAATGGCTTGTGTTTTTGTGTTGTAGGATTGGCAAGGCAGTTTGATGTACTTCATTCAGATATTTTAAAAAAACTGGCCAGTAAGCTCAGCTCCGTCGCATTGCAGTTAGTAGAATTAGACAATTGACGGAAGTGGCTACTGCACGATTAATCTATTTCAGCTACTTTCATAGCCGTCACACATCAGTCATATTGTCGACCAAAGCTGCAGTTTTCTGTGAGGTAGAGGTACTTCCCCAGACGGGCTGCTTTGATGCGCCCTACCTCACTTAAACACACCCAGACCAAGACAAACAGACTAGTTCATGCACACAATTGTTTGTCATGTATGGGAATCAAACATACGAGCTTCGGTGTCAGAGTCACGGTCATTAACCGCTGCGCCACCGAACAGGAAAAAATCAATTGATCAGTTGCCCTGTATTTGTAATTGGAAAACAATAATATATATGTATATCTTCACACGAGACCGATCGCGATGAGAAATGTGATATAACTACTAATTTCTTATCGCGATCGGTCTCCTTCTGCTTCATAAGAAGCACACATTTTTTTTTATACTACGTCGGGACGCATACATACGGTCCAGCTGATGTAAAGCGGGTACCGTAGCCTATTAATGTTAGCGATATATTAAGTATCACTCGCGCGATGCCTCCTCTGCTGCTTACACAGCAAGCCCTTGGGAGCTTACTGGTGACCTCACTCACACGCAGGAACACAACAACCCTCTAGGGAGTTATTATTTGGCTGTAGTTTTCTGTGAGGTGGATATACTTCCCCAGACTCCCAGCTTTGATGCGCCCTATCTCTCTTAACGAAATTTTACTCATGAACCCTAAAATTCACCTCTGTAAATTCCACGAGCTGAATAAGAACAGCAATTTAAATCCCATCTAAGATTTACAAAATAAAGCCGTTAGAAATAATAGATAATTCCAATATACATTTAGAATCGAACCCTCGGCTAATGGGTTCCGAGGCCCACCGGCCGGCGGGGAATTAAGACGTCGATCCGAAGTATAGTCACGTGCCGGGGCCATCTGCCGGGCGGGCCTCCGTCAGTGCTCGCAATTGTGTACACAAAATTAAATATTATTAGGGGAGGCGGCAGGTTTTTTTAAGTCGTGCCGTTTTATGAAAATGGCAGTTTCGAATGTCTCCTACATTAGGAGTCAGGTGACGGAGCCATTAGCAATGCTGCTTTGATACAAACACTCGTAGGTTCGGTTCGCACACAGGATCATTTGTATTCGTAAACATGTTCGATTACCCTTGATTTAGGCCTATTTAAGAAAACGAAAACGGCGCGCAAACAAGCCCGACTGAAGAAGTTCTTCTACCTCATAGAAAACCAAATACAAGTAACAACTCCCTGGAGAATTGATGTATACCTTGGAGGGAGTAAAGTAACCAGTGAGCTTCTAAGGAGTTACTATGTTAACAGCAGAATTGGCATCGATACTTAGGTGTACTTTTCACATCAGGTGGGCCGTAAGCTTGTATGCCTCCTAACGTTGTATAAAAAAATACTTGACGCTTTGATCAAAGTTATGTAGAAACTAGCACAACAAGTACAGTCGGATATCGAAATTAGTATTTATAATATCCATCCCTATCTTCATCCCGAGGCCCTTGCCGGTAGAAAAAGCTTTATCACTTTACGGTACGGCCTACGGTATCTGAATTAAAGCGGTTACCGTAGCCTATGAATGTTTATAACACAAACTCAGCAAATCCTTAGGAGCTCACTGGTGACCTCATTTACACGCAAGAACACTACAACCCTCTAGGGAGTTATTATTTGGCTGCGGTTTTCTGTGATATGGAGGTATTTTCCCCAGACAGACTGCTTTGTGTGCCCTACCTCTCCTAAAAACACCCAGACCAAGACAAACGGACATATTCATGCACAAAAATGTTTCGCCTGTGTCGCAATCGAACCCACGAGCGTTGGCGTGAAAGTCGCCGCGTTCACCACTGCGCTAACTAACTCGCAATAATCAATTGATCAATCAGTTGCCCTGTATTTGTAATTAGAAACATTAATATGTACGTATATCTTCACACGAGACCGATCGCGATAAGAAATGTGATATAACTATTGATTTCTTATCGCGCTCTGTTCTTCCTGTCTACCCCGCAAGGAACCTAGTTATGGTAATTATTTCGACAAACGCTTTCCAAGCTGGCTATTTTGGATCGAGTATAGCCTTCTACTACTTTTGTCTCGAGTTTCACTAGCTAGCTCGGTGTTATCTATACCTGATGCACCCTGCCCGTTTTGAAATGATTTTGAAGATGATCGTGAACCACCTTAAGCGTACCGCTCTCCTGATGAATAGGTGTTACAGTAGCCTATTAATGCTACAGGACAAGTATTGACCGTGGTGTTCTTCCAGCTGTGAACACAACAAAGCCTCGCCGAACTAGTGGCAGTCTCACTCACTCACAAAAACACAACTTTCATATTAATACATTGTTATCTGTCTCCTCTACACATCGACACATACAAGGAAAAACATTGTAACTCATTTTTCGTAACATTATAGTCGAGCGTATCAAAGAGTCAATCAATTTTTTTTTAAATCTTTGACGCCTTTTAATGACGAGCTCGGTGGCGCAGTGGTGAAACGCGTTGTTACACTACTTTGACACCAACGCTCGTGGGTTCGATTCCCACACAGTACAAACATTTGTGTGCATGAACATGTCTGTTTGTCTTGGTCTGGGTATTTTCTATGTATGATAAGTATGTATTTACAAAAAAAAAAAAATGTATTTACGTATGTTTATCAGTTGTCTAGTACCCATAACACAAGCTTCGCTTACTTTGGGGCTGGATGGCGCTGTGTAATTTGTTCGACAATATTTTTTTATTTATTTATTTTAAGCCTCATGCCTAACAGAGCACAATACATTTTTTTTGAATCTTTGACGCGCTCTCCTCTAAAGTTACGAAAAATGATTTACGACGTTTTTCCTTGCAGGTGTCGACATGGCCTCACCGTATCCTTTCCTCATCAGAGCCTCGTTTGCTAATCAACATTGTGCTCTACGTGCAAATGAAGGCTTCGACTCTCAAAGAAGACAGTAAACCATAAACTGTTATGTACCATTGATAGTTCATCCATCAGCATTGTGCCACTTGCCACCTGGCTTTGAAAAGGTTAAGGGCACAGTGTTGTAAGTTCGTATTTTTTTTTTTTTCGAGTTTTTTTTTAAGATTTTGGAGAAGAAGCTGAGGTACGTATCCTTCCTCTCCTTCGCGGTATCCCGTTCCATTGGGCTTGGCGGAAAATGAAAATCTTCCTTCTTGGCATGAAAATCACGGCGCTTTTGACCTTTTGGTCCCGAGAAAAATACTCCTTAGACACGATTTAGTGCTGTATATTCGAATCTTTGAGATAGACATTATCTTTGACATTAGTTTTAATTATTACCAAAATGGAGCAAAAAGTTTTACTTAGGATAGCTCCTCTAGTACATAATAACTCAATGATTAAAACCAGCTGTAATTACAGTAAGCAAAGTTTGATGAAGGCTATTCATACTTTAGTAGTCCTAATATATTTCGGTAGATGGCAGCAGTTGCTTGCATACTTATATGGAGATTCGTCATGTAAATGCCAGGATATGAACCTGTTCCATAATATATCGGTTCCTAATCGACTGTTATCACTGCTCTCATTAATTATACTACAATGTTAATTAAATAAAGCTCCATATAGTTACAATAAAATCAAGTGAGTAATGTAAATTTACAATACACATTGATTTAAATTATAAATTACGTGCCAGTCATAACAACTGCTGTAATCAAACTAATCAATCACAATACCTATTTTGTTAAATTTGTTTGATTAATTGTTAAGTAATTTATTTTGATAATTATCACATAATGTTAATTAGGTGTACTTAGAATTACATAATTTTTATACAACCTCGGGGGCATACGAACATACGGCCCACCTGATGTAAAACAGTTACCGTAGCCTATAAACGCTTGCAATGCATTAAGTACCACTCGCGCGATGCCACCTCTGCTGCAACACAGCAACTCCATAGGAGCTTACTGGTGACCTCACTTACACGCAGGAACACAACAACCCTCTAGGGAGTTGTAATTTGGCTGCGGTTTTCTGTGAGGCGGAGATACTTTCTCAGAGGGGCTGCTTTGATGCGCCCTACCTCTCTTGGTACATCCAGGCCATGACAAACAGCCATGTTCATGCACACAAACGTTTGTTTTGTGTGGGAATCGAACCGACGATCGTCGCTATCAAAGTGGCGTCATTCGAGCCACCGAGCTCGTCAAAATGTCAAAATGTGCAAACTCAACTGGCTACGATTTACAGACAGAAGTTTGAGTACATTTTGTATCAATTTTTCCCAACGAAGCTGAAGAATGTATACAGGCATTGTTCAGATGTCACTAACTATTATAAAAAAGAGAAAGCACTGCTGCACACAGACCTGAACCAAAAAATTGCGGTTGACGAAGACACCGTACCTGTCGTCCCGGAATAGTTCAAAACAGTGGAAAGTTGGACGACTTACTCATTTTTACAATCCCCATTCAGAAAGATTAACTCGACGAAACTTCGAAAACTTTTTATTACACTGAACTAGTTTCGTTCACTCTAGATTAATCGTCTTTTCAGTTACCTACAAAAGAAGTTATATATATATATATATATTTCCACCACCATATCAACCATTACTCATCCCACTGCTAGGATACGGGTCTCCCTTCAACCGAAGGGTTTAGAGCATACTCCACCACGCTGCTCAAATGAGGATTGGCGGAGGCCAGCGTTGTCAAGCCGCGCGAGGGCCATTGGCTTAGCTTAAAAACTGTCTTCTATCGACAACATCTGGGACCGATGCACCTACAGACTACCTAGAGACTACCGGAGCAGCCATGGCAGCGTCGGCATGTTGCATCTACTAAAAGTTGTGGGTGGGTGCCGGTCGGTGCAAGTTCACATAAACTAATTGGTGGCGGAAGCACACAAAGCAGGTTAGATCAAAATGCATGTAAATTTGACTTTTGCAAAATAACGCCTGTATCTATTCACTAATTATTCAGTTTTTCGTGTTGAAGTTATGTGTGAGATTCTTCTTACTTTGGCTGTCCTTTCGGGGCCTCCCTGTATATTCAATGTGAGCACAATTCTGTATTAAGCCACTGTATGATATTTGCACCATCCTACGTCAGAATACAGACCAGATTACCACGCCTTATCGCTGCCCACTCCTTTTGCATGTTAACAGTAGGGTATTGGAGGAATACGGTTAAAATTAGAAATCGCGTGATATAACGTGTTTTCTTTTTATACCAGGAAGGTGGCAAACGAGCTTGCGTACCTGTCCGATGGTAAGCAGTTATGGACAATTTCAAGACCAGGGGTGTCACCCATGCGTTGGCGACCCCTATCTTGAAGAATCCCATTCTGTGCTCCCTTGGGAAAACCTCAGCAATGTTTACAATGCATGTGTTACTTACAGCGTATTCTTGGTGAATATTGTTGTAGCTATTATGCTACAAAGATAACTTCAAATATACTTAAAGGTATCATAGACAATTAATAGTAACATTTACCTCGGACAAGCAACACAAGTTAAACACAAAAATGTATAGAACCATCATTAAAATTGCTACGAGTATGTAGTTGTCAGTGACTCCAAATCATATGAATCCTTAACCTCTTTGCAGAAGGGTCACTCTGGTTGTGGACAGGGAAATCATTCTCACAAGTGAAAGTAAATGAATGGATGATATGCCTTATCTTTCACTTGAACCTCGTCCCGTGGTCCAGGGGATCTATTGCATGGAGATGACGCCGCCTTTAGCAGTTACATCTAAGCGGTGACCTATTCTCTAAAATAATAATCGCTTACCTTCAACTTTAACTTGACGAGCTCGGTGGCCTAGTGGTCAAACGCGCTGTTACATTGCTTTGACACGCAAGCTTGTGGGTACGATTCCCACACAGTACAAACATTTGTGTGCATGAACGTGTCTGTTTGTCATGTTTTTAAGAGAGGTAGGGCGCATCAAAGCAGCGCATCTGGGGAAGTGCCTCCACTTCACAGAAAACCGCACGCAATGTTATTTGGCTGCGGTTTTCTGTGTAGTGGACTCCATGGATGGGCATTGTGTTCCTGCGTGTCAGTGAGGTAAGTAAGCTCCTAAGGAGTTGCTGTGTTAGTAACAGAGGTGGCGCGAGTATACCTAATGTATTGTAAGCGTTCATACACTCTGGTAACAGCTTTACATCAGGTGGTCCGTATGCTTTCCACCCCACGTTGTATAAAAAAATCAAGCATGCTTTTTCGCCACAAATATATTTCCATCATTATCATTATTGAGGTAGCTTCAGGTTCCAATTGTCCGATTTATCCCGCCATTTTCTAATTGTCATCGCCGCTTGCCAAGAAACTGGGGTTGGCGTTATGAACACAACTTCAAAGAAATTATTATATCCATAGCATAGACTTTAATGAAGATTAATGTAGCATTAAACGGAGTAAGTTCCGAGCCGACGAAAACATCGAAACCCGTGGAATAATTCGACGAATAATTTAATTTAATATTTGTTTGATCTGCCGGCGAACATTAATCCATTCCTTGTTCAATTCGGCCGTCAACTTTGGGACCATTTGCAAATTTAATTTCGCTATGACGTCTTTGGTAGTCTCACCTTTACATAATCAGATTTTAGTTGAATTAGAACAGTTTGGATGATTTATTCGGAAAAGTTGGCCGTGAAAATACGCTCCCGTGATTTGAATCGCAATTTGATTTGGTTTTTCCAGCTCGTTGGCAAAAAACCGGAGAGTTTAGTTTGAATTCTAACGTAGTTATTAATTTAAGTAGCAAAGTCGGGCTTCGGTCAAACTACATTAGCTTCATGTAGTTTCAGTACTTGAAAGGTCATGAATTTAGCTTAAAAATCATCAATCATGTAGTGGGGTATGCGTTTTAATCATATACTTGGTACGTTTTAATCATATACTTGGTGCGTTTTAATCATATACTTGGTATGTTTTAATCATATACTTGGTATGTTTTAATCAGAATCAGAATCATTTATTCCTTAGAAAATGGTACAGTGTTGGTACAAACAAAAAAAATTTCGTGCAAACATTTTCTGCCAGAAATGACGTACGAATTAATTTTTATATTATCTGTTAATTACAGTTCATATTGTTATTACCATGTTATGCGTTAATACAGTTAAATATTTTTCTATTAATACATATACTTGGTACGTTTTAATCCTGCTTGAAATTTAAAGATCATTGACAGCCTAATGGGTAAAGCACAAGCCTATTGGTCGGACGTCTGGTAAGACGGTGAATCCTGGTTTGGACGTCGTTTTTTTTTTTTCAGGTTAGAGAAAACGGATCTTTGAATTAAATTAAAAGATTTTCGCAATCAACCGAGGTATTTTCGGGATCATTGCAAAAATCCGGCCTATATTAGGTTAGATTAGGTTTTCCTATAATACGGTCATTTCAATCGTCCTAGAGTTATCGCAAAAATACGTTCCTTCCGATTATCTGCGACATATACATATATACATACATAAATTTAACATCACCTTTACCAAATTTGCCTACCGATGTCGCGAAAAAAAAATGTCACTCACGTGACAGTGAAGAAAAACATCATGAGAAAATCCGTACGCACTAGAAACTGTGCCGAGGATACTCACATTAGCTACCGAATCATATACTTTTCATACGATTCTAGAACGCAGTGTTAATTTATTAACTAAAAAGTTTTTGCAACTTGCGATTGGAAACCCCAGTTCGCCTAGTGTCATTAACACCTGCTAGGCGATATGTCTGCTTAGATTTCGGATGGGTTTATATATCTTAAGCATTTTCTAGTTTTTGGAGTTATAATTTAGCTGTTGTCAATAGATAACAGTCGTTAAGACAAGTCGGTGACCTTCGGCGGCTTCAAAACACGTCAGGCCGTATTTGAAAACAAGATTTTGCCTCCCTTTGTTTGTCTACTAATTCTTCTCCTTCGCGTTATCCCGTTCCATTAGAATTGGCGGGATCCGCTACCTAAATCTAAGGATTTGGCGAAGATACTAATTTTTACATGGAGCGTCTGCCGTCAGATCTTCACAACCATATGTTTTGTTTAGGTTAGACACGTCATTCGAATATAATTTCCTAGACGTGCGGGTTACCTCACGATGTTTTCCTTCACCGCCGAGCAAGTGATAAATATATATATAAATCCGAAAACATGATTTTAATGGTACATGCATGCCCCCATAAAATTCTGTTTGTTCGACTAATTATACAATGCATTGCAATTCGACGAGCACTTCGGATTAACAACAACAACCTGGATTCACTATAGTACCGCTTGCCGTCAGCTGGGAGTTCATCGTCACAAACTGGAGCAGCAATGGTCGCGAACCTTGCAACTGCAGAGAAGTTTTCTACTCAGAACTCTCAAATTGTGGAATGTATTCTCTACCGAGGTTGTCCCTAGGGACTAACATATAATATAAAGTAGTTATTTCATCTAGCATTTAAAGTACCTGTACATATGATAACATCTTAAAAAGGTCTAGTTTGTACATGGAACACATTTTATTTGGGGCGCAGTGGTTATTAGGTAACGCACTATAACACGAAGCTCGCGGCTTCGATTCCCACACAGGACAAATATTTATGTGCATGAACATTGTCTTGGTCTGGGTGTTTTCTATGTATCCTTAGAATGGATTTACAACAACAAATGTATTTACGTGTGTTCATCAGTTGTCTAGTACCCATAACACAAGAATTGCTTACTTTGGGGCTGGATGGCGCTGTGTAATCTATTCTAATTATCTAGGTTATCTAGTTAAACTTAGAATATTTAACAATCTCGTTACAATTCAGTACGTGAATACTCAACTAGTAAAAAACCATGCTTAGTTTTTAAATTACATTACGAAAGCATTCAATTATTCAAATCGAAACAAAATTCAGATGCAAACTGTATTCGAATTTTCAAATCTGAAACTCTAAGGCGATCCTCTTAACAAATCTTCAACAATGATAACTTTTGTTCAACAAACGACTGAAACATTTCAATTGTTCTTAGTTAATGGATTGTTCGAAAGACATTCGAGATAAATAATATTTATAATACTCAGGTGGATAGCGTGATATTTCCATTTACGCTAGCCAAAGATAAATATTACGATATTAACACGGCCTCTGATTAACGATGCCGCAGTGCCCGCTAGTGATGCGAACAAAACTTACGGTTACTTTATCGATATTCAACAAAAACTATTTAAAATCTTAAATGCGTAATATTTTTTTTAAATTCAAAACTAATTAGTATCCTACGTATTGCTTCCGTATTTAATCTTTTAGATTTATTTTTATTATCATCTAATTAATAAAATTTAAGGACCAGTCTATTGAACTGCCATGCAATTCTCAAAGCGACTCGTAATGGCTGTGTGCGTCGCTGTGATCACAGATGTCACAGCTTTGACATCGTCTACTGCGATCACGGCTAAATTATTTGGTATTCTATAAGGCTGTAAGCGTACGCGAGGCTGTTTGCCTTGTAGAATTCCAATTCCAAACGCAGCCTTGCGACGCTAGTGTCGCACAACCATGAAAAGCGACACCAAAGAATTGCAATTTTGTGTTCAAGGCTGTAACAGCCGATGTTTCCGAGGATGTAAGAATGTTTGCTCTTACAGAATTGCATGGCTGGTCTCCCTGGTATCCTGGTGTGGTCGTGTACAACTGAATTCGTGTTTTCGAATTAACGTACATGTTTGTAATTATCACTCGCTCGGCGGTAAAGCTTTGACTTAGACATTGACTTCTGTTAAGCTACTAAGAAAAATCTGATTTTGTCTTTGGCTTGAGAAGCGATAATACTAATAAATTAGAAAACGAGATAAAGTTAATAAAAAGAATAACCTTCGCAAAAGTACGAGCAATATGTTGATAATGTTTTATCGCAATTTGATGAACAGTACAGCAGTACATAAAATACAAACAAACAAATCTTCATTTTTTAATATAAGATGTATCGTTACGCTTTCGCACTATCAAGATACTTATCCTACTGATTACATACGAGCGATTCATAAATGGGAAGAGATTTAGATTAAAGTATAATTTGACAAGCTGCCCAATTGTTAATTGGTGGAAACCAGTTTAAAGCCTCTCGAAAATCACTGGCTTTGCTCACTAAACGTATGCTACAATATCATTTTCATTTAGAGATTTCATTGGAGAGCGTTCATATGTCTATAGTCATTAATTATACAAATTGGCATACACATAATATTGCCTTGTTAAATTCTCTTGTGAATGCGCAACAAAAAGAAAAACAATTCGTACAATTGCAGTTATAATAATGCAATAAAAATAGATTTAGATATGTATCGAAGATACTTTACATATAATCGTACATCACTACAACCCGGGAAAATGTCACAGAACTGAAATTAAATTTACAAATGAAAATCGTTAAGTTATCGACCTTTCTGAATAAGAAATTGATGGATGGTGCTGCATTGGCGCACAATTATTGTGGTGTAGGAAAGTATGATAAATGATAAATAGCGCGGTTTGAATAGACGTTATCCTCTCTTTGAGACTATTGTTGGGCCCTTTGTGTATTTTATTGACCTCCATCAATACATTTTGGCGGAAACAAAGTTTGAATAACACAACAATGGGAAGACATTAAATTGATATCTATTTTTAGACATAGCATTAGTTATAATAAAAATAACTTTATTTTATTATACAACATTGCGAGGCACACAAGCATACGATTCACTTGATGTAACGTGGTAACCGTAGCCTATGAACGCTGGTAATACATTAGGCACTGCTACTGCTAACACAGCAACTCCTTAAGAACGTCCTGATGTCACGCTCCAGGGAGTTTGTTATTTGACTGCGGTTTTCTATAACGTGGAGGTACTTTCCTAGATGGACTGCTTTGATGCGCCCTATATCTCATAAAACACCCAGACCAAGACAAACAGATCTGTTCATGAACACAAATGTTTATTCCGTGTGAGAATCGAACCAACGAGAACGAGTGTCAAAGTAGCGTTATTAACGGCGGCGCCATCGAGCTCGTCAAAAAAATAACTAAACACGGAGCGCCATCTAGACTCAAATAAAGCAAAGCTTGTATTTTGGGTGGTAAATGTACCTTTTCTGTTAATACAGGCTATGTAAGTTCGAGTGTAAAAATATATAAAAAGCACTGATAGCTCAGTGTGCAAGGAATCGACCTATTGACCAACTGGTACCCGGTTCAAATCCTGGCGTGTACCACAAAATTCGTGTTTTCGGACATATTTGTAATTATCGTTTGCTTGGCGGTGATAGAACACATCGTAAGGAACTCCGCACGTCCAATAAATTATATTCCGAAAGAAGTGTCACCTGACCTAGGAAAGGATTAATTTTCTCCCGGGTTGTAGAGGTCTGTCAAAATCAGTATCTTTGCTAAATCCTTAGGATTAGCTAGGGAACCCCTCTAATCCTCCTAATGGATTAAAAAACGGGATAACGATAAAAATGAATAACAGAAATGTATAATCATATAGCAAAACATTTAAAAACGAAACTGACAAATAAAAAATACTGCTAAATGAAGCATACACGTACTCGTACATAGACGAATTTTTGGTGACAAATAAATAAGTAATTTAAAAAATCTTAAATATGATTTTTTTAAGAGAGGTATGGCGCATCATCAGAAAACCGCAGCCAAATAACAACTCCCTAGAGGGTTGTTGTGTTCCTGCGTGTGAGTGAGGTCACCAGTAAGCTCCCAAGGAGTTACTGTGTAAGCATCAGAGGAGGCATCGTGCGAGTGATACTTAATATATCGCAAGCGTTAATAGGCTACGGTACCCGCTTTACATCAGGTGGGTCGTATGCTTGTATGCCTCCCGACGTAGTATAGAAAAAAAAAAGAATTACATCATCTCATACAACAAATTAATAAACATTGCTTCACCTGTAGAAAGCTTCAATTGTCCCGTGTTCCTATATTGTATTTTTAGGCTTCCGTAGTAAACAAGGAATCCTTATAGTTTCGCTATGTTCGTCTGTCTGTCCATCCGTTCGTCCGTACTAGGCCGTGGCTAACTCAGAGACGCTTGAGACTAGAAAGCTGTAGCAGCGAAACAGTTGTAGCTAAAAATTAAAAAAAAAAATCATGGTAGTCCATGTAGTGAATTTAAAAGGCAAACTATCTCGGCTAAGCAGGCTTTATAGGTTAACGAATAATAGTCTACGAGCTTTGAAAAGTATTTTCTTTTATGAAAACATACTCGAATCTCACCTCACAGAAAACCGCGGCCAAATAACAACCCCCTGGCGGGTTATTGTAATCCAGGCGTGTTCGTGAGGCCACCAGGAAGCTCCTGTTGAGTTGCTATGTTATCAGCAGAGGTATCATCGCCCGAGTGATACTAAACATATTGTAAGCGTTCATAGGCTACGGTAACCACTTTACATTAGGTAAGACTTTGAAACTAATATTTATATGCTTTAACGTAACGGAATTAGCGAGGATAGTTAGGAAAGACAGATCAAGCATATCCCTTCCACCTGCCTACCCCGCTAGGAATTTTACGTGAATATATTAGATAGAATGTGCCTGTATGTAAAATGTATTGACAAAAAATGCAAAAAACCATGGTTTTAATAAAACGAATAATACATAAGGGTCGGCAACGCACGAGTAACAACACATTCCTAACTTCTGGTACTACCAAGCAGATTTAAAAAATATTTTTTGCGTTTGATCGCCCAATTATTGAAAAAAGGTCATAGACAATTTATACTTATGTATATTATAATATTTATATATTTAACAATCTCGGTGGCTTAGTCGTGAATGACCCGGCTTTGACACCAACGCTCGTGGGTTCGATTCCCACACAAGACAAACATTTGTGTGCATGAACATGTCTGTTCGTCTTGTGCGAGTCCGACTCGCTACCCGACCGAGGGTTCCGTAAAAAATATTTTCGTTTCATCATTATAAATTTTTAATTTCATCACATGTTTTTTGCGATGAAACTAAAACTTTATGATTTTCGGATATTTTCCTTGACTTGTACTACACGACATTGCTTCACACCAAATTTCATGATTCTAGATCAACGGGATGTACCCTATAGGTTTTGAATCCCTTGCGAGTCAAAATATGCGCATAAACGTGTCCTACACAGCTGTATCTTTTGATTGCAGCTAATTAACTCAGAAGTTTAATTCTTTTACTGCTCGAAGGGATTGCAGACCTGAGTGTGTGATATTATTTCAGCTTGATAGCTCTACCCGTCCCTGAGAAAAAGGGTTTGACAGACGGACAGTCAGACAGACAAATAGACAGACGGACAACAAAGTGATCCTATAAGGGTACCGTTTTTCCTTTTGATGTACGGAACCCTAAAAAAGAATCTTTGGAAAAAAGATTAAGCATATAAACCGCGAAGTATAAAGCAGTTACCATCCCCACAGCCTCTTGCGATATATGAACAGTCGCGTCGATAGCGCCACAGCTACTCTACAACCTTCCTAGTAAATTCCTAGGCAAATCATAAATTATTTAGCTGTGGTCTTCAACAAGACTTGTACTCGTCGTCATTAATCAGGCCTCCTGATCTCACCATCAGGCCACACAATGAATAGTTAAAGTAGGCTTTCGGTCAAAACATGATGGTCACCTCAATAAAAATATATTGTATAGATAGATAGAATAAGATTTATTTGTATAATACTTGTTACAGATAATTCAGTATAAAAAGTTTATTATAGATAGTAAAACATGCATATAACAAAACATTAGGCGGGCTTATTGCTAAAAGCAATCCCATCAAGGCAACCTAAGGTAACGAATCGGTGTGCAGAGAAAAAGTGTACAGAGAACAAAGAAGGAGAGATTATCCTCTTCAACTCCGTAGGGACATTAGCTCGCTAAGCATATTTTACAGCTTGTACCATGGTGAGTGCTCTTAGGACCTGCTTTCCCCTATCCCAGCCTCTCCCTTCCATATGTGCAGGCTTGCGGTGTCATCATTCCACTGTTGAGGACAGTTATTCTCGTGCTAAAGTTCAGCAACTCCTATCTCTGTCATACTATTAAAAAGTGGAACGCCTTACTTGCACATGTGTTTCCTCCTTCCTACTATATGGGATCCTTCAAACGAAGCGTGCGGGCTAGCATGGTAGCGTCAACTGACAGGACACTGAAGTCCTTTGTCAGTTGCCGGTGTAATTTGGGCTCCACTTTTCGCTTACCATCTAGCGAAGCATCTAAGCGAAGTGGAGCCACTAGGCCGAGTCAATCAACATAAATATTGTAGTTAAAAAGAAACTAAGATAACGCTTTCAGGACACGTCCGCCTCCTCAACAAGCGCTTTCATTTGATACCCATATCAAAGGAGCGCATGAAATGTAACTAGTCCGCCATCATGCATTATTATTCAAACTATACGTGTATGCAAAATTTCCGCTCAATAGGAAACCGGAAGTCGATCAAATTTAACTTCTAAAATTCGTTAACATAGTTTTATTGTTTACATGCAAAATTTTATATTTTTTTAGATAACTACAAAATCGTGTTAAAAATATTTCGTCTATATTCCATTGCAGTACGTAAAGCATATATTAGGTAATTATCTTCTACCTACGCCCATGTATACTATTTACCATACATCAAAGCAGAACTAACAAGGTTAGCTTTTAACTAAGTAATGTGTTGATTCAATCGAGGTAATTACTGAATTACGCAATGTAATTACAAGGGAATCGATATGTTGTGTGGCTTCCATATTTCATTACGAAGTACATTTCTTCGTAATATTACATGCCACTTGGATATACTTTTCGACTTTTCTTGTACTAGACCTCTGTAGTGTGCATGAACATGAAGGGAGCGCTGCTTTCATCTATCTTTTCTAACCATCCTCGCTCCGTTACGTTAAAACACATAAATATTAGTTGCATACGGGGATTGACCAATCAAAGTCTTTAGGGCTATATTTCACGGCGACAAGATGGCGGCGCAACCAGTCGCCGCTACCAACAAAATGTATACAGCTCTATAGAGAGTTACTCACCTGGTGTCCGTTAGGTTGCGCAACCAATTTGGTGGCGCAACCAGCTCGGACGCATGCACAGAATATTAGTGGTCGCGCCGCCACGCTGGTCGCGTCACCACTAATTACTATAGCGCTGTATGGTGTCTCACTCACTCGGTCGCCAGTTCGGCCGCCGGTGACGCCTCCACCTCATTGCATTTGATACTGTCTCAGTGTGGTGCGGCGACTCTGGTGTCTGTATGGTGTCTAGTTTGGTAGCTGACGGACACCACGGTGGCACGACTGGTTGCGCCGCCCGTGTCCCGGTAAAATATAGCCCTTACAGTTTTACGCTTGCAATACGTTTAGTATCACTCGCACGATGACACCTCTGCTGATAACATAGCAACCCCACAGGAACTTCCTGATGGCCTCACGAACACGCCTGGATTACAATAACCCGCCAGGGGGTTGTTATTTGGCCGCGGTTTTCTGTGAGGTGAGACTTGATTATGTTTTCATAAAAGAAAATACTTGTCAAAGCTCGTAGGCTACTACTCGTTGACATGTAAAGCCTATTTAGCCGTCTGTTTAGTAGTCCAGGTGTTTTAAGAGAGGTAAAATCTCACAAGGTTAAGTCACTGGTGAAGAAACTAGCAGAAACCCGCAGCAACATGTCAATTTGTTGGGTTGTTGTGTTCCTGCGAGTGACTGGCATTACCAGTAGCTACTATGAAGTAGATATGTTTACAGCAGAATTGATAACGCGATAGCGATACTTCCTGTATTTGTGATTATAGACTACGGTAGTCACGAATTAAAAAATTGATTACAAATGACATACTTTAGTCACAAACATGGGCAAAATAAAAAAACGGGGTGTCTCTGTACCGTCTTCGTAACGGTAAACGGAAGTAAGTGTACTATGAGCTATTCTTTAGCAATCAAGTGGTGTAATAAAATTTTGTATCTGCACGATAGATATGCAAAAGACTGAACACTGTATCTCTCGATTTTATGATCATCAGTTTTCTGAACTGTCTTACATTGTGAAAGCAAATATAAAGACGTATGCACGTCAATAAATACAGGTTAGTTACAATATGTACCTTTATGATACCTCTGGGTTGTGGAAGTCTGACGGCTCGCTCCATATAAAGATCAGTATCTTCATCAACCCCTTAGGCTTAGTAGCAGACCGCGCCGATCCTGATCGATTACGAAACAGGAAAGAAGAAGTAGTTACAATCCATGCCTTTGAAGTTTGACGGTTGTTTATATCACTAGTGTATATGTAAGGAACTTGCCGGTATTTACATTTTCAAAAGAAACGTATTTAAGTATTTATTTATTTATAATCACTTCAATTTATAATATTAACGTACAGTACCATCACAGTTACAGTACTATTAAAAGAGGTATGCGGGATGGTCAATATGTTATAAATTACCTTATTAATTTAAATAATAACATTTATGACAATGTGTAATTTGTCCGACAATTTATTTATTATTATTATTAATTTACAATATAATTTCACTTATGATTACATTATAACATTTACGATAAATTATTATTCTAAAAAGATATCGTAGCATTTATTTATGATATGTCATTCATTTATCAATTATGTAAACTATGTCGATTTCAAATTTTGATTCATAATAGTGTTTTAACAATTTATTTACACAACAATTTAAATACTTAATAACTTTTACAATTTATCCTCTAGGTATTCTTTAACTGTAAAATAATAAGTAATAAATAATGTATTTATTCCCTTATTATGTAGGTTATTAAATTTTACAATATTTACAAAAATAACATACCATGACTTCTTAGACCCATGTGGTGCGGCTGGTGCTTGAAGCAGGTTTGTGAAAAAACCTGAATTACAGGTCAGCAGGCCCTTCCCATACAGGCACGGTGGTGCGGCGTCTCACTTAACTACTACATTAATGTGGAAAGGAAATTATCACTAAGCAATGATTTAAATAACAGAAAAACAATGTTATAATAGTGCTACAGCGAGCGATAGAACGGCTAGTTTGGCGTACGTATTGCATTTTTGAAATGTATCTTATTCAATTCTTATCTTTATGTTACTATTTTTCTTTTTTAGTCTACCAGCATTTGGGAAATACTTTTATTCTAAGTAGTCTAAAATATAAGTTCTATTTAAGTACAGATAAACACCATGTTTGTTTGCAGTCATTTAAGTAAATAACTAAAGCAATTATTTTGCGGCTTAATCCGCTATCGTCTTCCTAATGAAACGGAAGAAAAAGGCCTAGTGTCTCAGCTTGATTCACTAGCGTATATACAATAATGAAATTGTAACTGAAATGCAAATAAATGTTGCATTAAGCCGTGTTAGAAGATCGGAAGGCACAGTGTTGTCAGATTTGGATGTTATCAAATCATTAAATCGACCACACGATAACAGATAGTTAACGGAAATAACGCAGCTACGAAATCTGGCTTCTGACAACCAAGACCACACAAAGTACACAACTTATCCGAATGTACGGCACTTATGAAGTCAGAATGCATCTGATGACAATTCCACTGAGGCCTAACACGATTAGGTTATGTTGTTCTAATAGAGAGTTCTGCCGCCTACCTTCCGGTTTCATCATCATCAACGTTCATCAACTGATAATAAAGCCGGAAGGTGGACATTTCATAAAGATTATTCTATAGAGCAGATTCATCGAACTACAGACCTATTCCCGTAACCGCCCTAGAAGAAGCCTCTTTTCAAGCAGTTCACTACTCTGTTTTTAAATAATCTTAGATTTAGATTTCGTATTTTGAGATAGCCGTTTCTTATCGATAGTATGTCTACCCGTGTTCACCTTCGATAAAACAGTTACAGAACGCAAGATTCACAGAAAACCAAGTAATATATATATATATTTTTACAAAAAGAAACACTGATTCTGAAAACATCTGCTATGAAAAATGCACTAAAAGGTACAAAATAATTGCTTTATTTATTTACTTAAATTACTATAATCAAATATTGTAGTGTTTATTTGTACTTAAATAGAAATTAGAAATGCTTTTATTCTTAGACTATTTAGAATAAAATCAATTTACTAATACAACTATTGTTATTCTTGGAGTCGGTGTTAGTCAAGGTTTTAAAAATTTTACGGAGGCTTCCTTAAATTTACAACTAATAATTATTATGTACCTTTTAGTGCATTTTTTCATAGTAGATATTTTGAGTGTCAGTGTTTTTTTCTTATACAACGTCGGGAGGCATACAAGCGTACGATCCATCTGATATAAAATTGTTACAGTAGCCTATGAACGATTGCGATACATTAAGTACTCGCGCGATACCACCTCTGCTGCTAACACTGACTTAGAAGCTTACCTGTGACCTCACTCACACGCAGGAATACAACAACTTTCCAAGGAGTTTATTATTTGACTGCAGGTTTCTGTAATATGGAGGTACTTCACCAGACAGTATGATGTATCAATCTGTCAAGGGCAGACATATCTCCTTGCCCTCTTTCTGCGTCGCTTATTTCTTGGCGCCTTACACACTAGGCTCACGGTGTCCTGTTGGAGATTGCTATTCGAAGCCCACCCGTAACTCGACCATTGCATTCCACGCTCCCAACAACTTGAAGCCATCTTCTCGATGCACATTAGGTTTAGGCACAACTCGATTAATGGATTGCACGTTTTCAACTACTTGAAACCGGAACCCCCCGTAAGTCCCGTTTTTATAATTTTGGTAATGTTTTTCAAATATAATGTGGCAACACTGATGGGTGATATTTCCTGATGTCACTTCACACTAGTTTGGTTGGGGAGATGTCGGAATGGTGGAGTTGGAAAAGCA
This sequence comes from Pyralis farinalis, assembly GCA_947507595.1. Taxonomy (NCBI): domain Eukaryota; kingdom Metazoa; phylum Arthropoda; class Insecta; order Lepidoptera; family Pyralidae; genus Pyralis; species Pyralis farinalis. The sequence continues at coordinate 1,976,892 of OX382274.1, forward strand.
CGAGCGTAGAGGTTTTCGCTAGGGATTCTTCGAGAAAGGCGTGAAGAGATGTGTATACGGTCGGCAACGCATGCGTGACACCCCCGGTGTTGCAAATGTCCATAGGCTACGGTAACTGCTTCCCATTTGGCAGGCCGTACGCTTGATTGCCACCTTAGGGTATAAAAAAAAAGAATAGTTAGCTGCTGAGTCGGTCGTGATCTTTGGTGGCGATGAGACATGTTGTAAAATCTCTACCCCTTAGTCTTTAGACACAGCCTAGAAATCCATATTATGTGTGTGCTGTATAAAGATTTATTATACATGATTGATAAAGGTGAAACATACATACAGAAGTACTACTTAGAATAGAAGTATTTTTATTTCAATAAAAGTTAGTTACAACGCGACATGGTAAGAATGTAAGTTCGTTACAAGAACATCCTTTCAGTGAGAGGTATTCCTATCGTGGCCGCATTCTCCCTCATTTTGTAGTTTAATAGTTATTACAGCATAAACTTGAAAACATATCTTGTTCGCAATTTGAAATAGTTTTGTCAATGGCAGCACGAACATGGCGGCAAGCCTCGCTTATACCTAATGGAGCTTTCAATTTGAACGACGAAACTCTCAAATTATTTAATTTGTTTTTCTTTATGTAACATCAGTAAGCATACTTGCATGTAATTAATACGTTCGTGGGTTCGATTTCAAGAAAGGGCAAACATTTGTGTGCACGAACATGTCTGTTTGTCTTGGTCTGGAAGTTTTAAGAGAGGTATGGCACATCAGAGCAGCCACCTGGGGAAGTGCCTCCACTCCACTCCTCACAGAAAACCGCAGCCAAATAACAACATCCTAGAAGGTTGTTGTGTTCCTGCGTGTAAGTGAGGTTTCCAGTAAGCCTCTAAGGAGCAATAGCTCCAGCGCATGCGATACTTAATGTATTACAAGTGTTCATAGGCTACGGTAACCGCTTTACATCAGGTGGGCTATATGGTTGAATGCCTTCCGACGTTATAAAAAAAAATACAGCCAATCTGATCTGAAGTTATAGTGTACAGAAAGTATGCTCATTGGTAGACTCTCCTGCTACTAACACAGTACCTCCGCATACAGCACTAGTTTATTAGTAAACGCACTCACATACAGAAACGGAACGATCCTCCGTTGTTATTTTCAAAGGAAGGTATCACTGCTTGTGAAACGTCATGCATATTAATCATTACTCTGTATTACTTTTATATGATTACTGTATTACCGGCGAGCTTCGTACCGCCTCGGTATCAATCAATATCGTGTTAACTTATTTGCTGAATTAAATTCCGTTTTTTATTAGGACAAAAAGAAAGTGAAAATGTATTAAGTGTTCAAAAATATAAATAAGACGTATTTTAATTGTATTAAAACTAACACAATTCACGCTCGCTGCTATAAAGCAAATGCATTGCTGCCATAGCAATGCATTTGCTTTATAGCAGCGAACGAAATGATTCGCTAACCATTGTTGTACTACTTTATATTAAGCTATTTTTTTTATACTATTTCGGGTGACATACAAGCATACGGCCCACCTGATGTAAAGTGGGTACGTAGCCTATTAACGCATGTGATATATTAATTATCACTCGCGCGATGCCACCTCTGCTACACAGCAACTCCTTGGGAGCTTACTGGTGATCTCACTCACACGATAGAACACAACAACTCTCTAGGTAGTTGTTATTTGAACTCTTAAGAACCCGTTCAAGGCAAATATTTATACACACAAATGTTTGCCGCGTATGGTAATCGAACCCACGAGTGTTGGTGCTAAAATAACGTAACAGCACGTTTTGCCATTGTGCCACCGAGATCGTAGTTTTCGTTTCTAAAAGCGTCTGGGGTGCATAAGTACAAGGCGATGTAGAAGGAGACATAGAGGCCAGTTCACAGGTCAATTTGATAGGACCAGAGTTTACTGTCGAGAACGAAACCGGCCGAGATGACGTCACCCTTTTAATTAAAAAAAAATGCCAATTATTTTAGAGTCAAACCAAATGTCACTTTCTTTTCTGGGCATACATATGTTCTGGCTACATTATTGAAAAGAAGATTTTTATGGATTTGGGAACAAGGGTATAATAAGGGTCTTCTTCTTTTTTTAGCATTATTCCGTTACCTAATCCATTAGGATCAGCGGAGTCCGCTACCTAAGCCTAAAGATTTGGTGATGATAGTGATTTTTACATGGAGCGACTGCCGTCAGACCTCCGCAACCCTGAGGGTTAACCAGACCTTTCTCAGGTCAAGTCGTACGTCTTTCGAAGTACAATTTCTGCGACGTGTGGGTTTCTGTTATATACGTCAAAGACCTCTCTTAAACACGCCCACACCAAGACAAACACACATGTTCACACACACACAAATATTAGACTTGTGTGAGAATGTAATTAACGAACCTTGGAGTTATAGCATTGCTTTAGCACCGATCTATGAGTCTCGTGGATTAAATACCAGATGTTAATCATACATAACACTTTAAAACGTAAAATTAAAACAGTTTGAGAATATTTCATCAATTTACAAATATCGTTAACGATGAAAAAGCGTAATGAACGGTGATTGTCGGTCATTTAACTATTAATCAGGATTTGTGAATTGGCGGAGCTGGCCATCAATCGGCATTGTGTACCTGCGCTGATGAAGGGCTGGAATTACCGGCCGATTCAGCTGAGCTTTGGCCGGTGATATTCTGTTTTTGGAGATATAGATGCGTCAATTAGATTATTAATTTTCTATCTATCTATCTATAACTTCACGCCAAATCCCTTGCGGGGTAGGCAGAGAGAATTATTAATTTTAATTACATATAATTAGAAATTTAAATTATAAAATGTAAGTGTATGTTGGAAAACATATTGGTCGACAATTTTTTTAATAATTGAAAATACTACTGAACTAATTCAAGTCTAAACTATATGCATGCACTAATTCTTTGTAAACAACATTTCAATGCTATCATTGTAAATAGATACTATGTAGAATTCAGAAACCTCTCACCTTAATAAGTGTATTTATTCTACCTATCCTATTTATTGCAAATAATTCATTTCTGTTTGTGTTGTTTAGTAATCTTAGCAAATTAACTCTACAAAGGCATTTGGTTCACCATCGCACTAAATAAGTATTTAATTTCCCGATCAGAGTAAGACGAATAGGTACGAATACCTTACGATATTAAATTAATAGTTTAAAAGACGAAACCTCCAAATATCACTTCATTTACGATTTACATTGATTCTCGACAACCACTCGTGAATTACTCCTATCTATATTAAATCATCTATAGAAAATGATCCATCGATTTTAGGGCTATAATGTTTCAGAAGAAGGAAAGATAAGAATACAACATGCAATTTTTGTGCAGAGGTAAGAAACGACAATTCGAGTTCGTTATCTCTTACTCAAAGGACAAGAACCTTTAGTCAAAGAGCTACTGAACCCTCCGAATAACGGTTTTCCTGTAATGCTAGAAATTTATAGAATTATGAGTTATAGCACGCTAAGGGCAATAAGCATGACCTGGCAGGTATCAAGATATAAAAACTTGTTTCTGTAAGCTTAAAAATTTAATATGATTTAGTTTATTCATTGTAATTTATGAAAAAAAAATACTGGTGATTACAGTGAGCAAAAGTACCTGCCAGGTGAATCGTAAAGTGCACAGTTTAGGAGGTAAAATAAACTTTCTACTGTATAGATAAAATTTGGATATGGTTTTAGTAAGCGTTTTAGAAAAACATCTGTACAATGACAGGCGGTTTTGAATAGCATAAGACCTTGTCAGGCGAGGGGAAAGATGCTAAGGCGCGAGTGCGAGTAAGAGGCGTAACGTGAACGCATATAGTGCGAAGCTTACAGAAACAAGTTTTTATATCTTATTTATTTTACAATTTAAAAAATAAAAAGGCTGATGACGTGCAGGGCTGATATCTGCCAGATCATGGTTATTATTACCCTTAGCGTGCTATAACTCATAATTGTACAAATTTCTAGCCTTACAGGAAAACCGTTACTCGGAGGGTTCAGTAGCTCTCCAGCAACTCTTGTCTTGTTAATTTGAGTTTACTGAGAGTAGATTGACAGTTAAGGAAGCTATCCCATGATACGCACTTCGTTCCTCCCCTTACAATTTTATTGTCGAAGTCCTATTCTACAATATAAACAAGGTTCAGTTCTATTACCCGTTGTACTACCCGTTTATAATATGCCTCTTTTACATCCAATCTCTCGGCTCTATGATTGCAAGTATACATAAGTAAACTTCATGAAGAAACTTGGGATCATAGAGTCGAGAAAATCTATCTAGGTCGATTTTCGCTTAAGGACTTTTGCAAAAAAATTAATTCACTTGTTTAAATTTTCATAAGAGTGGCGAACTGACATAAACCCAGTGACGAAAAACGCAATGCATTTGGCAATTATTTTCGCTGTACGAGACAAGGAAAAAACGAGGCAATTCTATTGATGGGTTTGTTCTCGCTTACGCTTGGTACAGGTAAAATGTAACCATAATACTACCAAAATATTATGTAATATTAAGTACATATATAGTGCCAAAATTTACATGACTCTTAACGCATCTAATGATGCAATATCATTGGCAGTATTATATTTTCGTGCTTATTCGATATTCGTGTGGTTGGCTTAAATTGCTCCGTAAATGGTGTTTATGTTGTCATTATTTATAAAATAAAATTTAGTTTGCGGTGCTCGCAGCCGACAATAAGGTCTCGCTCCAGCTTTGTGTAGTTAGCTGAGTTAAAAAATGCTAGTATAAATTATATTAACGTGGTGTAATTATAATAAAATAAATAAATAATAAATGTTTATTTTCTTCTCTCTTATCTTGAATAATGGTTACATAACATAGTTATGGTTTGTACATTATATGCACAGAGGAAGATCGAGAGAGACTGGTGACCAATATAGCCGAGGTCTGCCGCTCCGTCTGAGTGTTTTTAAGAGAGGTAGGCCGCATCAAAGCAGCCTGACTGCGGAAGTACTTCCACCTCACAAAAAACCGCAGCCAAATAACAATTCTCTGTAGGGTTATTGAGTTCCTGCATGTGAGTGTGGTCAGTAAGCTCCTACGAAGTTGCTGTGTCAGCAACAGATGTGGCATCGCGCAAGTGGTACTTAATGTATAAATAACAAGGGTTTATAGGCTACGGTAGCCGCTTTATATCAGGTGGTCCATGCGCTCGTATGCCTCCCGACGTTCTATAAAAAAATATATACATCCAAAAGCGACTGGCTCGGGTTATTGGTAGACATGTCGCCGATATCTAATCTGCAATATGAATCGTCGGGTCTGATACGAAATGAAAGTCGGTCTCAATATGGTGCTCCAATAATTACGGAGGGACACGCATTGTCATACGTGACTATAACGACTGCGCCAATAAAGGCCCGCCAACCTCTACCGCTTCTCTCTAAGAATCTACACGTTCTAGGTACAAGATGAAGTTCCTTTTTTTCACACCGCATCTACCAAAAATTCTTTTAATATAGAATCACTCGCATATCTGATTGTCACAGGCATTTATCTCAGTAAGTACAAAAATATGTGTCATATAAACGTGAAATTTGGTATTGTTGTTTGACGTGGTGATTTCCACATTAGCAATATATAACAAGTCCGGCCATAAGTTCTGTAACAAATGAATATGCATTTATTTTTTTATGAAGCAATGTAATCTTAATAAAACTTATGTGTACATATTTATGGAAGTTTCAGCAAAAAAAAATATTCTATTCGACATGGATACCTTTGGCTTTGATACAGGCCTTTAATCTCTCTGGCCACGAGTCTATGGATTTACGCACTGTCTCCATGGGAAATTAGCCACTGCTTGCTCCAGAATTTTTTTAAGAGACACAATGTCGGCGTGTTGTTTCGAGCAGGCCGTGCCCTCTAAAACTGACCAATATTTGTAGTCTAAGGGGTTCAGATTAGGCTAGATGAGGGCCAGTCTTCAGCTCTTATAAAGTCCGGAACGTTGGTTTCGAGCCAGGCTTGCGCAGTTCTTGCATTGTGACCTGGTGCAGAGTCCTGATGCAAAGTCCACGGTAATTTTTTAAAATGTATATTACTGAGAGGTTTCACAACACGATCCAAAACAGTCCCTTGATACACTTTGGCTGAAGTCTTCACTCCTTTTTCACAAAAATGAAGTTTTTTGACTCCTTGATAAGACACCCCCCGCCAAAACTATTACAGACGCAGGATGATGACCATGTTGTACCTTTCTGATCACTTGGGCGGCATCTTTAGAACTGTGTGCGTATAGTTTGTCATTTTTCTTATTGTAGTGTTCTTCAATCGTGAAATTGTTTTCATCAGTGAAGAGGATATTTCTCTGTCTTTCACCTGCGTATCGGGACAGAAGAGTTTTAATCGATGCACTCTCTTCAACTGTAAAGATTGATTTCGGGCATGTCCTGTATATCAACGATAAGCACCAAGCTTTAGGTCTTGTTTTATTATACGCGACAGAATCCTAGCAGGAATCTTCATTTCTCGTGATAAGATTTTTGTTCCATAATAGGGTTTCGACGAAGTCAATATTTGGACACACTTTAATTTCGTCAGACAACCGAACGAAATCGCGGCGAGCCAACCACTAAGCTCTAAGGCAATAAAAATCGCTGACCTACACGTAACATAAACCCTACATTTTAAAACAGGCTTTTATTATTTGTTAATAAAAAGAACTAAAAAATTCAAAATAATTAAAATCTGAAAAGACATATAAAATTTTATAGTAGGTGGCTTAAAATAAAAGCGTGTTACACCTTCTTTATTTCTCTTGAAGACAAAATGTAACACGCTTTTATTTTTAAAAATGTGATGGAGTATACCTATAAAATGTTATATTTATTGTCTCTATTTAATTATTTTTAACTTTTTAGTAGTAAAAGCTTATTTTAAAAAAAATATTTTCAGGTACACCGTTTCTATATGAAATCTATATGTTTGTCTGTCGTTATTTTTCGAATATTCGAATTTTGACTTCAGATTCGGATTCAGCATAAAAAAGTAGATTAGGAATGTTCAGGAACACCGTCCCTATGTCTTAACCCTTCGAAACTCGTGTGGTCATATATATCATATGATCGCGAAATGTATGGGAAAAGGTATATAACGGGTTCTGAAGGCTGAACGGGAACATGGTCAAAATGGCCGACATTATTAAAAAAACAATCAATTGTTATATAATTGACGAGCCAGGTGTTCCTCTGGCAATGCAAGCTTGCGCATTCTCAACCGGTTATTTTTACTTTCTATTATTTATGATTCGGGATATACTACGGCGTAGTTCGTAGCGCGTAGCGGCGTTTTTCCGTAGCCCGTAGTAATTCGTAGCACGCACAAATATGTGATATTTAAACGTAACGTTTTATGTCATTTATGTTTAAACGACTGACACCTATTTTTATTCATTTAATTACTTGTAAATTATAGTACAATCATGTACAAATTATTTATGTAATTACTGGTTAATTATACGTAAAGTTTCTCATTCTATCGATTTCGTTTAATGCTTCAACATTACAACGTTTCTTGGAAGTCAACTTGGAGCAGTTTATGGCCGAAGTAGTAATAATAGACATACATTTTCTGTCACACAAGATAAAGGGGCGGTCAAAAAATGAAATTTGGAAAAAGAATACAATTCGGTGTTGTGGTATGAACGAGGGTTCTTTCATTTTGTTTTGTGATAAATACTACTGTTATAATTAATGATGGTTCAAACTTGACATTCATCATTAACACCATCCAAGAGTTGTAAACTTTCGCTTTCGAAGGTCGTGTCGTGTCCACTTCGCGCAGTGTTTCGCATATTTTTTTTTGTATACAACGTTTCGGGAGGCATTCAAGCATACGGCCCACTTGATGTATAGCAGTTACCGTAGCCTATTAATGCTTGTAATATATTAATCTCTCATTACCCGCGGACCGCTTTTCCGCCAAGAAATGTATGGGAAAACGTATATAACGGGGTCTCACAGGTTAAGTATCACTGGCACAATGCCTTCTCTGCTGCTTACAAAAGGAGCTTACTGGTGACCTCACTCACACGCAGGAACACAACAACCCTCTAGGGAGTTGTTATTCGGCTGTGGTTTTGTGTGAGGTGGAGGTACTCCTCCAGACGGGTTGCTTCGATGCGCCCTACCTCTCTTAAAATACCCAGACCAAGACAAACACGAATGTTTGTCCTGTGCGGGAATTGAACCCACGAGCGCCGGTGTCAAAGTAACGTAACAGCGCGTTTCGCTACTTCGCCATCGTCATAATGTAATGTAAATTCATTTCATAGGCAGACATAATATTCTACGCATTGCCAAAAGCTTGTTCGAAATATTAGCAAAAGTTTTGTATACTTAGAGAATTTATTTGATTATATATATGGCGATGCGGGAAATGCGGTCGTTTGTCTTTGAGAAGAATATTGTGAGCGCGTGCCGGGAATGCAGCGCCTGTAATACTTTGTTGCCATGATGAAGTGACCTTTGTTACCAATACATCGTACATATGAGCTTACTTTTGCTGTATTTTTATGATGATTATCTCCCTATTTTAGGGGAAGTTATTCTAATAGACCCTACGTGGAAATGATATAATTTATGTATGTATATCTTCACGCCAGGTCCCTTGCGGGGTATGCAGAGAGAATCGAGCGCCATAAGACGCGGTCCTTACACACTTCACTCGCTTCTTTAACATTCATAGCTCTTTTCACCTTCTGATAAAATACGACCAATTTGGTAGTGGTAGGTTAGTCTTGGTCTTCCTCGGCGCCTATATCCTTCTACTTTCGCATTGTATATCTGTTTCGTCATTCTTTCATCTTGTATTCTTTCTACATGTCCGAACCAACGGAGCATGCCTTTTCTTATCTTAACACAGATACTCTCTTTCAGACCAACTCTCTTTCGTACGTCATCATTTCGAACGCGGTCAGCAAGCGTTGTGCCATAAATTTTGCGCAGTACTCGCGTCTCGACCGCATTTATTCTACTTTATATTTTATATAAGTTCAGTATAGTAGCTCCGCTTTGCCTGATAGTAAGCGAAAGAAGAGCCCAAACCGCAACTGACAAAAGACTACACAGTGCCCTGTCAGTTGATGCTGCCATGCTGACCCGCAAGATGCTTCCTAACGCTTCGTTTGAAGGATCCCATATTGTAGGAAGGAGGGAACACATGTGCAGGCAAGGCATTCCACTTTTTAATGATACGGCAGAGAGGAGTTGCCGAACTTTTTGATACGCGAAGAAATGTTCTCGACAGAGGAACAATGACATCACAAGCCTACACGTGTGGCTCTATGACGGACTATATATGTAAGAATAATTAAGGATAATTGCAAGTTAGTTCAGACTAATTACGATACTCGTAGTTCGTTAAACAGACAAGTTCAGTGACCAAGTTAATGCTGCTTCAACACCAACGCCTGTAAGTTCGATTTCCACACACGAGAAATATTTGTATGTATGGACATCTTTTCCCTCTTAGCGTTATCCCATGTCCCAATTCATTAGGATCGGCGGGGTCCGCTACTTAAGCCTAAGAATTTAGTGAATATACTGATTTTTACTGACGTCGGACCACCATAACCCGGAAAATAAACCAGACCTTTCTTAGTTTAGTAATTTAACCTTCTTTCAGTGACCTAAACGTCTTTGGATTTTTTTATACGACGTCGGGTGGCATACAAGCATACGGCCCACCTGAAGTAAAGTGGCTACCGTAGCCTATGAAACTTGTAATACATTAAGTATCATACGCGCGATGCCACCTCTTCTGCTAACACGGCAACTCCTTAGGAGCTTACTGGTGCAGGAACACAACAACTCTCCAACGGCTCACCCGACGTAAAGTGGTTACCGTAGTCTAACGCTTGTAATACATTGATCTCTCATTACCCGCGGACCGCTTTTCCGCCAAGAAATGTATGGGAAAACGTATATAACGGGGTCTGACAGGTTAAGAATCTCTCGCGTGATACCATCCCTTCTGGTAGACCAGCCACTCCTTAAATGCTTACCAGTGCCCTCACTTGCACACACGAACACGACAACCCGCCAGGGAGTTGTCATTTAGCTGCAGTGGTACTTCTTCATACTTTGATGCACCCTACCTCTCGTAAAAACACTTAGACCAAGAGAAATAGCATATGTTCATGCACGCAAATGTCTGTTCTGATTGGAAATACAAAATCATAAAAAATAATCATGAAAATTTATTTGCATGATTGTTTTGGTTTTTATGATTATTTTATACATGGTTACGATGATGAAAATACATTTAATATGTACATCATGTTCAGCTTATTAAAATAGGCGTGCAAAATATTTGTGGATAAACAGGTAAATTATTCGTAAAATTGAAATGAAATTCTCTTATTGGTATATTAATCATGAAACATAAGTAATTAAATTTAAACATTGAATATTCTAGAAATACTTTAATATTATAATAGAGTTTATCATTTAGCCAATTGTACAATATTGTCTTGTATTCTTTAGAGGACTTTTTTGTAACCATTTGATGATGTGTACAGCCTAATACATCACATCAACCCTAACTCAACCCACTGCAAGGATACGGGTCTCCCTTCAACCGAAGGTGTTTAGAGCATAATCCACCACGCTGCTCAACGGCGGATTGGCGGAGGCCAGTGTGGTGACTTAGCTTAACTACTGTTATCTATCGACAACAGCTGGGACCGGCAGCTGTCCAAAGCATGGAGAAACTCCAGATAAACCCATCCGTAGACAGGCTGCGGTCGACGTTGCTTAACCTACGTGTTCGATTAGAATGACACGCGCAACGACGCCATCGAGTTCTCAATGATATATAAAATATAGTATATAAAAATTAGTTCTATTTTTCTTTTGAAAGTTTTTAAAAATTACTATGAGGATTTCGTTTACATCTTGGGTAAATGTCAATAGAGTTACTAAATAAATAAATGCAATTTGATCTAACCTGCTTTGTGTGCCGCATGCCCCCACCATCACCGTTGCTGCCACGACTGGCCTGGTCGTGGCAGCAACGGTGGTGGTGGGGACATGCGGATTCTGTTCCAGATGGCGGACGACCGCAGCAACCGAGGCAGAGACTACCGGAGCAGCCATGGCAGCGTCGGCATGTTCCACTTACTAACAGTAGTGGGTCGGTGCCGGCCGGCGCTAGGCCGCATAAACTAATTGGTGGCGGAAGCACACAAAGCAGGTTAGATCAAATTGCATGTAAATTTGACTTTGGCAAAATAACGCCAGAATCTATTAACTAAATAAATAAAGCCAATCCTCGAGGGTTGGTGTCAAAGTGGCCAGGCGTCATCAACCACTACTCGTCTCCAAGTTTGTCAAATGAATTATTCCTATTGCATAGTTACACCATGGCCCTTCACTGCGGGCCATATGGGGAAGCTCAAGGTCGCTCAGCGTGGTACGGGAAGAGCTATGCTCATGGTTTCTCTGTGTGATAGAATCAGAAGTTTCTCGAATGGTGTCCTCATACTGGTACACGCAGTGTGGGACGACTCCCCATTAGATGGAGGAACGACTTCCAGAGGTTTTCAGGGAGTCGATGGATGCAGGCACAGGATTGAGACGAGTGGCGCTCTAGAGGGGATGCTTATGTTCAGCAGTGGACGAATACTGGCTGAGATGTCGATGATGAGGTACGCCATAACCATAGAGATTCTCTTTGTAGGTGGATAGTTAAATATCACATAATCATCATCAGTAGCAAATAATTAAACTAGCCATGAACTTAACATGTGTTAGCTTTGTATTACAATTGATGAAAAATATTGTATAGTATCTAATTAGACTATTTAATAATCGCGCCACGAGTTGGTCCTTCGATCCACATTTTAATTCCGAACCCGAACCGCTAATAATTTACAAAAAGATGAAAAAGTGAGCTGATGTATGTAGTAACAGCCGGCTAAGTAGAATGCTGATCAGATATAATGTTGGTATGCTGGGAGGAAGTTGAAGTTGACTGAGAATGTTTTATAAGAAGGATTCAAGACGCGTCTGGCCTATTGCAGTGTTGTTGGCGTGTTGCAGTGTTGTTGGCGTATTGTAGTGTTGTTGGCGTGTTGTAGTGTTGTCTGGTGTGTTGCCGTGTTCCCATCAAAATGGTTGAATGTGGCGATGGCTGGCCTCGCGTCGACTCGTGGTCGGGTGGTGCTCGGGGGGACTGGTCTGCAGGCACCTCTTGAATACCATCTACGTAATACTCGTATTAAAAATAACTATACTGGTTATATAGGTTTAAGTCGAAGCACTTGTCTAGATCAACAAAATTAAATCTATTAACTACTATAGATATAACAAAAGGTATGGACAAGCAAAACCTATAGAGTTAAATTGCTGATAAAAACAAAATATCGAACAAGCATACGGCCTGTCCGATATACCTGTTGTACCTAAAGGATATTAAAAGAAAACCATGTTGTTAGTTTAATGTCTAACCATTGTTGTTTTATTTTGTTGATTCCTTTATTTCTGAAAGTACCCACAACGTCTTACCCCTTTTTAGTTATATTTAGCCTACAACCATAAACACTTACTTATGAAGAGACAAAAATGTAAGCAATATAATTGGCAAATATATGGTGTATCTACCACCTAACTAAACTACTTATACCGGTATACACTTTAGGAAAAAAAATATGAGTTTGAAAAGCAAGATTAAATGAGAAACCTTTAAAAATTGTAGAAATGGCTAACATTTGAGGTAAAACAAATCAAAATCACAGCAATCTCTTGGCCAATGTTGTCGGTGGGCTCGCGCACGGCGGCGGGGCGGCGCCCTCGGCCGCCTTGGCTGTCGAGCTGGCGTCTACTGACGCCGTCACCCCGCCGTTCTCTGAATAATATGACAACACAGGCGCGCTTTCTTTCCAACAGCTTCCTTCAATTTATTGAAACCATTGTTATGCACATGATACCACTCAAATACATTGTCTTTATTCATTAAATCTCTCAGCGCTGCCGTAAGGTCAGAGTAATTGGATATGGATAGACGAATAATTAGTGACTTTAGATTCGAGAACCTTTCCACATTTTTTTTATTGCTAGGAGTTATCATTTCTTTAATTTCACTTACACGCTTTGGATCTGATCGCATACCGTCTGCTTCAAAAATGTGTCCCAAATATGATATTTTACGCTGTCGAAACACAATCTTTTTTCTATTAAACTTTTTATTGTTACTACTAGCACGATGCAGCACTTCCCGTAAATCTCTTGCCTTCCTCCGGTTTGATGCGACCCCAAATTAGTAAATCATCCAGGTATACCTCGACACCGAATGAAAGATTTCCGGAGCGCACCTAATTCCAAACGGCATCCTCTAGAAGCAATATGCGCCAAAAGGTGTCGGAAAAGTGCATAACTTCCGACTCGAATCATCTAGTTTCAAAATGTGGACTCCATTTTTGCATCACTTTTGAGAAGTAGGTATCTGGCACCTGAAAGATTGCCAGCGATTTCTTCGAGAGTAGGCAATTGAACATGACTACGTCGAATCGCCTTGTTTAAGTTTTTTAGATCTAGACAGACACGCAAATTTTTATTAGGTTTTTACTATGTTCGACACCCACTCCGGAGGCCTTCCTCCTTGACAATAATATTATACGTTTCCATATCATAAAGTTCCTGTTTTAATCACGCCTGTGACCTCAGAGGTACCTTCCACGTTGCACTCACTACCGGAGGTACATCTCTCCAAAGCTTTATGAATATTTTGTGTGTAGTGATTTTCATTAATACTCAATTCATCCGTACGAGCTATCAATTTTAATTTAATATATGCGTTCAAATCAAGTAAATTATTACACTCAAATTACGAAACATATATTTTTTGACATATTATATTGTATTTGTATATTATGGGTGTATTTGTACTGTACGTGTGCTATAAAATAACCCAATACTGGCGTTTATTTATTTCACGAAGCACTTACTAAATTACATTTTAATTAATATACTTGTTACGATTAAATACAAGTCAAAAACGACCTAAAGTGAAGAACTTTATTATCGTTTTTCTCGTAAATCCGGAGCTCTTTATAAGTAACGTTACTTTTATCCGAATAAATAGTTGAAGCTCTACAGATGAGATAAAATATTGGAACCAAACTCCACACAACAATGGGCATTCTCCTTTGTTGCATAATACGTCATGTTTGTCGACGTCGATGCGTTCGATATCCGACTCCTCGTAAATTTCTCTCCCAAACTTGCCTGTAATGTGCAGAAATAAGGCACATTTTTCTTTATCCGTTACTTTTTATTTTCCGGCTGTGATCAAATAATAATTAAAAGCACTTCTCCATTCCTTCCAATTAAGCACTAATTCTCATTGGCCGGTTGTTGTACCGACGCCGCGCACGCCACTTTCGCTTCCATATTTAAATCATCACTTTTTGTACTGACTGGCATTGTAATTAACACTATTTGTCTACAAAAACAATAATTTAATAACTATAATCACACCTGACACCATATTATATGTATTTAAAGGATATTAAAAGGAAACCATCACTGACTGCTTTATTTCTTTATTTCTGTAAGCACCCACAACAGTAAGTAACGACTTTAGTACATAGACACTTGCAATACCAGAGGCAACCCTCACACGTAGCTGACTTATTCTGAAGAGCTTCGTATTCTCTTTCGGGAAATCATATTTACTTTGTATAAATATCGCAGTATATAGCTTATGAGCCTATAACATATGGCCAATTCGTTCTTTGCACTGTGCTATTAAATTCGTCTTTACGGTTTTATGTACATATTTCTAATTTTCACTATTCTGTGAAGGAAAACATCGTGAGCGAACCCGCACTTCAAAAAACTATATTTTGAAAGACGAGCGACCTAACTTAAGAGTGGTCTGGTTTATCCCCGTAGGTTGTGGCGGTTTAGACTACTGTGCTAGGAGAACTAGTTAGCCCCATAGTCAGTGATATGATAACCTTTGAAGGAACATCTACACGTCCCTCAGATGTGATGATGTGGAAAATTAATATTTTGTCAATTATGTGTAATTTAAATTTATAGGTGATAATATTCTTATCACCAAATACCACAATTACATCAATTTAAACATAAACTGAAACGTAATTCATTACGCTTCTACTAATGAAACTTTAGTTTGAACTTTACATTTAGTATAATAGAAACGAATCGATTCTAAAACCAACTCAGCTCTCAATATTCACCAGCCTAGTTTAGTGTTAGACTTAAACTACAGACATACTTTCATCACAGACTACAGGCAGCCTTCATCAGAGTCGATTCCCCTACCACGTGTTACATTAAATTGAAATCTCTCAAAGTTAAATAAATAATAATAAATATTGTCGGACAAATTACACAGCGCCATCTAGCCCCAAAGTAAGCGAAGCTTGTTTTATGGGTACTAAACGACTGATAAGCATACGTAAATACATTTTTTTTTGTAAATACATACCTACTTATTACACATAGTAATTACCCACACCAATACAAACAGACATGTTCATGCACACAATTGTTTGTACTGTGTGGGAATCGAACCCACGAGCGTTAGTGTCAAAGTAGCGTAACAGCGCGTTTCACCACAGCGCCACCGAGCTCGTCAAGTTATATTGTTGCGTGAGTGTTGTCGTGCATTCTGTTTCGTTTTTACTATGTACGATTAGTTTCTCCAACAACGTCCTAAGCCGAGGTTCGGCCCCTCTCGGGGGTTCTTAGGCTGTCGTTATACTTAGTTTTGCTAGACTGTGGCGCCTCACACCCGCCTCTTTAGTCCGGTGACGTAGTAACAGCCCACTCGGGGCTAACTACATAGTCAGGTCAAAAAAGAAAAAAAGATGGATTTGTCATTCGTAGCATGTTATTCCAACGACTGACATCTACAGCGCTCAAGGATGCCTCGTGAAGAGGCGAAACACGTGTCGCAGAGACAGGCAACAAAGGTGGCGGGTGCATGCGGTTCATATTTCACATAGCGGACACTCGCAGAGACGACCGGAGCAGCGGCGGCATGCATCTACCAACGGTAGTGGGTGGGTGCCGGCCGGCAGTAGTTCACATGAACTGATTTTTTTAAATTTAATTAAAATTTAGGGTCGGCAACGCAAGAATGACAAACACCCTGGTGTTGCAAATGTCCATAGGCTACGGTAATTGCTTAACATCAGACAGGCGGTATACTTGTTTTCCACCTTAGTTGTAAAAAAAAAAATCGGTAACGGAAGCACACAAAGTAGTTTAGATCAAAATGCCTATTTAATAGTTTCGTTTATTGTTTAAATCTTATTATGGGCCAGTGTTTTCAAGCCGCCTAGATGTTACTGACTAAGCCGACAGTCAAATATACAATATTCATACAATCGGGTTAACTCACTATAATCTCGAAGGAAAGCCAATGACAAAACATGTAAGACCATTGGTATGACCTGTTCACCTATGTCGCCCCCGCTCGAGTAGGTCCGCCGGAGCCGCGCAATATCGGCGCGTATTTACCCACAGTCTGTATTGAAATTCGTATGCTCGCTACTTAAGGGTTTATGTGCAACTTCGGAATATGCTCGAAACATATGTCAGGTACTACGACGAGTTTTATTAGGCACCTGTGTCCCAGTAGAGATAGATATAGCAGTGGCGTAACATACAACAAATTTAACGTTTGTAATCGTCGTATGATCGTAAAAACGCGTGTGCTATAATAGATAACACACTGGATATAGAACCAGCTATTAACCGATTGGTCCTGGTTCAAATCTTGGTGAGGGTATGCACCAAGTTACGTTCCATCGTGGGTTCGATTTCTACACAGGACAGACATTTATGTACATGAACAGTCATGTCTTGGGCTAGGTGTTTTATGAGAGATAACAACTCCCTAGAGGGTTGTTGTGTTCCTGCGTGTGAGTGAGGTCACCAGTAAGCTCCCAAGGAGTTGCTGTGTAAGCAGCAGAGGAGTTATCGTGCGAGTGATACTTAATATATCGCAAGCGTTAATAGGCTACGGTACCCGCTTTACATCAGATGGGTTGTATGCTTGTGTGCCTCCCGACGTAGTATTAACAAAAATGGACAAACAGGGCACATTAAAGTAGCTCGTCTAAGGAAGTACCTCCATCTCACAGAGAACCGCAGCTAAATTGCAACTCCCTGGGGGCTTTTTGTGTTCCTGCGAGTGATAGAGGTCACTAGTAAGCTCCCTTGTTGCTTTGTCAATAGCAGATGTGGCATCGCGCGAGTCATACTTAACGTGTTGCAACGGCTACGGTAACCGCTTTACATCAAGTGGGCCGTATTCTTTTTTATATTTATTACCTTCCTTTATCATATTTGCATGTGATTCTATATAATATTATCCATATATTGTGCCCATATATCTTTATCTATTTTGGATTTTGCATTGTCAGCGCTTCTTTTCCTTAGATATACAAACAAGTTCTAATTTGAGCCCTAAATCAATTAGAAGCTTTCAGATTAAAGAAGAAGGCACCTTATGGACGCCATTGAAGGGTGTAAAACCCTTCGAATGGGGGCAAACAATCTATTATTTTATTAGATTGTTTACGCGTGATTACACGCCCCCATCGCGCCCGTCTTAATAAAGATAAATGTTACACAGTTATGGCGGCCATGATTAATGATGGAAGTAACAGGTGGGAGGTATTTTTTTATATTTTTTCTGTAATCCCGTCTCTTGTTACCTGATGAATGTCATATCCTTTAAACTTCGCAGCTGACAAGGATTAGCTGATTCATCAATTACGTACAGTTAGTCCACTTTTTCTGGGGCGATCGAGTGGGATGGCGTTGTAGATCACTCATGTACCCTTGCACGTAAGCCTTTTTTCAGGAAATGTAAAATGTTATTTTGTCTTTGTATCAATGTTTATTGTATTAAACATTTACCTACCATGACTATATTGATCGTGTATTATAGAATGGTGATGTTAGGTGCCGCAGAAACCGGCGAGTGTGCATAAGAGCTATGAATGAAAGAAGCGAGTGAGGTGTGTAAGGATCGAGTAATCCATTTTCTCTACCCCCCCAAGTGATTTGGACTAAATTTACCTATGAAGATTTAAATTTAAAACGTGAAGGAAAAAAAAACTAAATATTTCACGCCACAATAACAATCTGACAAAAAAAAAAAAGACAAACAAACAAAGGCACGGGCCAAAGAGCCTGTGGATATGACTACTATTAATAAAAAAAAAAAAAAAAAAAATTTAAAACGTCAATTTTTCAAACACATTAACATCAGTTTAACATGATAACACCTAGTGCAAAGTAGTTACCGTAGCCTATGTATGCCTCCAATACATTAAGTGTAACTCGCGCGATGCCATTACTGCTGCTAACACAGCAACTCCTTAGGAGCTTACTTGGGACCTCACTCACACGCAGGTGCACAGCAATCCTCCAAGGAGTTGATATTTGACTGCGGTATTCTAATAGGTGGAGGTAATTCCCCAGACAGCCTGCTTTGACTCACCCTATCTCTCTTAATAACAGACGAGATAAACAGACATGTTCATGCACAAAAGTGAATGTCCAGTGTGGGAATCGAACCCACTTTTGGTATCAAAATAGCGTTACTAACTGCTACGCCAGCGAGCTTGTCAACAACCATCCGAGATAGATTTTTAATTTTTTTATAAATATCATAAAATCTACAAGTTATTCACGGCCATAATTACTGTATGACAGTATCATACAGTGAATACAAATAATGTCAAAAACGAATTCATTTGTCTTCCTATTACTAGTGTTATCCATTATATGATACCGTTTCCTAATCTATTTAATTATGTTTAGGTAGCAGATACTGACGGTATGACTGACGGTAGACTTTCTCGTTACAAAGGGAAAACCAAAGGTTCCCACACGTTTCGAAATATAATTTCTCGATCCTACGGCGTTCCCTTCCCCATTCTTCCTTCAAGAAATTTCCTGATAGATAGATAATTTATTTGCCTAATATATGGTTACATAAGGGCTTATTAGGTATTCCAGTTCTCATATTTCTCCGTAGCGTATTGTATTTCTCCGTAGCGTATTGTATTTTTCCGTAGCGTATTCGCGTGCAAATTTAAATTTCCGCTAAGTGTCACAATAATAATATTTAGGTATGTTAAATATTACGTAAATGTCAGTTTAATATAGTGTTCTGTTTTTTTATACTACTTGTACGTCGGGATGTATACAAGCATACGGCCCACCTGATGTAAAGCGAGTACCGTAGCCTATTAACGCTTACGATATATAAGTATCGCGCGATGCCCCCTCTGCTGCTTACACAGCAACTCCTTGGGAGGTTACTGGTGACCTCACTCACACGCAGGAACACAACAACCCTCTAGGGAGTTGTTATTAGGCTGCGGTTTTCTGTGAGATGGAGGTGGAGGTAATTCCCAGACGGGCTGCTTTGATGCACCCTACCTCTCTTAAAACCTCCAGACCAAGACAGACATGTTCATGCACACAAATGCTTGCCTCGTGTGGGAATCGAACCCACGAGCGTTGGTGTCAAAGTCGCGTCATTCACGACTGAGCCACCGAGCTCGTCAAAATCGTCTCGTCATCATTCATCATCTCGTCATGCTTGTGGGTTAATGATTTTAACACAAAATTTATAATACATTTCTAAAATTTTATCACACATCTTTATTTGATGCCCTTTCACAGGGGTTGCAAAGAAAAGGCATCTCGCCATTTTGTTCTTGCGGGTGTGTATTACTACAAAATTGAACATATCATTTCGTAGTGGATCTAATTCTGACTAACTAAAGATGTGTGCAAATTTCAGTTCAATTAGATATCTGAAACAAGTCAAACCCATCACCAAATTTGTCCCGGATGAACAGGCAGGAAAGCATTAAATACAAGCTTGTAAAAATGAATTAATTTCACGTGAAACAGTACAGTTGAGAGATCGTGCCAAAAATCTGCGGAGCCCTATCGTTCTGGTTACGTAATAGTCCATACAAACGATAAAGGGCGAACCGGCAATTTCGACGTACAAAAAAAAGATCGACAAAACATTTTTAATTCATGCACAAAAATGTTTGCCCCGTCCTATCTAAACGGCACACAGTGTCTACACAGGTGTAATGGCTGCCCGATTCGCGATAGATATGGGCTGTTTATACCGCCATTGTGTACGTCCGTAATTGTGTTTGTCATAGTTAACAACGAGTCCTTGCCGCGGGCGCCGGACTCTATTGACTACCGATCAGAGGCTCGAGCCACGAGAGACAGCGATTTTGATATCACACTTATTTGAGACTCCGATCGTTCCGTAGTGAACCATTTGATGGTATGTATGTATGTATCTTCACGCCAGGTCCCTTGCGGGGTAGGCAGAGAGAACCGAGCGCCATAAGACGCGGTCCTTACACACTTCACTCGCTTCTTTCACATTCATAGCTCTTTTCATGCACGCTCGCCGGTTCCTAAGGCTCCTGACATCACCTTCTGATCAAACACGACCAATTTGGTCATGGTAGGTTAGTCTTGGTCTTCCTCGGCTCCTACATCCTTCCACTTTCGCTTTGTATATCTGTTTCGTCATTCTTTCATCTTGCATTCTTTCTACTTTCTTTCTACCATTTGATGGCCCGTATAATAACGGTTTCATTAAGCTGTAGAAAATTATACCAAAAGAAAGTATAACTTTGTCGTTACTACTCCGAAGATTACCCCGTCAGCTTTGTCGAGTCAAGATTTCAGAAATCATGTGATTTTGAAAAACATAAAATATAACTTCTCTTTTTCTTCTTTAAGGTTACCCTAACCCGTTAGGGTTGGTGGGGTCTGCTACCAAAGCGTAAAAAAATTGGCAAAGATATTCTTCTGGCAAAGTTAGATCACAGGTCTTCCGAAATATAATTTCTTGGACATATGGATTTCCTCACAATGTATTCCTTCGCCGCTGAGGAAGTGATCATTAGAAAATATGTGTATGAAATCTGAAAACATTTATTTACATTTTACCAGAGGGAGGCTTTATACAAAAGTCATCTGCGTGGGTACCTCTATCTTACCTATTTCTACCTATAGCTATATTTATATAGCTGTGTTCCGGTTTGAAGGGTGAGATATGACAGAGAAATTACTGTGACGAGACATCCTAAGGTCACAAGATTGGCAACATGCGAGTAACATCACCGCGCTGCGATGGCCGCTTACCATCTAATGTGAGCCACATGCTTGTTTGTCAATCTAGTTATATAAAAAAAAACATGCCCACACCGGAATTCCAACAGTGGATCATTGGATATTAGGTCGGCTCTTTATCCTCTGAGGTTTCTGTGATCTGTAGACAATTAAATTAAAAACTTTTGCGTTACCGCTCCAATAAAGATTACCCCGACAGGATTTGTACATACTTGACTACGGCAACCAAAACTTAGAGCCATATAGGTGAATCTAGATTTCATTAGCCAAGCACGTGTTTTTAAAAGCATGAAATAAAAGAAGAAACTAGAACCAATGTAAGGACTACGGTTCATGATGAAATATTGGAACATGTGGATATTTGTATATTTTGAATGAGATTGATTTTTATATCTTATTTTGAGAAGTCCTAATTTTTAGAAATATAATCTTATTGTAGGTATATTCTTAAATTCTCTTATTATACTTTTTCTTTTTTTAATCTACTAGCATTTCAGAAATGACCATTGGCGAAGATGAAATGCCGAAAGATTCTTGCCAATATAGGTCTCTTCTAAAAATGTCAATTAGATATTACAAAAACTTTACATAAGCATATTGGTACAATAATGATATCAAATGGTAAAATTAAAGATTATTAAAGATAGGTCGCCTGTCGATGTGCAATAGCCACATCCGTCAATTTCCTGATTGACCGAACTGCATATACAGCGGAGCTGAGCTTATCGGCAAGTTTATTTATATGTTATATTGTAATTTGGAGTCTACGGTAATTCCAAAAAAACACAGTATTATTAATAAATTCTAATTTATTATTCCCAATGAGAACTTCTGTATCGACCAAATATTATAACTTCTGCCAGTCATAATATTTGGAAGACTAAATCTCATGCATTTGGTTTTAGCTGAATTTAGCAAAATGTTGTTACATGTGAACCTGTTTAAAATAGCAGACACAACACCATATCTTGTCAATATTTTCACACTGGCGGGCTACATTAAAAATTATAGAGGTATCATCAGCAAATAGTACTATATCTATATCCGCCATTTTGTAGGGCAGATCATTTGCATGTACTTAAAATAAAAATGGATCCAAAATAGAACCCTGGGGCATCCCGATATTAACATTATTGTCTTTAGATTTAACCCCCATTTATGTCACCTGTCTGCAATCTGTTATTTAAATAAGATGCCATCAAGTTCTGGGCTTTACCTCTAACTTCATTATAGTTCAGCTTGAGTAACAATGTCTTTTTTTTATATAGCGTCGGGTGTCATACAGCATACGGCCCACCTGATGTAAATCGGTTACCGTAACCTATGAACGCTTGTAATACATTAAGTATCACTCGCACGATGCCTCCTCTGCTGCTTACACAACAATTCTGATGATCGACACAATCAAAAGCTTTAGAGAGATCACAGAAAACCCCAATTGCATGCTGTGATCTCTCCCATGCGTTAAGGATATGCCTAACCAATTCCACTCCTGCATCTGTAGTAGATCTACCACCTGTAAAACCGTATTGTGCATCATGATTGATCAAGAATTATCCTTACGAACATTTTACACAAAACTGGCAGTTTTGAGTAAAAGACTATGTCTGTAATTCCCCAGCTCGCTCTTTTCCCCAAACTTGAATAAAGGAATAAGTTTACTGAATTTCATCAAGTCTGGGAACACACCCATACACACTACACTATACATATATTAAAAATATGTAAGTGTGGAGCTATTGCTATAGATAGATAGACTATTGAAATAAATATAAAATAAAACTAAAACATATTTTTTATACCGCTAAGGTGGCAAACAAGCATACGGCCTGCCTGATGATAAAAGTCACCGTAGCCTATGGACATTTGCAACACCAAGGGTGTCACTCATGTGTTGCGACCCTCTAAAAACCTCTTCACGCCAAAATGCGAAAAAATTGATAAAATTTGGTAGAAACAGTCTTCGAGCTGAGCGTCACACGTAAAAGAGTTGAAATCTAACTGAGGCCTGCTCCTACAGCATGTCCTTTGATCATAACTATATGGCTGTACAACATTCTTCGATTTATTGAAAAACCAATGTATGACGTTCGTCGATATCGGATTCCTTACTGGGCCAATTTAAATTAACAATGCGTTGTGTGACAAAAGTTCAGAGATATTAACTATTGTACATTGGATAACGAATAGGCCATTGATCAACAGGTTCCCGATTCGAATCCTGGCATGTACCAATATAAATAATGTTTTCGAATTTATGTACATATTTAATATATTGCAAGCGTTAATAGGCGACGGTACCCGCTTTACATCACATGGGCCGTATGCTTGTATGCTCCCGAAGTAGTATAAAAAAACCTAAGAAAGGTCTGGTTTTCCCTTAGGGTTGTGAAGGTCTTACGGCGGTGGCTCCATGTAAAAATGAGTATCTTCACCAAATCCTTAGGCTTAGATAGCGGATCTTTCCAGTTCTAATGGATTAGGAAACGGTATAACTTTAAGAAGAAGAAAAAAAGACGGATTCAATTTTACATTTCTTATTTTAAATTGTCAATAAATTAGTTGTCCAGAACCTCTAATTTTTTTTGAATTGCACCATCGCCCTATACTTCGGCATTATTAGCTTTATTCAAGGGAAAATCCGCTTTGGTTCCCACAAGTAAATAATAGAATATATATGAGTATTCGCGGTCATAATTGGGTACCTCTACGTAAACAATATTTGCATAACGATGTTACATGGGCTTCATGATTCCTGGGCACGTATGTTTCATGGTACAGTTAATTCGTAATATTTCATCAAATTATTGTTTCGATAATATTTATATTGATATTTTCTTATGTATTTATTAGAATTAGGTATAATTTGTGGAAGATAAATTTAAGAAATCTATATATACTGATCAAATAGCAGAGACGACTGTATAATCCGATACAAAGATGAAAAGAAAAGATGGTGCAGCGGCTACACAGTAGTTGGTAAGTAAGGGGCGACATAAATTTGCCGAATTGTCGACGATCATGAGCTTACACACGGTATTGAACCCTTAAGTTTAAGGAGAGATTTTGCCTCCCTTTGTGTGTTTTACCGATTGTACCTACAATGGGTTGTATTCTGAAGAATTGTTCAATGTGATGCCGACTGCTTTTTTTACAACGGCACTACTCGGTGACGGCGGGAAGTTCACCCTCACACGCTGGAACCGCAATGGTCCCAGAGAAGTTTTCTTCCGACAATTTTCAAGTTGTAGAATGAACTCCCAGACGAGGCTTTGCATGAAAGGCGTGATGAGGTTTTTAGAGGTTCGGCAAAGCATGAGTGATACCCCTGGTGTTGCAGATGCTCATAGGCTACGGTAACGTTTACCGTCAGGCAGGTCGTATGATTGTTTATCACTTTAATGGTATAAAAAAAGTAAAAAGTAAAAGTTGGAAACATGCCAATTCATATACTCGTATATATATTTATCAAATTTTTATTAATGGTTTTGTCAGATTTCGACCAATTACCTGACGGGCTTACTGGCGCAGTGGTTAATAACGCGACTTTGACACCAACTCTCGTGGGTTCGAATCCCACACCGGATCATTTTGTGTGTGAACATGTGTGTTTGTCTAGGTCTGGGTGTTTTTAAGAGAGGTAGGTCGCATCAAAGCCTGGGGAAGTACCACTACCTCACAGAAAACTGCAGCCAAATAACAACTCCCTAGAGAGTTGTTGTATTCCTGCATATGAGTGAGGTTACCAGCAAGCTCCTAAGGAGTTGCTGTGTTAGCAGCATACGTTGCATCGCGCAAGTTATACTTAAAGCATACAAAAAAGGCCTCCCGACGTCGAAGAAAAGTCATATTATAATATCGATTTGCCTGAGAAATAACTCTAATATTCAGGATATCCTCTGCTCGGTGGCTCGGTTACGGTGTTCAGATTGGCAGCCGGCATCTGTAGAGTCGGTTGTGCAATTTGTGTGCAATGAGCCTTGAAGCGTGCCACAAACCCTGAGCCAAAGCCGGTATTTTACAAAGGAGATTGTTGGAATGGATCTAACCCTTCCTGTTACTAGAGGTTGCAAGAAACCTATATACTGGCCATAAATTTATACTTTTACATACAAACTTATCTTTTTTTTCAACTCATGAATTGTTTTGAATTTGCTACGCGTTTATTATGTTAAAAACTTCTTTCGATTTCACGCCGTATTTTTTCGTGTTTATTATCAAATTACAATAGGGAATGGCGTGTTAAAAAAAATAGGATTGCAAATCTTTGTCTTGTGCAAAGTGGGTATGGAGCCGTCGGTCATATTTAAGACACTTACACAACAAAGCTTAATATCAGCCATAAATTCGCGTACTGTTAGAATTACAAAGGCTGTTAATGCTGTTAAGAATATTCTGGAGCAAGCAGAGGAAATTTCCTAAGGAAACAGTGCGTAACTCCATAGATTCTATGATAGATAGATAGACTAAAGGCCTGTATCAAAGCCAAAGGTGGCAATTTCGAATGGAATTATTTTATTATTTTTCGCTGAGACTTCCATAATTAATGTGCATATAAGATTTATTAAGATTACATTACTTCATAAAAAAAAATGCATGTTCATTTGTAACAGATCTTATGGCCGGACAAGATAGTCATCTATTAAAAAAATCTAAGGAGGCCTATGCGCCATAACCAAATTTATTTTGTTTTTAGAAGGTGATGTCAAGCCCTAGAAGCCGGCCAGCGTGCATGGGAAGAGCTATGAATGTTAAGAAAGCAAGAGAGGTGTATAAGGGCCGAAACATGTGGCCCTCGGTCCTCTCTAACCCCGCAAGGATCTTGGTACGCTAGATAAGTTGATTATTAAGATGGTACGCTTGGTAAGATAGAAAAGTATGATTGATGAACATCAAATCGTCCAGTAGATTAGCCTGGAAAGACAAAATGAGTTGGCTAATACTATACTAATAAGCAGAATACCGGCCGTTGTGTTATTTTGTATACCTCTATATTGTTTCTATTTTATATAAAACATAATGTTACACCTTATCCAACATTATTAAAGTATATATCGACTTAACCTCAAAACCAATTTTAGGTATATTATTTACTAGCGACCCGCCCCGCCTTCGCACGTATAGTAGAGCATATTATGCCTACATTTTTTTCTGTCGTTGGGTCGTATCAGCACGAAATTTTGTGTGTGTATGTGAGTGGGTCCCTGGATGGTTTAGATTTGCGATTGGACCCGGTAGGTGGCGCTGCATTCGGATTCTAGCGTTGCCGTTGGCTTGCCTGCTAAAAACTAGCAGGCAAGCCAACGGCAACGTTCAGCCAGGACAGCGTCTGTAGGGTTCATCTTTTAAATTATAACCATGTAAAGGATTATCATAATGTGGTCTAATGTGTTATCTTAAGGTAACTAACGTATTTACGTTGATAAGGAATAATACTTATTTATTTTTTGATTTAATACTACCTTCCGTCCGACGGATCAGTGCAACTCCTTTGTCGACAAAGGAGTTGTACTGATCTGTACAACAAGGAGAAACAGTCCACCCCGCTTTTTCTCCAATGTCGTGGTATTTTCTCCCGCTTCACGCGCCCCTTCTATTTTCCTCTTATGACAGCGCGAATAAGGATACATCGTTTTACAGTGGTGCATTCCCCCACCACCCTGTTCAAGGTTGAGTTCACTAACATCCGCGAACTCCACTCAAACCTTAATGCCGTCCACCAACTCCTTGAGATGGCACGGCCCGCCATGCTCCAGCAGACACGTCCTACCTCCAGTACCCCGGTATGTGCTTGAGGAGAATTACCTTGCGAAAGTGAATTAAAAAGTGGAACGACTTGCCTTCCCATATGACATGCATGCACACCTCCTTCTTACAATATGGGATCCTTCAAGCCAAGCGTGAAGAAGCATCTTGCGGGCCAGCATGGCAGCATCAATTGACCACGACAATGTGTAGTATTTTGTCAGTTGCCTTTACGATTTAGGCTCCACTTTCGCTTACCATCAGGCGAAGCAGTGACTCCGCTGCTGAGCTCATGCTGAGCTTATATAAAAAAATAAGTCAATCAATCAATGGACTGACACTGATTGCACGATACTGCCAAATGTTTTTTTATAATGAATACCTCGATAATGCCGTAAAGGCGAAACCCGTCGGTAAAAATTAAAATAAGTAATAAATAATATTGTAAGTGGAATCAGGTACAAGTGTTTGCATTAACAAGAAAAAAAAGCATTTAATAATTTGTCATCTTTAGGCCTACCAACTGATAGTGGGATATTTTATGAAAACTTGCCATTGTTCTTTCAGTATAATCTTCTAAAAAACTAGCAATCACAACTTTATTAAAGTAACAAAAACTTCCTACGAAAATTACTCATAAATTTTCGAATTTCGACTCTGAAATATATATTAAGAAAACATCAAACCTGCCAATACTAATCTCACAGATTGCGTCCATTTTGGCAAAATCAAATGATAAATGTGTCTCTGAGATTGAATACACGTACGTACCTCCCGCGCGTCGTAATAAAGCCGACGGGAAGGGGCCGGCGATATAAAACAACGGCGTCGGTTTATTTCGACATTTGTCGCGAATAAATCACAATTTGAGAAGAACTATGGCGGTGCTATGCCAAGAAAGCGGAGACTCGAGTGCTTACCGAAATGCATGGGAGCGGATTGCGTTTTAATACGCAGCAGGTTATTAAACGCATTTCTGTGTCCTGTTTCACGCATTCTCGATCTCGTAGACATTCTGCGTTTCACAAGAGGTAGCATATTTTACTTCCATGACAGATAGATATATAAGCCGTTTATTTGTTTATACATGACGCACAACAATAAATATTAACGGGTATAAAATCAGTGAATAATTATGTGTTAAAGAAGCAGTCTTCCGTGATCTCTCAAAAGCTTTTGTGTATGTCGACTATCGGACATAATTACTCACGTTGTGCCACTACGGGATTAGAGGTAAAGCCCAAAATTTTATTTCATCTTAAGTAAATAACAGAATACAGACTGTTTACATAAATTGGGCTAAGTCCAAAGGCGTTAATGTTAATATTGGGGTGCCCCAGGGCTTTATTTCGGGACTATTTTAATTTTCAGTGTACGTGAACGCTAAACTCAAATAAAACCAAATGTATCAAACTTAGTCTAACAAATCTGACATCTGCCAATACAGAAGTTCTCATTGACAATAATAAATTAGAATTAGTTAATGATATAGCATTTCTTAGAATTACAGTAGGTAGACTCCAAATTGTAGTGAGTCACTAAACTTGCCAGTAAGCTCAGCTTCGCCGCATAAGCTCATCAGGAGTTGCTGAGCTATCAGCAGAGGTGGCATACATAGAGGCATAGAGGTAGATACTTAATGCTGCGGCTGCGGATCGGGTGGAGAGTGAGAGAGGAGAATTAGATAACTGACGGACGTGATTACTGCAAGTTTAGTCTATTTCAGTTACTTCCACAACATTATGTCGTATGTATAATATTGTAGGGAGAAATGGTTGATATTGAAATAATTTTCATATTACAAAACAAAGCCAAGAAACTACTGAGGGAAATAAATATCGTCGCAGTTTTTTCTGAGTATATTTATGAACAAAATATGTTATGAAGAAGTATGTTCGTAAAAGTATTGAGTTGTTTCCAAATTCGGAGAAAATGATCATAATTTTGGTAATGCTGGTAACCTAAAAAAAACTTAGAAATTTATAATAAGCTATAAGTATTGAATTAAAAAATCTAAGACATGTCTGAGCCCAATGGCAAATAAAAATATCTTTATTTTTTTATCTTTATACATATAGGTCGAACATGTATGAGTGATGAATAATGTGTGTATAAGGATAACTCAATGTTAAAATTTGTTGAAGCCATCGTGTTCCGTTAAGTTGATTTTTCTTGTTTCTATCTTTTTTATGATCTCATTTTACAAGGAAAGCAGCTCTGGCAAAGGAGAGGTAGAAACACTGCAATCAATCATGATCCTTACATCACCAATAAGTCCATTTTTACGAATTATGACAATATCATTACACCAATATTGACATCACAAGAATCTCCTAGTTTTTTACACATATATATATATATATATAGTTCAGAATAGTGGCTCCGCTTTGCCTTATGGTAAGGAAAAGAGGAGCCCAAAACTCAACTGCAACTGACAAAAGACTACACAGTGTCCTGTCAGTTGACGTTGCCATGCTGACCCGCAAGATGCTTCTTCACGCTTCGTTTGAAGGATCCCATATTGTAGGAAGGAACGAATACATGTGCAGGCAAGGCGTTCCACTTTTTAATGGTACGGGAAAGATAGGAGTTGCCGAACGGGTAAACAGTTCTTCAGAGTACTCGCTATGGTAAAGGCGGTAGAATACGCTTAGCGAGCCAATTAGTTTATTAGTCAAGATGGATATACAGTTCTGTTCCATCCATCTCACTATACTGTATCTATATATAAAATCGTAGAGAGATCGAATTGTACTTTTCCATAGTAAGGTAACAAGACTCTACAATGAAGCTAAAACAGTCAATTTCACAGTACAAAAGTCGTCTACATGGGTACCTCTATCTCACCTTTATATCGCCAAGCAGCTATATTTATATAGCTGTGTTCCGACTTGAGGGGTGAGATATGGCAGAGAATTTACTGTGATGAAACATCATTAGGTCACAAGTTTGGCAGCGCGCGAGTAACATCCCCTTGTTGTTGCGAGCGTCAATAGGCTGCGGTGACCGCCTAACATTTTATGCGGGCCGTATGCTTGTTTGTCAATCTAGTTGCATAAAAAAAAATTATGAATGGATTTTATTAAATTTTGGCAGGCTAGTTTTTATTACTGAAATTACTCAAAGTTTACACTAGCAGAGTCACGGCCAACAGCTTGAATTAAACTACTTGCACCCTACCTCTCTCAAACAAACATTACCAGTCGCTACCAACAAAATGTATACAGCTCTGTAGAGAGTTACTCACCTGGTGTCCGTTTTGCAACCAATTTGGCGGCGCGACCAGCTCGGACGCGTGCACAGAATGTTAGTGGTCGCGCCGCCACGCTGGTCGCGCCCCACTAATAACTATAGCGCTGTATGGTGTCTCACTCACTCGGCAGCTAGTCCGGCCGCCAGTCCGCCCGCCAGTGACGCCTCCACCTCATTGCATTTGATACTGTCTCAGTGTGGTGCGGCGACTCTGGTGTCTGTATGGTGTCTAGTTTGGTAGCTTACGGACACCACGGTGGCACGACTGGTTGCGCCACCCGTGTCCCGGTGAAATATAGCCCTAAGAGATTGGTTAGTGGTGGAAAATATTTACGAGTAGCAGACGGTTGTTAGCGCAACATTCGCCCGTGTGTACCCACCGGAACCTGGCCGCGTTTGCATCGCAAATGTAGATATGCACTTATATTGCTTGAATTTACATATCCTGTAGAGGTATATCTTGATTCTATTTATACAACTCGCCTAGTGTTTTATGGACATGAGATAAAATTGACTATGCTGACAGCATCCTTCAATATATTTATACGAGGATATGTTTTTTTTTCTGTTGCAATGTTTAACTTGTTATAAAGAAAATAGAAGATATAAGGCAAATTCATCTTCAGTATATATTTATCCATCATTGTAGGCCTTTTGTGATTTTAAGTTTTCGCCCTTATAAAGTTGTTTGACCTTTTTATGCAACATTGGGAAGCCGATGTCAGGGACCCAGTCGTGAATGACGCGACTTTGACACCAATGCTCGTGGGTTCGATTCCCACACAGGACAAACATTTGTGTGCATGAACATATTTGTTTGTCTTGATCTGGGTATTTTTAGTAGAGGTAGGGTGCATCAGAGCAATCTGTCTGGGGAAGTACGAAAAACATTGTGTTTTAGCACCTAAATATATAAGCGATTCGATCAATAAATAAATTATAAATAAATAAATATAAATATTGTCGGACAAATTACACAGCGCCATCTAGCCCCAAAGTAAGCGAAGCTTGTGTTATGGGTACTAGACAACTGATAAACATACGTAAATATATTTTTTTTTTGTAAATACATACTTATTAATTATTATACATAGAAAATACCCAGACCAAGACAAACAGACATGTTCATGCACACAAATGTTTGTACTGTGTGGGAATCGAACCCACGAGCGTTGGTGTCAAAGTAGCGTAACAGCGTGTTCCACCACTGCGCCACCGAGCTCATCAATCAATGGGAGAATATTTTAACGAATCAACCGATAAATGTCAGGATATTGATCCGCGAACTAGCCTATGCTGCGCGTTCTACTTTATCGCTCGACCCGTAGCGGTGACTTGAGTTACTACTTAAAATGAGTCTCATCAGTTATCCATAGGTTATTTCCTTCATGTTTTTATCTAATCTTTGTCCAAGATCAATCCATACATGAGCGTATTGATTTGAACAGTATAACTTTGTTCAATACATTACCAATGTTTCGCGGGGAATTACAAATGCTTTCTGGCAATCATACACTGCATAAGCTGCAGGCCTGTAGAATGCGCTTCCTTTGGAAATTAGAATTTCACACACTGTCAGCTTATTGGCTAGTTCGCGAATCAACATCGCGTTACTTACCAGCTTATTGGTACAAATATCCTCCTATTGGTCAGTAGATTCGTATTGCTGAGATATTTAAGCGCTCATGCAAACAAATCACGACGTTTTGGTGAGGTGGGCCATCATGCTCTGTCAAGCGATTGATTGGTTTGCGGGAATATTATGTGTGTAGCTGTATGATATTATTTATTTAATATGTATGTACTTGCATTTGCAACCTCTTCGGTTGAAGGGAGACCGGTATCCCTGCAGTGGGATGAGTAAGGGTTGATGTAATAGCATTTGCATAATGGGAGTATTTGTTATAGATACTATGTTTTAGGGTCGGCAACGCATGAGTGACACCCCTGCTGTTGCAAATGTCCATAGGCTACGGTGACTGTTACCATCAGACAGGCCGTGTGCTTGATTGCCACCTTAGTGGTATAAATAAATGTTGTTTGTTCAATTTATTATTTGTTAGCAAAATTGGCGAGAGTACGCTTGCCCCCCGGGACTCGTGTGTTCTGGTCTCTCGTCAAAGCTGTTCAGGGTAACTTCTGTCAGTCGTCATTTCCTCCGTTACGCTGCTTCTGCACATCAATGTACGTTCCTTCTGCACATCAATGTACGTTCCTTCTGCACATCAATGCGTTCCTTCTGCACATCAATGTACGTTCCTTCTGCACATCAATGTACGTTCCTTCTGCACATCAATGTACGTTCCTTCTGCACATCAATGCGTTCCTTCTGCACATCAATGTACGTTCCTTCTGCACATCAATGTACGTTCCTTCTGCACATCAATGTACGTTCCTTCTGCACATCAATGTACGTTCCTTCTGCACATCAATGTACGTTCCTTCTGCACATCAATGTACGTTCCTTCTGCACATCAATGTACGTTCCTTCTGCACATCAATGTACGTTCCTTCTGCACATCAATGTCTTGTTGCAAGTGTAACATTCATTGCTATGCGGATGAGAGTACGGTGGACGCAAGATACACTGGTCAAGCCAATATCTCCAGGGATTGCGTCAATGAGTGCCATTACAGCTTGTCTGAAATTGAAACATCACTAGAACAGGTCTCTGATTGGGGTATACTGAATTTAGTACAACTTAATCCCCTAAAGACACAAATGTGCATATTTACCACGAATAAATCCCTATTTATCGTAGC
Source organism: Pyralis farinalis (assembly GCA_947507595.1). Taxonomy (NCBI): domain Eukaryota; kingdom Metazoa; phylum Arthropoda; class Insecta; order Lepidoptera; family Pyralidae; genus Pyralis; species Pyralis farinalis. Next base: position 2,009,897 of record OX382274.1, read on the forward strand.
TCTTCGATTAGAAGATATACCCCTCAGCGTTACGCCTAGCATCGGTATCCTGGGTGTCGTCATATCGAGAGATATACAGTTTCGCGATCAGCTGGAGAGCAAAGCTAAGTTGGCGTCCAAGAAGATTGGTGTGATCAATAGAGCTAGACAATACTTTATACCTCAACATCGCCTTCAACTTTATAAGGGCCAGGTCCGGCCTCACATGGAATACTGTTCATATCTTACTCCATTTGATCGCATACAACGTGGAGCAGTTCGAATCGTCGGCGATCCAGTGATCTCCGCTCGGCTAGACTCGCTTTGTACACGAAGAAACGTTGCTTTTCTTTGTGTACTGTACAACTTATATCATGGGGAGTATTCGGAGGAGCTGTTCTACTTAATACCAGCGTACGGTGAAATTTTGGAATAAACTACCCTCAGCGGTGTTCCCGAACAAATGCGATATGGGTGCCTTCAGGAATAGAGCCTATGTTTCCCTAAAAAGGCTGGCAACGGATCAGTGACCCTTTGGTGTTGCTGATTTCTATGGGCGGTGGTGACCACTTACCATCAGGTGACTTACATGCTCGTTTGCGTTGTTGCATAATTAGAGGGCTAATATAAAAAAATATATATCTCCTCTTTACGATCTCTCTTTGCTGTTCAATCTTTGTTTCCTTTAGCAATGGGTGGTTGAAGATATTCCTCAAAGAAATAAGTCCGCCTTTTCAAATCATCTTATACTTACAGTTATAATTGTATATAATGGAATAATGTTATACCAAAGAAATAAATTGTAAAGGTAATAAAATTTGTAATAATATTTATAAATTTTATTACCTTTACGATTTATCGTTATTATCTATTTATCCCCAAGACATTGTGTCCATACGATGCGTGTTTCCCATAAAACCATGAGGGTACACGGCATGCTGTAAACATGTCGCCAGCCGAGGCGCGCAATCCTCCGGCGACATCATAAAATGACCCAAATCGTTTATTCATTACCACATCAAAGGACCTTGTTAAAATTCTATTCCCACTCCGCATATGTCGCGCCATGTGAGCCTAACTTTATTATTAGCCATTAAATATATTTTAGTTTGTAAATATGTACAGAATTGGATCTAAACTACTTAGTGTACTTCCGGCAGTTTAGTTTAAATTTCCTGTAAATTTGACTTCCGCAAAAACATCTGAATCTTTTAACCGTTTAAATGCAAGTGAAATCGCAGACTCAAGATGTGTTGATTTGATGAAACTGACGCACGGACAAATTTGATGAAACTGACGCACGGAAACGACGGAAGTATTCACAAATATGAAAGAGTTCTCGATTGCGAACACAATATTCGATATCGAAAAATTTGTTCACCATGTTTACTTTGAAAACTTTTAATGACCGGCAAAAGAAGGGCGTTCTATAGCTTGTCTCAACTTTCTCTTCAAAAGGAAATATTGTGAAGTTTTTAGTGACGAAAATAATTTTATTTTTGATGAATGTCCATTATGGCGACCTAAATAAAAAATCGAAAGGGTCAACAACGTTTTGTTTCTTAAATTATTGTCTTTTCAAATATAAAAGCGAAAGGATGTAGGAGTCGCCTACCACGACCAAATTGTTCGAGTTATATGAGAAGGTGATATCTGAAGCCCAAGGAACCGGCGAGCGTGCGTGCAATAGAGATATGAATGTTAAAAAAGGGAGCAAAAGAGCCAGATATGCGTAGGAATCGCGTCTTGTGGCCCTCGGTTGTCGCTGCCTACCACACAAGGGACTTGGGTGAACGGATATGTTAATGTTAATGGTTCCGTTACAATGACATACATTTATTGTATCATCAAAATTTAAAAAAAAATACTGTATTTTTTAAATTTTCTTTCGGTTTTTATATATATTTTTTTTTACGGCGAGCCTGATGGTAAACAGTTACCGTAGCCTATAGATATTTGTATATGTACCTATATATATTACATATTCGTCAATGGTCTTTTCCGAAATGCTGGTGGATTAAAAAAAAGTAGGATTAATAAAATGAAATATGATTTTATTTAAAAAATGTAGGATGAGACCCAATATCAGGTCAAGAATGTTTATTTTATTTTTATCTTTAACTATTCCTAATGCTTATTTGAAAGATACTTTAATATATAAAACCGAATACAAAACAACAAAGTCCTTTCCAACAAATCAGAGAGCGTCCTTTACCGTAAACATTAGCCTGGTCCAAGAGTAATTGAGCCGTCAGGTAGACATAAACCTCGTCCGGGCAGCGGCTCCAGCCGCATTTCTCATAATCCTGGTTTATCTTTATGAAAACTATCCTGTGTCATAGACTGGCATCAGTATGCCTGGTGGGCGCCCAACCAATCCGTCAGCGAGCCCGGCCGCCCGCGTGACCGGAATACTCTGGGAGCGGAACAATGCTGCAGATATCTGGAAGCGCCTAACTGAGGCCTCTCAGAGAATTTGCTTTGCCATCCTTAAGACTGCCGTAATAAATATATAAAACAGCGTTGGCATATCTGAAAGTGCACATCTCGCAAAAAAGTAGATAACATGAAATAAGATCTAAATAGCAAATATAGATTTTCTTCATCTGTTTCTTCATCACCGAGAATTATGTATTAGTAGGCGATGAGACTACACAAACACGAATAAATAGTTGTAGCATTATAAATGTCTACCGTTAAGAAGTTTTCGTCACGACTTTTCTTAATTCGTAGCTATATCGTACGTATATTTACCTATAGAGATCCTGTCCAGAACTATAATTTAACAGATTGTTTTCAAATTCTTTTTTTTAATAATGTCATTAATTAACAGGGACAGTTAGATATCGTTAAAGTAATTGATAATCTAACTGTTGCTAGAGATGAAATGACAGGCGGGTTTTGATGATATAAATGAAAAAAGTATGCGAAATTCAAGAAACTAACATAATATAGTAAGTATAGACTAAGTATAAGAGTTGGGTAAAAAAAGGTTAGATTTGTCTGTGAAATCATCAACTTTCAAATACTTTTAACTGCAACGCAATCTAGTAGCACTCGATTTATTTAATTTATGAACAGATACTGACCGCTTCGTAGTCTGTTACAATGGATACAAAGCTGGCTAATTTTAAACACAGTAATAATATGTATTTTTAGTTTTATAATTACAAAGGTAAAAAAAAAATACCAATTTGTAGGGAATCAATTTAACATAAAGAAATACAACTTTTTTTTTTACTTTGACACACTTTAGTTTTCCAAAAAATAAATCCTTTAGATAAGGAACGAAGATAAAACGTTTCTTATCTAAAACACTTATTTTTTAAATACCCAACCAAAATATAGCGTGACATGAAGTCGTATCTAGTGAATGTATGTCGAAAGTTATGAAATGTTACGAACATACAATCGTTATGGCCGCTATTGACTTAGATTCAATGACGTCATTGGGCAATACGGCCCTTGGCCAATAACTGTAATATGTTTCATGGAATATCTATCTTCATATACGGTATTAAGCTTAGTTTTCATGGGCTGATATGTCCGTGACTTGAGGCTGACGGCTTTTGCAATGATGATGTAAGAAAGAGAGTACCGGTATTGAGATAAGAAAAGGCGTGCTCCTTTGGTTCGGATATGTAAATATAATTTAGTAGAAAAGATTGACAAAACAGGTATAGAGAATGAAAGTGGAAGGAGTCAGAGAAAACCAATACTCAATTATCACGGTCAAATCGGTCGTGTTTTCTTAGTACTTGAAGTCAAGAACTTAGGGTTCCTATTGTCATTGAGTCAAGAACTTAGAACGTGAGCGGAAAAAAGCTATAAATATTAGAGAAGCGAATGAAATATATAAGGACTGAGTCATGTGCTGCTCAGTTCTCTCTGCCTACCCCTCAAGGGGCTTGTGGATTACCACTATGTGTAGATTTCACCAGAGGGAGACTTTGTACAAAAGTCGTCTGCGTGGATACCTCTGTCTCACCTATTTTTACCGCGAAGATATTTATATAGCTGTATTCCGGTTTGAAAGGTGAGATATGGCAGAGAAATTACTGGGTATTGTGACGAAACAGCCTTAGGTCACAAGATTGGCAGCGCACGAGTAACATCCCCGTGGTGTTGCGAGCGTCAATACGCTGTGATGACCGCGTACCATGTAATGCGGGCCGCATGCTTGTTTGCCAATCTATAACAACATAAAAATAGGTCAAAGAGGACTTGGAATCAAAATATTTAAATAAGAATATAAAACACATCATCGGTGGCAGAGTTGTTAGTAAAGCTACCTTTGATATCAATGCTCGTGGGCTTGATTCCCACACATCTCACTGAAGTTTCCTATATTTTTTATCTATCTATTACAATCGTTATTGACGAGCTCGGTGGCTCAGTCGTGAATGACGCGACTTTGACACCAACGCTCGTGGGTTCGATTCCCACACAAGGCAAACATTTGTGTGCATGAACATGTCTGTTTGCAGCACGCAGCCCGTCTGGGGTAGTAATTCCACCTCACAGAAAACCACAGCCAAATAACAACTCCCTTGACGGTTGTTGTGTTCCTGCGTGTGAGTGAGGTCACCAGTAAGCTCCCAAGGAGTTGCTTTGTAAGCAGCAGAGGAGGCATCGCGCGAGTGATATTTAATATATCGCAAGCGTTAATAGGCTACAATACCCGCTTTACATCAGATGGGCCGTATGCTTGTATGCCTCCCGACGTAGTATAAAAAAAAGCCAAGTCCCTTGCGTGGTAAGCAGAGAGAACTGTTTTAATGGAAAAATGACCAGCTATCTTTTTTTTGTACGTCTAGAGATATGGTATTCACATGACGTAAAGTGGATATCATAGCCTATGAGCTACCGTAGCCAATACATCAAGTATCACTCGCGCGATGCCACCTCTGCTGCTAGCACAGCAACTTCAAGAGGGCTTACTGGTGACCTCACTCACTCGAACTCTACTCACTCGAACTCTCAACGCTACAGGGGATTTTTATTTTTAGTGCGGTTTCCTGTGAATACTTTACCAGGCTGGCTGCTTTGATGCGACCTACCTCGCCTAAAATTACCTTATTTCTACTTAACCTAGCTGACAAAAACACCCACAAGCTGCAAAAGAAAGTAGCTGTATGAACACAGTGAACAGTGGCCGGTCGATTGACTTTTCGTTTATTTCGCGAAACCCCTACAAAGTACCACGAGGGTGGATAAATACTCAGGGCTTATGACCCACTAGCGGTAGACAAACTGCGGTTTATACCCTGTCAAGTAAACTTACTTAGCTATGTATGACTTTGTGGTTAAGTTAGAAAGGACACTTTTTAACGAAATTGAAAATTTATGTGCTCTAAAAGCAGTCAATGGATTTGACTTTTATGATTCCGTGCAAATCGGGTAAATACCCTAATTAAGTGCGGGTAGAATTCGCGCACTATGGTTCTGTGCCACGATTTGAATTCCGTGTGAATCTATTCTTCCGACGTCATTAAAATCAGGATGTTTCAGAGTGTAGTCATTGATAAACATACATTGTACATGGAAAAAAATGGTTTTCCACATACATACCAAATGTTTTGGTGTCTGTTAACAATTATACTACATCAATAAACTCAGGAAGATGGCCATAACTTCGTTACCAGTGTGAGATAACATTTAAAACTAAAATAACTATGAATAAAAAATATTCTTCCCCCAAAAACCCCTACGAACAGCGGCTAAAATGCCACCAACTAGGCACTTGTATAGCAGGCTTTAGGACATGGTCCCGGTATTCATCTCTTCTTGCATGCTCTTCTCTAACCAGTGTTACTTTCTACATGCCACGCTCCGCCATGCGCTCGAGGATCCATCCCCGTTGGTTGGCAAATTTGTCCTCTCCCTTTTCGCCTCGTTAGGAACGATGGATACGAAGGGATAAGATTTTGACGAGCTCGGTAGCTCAGTCGTGAATGACGCGACTTTGACACCAACACTCGGGGGTTCGATTCCCACGCAAGGCAAACATTTGTGTGCATGAACATATCTGTTTGTCTTGGTCGGGAAGTTTTAAGAGAGGTAGGGCGCTTCAAAGCAGCCCGTCTGGGGTAGTACCTCCACCTCCCAGAAAACCGCAGCCAAATAACAACTCCCTAGAGGGTTGTCGTGTTCCTGCTTGTGAATGAGGTCACCATTAAGCTCCCAAGGAGTTGCTGTGTAAGCAGCAGAGGAGGCATCGCGCGAGTGATACTTAATATATCTCAAGCGTTGATAGGCTACGGTAACCACTTTACATCAGGTGGGCCGCATGCTTGTATGCCTCCCGACGTAGAATAAAAAAAAAATATCGTTCTCTCTGGATTGCTAAACGACATTGACTCGAAGCTGGTGTGAGCTTTACGCACTGGTACACTGGGTCGTCAGATTACTCGCCGGCTGTTGCTCCGGTAGCTATCACCTCACTAGACGAACCAGTTCACTAGGTGGACTTATCCAAGCTCATTATGCACTCACTGTGAAACTGAACTATTACTTGCATTGATGATGCATCGCAGATCTCACGAAGCTTGGCTGCTATGGTATTAATTGGTGGTGATAGCTTGAGAGTTTGGTCTAGGAGCTCATAGTTACATGATATTAATGTATCATCAATTATTAACTGGGCCCCTTGGTAGTCTGCGGGTTTTTCATCCGAGGACGGAGTAAAAATAATACTAATAATACAGGGTGATTTCGTGAATAGGGACGAAAGTGTGTAACGGGAAGCCCGCGGAAGCACGCGCTAATTGATTTAAACGGTTTAATAATGTTTGACAAAAAACGAATGACAAATGGTCATTTTAAAAACCAGTTGAGAATGCGCAAGCTTGCACTGCAAGAGGAACACCTGGCTCGCCAATTATATAACAATTCAATTTTGTTTTTAATTTGTCGGCCATTTTGACCATTTTCCTTAAGAGATAGGAACAGTGTTCCTGAACATTCCTCTTCTACTCTTTGATGCTGAATCCGAATCTGAAGTTAAAATTCGAATATTCGAAAAAAACGCACAGACAAACGCACACACAGACAAACATATAGATTTCATATAGGAACGGTGTTCCTAATAACATTATAAAGACTAATCATTTGACAAATATATTACATTGTAAATATTTCAAATGTAAATTATCATTTGAAAATTATTCATTTGACCGAGTACTTCGTTTGTCAAATTTGCGATTTTTTTAGATCATTTATAGGCAAATACTAATTTCATACAAATACTGATACCATATTGATTGATAGACCATTTAAAAAAATACACGCTGCCCTAGGTAGAATGGTAGAATAGGTAGAATTCTGTTCTGGCGTTGTGGTCGCACTTCTAACCTAACCTAAACCTAGCCACTTCTGTTCAATTGACCTATCCTACTAATGACTGATAATTTTGTACTGAAAGTAACCTATCCCTTAAATATAGCTTGACATATTATTTTTGAGAATTTTGTCAAACGTTATCCATGCTTTGCGTTGTTTTACATGATTCAAAAAATATTAGTCTGTCAGATGATGTGGTACCAACTCATTTTCCGAGAGATTCGTACAATGGATAATATACTTTACAGAATGAGTATATAACAGCCACATTTACATAACTTATTTCAATATAAATTCAATTATTATCATTTTTTTTTTTGATTGATTTGTTGACAAAAGATCTAATTATCACCAATATAATATTTTTATATTTTCTATAGTATTTTCTACCGCCAAGCAACTATATTTATATAGCTGTGTTCCGGTTTGAAGTTTTTTTTTGAGGTTTTTTACAATTGTGTTTGAATTTTAGACTAAACATAATAATATATAATTGACAACTATACATGCACAAAATTACGTAATACTAATATACAACACACTAATATACACATTAATATACAATAAATAAATCTCAATCAATTAAAAACATAGTATTAATTCTCATTATTCTCATCAAATATTATAATTAAAATATTCGTCAAGATTATAAAAATTTTTTTGCAACAACCATAATTTCAATCTCGATTTAAAGAGATTAACGCTTTTAATGTCTTTCAAGCGTTCATCTCTTTGAATCGAGATTGAAATTATCTATATATATGAGACTACTGTAAGGGTCGCTCTTTTTTTATTTACCAGCTCTATATGTGTCGGAACATAGCATTGCTACTATATTACTGTAAACCTTCGGACGCATACCGAGATAAGATCTTAACCATCAAATTGGCAATAGCGACTATTGCCTACGTAACCCTGAAAACAGTGATGTAATAAAAAGCTAAATGTTGTTATCTTCTAACGTTACAAAGACATGACATACCACTTACGAAAGACGGGTACACTTCAAAAGTCTTCTGATGTCAGACATCAAGGTAGCAAATATTAATAAAGTATTCAAGCCATGAATATTTTATTTGTGTTCTGGAAACTTCTTACTGCGAAAATATATCAAATTGTATATTATTTTTGTAATAAATAAGCCACCGACGCAAACGATTCAAGACCGTTCTTCAAAACTCTAAGGGGAACATTTTTTTATACCACTAAGGTGGCAATCAAGCATACAGCCTGCCTGATGGTAAACGGTCACCGTAGCCTATGCACATTTGCAACACCACGGGTGTCACTCATGCGTTGCCGACCCTCTAAAAACCTCTTCACGCATTACTTGAAGAATTCCATGCCGTAGTCCCATGGAAAAATATGTTCAGCAGCACAGCACAGACTAAATTAGGAAGTATCGTAATGTTAGTAAATTTAATGGAATACATATTTTGTCTTTTTTAGGATTCAATACTAGAGAAGAGAAAGTGTTTTAGAATCGTGGTGTCTGTCCGTCCGTCCGTCGGTACATCACGGCCGTTTAGCCACAATGGTCACTTACTATTACTCGTGATAACTTGGATAGTCTGTGATGTATAAAAAAAAAGTGCTAACAGTTGCAAGGACAGGGTTGCAACTGTTAGTACTTTTTTTTATACATCGTCGGGAGACATACAAGCATACGGCCTACCTGATGTAAATCAGTTACCGTAGCCTATTAATTCTTGTAATATTTAAGTGTCACTCGCGTGATGCCTCCTCTGCTGCTTACACAGCAACTCCTTAGGAGTTTACTGGTGACTTCACTCACGCACAGGAACACAACAACCCTCTAGGGAGTTGTTATTTGGCTGCGGTCTTCTGTGAGGTGGAGGTACTTCCCTAGACGGGCTGCTTTGATGCGCCCTACCTCTCTTAAAACATCAAGACAAACACATATGTTCATGCACACAAATGTTTACCTTGTGTGGGAATCGAACATACGAGCGTTGGTGTCAAAGTCGCGTCATTCCCGACTGAGCCGAGCTCATCAAAATCTCTCGCGACCAAGATCGGTGGTGCAGTGGATAATAACTCTACCTTGACACTAACGCTTGATGGTTCGATTCCCACACTAGACAAATATTTGTGTGTATGTCTGTTGGTGTTGGTCAACGTGTTTTAACAGAAGTAGAGTGCATCAAAGCAGCTCGTCTGCGGAAGTACGTCACAGAAAACCGCAGCCAAAAACAACTTCCTGTCGTGTTTCTGGAATTGAGGTCACCAGTAAGCTCCTAAGGAGTTATCTTTACAGCAGAGTGGCATCGCACGAGTGATAGCTAATATGTTGCAAGCGTTCATAAGCTACGGTAACCGCTTCACATCACGTCGGCCGTATGCTTGTATGCCTTCTAACGTTGTATAAAAAAGAAAAAAAACTGGTTGCACTCCGGGAGTACCGGCAGAAGTGAAAACTTAAACATTAACGTTGTGCATTTTTGAATATTTTGGAATGGTTAGGGAATAATTTCGCACAAATTGCTTTATTTATCAGTATAAAAGTACTATCATGTATGTGGTAAAATATAATATTCATTTAATGCGCTATCGTACACAAACATGACAATTTATATTACATTAAAAATTCAGACTTCAGAACTATTACAATTATTTTACATTAAAAAGTTTATCTCTCAGAAAAATCAACACAAAGTTGTAAAGTGCACAACCAAAAAGTGCACAACGCCGCTAAAGAAAATTTTCACTTCAAAAATGCCGTTTACCTTGATTTTTATTTATTTTATTAACTTTATGTTAAATTTAGTTACAAATTTATTTTTAATAAAAACAGAGAATAATCTTATATAATGTAAATGAATAAATTATTTTCTCAAAGAAATTATGGAACCATAAAAATGCTAGCATAGCTATGAATGTTAGAGAAGCGAGTGTAGTGTACAAGGACCGCGTTTTACGCGCGACCTGGCGTGAAGACATACATATACCTAGTCAGGTCATAAGTTCTGTCAAAATCTTTTAATGTAATTAATGATATACTTTTTGATAATTATGTAAAAGTTATATATGAAATGAAAGGTATTTAAATGTACAATAAAATTTTATTTACATTATTCGAAATGCCCTCCTCCGTTTTGAATACATGCCCTTAATCGACGCGCCCAGTCATTTATATATATTTCTGCTGCTTTAACCAGAGATGCTCGGAGAGACTCTAAATTCTGATGAGGTTGAGCGCAGACTTTCTCCCCCAAATGTTGCCATATCTTGTAGTCCAATAGGTTTAAATCTGGACTAGAAGAGGGCCAATCTTCATGCCCGTTTAAATCAATTCGACAGACGGTCAACCCAGTTTTGAGTGCTTCGTGCCTTTTGAGCTGGTGCAGAGTCCTGTTGGAATATCCAGTGTCTGTTTTTGAACATTGTTTGAGAAAGAGGTTCTACTATGTTTGTTACGATGGTATTTTGGTAAACCACGGCACTGGTTTTCACAGACAGAAAAGAAAACACCTCAATAAAGCCTGAATACGAGACTCATAGCCAAACCATGATTGATGAAGGATAATGCTCTTGCTGGACCCTCGGAATACGCGCGCTCGCTTCTTCACAACTGTCCAGATGCACCTGATTTTTTTTTTGTTGTAACTTTCTTCGATGGTAAAAACTTTTTCATCCGAAAACAAAATTTTGCGATATTTTTTTCCCGCGAAAAGCCGTAACAAAGCGCGGAATCTTTCCATCCTAATTTTTTTCAATCGCTCAGGCGCGCTTACGCGCTCTTTTTTTTCAAAAAAATACCGATTTTTACGAAAAGCTCGTAGTCCCAGGTCTTTATTTAACACTCTTTTAACAGTGGTTCTACTTAATCCCATCTGAAGAGCTAAGATTTTTTGTTTACGCACGGGATTTCTTTGGATTCGCGCCTTCACTGCTTTGATGATCGCTGGTGTCTTAACTGTGCAAGGTCAGCCGCTCCTCTTACGATCGTCGAGGCTTGAATCTTAAGTTGATTCGTTTGATAGTACGTTTAATAAACCGTAGTGTTATTTTCAATTTTTGTAGAATGTTGCAAATGTCTTTTGGCGCGTAACCACGCAACGCAACCTTATCGATTTGAAACTTGTATACGTAATACGGATGGCAATGACTGACGAACTGCAGTATGGGGTTATGCGATATGTGAAGGGATCTTTACAGGGTTAACAACGAATAAAGGGCACCCCGGGCGTTGCAAATGTTCATAGGCTACTTACCATCAGACAGGCCGTACGTATATTTCCCCCTCAGTGGTAAAAAAACACAATAATGTGATTCCTTCTAAATGGAGATACGCGATAAAATCATCAAGAATTAAAAAAAATAAGGCCATCTAAGTAGCCTGTCTGGGAAAGTATCGCAGACAAATAACAACTCCCTAGAAGATTATCGTATTCCTACGTGTGACTGAGGTCACCAGTAGGCTCCTTAGGAGTTGCCAGAGGTGGCATCGCACGTGTGATACTTTGTTTTGCATCAGCGTCCATAGGCTACAATAAAAAATGTAAGATATATACGTATACATGTATATATATAGATATATATAATATAACACAAGAAGTGCTCGTTTAAATACATAATCAACATCGACCGCAGAGTGTCCGTTGATGGATTTATCTATCTCAAGCGTGGATAGACGTCAAGCTAAGCCACTGGCTTCGGCCGGCTTTAAAACACTGCCCCCCCCCCCTTTTTTTTTTTGATTGGTTTTTGGAATTTTACATCGCATTTTGATTGGTCGCTTGAAACATTTTCATGTAACGAAGCATTCGCCAAATATTGAGGTTAAACAAAACGACAATTATAATAATAATATAATAATAATATCTTTATTTCTCCCACAAAATTGCTAATTTACACACAATTTTATAACATAACAATTGTTTGAGCAATGTATATGTTTTTAGAATGTAGGGTTATCCAGTTTCCTAATCCATTAGGATCGGCGGGGTCCGCTACCCAAGACTAAGGATTTGGCGAAGATACAGATTTCCCCATGAAGCGACTACCAGGTAAGGTCACACGTCTTTCAAAATATAATTTCTTCGACGAAGGGTTTCCTCACGCACGATGTTTTTCTTCACTACCGAGCAAGTGGTAATTACAAATATAAAGAACCAGCCTATTGACCAACTCGTCCCCAATTCGAATCCTGACATGTACCACTAAATTCGTGTTTTCGGATTTATGTACGCATTCATCACTCGCTCGGCGGTGAAGGAAAACATCGGGAAGAAATCCGCACGTCCAAAATATATATATTTCGAAAGATGTGTGACCTAACCAATTAAAGATCTAGTTTCGCCTCCAGGTGGAGGTCTGACGGCAGTCGTTCCACGTAAAAATCTGTATCATCGCCAAATCCTTAGGCTTACGGAGTGGGTCCCGCCAATCTTAATGTATTAGAAAACGGGATAACTTCAAGGAGAAGATTATCATTGTGTACACAACAAGCTTCCCTTGTTTGCCAAACAATCGATATGAATCAACAATAGACCGTGAATTTCTAAGCTCCTCAGCGTTATTTCGATAATAAAAAATTACACAACTCGTCACGTATTTATATAAAAGAAAATTTTGTATTTATTTAGATGTATTCTGAAAATTGGAAATGAAAATTCTCTCTGCAATAATAGTCATAAGACCTATGTCATGGTACTAAACAGAACAATTCAATAAAAATGTTACATAACACAGTTGCTAACCGAGGAATTCGACGCAAAGTAAATCGAATACCATCCAATTTATTTGGAACATCCGAATATTAAATATTCGATCACTCATCTCATGTTTGCTCCGCTGAATTGTCGTTCTTATAAGTCAACTAAATCAGATAACTCTAAATGTAATAATGAGCAGCATAATTTTGTCGCACAACAAGGAGTAATAGATTAAAAATATTTTTTTCAGTAACACGTTGGTTTTTAGTAGCAAACGGGACTGTTCTACGTGACACAAAATGCAGCATAGAAGTTTTCTGTTAAGTGTAAAGTACACAATTTACTGACCTTTTTTTTTCAACAACTTGACTTAATTGTTGCCGCTCTTCTAATTTTAATTTATTTTAATGAATCTATGGAATCTGCTTAAAACAATGTTCTATTCTCTAATAATAAATATTTACAATTACGAGTACAATCTATCTCAAAGAGAAGATTTAAACATGGTCAAAAAAGCATATCAGGAGCATTTCAAATATTTGGCCAATTTCATTATTAATTTTGGGATGTAAGATTTTGCTCGAAATGTACATAAGCACGTTATTGTTATTCTGTATACTGTGATGACAGGCATAATAAAAATTAGTTTAGATTATTTAAGTAGTTTAAAGGTACTATGTCACTAAGTCATTTCATACATCTTAGTTGACGGCGTAATTGTGTTTGACGATGGGCGAAATAAAACGCCGAGCCCTGTACATGTCGTGATACAAAGTGATCTTCGCATCTGGCGGCAGCCGCCAATATCTTACCGCGAGTCGATTCCAGAACAGACTCCAGTTTTTCCCTTTTTCCAATTTCCTGGCGCTCGAAGCGTTCGTATTTATTATTATTTGTTTTCAATTGCAAAGTAATCTACGGAGTGTGCAGCTGCGAGACGAGGCCGGAGAGATGCCGATTATTATTTGCCGGGGACTGCTTTGTGTGGGACTTAATGAGGACACGAATCTCGCGGTGGTTCGGTTCTTGTCGGTTGTTTTGTCTTTAGCGAACAGGTCAGACGCACAACAGGAGCAACACGACAATCTTTTAATTTCGCACACCGACAAGCGGAGTCAAGAACCAACGAATATTGGCGACAATGCCTTGGCGACCCTACGTTTTTATTTAATTTGCATTTTTGAAATCGATAGAATCTTTTTTAAGTCAGGAAATATATATATATACGCGTAAATTGCTCGTTTAGTATAATAGGATGTATTTAAAAATTCTGCGCGGTAAACTATTTCAAGTGGCAAAGAATTCCGCACTTTAAAGAATCAAAAAAATCGGTTCGTTTTAACTATGTATTAAACATTATAAGTTAATTTATGACATAGTCGGTGGAAAATTGCCTCAGCACTTCCGTGGAAATCAATTGAGTCCATAATTTTGTTTACGCTCACTACTCACAATACTCACTCGCAAGCACGTGTGCATGCTCTAATACACTCACTACATACTCTGGTGGCACGGATACATAAGCATGACAAAAAAAAAAATTAAATATTTGAAGAAATTACAATATTTAAAAAGAAGTCTGAAAAGTCTACTCCGAAAGAGAATATAAAAAAGGCGTGCTCTGTTGGTTCGGGTATGTAGAAATAATGCAGAATGAAAAACGACGAAACATATGTACAATGCGAAAGTAGAAGGATGTAGGAGCCAAGGGAGATCAAGACTCACACTCAAATTGGACGTTTTGTATCCGAAGCTGATGTCAGGAACCCTAGGAATCGACGAGCATACATGAAAAGAGCTATTAATGGTAAAGAAGCGAGTGATGTGTGTAATGACCGTGTCTTATGGCACTTAGTTGTCTCTGGTTACCCCAAAAGGGACTCGACGTGATGATATACATACAATATTTTTACCTACGTATAAAATATTCTTTATTTGCATTAGGGCTCTTGACACGTTTACCGTTTACCAGAGGGAGACTTTGTACAAAAGTCGTCTGCGTGGGTACCTCTGTCTCACCTATTTCTACCGCCAAGCAGATATATTTATATAGCTGTGTTCCGGTTTGAAGGGTGACATATGACAAATTACTAGGTGCTGTGACGAAACAGCCTTAGGTCACAAGATTGGCAGTGCGCGAGTAACATCCCCGTGGTGTTGCGAGCGTCCATAGGTTGCGGTGACCGCTTACCATCTGATGCGGGCCGCATGTTCGTATACCAATCTAGTTGTATGACAAAAAAACATTATTTTTAATAAACTCATGTTGTAGTTTACTTCGTCGACAATCGCAGTGGTCGAGCGGTTAGTGATGACTATTTGAACAGCCAGGATTAGTTTCCAGCGCTAGACTATCATTTGTATGCACGAAGATGTACGTTTATCTTTGTACGAGTATTGTTATTATTAAGGCGGTAACATTAACACAATACCACAACCCACGCTTCGTTTAATTTGGGTCAGATTTCGGTAATTAATCTGGAAATATTTGTTCATTATTTGTTTGTTTCGTGACAACTGGCGAAGAAGAAATGCGGAAATTCTTACCAATGTAAGACTATTATTCAATTTGATATTACAATAATGTACACCACCATCCTTGTTTGTGTTACCACGTTTCCTAATCCATTAAGATTGGCGGGGCCGCTATCTAAGCCTAAGGATTTGGAGAAGATACTGAGTTTTTAATAGTGCGACTGTCTCCATGAGAGGGAAAACCAGACCTTTCTCAAGTTGGGTCACGCGTCATCTAATTTCTTGAACGTGCGGCTCTCCTCACGACGTTTCCCTTCTCCGCCGTGCAAGTACAAATTACAAAAATAGCTAAGTGCAGCTCAAGCTTTCAAAGTCAAAGTCAAAGTCAAAATCTTTTTATTCCGTAAAAATGGCTACATTTGTTTGGAATCGTCACAATTTTTTTCCCTACCGTGCAGTTCATGACTAGGTGAGCACTGATAAAAATACTGCCAAAAAACTCAGGCATCCCTCTTTTGGTATCCAAACAAATTTACATAATTTATTATTTACATTATAATTGGATCGACTCAATCCCAGGCCTTTTTATCATTAATATAGTCAGATACTTTATAATATGCCCTGCTACACAATTTGGCTTTAATAGTAGTTTTAAACTTGTTTATTGACAATTCTCTTATATTGCTGGGAAGTTTGTTATAGAACCGTATACATTGCCCCATAAAAGAATTACTTATTTTGTGGAGACGGCTTGCATGTAACACAAGATTATGCTTATATCTAGTATTTATGTTATGAGTATCGCTCTTTTTACAAAATGAGTCTATGTTTTTATGGACATACAAAAGATTTTCATAGATATATTGCGATGCGACTGTTAGAATATTTATTTCTTTGAATTTTTCTCTAAGGCTCTCACGGGGACCAAGTTTGTAGATAGCTCTTATGGCTCTCTTTTGCAATAAAAAGATGGTGTTAATGTCCGCGGAGTTACCCCAAAGAAGAATTCCGTATGACATAATACTATGAAAGTAGCTGAAATAAACTATTCTAGCCGCATCAACATCAGTGAGCCGTCTAATAGTTTTCACTGCATAGGCTGCAGAACTTAGTTTTCCTGATAATTTTTCAATTTGTGGGCCCCATTGTAGTTTGGAGTCAATTGTTATACCCAAGAACACAGTTGTCTCCACAGGGGCTAAATTAGTTCCATTAACATGTACATTGGTAGTCACCTGTCTTACATTAGGTGTTGAGAACTTAATTACTTTAGTCTTTTTATCATTTAAAAGCAGATTATTAACATTAAACCAATGCATAACTTTAGAGAGAGCATCGTTAACTTCGTCATAATTACCTAACTGTCTATTAATTTTGAATGTCAAAGAGGTATCATCCGCAAACAATACAATCTCATGTTTATCCTTTACATAATAAGGTAAGTCATTTATATATACTAAAAATAAGAATGGACCTAGAATTGACCCCTGTGGGACTCCCATGACTACAGGGGACCCCGAAGATATTTTACCATTAACATCGACCTTCTGTATCCTATTGCCCAGATAAGAAGACAGAAGTTCGAGAGCCTTGTTCCTGATACCGTAGTGGTGTAATTTTCTGACAAGAGTGTCATGGTGCACGCAGTCAAACGCTTTAGACAGATCACAGAAAATTCCCAAGGCATCTTGCGAACCTTCCCATGCCGCGAATATACTTTTAAGCAAATGAATCCCTGCGTCTATAGTTGAACAACCTCTCGTAAATCCGAACTGTCTCCTATGAAGCAAATTATGTGTATTAAAATGTCTGAGCAACTGGCTAAGCATTAGTTTTTCAAAAATTTTACTGAGAATGGGCAGTATGGAAACAGGTCGAAAATTCGAAGGGTCCGAACTATCACCAGATTTAAATAATGGAATGATTTTACTATGTTTCATCAAGTCAGGAAATACACCAGATGCCACACAACAATTGAAAATTGTAGCTAAATGTGGAGCGATTGAAATAATAATAGAAGATATGGTTCTGACAGATAGACCCCACAGATCTTTAGTGTTTTTCATATTTATTGATTTAAAAGCGTTCAAAACATCTTTTGGGCTTACAGCTGAAAATTCAAATATTGTGTCGCATTCTACCACGCTCTGTTTGAGAACGAGTTCAGCAGCTATAGAAGAAGACCTAAGATTTCTCGTAGTAATAAGAGGAATGTTAGAAAAATATTTTTCAAACTCAGTCGCAATTTCTACATCATTTTTGATATCGATATCATTTATCTTTAACTGAAAGTCTCGACTACGTACTTTCGCTCTACCCGTCTCATTATTTATCATATTCCAAACAGATTTAATAATATTTGTGGAACCATTAATTTTATTTCTTAAATATATAGACTTAGCATTGGAACAGGCTCGTTTAAATATTTTAGCATAATTTTTTACAAGTTCTTGAAAAGTCGGATTGTGATTACAGGTTCTTTCTTCATAAAGTTCATACAGTTTATTCCGACTTTTGTAAATACCAGGAGTTGCCCAATCACTGAATGTCATACGGTCACTTACAGACATTTGTTTTGGAGTAAAGATTGCATTAAATTCACTAGTAATTAAGCTAAATAATGAACTGTACAAGTGGTCCGGAGTACCGTGATAGGGCAACAATACAATTTTTTCTGCTATATTAGACTTAAATCTTTCTAAGCGGCTTTTACTAAATGGTATATAATTTATTTGCTTTCTTTGTATTTTTGAAGAATTTGGAAATGAAACCAATTGACCTGAATGGTCTGACTGAACTTTATTAATTATAGATTGATATGAAGGTTTTACATTGCTAAATATATTGTCAATACATGTAGCACTTGTAGCAGTTACTCTTGTTGGCTCTGTAAAAATATGATGCAAATTGTTTGATTTAAATAAATTTAAAAAGTTGTAGGTAACAGTATTTTTCTCCAAGATATTTATATTAAAGTCTCCACAAATTATAACAGTTTTATGGCTATTAGATAATTTATTTAAGGCATCCTCCATGATATTTGAAAATGTTTCAAAGGGCGTGCTAGGAGGTTTATACAGGTTCATAACAATGAATCGTTCCAATTCAATGCATGAAATCTCTACAACTCGCTCAACAGAGAGGCTCACAATGTCACACCTTTCTTTAAATTTAAGCAACTTATTTAATAATATTAAGGAGCCACCATGTATACAGTTATCTCTGATGAATGAGCTTTACACTTTGACCTTTGTACCGTTCTTATGCCGTTCGTGATAAGAGTTACAATCGCACTTCGAATGTTAAGCGTGATCTGTACGTAAATCCGAAAACATGAATTTAATGGTACATGCCAGGATTCGAACTGAGGACAATAAATCGGTTCTTTACCCACTGGGCTATCAGTATAATGTTAATGTACACCATCATATCGGAACAAAAATATTTTGTTAAATCAAAGATTAAAATCAAAGATATGTTGTATCCTGTGCTGAATTATTTACAGACGTCTTGTCAAGTTGGTATTCTCCGACTCTATTAAGCATTTTTACAAAGAGCATCCACATCAACCCTTACTCATCCCACTGCAGGGATACGGGTCTCCCTTCAACCGAAGGGGATTAGAGCATACTCCGCCACGCTGCTCAACTGCGGATTTGCGGAGGCCAGTGTTTTCAAGCCGCCCGACGGCTACTGACTTAGCTTAACGACTATCATCTATCGACAACAGCCGGGAACGACGGCTTAACGTGCCCTCCGAGCACAGAGAAACTCGAGATAGATAAACCCATTCATAGTCAGGCTGGGGTCGACGTTGCTTAACCTGCGTGTTCGGTTAGAATGGCACGTGCCACAACGCCATCCAGCTCTCCACAAATAGTAGTTATATGTTATCCTTTGTTGCACATATAAATAAAAAACATTACAGTGCCCTCTTGAATCCATTTTGTTTCAGGCGATATACATACATACATGTACGTATGTACATCATCACGCCTATCTCCCATTGGAGTAGGCATACCTCTCTCGCCTCTACCACACTTATCAACATCTTCTCGCATGCTTTTCGGTTTTGGGTACTTTTGGTTTGGCCCTTTATCAGCACATCAGCTAATTGATCCATATGTGTCTAGGGCGGCCCCTGCCGATATCTCCACTACTGCGCGATATACTTATTTCGTAACTCCAAAAGCATGACTTCAAATAGAGTCGTGATTGCATGGATAAGTTAAATTTATGACTCCATGTAGAATTACACAGGGAACGTGTTAATATTAGTTTAATAGCTTCTGTAAGTCAAAGTGATACGAGTGAACTAATGGTCTGCATTACGTGAAGGCACATATAAACTGGAACAGTCACGGCATCTAACAATATTGAGAAGTAACAGTCACCATCAGTCATCGTTCCGTATTTTAGGCTCTAAACACATAGGATTTTTGAAAGCAGTTTATGTCAGCAAAAAAATATTTTTGAATGTGAGTGTTGGAATGTGTTTCATCTCAGCAAGGTACCTAACAAATGATTACCTGTCTAACGATACATTTTTTTTATACTACGTCTGGAGGCATGCAAGCATTAATTAGGTGGGCCCTAATTATCGTAGCCTATTAACACTTACGATAAATTAAGTATCACTCGCGCGATGCCGCCTCTGTTGCTTGCAAAGCAACTCCTTGGGAGCTTACTGGTGACCTTACTCACACGCAGGAACACAATAATCCTCTAGGGAGTTGTTATTTGGCTGCGGTTTTCTGTGAGGTGGAGGTACTGCCCCAGACGGGCTGCTTTGATGCGCCCTACCTCTCTTAAAACATCCAGACCGAAACAAACAGACGTCAGAGCGTTGGTGTCAAAGTCGCGTCACTGAGCAACCGAGCTCGTCAAAAATATTTAAATAAATATAAATAGTTTTCAAAAAAATTACACAACAGCAATTAGTCTCAAATTACGCGATAATTTTGCTAAGGGTGCTGGACTAGTGATATATACGTGACGTAAGTTTTTAAATTGCATAATTACGTTGCATAATTTATATAATGTGGGACTTAAGTTAATTTAGGTAAAAATAGTACCTTTATAATATTGTTATCTAAATTATGTTGAGTCCGCCCGTGACCACGGCTGATGCAACTCAGCCAAAACGTCGGGAAATACACACGTTAACCTAAATTACGCGTTAAGCCCTGCGCTATATAAATTTGCAATACATTAAGTGTCACTCACTCGATGTCACCTCTGCTGCTAACACAGCAACTCCTTAGAGACTTAATGATGACCTCATTCACACGCAGGAGCACAGCAATCTTCCAGGGAGTTGTTATTTGGCTACAGTTTTCTGTGAAGTGGAGGTACTTCCCAGACGGGCTGTTTTAATGCGCCCTACCTTTCTTACAAACACCCAGGCATGTTCATGCACATAAATGTTTGTTTTGTGTGGGTATCAAACCCACGAGCGTTGGTGTCAAAGTCACTTTATTAAATACTGGGCCACCGAGCTCGCAAAAAAAAAATCGGGCTTATCAAACAAAATGCTTATGGATTATGGCCATACCAACGTCATAACTCACATGTCTTCGCCGATCCTGTATAACCTCTTAATAATCCTGTATGACTATTTTATTAAGAAAGCGAAACTGTAGGTATTTAAAAAAAATATGGACTGCGACATTCATTTTACAAATGAAGAGTTCGTGCAGAAAACCTCTCTCGCAATAACTACATCGATGGACCCATTCGTCTATGCAGACCGCTTACTACAAGCGGTTGAAATGGCGGAAATGCAGTTTGCTTACAGTAGAAATGTGCAGTCTGTGTTCAGCCATTACAAGTGCAAGACTGTGCAGTCGGCTGGCTGTTTCAATGCGGTTATTTTATATAAAAGAACTGCACACAAACTGCAATTTTGCTACAACTGAAATGGAATCTATGTGTTTAGGGCCTAAGGAAAAGTTTATATAATTAGCCGATCATTAGTTTGTAGCATTAGAACACGTGAGGTAGCAAATTACTGGTAACTACCGGGACCTTGGATTTAAGAAAATTGCTAGGCTTAACCTGGCTAAAGTATTGGTCAGACTTTTACTAATATGATTATCTACTTGCATATAATAAAATTATGGTGGTGGATATTGAATATATAATATGTTTTTACAATAGCAATGCAACTTAACTCTACTATCAGTACGGCACAAAAAGCACTGTTTATTATGTACACAAAGTACTTTAGATCAAATTCGAGTCCGTTGATTATGGGAATCAAAACCTATAAGGTACTAAAGAAAAAATAGAACCAAAGGATCACTTTGTTGTCCGTCTGTCTGTCTGTCGGTCAAGACATTTTTCTCAACAACGGGTGGATCTATCAAGCTGAAATTAATATCAAATATTAAGGTCTCCAAACCCTTCAAATAGTGAAAAATCTAACTTCTAAGTCAACGCAATGAAAAGATACGGCTACTTATGCCTTGTTTATGCGCATATTGTGACACTCGCAAGGGAATCAAAACCTATAGGGTACCTCCAGTTGACTTAGAATCATGAAATTGGGTAAGAAGCAATATCATGTAAAGGAATACGTCTGAAAACCGTAAGTTTTTAGTTACATCACAAAAAAAATACTTCTTTTGCGAAAATAATTTGAGAAAATATGTTTTTACGGAACCCACGGTGTGCGAGTCGAACTCGTACTTTATGTCTTTTTTGTAGTTTAATGGCTCTGGATAGACAATAGCTCTTTAGAGGGGCCAGCTACATAACATTTTATTTTCTTTATTTGTATCCCGATACAATTATAGAAATAGAATACGGCATACACCACTGATACATATGTCTTGAAGTAACTCTATAAGCAAGATCAATATCTAGACAATTTCGCTACTATTTTGCATGGGTTCTTGAAGTAATACGCGAAGCACTTGTAATCAAATATTCCACTGGTATCAAGCTTGCTTACATTATAATTCACTGTAACTATCTCACGGACATATCAGCCTGCTATGTGGGGTTTCTCTGCATGATGAAATGAGTATATCCGGGCCAGCATGCTAGCGTCAACTAACAGGACACTGTAGTCCTTTGTCAGTAGTAGAACTCGGTGGCGCAGTTACGTTACTTTGACACCAACGCTCGTAGGTTCGATTCCCACACAGAACACAACATACGTGTGGAATTGGTATGGGGTCTTTTAAGAGAGGTAGGGCGTATCAAAGCAGCCCGTCTGGGGAAGTAGATACCTCCACCTCACAGAAAACCGCAGTCAAATAACAACTGCCTAGAAGATTGTTGTGTTCCTGCGTGTGAGAGACGTCACCAGTAAGCTCCTAAGGAGTTGCTGTGTTATTAGCAGAGGTGGCATCGCGTTAGTGATGCATAATGTTTTGGAAGCGTTCATTGGCTACGGTAACCGACACATAGCCCAAAGGGTAAAGATGAATCTGTGTACATTTCATATTCAATGAATATTCTTTAAATAAAGAGTAGTAGAGGTTCCGTTGACATGTGTATCGGAGTCCATTTCAATCAAACAGATTCGCATTTTTTATTTAACAGTTTGTTGTCGCGCGTTTAATTAACGGGAAGTGTCAAGCCGCCATTCGATTTGTCTACATTTCACAGATAACAAAAGGTCCTTACTTATACCAATTACCACGTTGTTGCGTCCGCATTCGTATAGAATACAACAGATTTTTTTATTATCATTTTCGTTTTGGGAAATTAATGATATTTTTTTTGCGCCCCGGACGGGTATCATTTTTTAACTTTTTATAATAATTAAACTAATTTCTTTTGGTAACTGGAGATACTTTAAAATTCCGGCATTAATTAATTTTAACGAGAGTTTTTCAGTTATCTCCTTTTAGAGTTCAATTGTAGAACGAGGAAACGCAATATCCATCGGCGATCTGTCTGTTTGTTTGCGAGTCTGTCCATGTGTCTGTCCGAGTGTATGTCCGTATGTCACTAGATTATTAAGACTAACAACATTTGGCATGATCATTAATCAAAACTGGAGAGAGTGTACGAGGCTGAACTGTATACTAAATATATACTTCTATACTTACTATAGGTTGGTGCCCGTAGCTTTACTTGTATGAAGTTTGGTTTCTGAACATTCGATGATTAAGGTTCCATACTTTTCCATACCATTAGAACCTTATTACTAAGACTCCGTTATGTGTTCATATGCCTGTCCGTCCGTCTATCATAGAATTTAGTTTATTGAACTGAAATAATATAAAAATACAGACTAATAATTTTCTCACAGTATCATACACTGCTATGGCCGCTCTAAGAATAAATAATTAAACAAAATAAAGTTAAAAGTTATTACCCTTACAGAAAATCTATTTTTTTCATCGTTATTTTGTAAGATAACACAAAACCCTCCGTGTACGAGTCGCACTTGACGGTTATTTTATACTTTAGAAGGAAACAAGGGTACGGTCTATCTGATAGTAAGCAGTTACCATAGATCAAAGACATTTGCTACATCCGAGGTCGCTTGTGTCTAGTCCCTAAATACTCTCGGTATTAAATATAGCTATATACGTGTTTTCCTGCGTGCGAGTGAGGTCACAAGTAAGCTTCTAAGGAGTTTTATTTTACACAACATCGGGAGTCATGCATGCAAGCATACGGTTCACCTGATGTAAAGCAGTTACCGTAGCCTATTAACGCGTGTAATATATTGAGTATCACTCGCGCGATGCCTCCTCTGCTGCTTACACAGCAGCTCCTTAGGAGCTTACTGGTGACCTCACTCACACGCAGGAACACAACAACCCTCTAGGGAGTTGTTATTTGACTGCGGTTTTCTGTGAGGTGGAGGTACTTCCCCAGACGGGCTGCTTTGTTGCGCCCTACCTCTCTTAGTATCTGTGTTAGCAGCAGAGGTGCAAGCGGTTATAGGCTACGGTAACCGCTTAACATCAGGTGAGTATGACTCGCGATGTAGTATAAAAAAAAGTCGTCTAGAGTCCGACAGGCGCTCTGAGGGTTCCGTAAGAAAAAAATCGCAAATTATTGCCTCAAAAAAAATATTTTTATTTTTTTATGAAACTACATATTTACGGTTTTCGGATTTTTTCTTTACTTGTGCTACATAATATTGCTTCTTACCAAATTTCATGATTCTAGGTCAACGGAAAGTACCCTATATGTTTTGAGTCCCTTGCGAGTATCAAAATACTCACATAAACGAGGCATAAACAGCCGTATCTTTTGATTGCGTTGACTTAGAAGTTTTTTCACTGTTGGAAGGGATTACAGACCTGAGCGTTTGATATTAAGTTCAATTTGATAGTTCCTGAGAAAAAGGTTCTTGACGGACGGACGAGAGACAGGCGGACAACAAAGTGATCCTATAAGGGTTCCGTTTTGCCTTTTAAGATACGGAACCCTAAAAAATAAATCATTATTTTTAGCTACTTTTCTTTTTTTATTGACCACTAAGACAGAAAACAAACTCATTGCCAGCCTGTTAGTAAGCAGTTAGCGTAACCTATATGCAACAGCTATGTATGAGAGCTCGATGGCGTCGATATGCGTGTTATTCTACCCAAACACGCAGGTTAAGCAACGTCAACCGCAGCCTGTCTATGGATGGATTTATCTATCTCGAGTTTCTCCGTGCTTCGGAGGACACGTTAAGCCGTCGGTCCCGGCTGTTGTCGATAGATAAGCGGCATGAAAACACTGGCCTCCGCCAATCCGCATTAGAGCAGCGTGGTGGAGTATGCTCTAAACCCCTCCGTTTGAAAGGAGACCCGTAACCCTGCAATGGGATGAGTAAAGATTGAAGAGGGTGTCACTCGTGCGTTGCCGACCTTAAAATCTATATATGTAAATAAAAAGCCGTTTAGTTTTTGAGTTTAATTAATTTTCTACCGACACAAACTCTACACTACTTACTATTTCGTTATATAGATTACACAGCTGAAGCTATTAACAGCTGGAGTAATTATAGTAAGTGGAAGTCTTTAAATGTGTGCACATTTGCGACACCTGATGAAGATTGCGAGCTGTCGCGATGCGTCGCTGACGAGGCGAGACCTCTGCGGCACCAACTTTACGATAACCTATAAACCCTGGCTCAGATCGATACCCAATCACAGTATTAAGGGCGAATGCCAAATT
This sequence comes from Pyralis farinalis, assembly GCA_947507595.1. NCBI lineage: Eukaryota > Metazoa > Arthropoda > Insecta > Lepidoptera > Pyralidae > Pyralis > Pyralis farinalis. Next base: position 2,035,507 of record OX382274.1, read on the forward strand.
GCTCAAGTTATATGATTTAGGGAATTTAGTTCTGTCTATAAAGTAGACTTAGTAGGGCAGACGCATTTGTTTTAATGAAGAATGGAGGAAGATTATTTTAGGTTAATCCCTATCGTGACTTCACACCGAGTCTCTTGTAGGGTAAGCAGGGAGAAGTTTATCAATTTATTATTTCCACTTAAATTATGTATTCCAGTTTAGTTTATTTTGTTCAATTATGATTTAAATAATAACTTGACGAGCTCGGTGGCGCAGTCGTGAACGACGCGACTTTGTTACCAACTCTCGTGGGTTCGATTCGCACACAAGACAAACATTTCTGTGCATGAATATGTTTTAAGAGAGGTAGGGCGCATCAAAGCTGTTCGTCTGGGGAAGTTACTCCACCTTACAGAGAACCGCAGCCAAATAACAACTCCCTAGGAGGATGTTGCGTTCCTGCATGAGGACCTAAGGATTTGCCGTGTTAGCAGCAGAAGTAGCATCGATACTTAATGCATTCCAAGCGTCCGTAGGCTACGGTAATCGCTTTAACCATATGGGCCGTAAGCTTGCATGCCTTCCTAAGTTGTATAAAAAATAAATAAAAAAAGGGCAATGATTGCATTGAGTATTATAACTATTATTTTATTATCATAAATGTATTTTACAGAAATTATTAGAAGTAAGTTCAAGAACTAAAGCCAGACTGTTGAATATTTTTTTTAATATATTAAATAAATTAAAATTAATATATACAGAGAGTTTTAACGGAAGTATCGCGTATTTTATTTATTTTGTTGAACCTGACGTTTCGAACGCTTTGCAGCGTCCGTGGTTGCAGGAAGACTGAGGTGGTATTTGTCTTACATTAGTTATTCAATTATTACATCTACCGACATGGATGGATTAATTATATATGTTCCGATTCACACAAAAATCGCTCACAGTGTCAAAACATTTTTTAGATCTTTGGGTTTGGGACTTGATTATTTTTAGAACTGCATCCCAAGCAGGTGGTACTTGCCAACCATCTTCTCTATTGAAATTGGGGTGTTTTCTTATTTCAATAGCCACGCGCAACATTCTCGGCATGTAGCGATTCTCCTTGGCGAGGATTTGTGGTTTATCGAACCGTATGTAATGGTTTGGCTGGTCCAGTGTATGTTCACATACTGCAGAGTTTTTATCGCGCCTATTCTTCATGTCAGCAATGCGTTCTTTCACACATGTACCTACGCTTCTCTTTGTTTGCCCTATGTATGATAAACCACATTCGCAGTCTAATTTGTATACTCCTGCATCTTGTAAGGGGATATTAGACTTGATAGAGAATAGCTGTCGGAGTCACCTATTAGGCTTATTGAAAGCCAGTGTCAGTTGACGATATTAAGTATATAATGTATTAACTTGTGTACGTACATTATACATAATATATAAATGTATATATTAAATAATATGTGTAAAATATATGTATAATGTACAAGCACACAATTCACTCCTACACACTCTGAGTATTAGATAGTGGTCCGTTTCAAGAGTGGGACCTCTAAAGGCTCTTGTATCCATTAACGACTTTCAGAGTCGTCCATCTATCAAAATCAAATCAATCACACTTTTCTGTTCATTCCGTCTCCATGTGTAAGTGTGAATATCCTTGTGATGGATGAGCGTGTAGTCACAAGGAGGTTTCATTCCATACATACGTCTAAAAGTAACTTACCAGCATCGTTCACTCTGTATCTCCGTATGGACCGAGCACAGCCTCATAACTGCTTCGCTTGGTCCCAACACATCCATTTAGATCTCCACACATAATTATCCGTTCATTCGCATCAGCCAAATCCAGAACATCCCTTACTGTCTCCCAAAACTTCTCGAACTCCTGAGGACTAGTAGAGCTTACAGGAGCATATGCTGCAACCAAAAATATCCCCATAATTCCCAGTTTTATTTTAACCCAGAGAAGTTTCGGGGCTACTACTCGTCGATCGTACTCTTTCACACCAGCGGCAAAACGAGATGAAAGCACGACACCTACGCCAGCATCTTCGGTATCGCTTCCCTTTCGCTAGGTCTCTGACAAATACAAAGCATCCAGACATCTCTCGTTCATTATTTCTGTCAACTCATTCATCTTATCTCGTAATCCACCTCTCACATCCTGTGTGTCTATACGACACTCAGCTCTCCTCGGACCGCCGGGTTGAGCGTTGCATGGTGGCGGCCCCCACCGCTGCATGGAATTGATCTCGCACCGACGAGGGCGGCTCGGTGCGCGTCCCCTCCAGGGGACACCTTAATCCGCGCGCCTGTGCGGTTTCCGTCCAGAATTGCAGTCTAGAGTATTGGACTGGCAGGATCGCGACGGTCACGCTTCTGGTACCGACCCAGGCAGAGAGGAAAGCAAAAATTAACCAGGAATTCTGGTTTATATAAGGTAAAGCTTATCGCCATAAAATTAACAAGGGTGTGTCGTATTAGCGTTATCCCGTTTCCTTTCCCGTTAGGATTGGCGGAGTCTACTATCTAAAGTTTAAAACATGTTATAATATTAAAACATGTTACAAGAAGTCTAAAACATGTTACAATATTATTAACAAAGACTGCCATACTAGGCCGAGCCAATCTTGTGGACACTTTCTATCATCGGAATTACAAGCTGTATTTTGGTACAAAAAAAAAGAAAGTTAATTACCGATACAATTAAAGCTCGATCAATGTCAAAAGTCCCAGAAATCGGTCAGGCACGAATAGAGTGTATAAGAACCGCGTCTTATGATGCACGGTTCTCTCTGACTATTCACCAAGGGACCTGTCGTGAAGATATACATATAATTAAGCGTCTCTTCAGAAAATATACCGTTGTATCGTAGATCCAGCGCAGTTTTAATTTTTGATTGAATATTGCAACATTAGACTATTTTCTCGTCGATTCAATATTTAATTATTTCAAACGGAACCCCAAAGTGCATATTCCTTTCATTTAACTATTATGTCATAAGACGTCCAAACTATTATAAAGTCGGTAAACATTCAGTAAGGCAATTCCAGAAATGCAACGACGAAGTTCCTAACCAACATTGGCCTAATTTCCAAATGGCCTATTTAGCTTTTCACCCCAATTCCGCTCACTTGTCATTAACAAAGTAATACAAAAGTTCAACTAATACATGAGTTGAACTCTTTAATGAACTTTAAGCCGTTTCATCATTAACGGGCCGTCAGATAAAGCCCCCGAGACACGTATCGAGATATTACAAGTATCGTTCAAAGGACCATTCCATTGCGATCCTACCGCAGTATCCGGATTGGGGGGCACGGCAGTGCCCCCGCCAAGTCGAGCGCGAAGCAAACACTGCCGTACCATCCTTTACTGGAACCATTTCGCCGCATTTTCAGGCCCCTATTTGAGAACCTCTGGATAAGACCAGAACGCAGAAATTTTCGTCATCCAGTAAGCTATAATCACATACTTAAAATCCAAAATTTCAAGTCTGTAGGTCATTTAGTTCCAAAGTTAAGCGAAAGCAAAGTTTGGCATTTATGACACTCACTCACTCATGATCATCAAAATAGAACTAGTACTTCCCATAAACTCAGAGAGCTGAAATTTGGTACAGAGTTAGGGTTTAATTGCCACATAAAGGGAAAACTATAAAAACTAGGATAATCGAAGATCTGGAGTATCCGGTGACCCTGATTAGAAAACACAAGAGCCCAACCAAACTATTAGAGATCGACATACCGCCTTTACAAAAAATATTCAACTTGGTGGGCCGCTTCATTTGATGTCAAAAATCGAAGGTCTGAAGGATCTGATGAAGAACTCTCAGCTGGTCTCAGCTGTATTAGAGATATGGTAATGCCCCTAAATAATGCTATGTTAAAAGCGATTCCGCACCCCGAGATAAAGTTAGTTGCTAAAGATTAAAAAGATAAAAATTCTTTAGCAGCAGTGGTGGTATAATACGAGTGATACTTAAAGTACTGAAAGGGTTCACAGTCTCATCACTTTACATCTGGTGAGCCGTCTGTTTCTATGCCTCCGCACATTGTGCATACATTAAAAGAGCTTATCTTTTTTTTATACTACGTCGGGAGTCATACAAGCATACGGCCCACCTGATGTAAAGCGGGTACCGTAGCCTATTAACGCTTGTAATTAAGTACCTATCACTCGCGCGATGCCTCCTCTGCTGCTTACACAGCAGCTCCTTAAGAGCTTATTGGTGACCTCAGTCACACGCAGGAACAGAACTGGGATGTTGTTACTGGCTGCGGTTTACTGGGAGGTGGAGGAACTTCCTCAAACGGGCTGCTTTAATGCCCCTACCTTTTTTTTATACAACGCCGGGAGGCTTACATGCATCCGGTCCACCTGATATAAAGCAGTTACCGTAGCCTATTAACGCTTGTAACATATATCACTTGCGCGATGCCTCCTCTGCTCTTACACAGCAACTCCTTAAGAGCTTACTGGTGACCTCACTCATACGCAGGAACACAACAACTCTCTAGGGAGTTATTATTTGGCTGTGGTTTCTACCTCTCTTAAAACACCCAGGACAAGATAAACAGACATGCTCACGCACATAAACGTTTGCCTGTGTGGGAATCGAACCCACGAGCGTTGGTGACAAAGTCGCGTCATTCACCACTTCGCCACCGAGCTCGTCAAACTAGGTCATAGGTCTTCTTAGACCACAGGCAGACAGCACGCTGAGATGTTATTTAACTTTTTTTACACCAAAAACGACGGTGAACTACATTTTGGTGTAAAAAAAATAAATACTCAGGTCGCCCCACATCTCGTCCTAATAAGCCGACCTTAGCCCGCCCCCGGGGGTATTTGAATAAATACGCGAAAAACTTCCGATACTGGCTACATGATAATATTTTCAACTAGTTGGACGTAACTTGTGTAAAGGCCTTTGAAACGGGTCCGACGTTTTTGAGAGTTTTTGGAATTCGATACCCGAGGGACAGACGCGCGATACTGTATGTTAACCGTCTTTTTAAAAAAGGAGAAAGGCTCTGAGTTGGTTGCCTATCTATCTTTTTCTATGTTCGATGATTATTCAAATGAACGGCTACGCAGACCAAGAGACGAGCATGGTGGCGGAGTAGAATACTACTTTGACGCCGCTTGTAGGTATGATTCCCTCACAGGACAAATATTTGTGTACATGAACATGTCTGTTTGCCTTGTGTGGATGGTTTTAAGAGAGGCACGGCACATCAAAATAGCCTGACTATATAGGAAACACCTGTGAAGCCAAACAGATATGTTCTGTAATATACCTTTTTACATATTATTTTTTCTTTATGGCGTTTTTGATGTTCTTGCCAATGACAATGCCTTTAATATGTCAACTCAGCGAGTGCTCATGAAGCCCTAGTTTAGTAAGTGGCCAGGCGTAGTAGCTTTATACATATCTAGGGTTTTTAAGTTCATTGTCGACTGTCTTATACAGTTTTTATTCTGTATAGATACTTTTTACTTCTTGAATGACGACAATTTTATAAAAAATGTTGGAAATTTAAAATATATTATTATGGATATGAAAGTGAAGCCCAGAATTTGATTTTCCCTCAGTATACTTAGGAAAACATAATGTATGTTCAAAAGAATATGAAATTATTTTAATTCTGTGAAAATATACGAAAACAGAAATAAGTTCTGTATACAGGTACATCGGCTTGTTAGAACTGATGTAAATGTTACTTGATTCTATAATAAATTGCCTGAAACAGTTCTGTCCTTTTCTGACAATGTCTTAAAGAGGCACATCAAACATACTCCTTGTGACAAGCTTAATACAGAATTTATAAATACACTTGTAGCATTCATCTCTGACAAATATGTCTTGAAATAATTTAGCACAAGCAATCATGTATCTTTAGTTCTACCAGTTGTCATCATTATTATTGTAATAGTATCCTGATATGGCGACTTGTCAGCATACCTATATTGGCAAGTAACTTTCGACATTTCTTAATCACTAATGGTCATTTCCAAAATGCTTCATCAGTAAATTAATTTGTAATGACATATTTTCATGAATCAATTTCACTTACAGGCTGTACTGCCGACATGCGCGCAGACTGAAGCGACAGAAATAATTGAGTTATATTTTTATTTCGGTACAACCCTAAAAAATCGGGCAACACTGATTTAAAGTGTCACCCTCGCGGGCCTTTGTGAAATTTTGTGTCAAAAAATAGTGACAATAGACTGAAATCCCCAAACGCGCGGCAGTTTCCGCGATAGAAATCACAGACCGAGCAAACGCCTGCCCGAAACAATTTTCTGGTATCCGAGCACAGTGCTTTGTTCTTTCCCGCGAATGTTGGGAATTACACAATGACAATTGTTCTGTTTTTCCATCAATATCTTCACGTTTAGTTTCTTGCTGGATAGACAGTCTGAACGGAGCTGTCTTGACATGACTCGGTCTTATAACATTCATATTTCTTCTAATGCACGCATGTTTTTTGGGCCGGGCAGACCGAACTCCACGTGGCGCAGTCGCTGGCAGCAGCTAGTTGGCACCAAAAAGGAGACGCATGGTTCATCCAATGATAAATTAGCTTAAAACCGAGTCCCAAAAAATATAACTGGTAATTAAACTAACGAGTGCGTATGTCTCTCGAAGATCATAAAAGTATAAGAACCGAAAAATTGCAATTTGAAAGAGTAATGAGTACGTATGTACTTCGAATGAGAATGATGTGGATGAAAAAAGTATGGTGTATTTTACCAAAGAAGCATGTGATAATTGTAATACGAGTATCACTCGCGCGATACCACCTCTGCTGCTAACACAGCAACACCTTAGGAGCTTACTGGTAACCTCACTCACGCGCAGGAACACAACAACCCTCTAGGGAGTTGTTATTTGGCTGCGGTTTTCTGTGAGACGGAGGTACTTCCCCAGATGGGCTGCTTTGGTGTGCCCTGCCTCGCTCTGCTCTCTCTCTTTCATCAGTGAGATGAGATTCCAATTTCTCCTACGCTTGTCTATTTCAGCTACTTTCACCGCATTACGACTTACGGTACTGTCATGGGCAACAGCGCCTAATATAGAAACTCTTTTTATTTTAAGAGCCAATCGTTCTATTTATAACAAAGTCTCCAGAGAACCACTCAGAGAACTGTTGAAAGAAATGAGCTGCCTCGCAGTATATTTATAAAAACATACCTTATGTATGCAAAAATATAAAGTCGCTTTCGAAGTTCAGCATTTTCCCAGAAATAAGAATAAGTTGCTTTTGCTGGTATATGGGCTAGCTAGGACCGGTCTTTGTTGTAAATTGTATTCAATTCTATATTAATTTGTATGAAACAGTTCTGTCCTTTCCTGACAATATGTTCAAAAAGCATATCAAATATACTATTTGTAAAATTTTTTACAATAAAATTCATCCATTCTCACTTACACATATGGAGAAGATTCCGCAGAAATAATTATATATTTAATTCTGTTAATTGACATCATCATTATTATGCCAATATGGCGACATGAATTTAATGTAACATGTATCTAATTGGCGATTTGAAAAGATGATTTCACCAGAGGGAGTGCGTCGGGTAGGGCTTATTAAAGCAGCCCGTCTGGGGAAGTACCTCCACCTCACAGAAAACCGCAGCATAATAAGAACTCCCTAGAGGGTTGTTGTGTTCCTGCGTGTGAGGTCACCAGTAAGCTCCTAAGGAGTTGCTGTGTAAGCAGCAGAGGAGGCATCGCGCGAGTGATACTATATCACAAGTGTTAATAGGCTACGGTAACTGCTTTACATCAGGTGAGCCGTACGCTTGAATGCCTCCTGACGTTGTATAAAAAAAGAGTTTGTTTATTTGAACACGCTTCTCTCTGGAACTACCAGATTTGTTAAAATTGTTTAGTATTGTACAGCGGTTCTTACGGGATATCGGGATATGCGCAAACCAAGTCGTGAACTACTGCAAGTTTAAATATATTTATATTTTTTAATACTACGTCGGGAGGCATACAAGCATACGGCCCACCTGATGTAAAGCGGGTACCGTAGCCTTTTAACGCTTGCGATATATTAAGTATCACTCGCGCGATGCCTCCTCTGCTGCTTACACAGCAACTCCTTGGAGGCTTACTGGTGACCTCACTCACACCCAGGAACACAACAACCCTCTAGGGAATTATTATTTGGATGTGGTTGTCTGTGAGGTGGAGGTACTTCCTTTGATGCGCCCTACCTCTTTTGAAACGCCTAGACCAAGACAAACAGACATGTTCATGCACACAAATGTTTGCCTTGTGTGGTAATCGAATCCACGAGCGTTGGTGTCAAAGTCGCGCCATTCACGACTGCGCCACCGAGCTGGTCATAAAATATATATAAGATTGCTCCTTTGAAGCAATAATGTGCACTAATAATGTGGTCGTCATACATTCTTACGTAGTTTGTGATTGTGATCAGCGTCTGGGCAGTTATCCAAATTGGATACCCGCTTTATCACCCACGAACTCTACCATTACCCTCTTTTACCCACTTGCCAAGTTAGTAAGTCGTAAAAGTACACTGGGGAGTCCAAATAAACTTACTAGTTTCTAAAATTTTAACTCTAAAATAAGTCATTCTAGCGCCTCTACATTTTACTGGCATTTCATGTAGACAGTTTATGCCAAATCCTCAGTTTCAACTGTAGCCAAGTGACGCAAACAAAAGGGTGACAAATAGGGTGCCAATGCTTGGCCTGAGCCCAAATACTTGTATGAATTTTATACTCATATCTGCAGCTGAGGTGGGTACTTTGAGTAGTCTCATCCTACTGGGTTTACTACTGTTTATGTGTTAGCTGCAGGGGCGGCAAGGGGCACACATACTTTTTTTTTATACTACGTCGGGACGCATACAAGCATACGGCTCACCGGATGTAAAGCGGGTACCGTAGCCTATTAACGCTTGCGATATATTAATTATCACTCGCGCGATGCCTCCTCTGCTGCTTACACAGCAACTCCTTGGGAGCTTACTGGTGACCTCACTCACACGCAGGTACACAACAACCCTCCAGGGAGTTGTTATTTGTATGCGGTTTTTTGTGAGGTGGAGGTACTTCCCCAGACGGGCTTTTGATGGAGTTACTTTGATGCGCCCTACCTCTCTTAAAACATCCAGACCAAGACAAACAGACATGTCATGTACATAAATGTTTTCCTTGTGTGGGAATCGAACCCACGAGCGTTGGTGTCAAAGTCGCGTCATTCACGACTGAGCCACCGAGCTCGTCATTTCACTTCCTGTATTCATTTCATAGGCTACGGTAACGATTTCACATCAGCTAGGCAGTATGCTCTACGTTATATGAAAAAAGTTCATTATTCATTACCTACATCATTAACACGGGACCCAAAATCTTTTGTCTTTATTATTCTGATGAAAGACGTGGTTCCGATTTTAGAGTTCCGTATTAAATAGTTAAAACGACCCCTTATGGACGGCATACTGTATGGCAAAGATATCATCTCCATCAAAATTAGAGAAGGGAGACGACCATAGTGTGTGCAACGGCGACGTTGCATACACTATGGTCACGGGATGATATCAGACATCAGTCATCCCTCAGACGCCATGGTCACGTGATGAGAGCAGACATCAGTCATCCCTCAGATGCCATGGCCACGGGATGACATCAGATATCACTCATCCCTCAGACGCTATGGTCACTGGATGACATCAGACATCAGTCATCCCTCAGTCGCCATGGTCACGGGGTGACATCAGACATCAGTCATCCCTCAGACGCCACGGTTACGGGATGAGAGCAGACATCAGCCATCCCTCAGACGCCATGCTCACGGAATGACATCACACATCAGTCATCCCTCAGACGCCATATTCACGGGATGACATCAGATATCAGTCATCCCTCAGACGCCATATTCACGAGATGACATCAGATATCACTCATCCCTCAGACGCCATAGTCACGGGATGATAGCAGACATCAGTCATCCCTCAGACGCCATGGTCACGGGATAACATCAGTGATGGACGAGGTCATCGTCACCAGTGGCATCCCCCGAACAGCGTTCTCGGGGAAAACGGGCAGCCAGGGCGAGGAAACTTTAAGTTCAAGTATTGCCTTATCTTCATAGAAAACAAATCATTAATTCGATAAAGTTCGCTATTTTAGTTTCCCCATAGTTGAGTTGACTTTCACCATGGGTTAATATGTTTATTTTTTTTGTAAACTACTCACAAAAATATACTAAATTATTCTATTTGTTCAATGATGACATATTGTCACTTTAACGTCAAGAATAAACATTACTTTTTCTTGATGACAGTTGACATTGACAACTGATTAATTTTTGCTAAATTTTTCTTTCTTTTTCTCGCCCTGGCATGATATATTTTTGTAGTGTTTTCGTGATCTCGCCAGCATAGTTGTATATACAAAGTGTGTTGCTGTTTTTTTTCCGTGTTCTAAAATAGAGTGTCAACCGGCAGGACTGGCAGGTATTGGATTGATATTTATATAGTTTTGTTTTTTTTTTATTTATTCATTTTGTGTGTGTATATATTGTTATATTTGTTGTATATTATTTATTCATGTGTTTATATAAATGTCGGATGATTCGTTCCACTCTGCTCTGGACCTTCGTCTGTCATCTAATGAAGGCAGTGACAGTTTTGTTGAACCAGTGACATTACGTAATTTAATAGACAAAGCTGTTGTTACTACACCCCACAGTTTCAACACTTGCCATTTCAATGCTCAAAGCATCCCTTCACACTTTTCTGATTTTCTTAATAGTTTTTCATGTACTCCTTTCCATGCTATTCTCATATCAGAAAGTTGGCTGAAGCCATGTCTATCCTCTCTGTCGTATACCCTACCTGACTTTGTCTAATTCGTAATGATCGCATTGGCAAGAGTGGTGGTGGTGTCGCAATTTATGTTGGTAGCGATATACCATACAAAGTTCTGGCTTCCTCTCCATCCTTATACTCTTCTTCGGCCGAGTTCCTGATTTTGAAAATACTCGTTAAGGGTGTTAAAACCGTTCTGGGAGTCGTATATTATCCGCCTAAAGTCGATTACTTCTCTAATCTTGAGACAGTTTTTGAACCCATTTGTTCGGAGTACCCACATCACATTATCATGGGTGATTTTAATACTGATCTTACGTGCAATACTCTGCGATCTCGTCTGCTTCACAGTTTAATCAAGTCAGTCAATCCTAATATTTTGGCATCTGAGCCCACTCATCATAATGCTACTTCGCATGACACATGGCTTGACTTGCTTATTACATCTTCTTTAGATCACGTCCTTAATCCTGGTCAGCTTTCCGCTCCTGGTTTTTCCAAACAATACTTAATATTCATGCAATATAAATTAAAACCGCCTAAGGTTAAGCCTTCAGTTATCTGGATGCGTAGTTATGCACGCATGAATATCGATGAGCTAAAGCGGGATGCTGGTAGGATGGACTTTTCTTCAGTTTTTGAAGCTAAAACAATTGATAAAAAGGTGTCCAACCTCAATAACGGTATACTAAAACTCTTTGATGTTCACGCACCGTTAAGAGCAGTCAAAGTGAAGCGACCTCCTGCTCCATGGATTAATAGAGATATCCGGGTTGCAATGACTAGACGTGATCGCGCGTTTCGTCTTTACAAGCGTGTCAGATCAGATAAGAACTGGGATTTGTACAAAATAGCGCGAAATAACTGTAATCGAATGGTAAGAGCAGCTAAACGACAATATTTTCACGATAATGTTACGAATACTTCTTTTGCCAATATATGGAAATTTCTTCACTCACTTGGTTTAGGGAAATGCTCCATGCAACCTATCAATCCATTATTCTCTCCTAACGACTTCAATAATCATTTTTTTTTTCGTCAACATCTCTTTTAAATCATTCTATTAAATCGAATAGTATCTCTAATATCTCTTCCATGACCCCACCTCTCCATGAAACATTTTCATTTTCTCCTGTCTCTGAGGATGAGATACGTAAAATTGTACTTTCAATTACGTCCAAAGCCATTGGCTGTGACAACGTAAGTAGGACCATGGTCCTTGCAATATTGGATAATATCCTACCTGTCTTAGTCCACATTATAAATTTCTCCTTTTTAACAGGCACTTCTCCTTTTATCTGGCGCAAAGCATTAGTAATACCCCATCCGAAAATTTTCAATCCTCAATTATTAAATCATTACAGACCCATTTCTATTCTACCCTTCCTCGCGAAAATTCTTGAAGCTGTTGCACATAAGCACGTTTCCGCCTTTATATTTTCTAACGACTTACTGTGTCAATTTCAGTCAGGGTTTCGCCCTGGGCATAGTACTGCTACTGCCCTTCTTAAAATCGCAGAGGATGTTCGTATGGGTATGGAAGATGGGCTTATCACGATTATGGTTCTCATTGACTTTTCAAATGCTTTCAACATGGTAGACCATGACATCTTACTTGCAATCCTAGAGTACATGAACTTCTCATCCTCAGCATTGGAATGGTTTTCAAATTATCTTCGGGGCCGACAACAAGCGGTTCGCATGGGCCGTGACATATCAAATTGGAATGATCTGTCAACTGGGGTTCCCCAGGGCGGTATTTTATCTCCTCTATTGTTTTCCATTTTTATAAATTTTCTTACGTTGTTTTCGTTGAGTTGCTCTTATCATTTATACGCAGATGATCTGCAGGTTTATGTGCAAATGACATCTGATATGCTGAACACAGGAATTTCTAGGTTAAATGATAGTTTATGTCAAATAAATTTTTGTTCAAATAACTTTGGAATTCCGGTGAATCCAAATAAGTGCCAGGCTATTCTCTTAGGTAGCTCCAGGCAAATAGATAAAATTGACATTAGTTCTATGTCGTCCATTATATTCAATAAGTCTGTCATTACGTTCAGTAAGAGTGTTAAAAATCTTGGCTTATATCTTGACTCTACTCTGACCTGGAGCACACAAGTGACTGAAGTTAGTCGTAAAGTAATATCGACATTGCGCTTTTTAAATCGATACAGAAACTTTCTCCCTATTGAAACTAAGTTTACATTAGTTCAATCCCTTATTTTTCCACTAATTGATTATTGTGATGTGTGTTATCCTGATCTTCACGAAGATCTTCTTAATAAGCTGGACCGGCTCATCAACAGTGCCATCCGATTCATCTTCTGTCTTCGGAAATATGACCATATTTCGTTCTACCGGTCAAAGCTTGAATGGCTTCCCATTCGTCAGCGTCGTCATTTAAGATTACTTAGCACACTTTTTACAATTCTTTTTAATCCCCATTCTCCTGAATACTTGAAATGTAAGTTCCAGTACCTTCGTGATTCTCATAACCGTCAACTTCGATCAAATGACTCCCATTTACTCTTAATACCACTTTTCCGTTCGGGCTTCATGTCTAATTCCTTTACTCTACAAGCTTCACGATTCTGGAATGCGTTGCCTGAACCCATTAGAGATTCCCCAAACAAGTTTACTTTTAAAAAGAAGTTACGTGCCTATCTTTTAGAGAGTCTATCCAGGCAGTAATCATCCAATGTGTGTTGTATAATTAGTATATAATATATTATTTATAGAGAAAATATGTATGTATTACTAGGGTCTTGTATGTATTATTGTGTTTGTGTATGTATTATCGTAGTTATTTATTTATGTATTCTTATATTTATGTCAGGTTTCAATATAAAGAACAAATTCTTTGTGGGGTCGATTAATATTTTATTTTTATTTTAATAAAACCCGCAATCGCGTTTTTTCTCCACTCCCGATTGTTGACTGGTAGAGAATGCAATTAGCATTAAGTCCGCCTGAACCAACTGTATTGTGATCAATAAAGTATTAAATAAAAAAAAATAAAAAATCCCTCAGGTCTATCAGTCATCCCTCAGACGCCATATTCACGAGATGACATCAGATATCAGTCATCCCTCAGACACCATGGTCACGGTATGACATCAGATATCAGTCATCCCTCAGACACCATGGTCACGGGATGACAACAGACATCAGTCATCCCTCAGACGCCATATTCACGAGATGACATCAGATATCAGTCATCCCTCAGACGCCATAGTCACGGGATGACATCAGATATCAGTCATCCCTTAGACGCCATATTCACGAGAAGACATCAGATATCAGTCATCCCTCAGACGCCATATTCACGAGATGACATCAGATATCAGTCATCCCTCAGACACCATGGTCACGGGATGACAACAGACATCAGTCATCCCTCAGACGCCATATTCACGAGATGACATCAGATATCAGTCATCCCTTAGACGCCATAGTCACGGGATGACATCAGATATCAGTCATCCCTTAGACGCCATATTCACGAGATAACATCAGATATCAGTCATCCCTCAGACGCCATATTCACGAGATGACATCAGATATCACTCATCCCTCAGACGCCATAGTCACGGGATGATAGCAGACATCAGTCATCCCTCAGACGCCATGGCCACGGGATAACATCAGTGATCCCTCAGACGCCATAGTTACGAGATAACATCAAATATCAGTCATCCCTCAGACGCCATATTCACGAGATGACATCAGATATCAGTCATCCCTCAGACACCATGGTCACGGTATGACAACAGACATCAGTCATCCCTCAGAAGCCATATTCACGAGATGACATCAGATATCAGTCATCCCTCAGATGCCATAGTCACGGGATGACATCAGATATCAGTCATCCCTTAGACGCCATATTCACGAGATGACATCAGATATCACTCATCCCTCAGACGCCATAGTCACGGGATGATAGCAGACATCAGTCATCCCTCAGACGCCATGGCCACGGGATAACATCAGTGATCCCTCAGACGCCATAGTTACGAGGTAACATCAAATATCAGTCATCCCTCAGACGCCATATTCACGAGATGACATCAGATATCAGTCATCCCTCTGACACCATGGTCACGGTATGACAACAGACATCAGTCATCCCTCAGAAGCCATATTTACGAGATGACATCAGATATCAGTCATCCCTCAGATGCCATAGTCACGGGATGACATCAGATATCAGTCATCCCTTAGACGCCATATTCACGAGATGACATCAGATATCAGTCATCCCTCAGACGCCATATTCACGAGATGACATCAGATATCAGTCATCCCTCATACACCATGGTCACGGGATGACAACAGACATCAGTCATCCCTCAGACGCCATATTCACGAGATGACATCAGATATCAGTCATCCCTCAGACGCCATAGTCACGGGATGACATCAGATATCAGTCATCCCTTAGACGCCATATTCACGGGATGACAGCAGACATCAGTCATCCCTCAGACGCCATATTCACGAGATGACATCAGATATCAGTCATCCCTCATACACCATGGTCACGGGATGACAACAGACATCAGTCATCCCTCAGACGCCATATTCACGAGATGACATCAGATATCAGTCATCCCTCAGACGCCATAGTCACGGGATGACATCAGATATCAGTCATCCCTTAGACGCCATATTCACGGGATGACAGCAGACATCAGTCATCCCTCAGACGCCATGGTCACGGGATAACATCAATGATCCCTCAGATGCCATAGTCACGAGATAACATCAGATATCAGTAATCCCTCAGACGCCATATTCACGAGATGACATCAGATATCAGTCATCCCTCAGAC
Source organism: Pyralis farinalis (assembly GCA_947507595.1). NCBI lineage: Eukaryota > Metazoa > Arthropoda > Insecta > Lepidoptera > Pyralidae > Pyralis > Pyralis farinalis. The sequence goes on from OX382274.1 coordinate 2,051,190, forward strand.
ACCATGGTCACGGGATAACATCAGTGATCCCTCAGACGCCATAGTCACGAGATAACATCAGATATCAGTCATCCCTCAGACACCATAGTGACGGGATGACAGCAGACATCAGTCATCCCTCAGACACCATGGTCACGGGATAACATCAGTGATCCCTCAGACGCCATAGTCACGAGATAACATCAGATATCAGTCATCCCTCAGACGCCATATTCACGAGATGACATCAGATATCAGTCATCCCTCAGACACCATGGTCACGGGATGACAACAGACATCAGTCACCCCTCAGACGCCATATTCACGAGATGACATCAGATATCAGTCACCCCTCAGACGCCATATTCACGAGATGACATCAGATATCAGTCATCCCTCAGACGCCATAGTGACGGGATGACAGCAGACATCAGTCATCCCTCAGACACCATGGTCACGGGATAACATCAGTGATCCCTCAGACGCCATAGTCACGAGATAACATCAGATATCAGTCATCCCTCAGACACCATAGTCACGGGATGACAACAGATATCAGTCATCCCTCAGACACCATAGTCACGGGATGACAACAGATATCAGTCATCCCTCAGACGCTATGGCGTTTGCAAAGGTAACAAAAATATCGGGAAAATGAAAAACAAGTCGTGGTAAATCCTGTATTCCAATAGAAAAACAAAAAAAAAACAGAAAATTGTAAACAACCGTGAAAGTCTCAAATGTTACAAATAGGAATATGTTTAATAATTATGTTCAAGATTAACATAATTATAGACTATAGTATTTAGTTTACAAAAATAAAGCTTAAACAAAACGAATTCAGTCCTAAGATGTGTGAAGTGATAATGTCAGCCACCTAAAGTTACAGTTTGTGTGCTAAATCACAAATTTATAACAACATTTGGACAAAAAATCTCATAAAAGCCGCGTTTCGAAACTTAAAAATAAAAGTGCGCATATCTCGAAATATGGCGCTGGTATTATTTGAAACGATTACAGCGAGTTTTTCAATAGATATTGTAAATAGCTCGCGTCATAAATGCCACCGTTTTTCAGGCGGATCGTGATTTAAAATGTTTGCTCTTCGAGAGCAATGTTTTAATTGAAAGTGCAATTGTAGTTGGATATTCAGTCGATACTGTGTAGGGATCGCCTGCGTGGAACTCATGTCTTTTAGGTTTGACGCCAGAATACCAAATATCTTCGGGCTGAATTTGCGTAGAATCTGTTTAAGTTTCACTCTCTAATATTAAATATCTTTGCGCTAAAGGAAGATAGAGTTCTGAAATTAATACTTAGTTTGAACCATATAATTCGCGACTATAACTATCCGACTACAACAACTCTGAACTACAACAGTATTCTATAATCAGTAAAACACACAAAGGAGGCAGACTCTCTTCTTAATTCAACTCGTTTAACATATCTTACCGAGCACTTTGGCAACACAGCGTGTTTCTTTAGTCTTCTGATAAGGTTTTATTTAAGTTAGCCCATTACTTCACCAGATGGAGACTTTGTACAAAAGTCGTCTGCGCGGTAGATATAGGTGAGACAGAGTTACCTACGCAGACGACTTTTTTAACCGACTTTTGTACAGTACCGGATTTGTCAATTCTTAAACTATTCGTATTGTGTGTGAGAATTCACAAATACGCCACCATCTCTCAGAGTTTGACTTGGTAATGGTAGATGTATCGAAAATATGCAAGTTTTGGAATAAAGCTCAGCTGTAGTCAATCCACGCGTTGTATAGAAAGTACATGCACTTTTTAGGACTTTGAATACCCTTTCTACATCGACAGAGTTTCTCCAAAGCATCAAACGAAGTACCCATGATACATATCCGTGGTACGCTGACAAGACAGCCTCTATTGAAACAGTACTAATAAACTTCTTGAGTCATTGTTGTAAGTTCGAGACTTATAGCGATTTAATTTTCTATTTTACCGACATTTCATCATCACTGGAGACGGCAAGTGGTTGTCAGTTCAAGGCAGACTGTCAACCCTCTTTTTGTCGCTTATTACTCAGCGGCCTACACCTTCATTCACATTTACTACCGGTTGGAGATTGCTATTCGAAGCCCGCACATAACTCGACCATTTGATTCCATGTTCTCGACAACTTGAAACCATCTTCTCGATTGAAATTACAATACTTTTTTGAAGTGAAAACTTCTTTAGCGGCGTTGTGCACTTTTTGGGACGAGTAAAAAATGTTAAACTCGCGTCAGGACACGTGACGCTGATGTAAGATTTTGGTGAAAATTAAAACTTAAGTTTGCTGCAGCGCTAAAACATTAGTTACCTCTAATTAAACAATTAAGACATGAAGCTAGATCGTTCATAGGGCATTATTTTCTCGCGACCAAAACGTTGTAAGCGCCATGAAATTCTTGACGCTTACGCGTTTCGTTCAAAGTAGTTTATCAACATAGCTGTTTGATCCGCATGATCAAGTTTTCACTTCTGCCGGCACTCCCGGAGTGCAACCCGTTTTTTTATTTCAATAACTAGGCGCGGTATGAAGTCGTTCAGTTAAGAGTATCTTGTGATTATGCATCTCAATCCAGTGATTGATATCCGTTTGCAGAAGATGTTAGGCTTCTCACTTTCTCCGACTTTGACTGCATTTATGTGCTTCTTTGCGAAAAACGTCGGGAGGCTTGCAAGTATACGGCCCACCTGATGTAAAGCGGTTACCGTAGCGCACAAACTATGAACGATTGCAATACCGCTTTGATGCGCCTTACCTCTCTTAAAACACCCAGACCAAGACAAACACACATGTTCATGCACACAAATGTTTGCCTTGTGTGGGAATCGAACCCACGAGCGTTGGTGTCAAAGTCGTATCTTTCACGACTGAGCCACCGAGCTCGTCAAATATATATACGTATGTAATGATAGTGCTGTGCTAATGAGATTCCTATACTTTGCATGGAATGTTATAAATAAATAAATATTGTTGGACAAATTACACAGCGCCATCTAGCCCCAAAGTAAGCGAAGCTTGTGTTATGTGTACTAGACAACTGATAAACATACGTAAATACATTTTTTTTTTGTAAATACATACTTATTATACATAGAAAATACCCAGATCAAGACAAACAGACATGTTCATGCACACAAATGTTTGTACTGTGTGGAATCGAACCCACGAGCGTTGGTGTCAAAGTAGCGTAACAACGCGAATGTGCCAATAGTTGGGTTTTATCATGTGGATCTGAAATCTTAAATCTTTTTTTTACATTAACTAAGTATTAAGACTGGAAATATTGTATCGATAAAAAGTTTCTCAAACTTATCAACATTCATTATAAGTAATTTTAATTGAGTTAGATTAGACTTGACATTGAATATTTTCCAGATTGCTTCTTAAAGTTGTTCTTTCTTCTTAAACTTAAAGTCAATTAGAAATGTAATAATGTAAGCTAGTAGGTAGTCAAGTTTGTGACGTTGACTGAAGGTGCTGGTCGCTTCATGTGAAGGAAATAGAAGCAAATCTGCGACAAAAACGTGCCTAAGTGCGACAATCTCTCAATGACCAGCGCACTCGGCGCGCAATAATCTCACGTATATCTCACGCCGCTCCGTGCTAGTGAGTGCCGATGGTAATTGCGTGAGTGATTATTCCTCGCCAGAGAGTCGGAGAGAGACGTCAGAGTCGCAAAATGTCCAGATTTTGCTTACGTCCAATTTATTAGTCTAACTCAAAACCATTTTTGCGCTCTGATATATTATTTATATTATAAGCGAGTGAGATATGTAAAGATCGAGTCACGTGGCGCTCGGTTCTCTCTGCCTCCCCCGCAAGGGATTTGGCGTGAAGTTATAGATAGATAGATATATTATTTGAATGGTTGATCTGAATCATATTATTAATATAATGATAAATAGATGAGTGTCCTTTATAGCAGTGGCTCGCGGGCACTTAAACACGTTTTACATGTTTTCTGATAGTTTTCATTTTACTTGTTCTAATCTCCTAGCGATTCGAAAATTAACTTCAATGAGGAAGTGATGAACAAAACTTTACAATACGGGTCTTTTTAAAAAAAAAAACTTCAATTAGACATTTATGTCAACATAGTGGAATAACGATAATGATTTAATGTGATAAAATAAATAGCCTTTATATATATCTTTCAAGATTTTCAAGATTTTTGATATATCTTTTCAAGATATTGTCGGATTAATATAAATACGGATTATGTTTGGAGAATCTTGTGATGGAGATGGAGATGTCAACAATCGACTCGTCAAAATTGATTTGTTAGAGTTCTAATTGGGAATATACATGCATGCAACATTTTTGATGATGATATTAGAAACAGAGTTGGTTTGAAAGAGTGACGGTGTTAAATTTAGAAGGGGCGTGCTCGTTGGTTCGGCCATGTAGAAAAAATGCAGGAAGGAATAATTACGAATCAGATATACAATGCGAAAGTGCGAAAGAAAGAATATAGGCGCTGAGGAAGGCCAAGATTTTTCTACCATGATCAAATTGATCGTGTTTTATCCGAAGGTGGTCTCAGAGGCTTTGAAAACCAGGGAGCGTGCATGAGAAGAGATGAATGTTAAAGAAGCGAGTGAGATCTGTAAGGACCGAGTCATGTGGCACTCGGTTGTCTCTGCCAGCCGAGGGATATGACGTGAAGTTAAAGAGTGTCATCTATCGACAACAGCCGGCACCGACGGCTTAACGTGCCCTCCGAAGCACGGAGAAACTCGAGATAGATAAACCCATCCATAGACAGGCCGCGGTCGACGTTGCTTAACCTGCGTGTTAGGTTAGAATGACAAGCTGAACGATACCATCGAGCTCTCTTATTTTACCACACTCACTGCTACACTAAGAAACAACTGTACTAAAATTGTTGACATTTAACATCTCCACGAAAATTGCGATACGACGTGACGTAGTGGCATCTTACTACCTAGCTGACATTATGTGCTATGTGAGCGATTTTAATTGGAACGCAAAGAGGTGCTATAAAATTATACTTTAAACTTCAAACATTCGAAACATAAATGCGGTCGGCCTACAATTGAAAAAGATAACTACAAATATTTGATATCGAAAACATCTATAAGGCAGACTCGACAAAGTTAGCCGGTTAGTTTGAGAAAAATAAATTATAAATCAATCATTCAAAAATAAATCATTAGCGATATTATGGATAAATTAAATAGTCAATATCATAATTTTTATAGCAAAATGCGCCTCTATATGTTCTTTATATCGTTTTTTTGTCCATGTTCGCTTTAAATTGACGGCTAAACTGTGTAAACGTGAAAAGCATTACAAGATAAGGTTTTACATTCTAATTAATAGCAGCAAGTTATGCCTTTATCTTTTTATTTTAAAATATCTCGGTCTGCCGTAGACTGCAGTGCGGCGCGGGGCGAATACCTTTGGTTGGTTTCGTCCGAACTAATTGTAACGTAATGTAGCTAATAAACATTTTCGTGCACACTCGCCGGTTCCTAGGGCTCCTGACATCTTCTTCTGATAAAACACGACCAATTTGGTTATGGTAGGTGAGTCTTCAAACTTTTAAAGGGCAATGATAGAACGGTCAATTGACCAACCAATCCTTGGTTCGAATACTAGCATGTACCTTTAAATGGTATTAGATAGTACATATTTGTAATTATCACTTGCTCGGCGATGAAGGAAAACATCGTGAGGAAATCCTCACGTCCAAGAAATTATATTTCGAAAGACGTGTGTCCTAACTTAAGCGGTCAAAGATCTGGGTTTTCCACTGGGTTAAGGAGATCTGACGGCAGTCACTCCATGTATCAGTCTCTTCTCCAAACCCCTCAATCTTAGGTAACGGACCCTGCCAATCCTGGGATTAGGAAATGGTAAAACGCTAAGGAGAAGGTTTCGCCCGAACTAAATGTGGAGATGAGATGATATTATTTTTAGAACGTGGAAGGTCGTAATTTTATTTAACACTATTCAAAAGCGACGTATTTTGAGACAAATAATATAATTGTCATCATCGTACTATGAATGGGATAAAGCAATCAAAATAAATGACATAACAACTTAACTTACATTTTTAATTCAGTGACATAGGATTAAATCGAAAGAAGGATTAGTAGAACACGATGTCCAAGTAGTACAACGCAGCAACGCGCACTGCCTTTTGATTGTGTCGCTTCACTATCGCTTCACAATCTCATTAGCTTTGAATCTACGTAGGACATCACCTCATTCTGCGATCAGTTAGATACCCTGACATTTTACATCTTTGATGTATCTCTCTGGAGGGTATTCTCTCTGCGGAACCACAGAATATCAGAATAGCGGTGACGGCAACGTGTTAACGCTATTACGAATCGAGCGCCAAGTTTCGCACCATTGGTAATATATTTCGGAAGTTATGTAATTCTCATATTAATGCAATCCATTATCGGATTTATCAAAGTATTTGAGAAACTATATCTCGACGTATGTCTAAACAGTCTTTGACGAGCTCGGTGGTGGAGTGGTTACAAATGATACTTTGACACCATGGCTCGTGAGTTCGATTCCCATTCCGTACAGTTTATGTGCAGACCATGTTTGCAACTTTTGCTGGATGTTTTAGTGGAGGTAGTGAGCATCAAACACGACTGGGGAAGTTCTTCCACCTCACAGAAAACTGCAGTCAAATAACGACTCCCTGAAGAGTTGTTGTGTTTCTGCGAGTAGGTAGGTTTACCAGTAATCAGTACGGAGTTGTTGTGGATGCTATGTTAGCAGTGGTGGCATCGCGCGAGTGATACCTAATGTACTGCAGGCGATCATAGGCTATGGTAACTACTTTGATGCCTTCCGACGATAAAAGAAAGGATCTCTGGGATATATTGCCCGGACATGAAGAGACCAGTAGTCCTGCAAAGGGATGAGTAAGACTTGGTCTAGTGGACCAACTAAAGGCATGCTATATAGGTCTTCATCAGCAGCTACAATCATTCTACTTTTGCGTTATATATGTGTTTGGTCATCATTTTCTCTTGCATTCTTTTTACATGTCCGAACCAACGGACCATGCCTCTTTTTGTATTAGCATTGACATACTCCAAAACAACTCTCTTTGTCATATCCATATTAACTCGGTTTACAAGCGTCAAGCCAAAGATTTTGCACAACGCTCGCATTTCGACTTCATTTATTCTACTTTCAAGATCGCTCTGCCAAACCCAATTCTTGATTTCATACGTAAGGTTTGGGGTTAAATGTATTATTATTATCATTTTTATACAACGTCGGAAGACGTACAAGGATATGGCCCACCTGATGTGAAGCGGTTACTGCAATAAGTATCACTCGCGCAATACCACCTCTGCTGCTAACACAGCTACGCCTTAGCAGCATACTGGTGACTTCACTCTTTCGCAGGAACACAACAACAGAGAGTCTGGAATGCCTCTGGATGCCTGGATTTCTGGAAGGTATTTCCCCAGACGAGCTGCTTTGATGCGCCCTACCGCTCTTAAAAACACCAAAAACAAACAGACATGTTCATCATACAAACATTCGGCCTTTATGAGCGTCGGTCAAAGTCGCGTTAATGACCGCTGTGCCATATAGTAGTTCCCTCATGACATAAACAAGGTCCAGGAGTCCAGATCATGTAGTCAATAAAACCACTTTCCAATCTTTAACCAGAAACCGCTTTATATTGGTAAATCGTTCCAAGACATAGCTGCTTAATCAACAGCTTATTTTTCCTGCAGCTCGAGATAGCCAGCCGGAATTAGCGGTGTCCCGGAGCTGTCCGCGCGCCGATATATGGGCGGATACTTCTTGACTTATTGGCTCTTTGTTCTTCGTACTTACTAATCGCGCAGCGCGGCTTTACTTGAGGTAATAGTTAGAAGACGTTCAAAATACACACGGTCTTATAACAATAGTAACTAACAAGGAACCCTAATAGTTTCGGCATGTCCGTCTGTCTTGATACTGGAAAGCTGTAGTTTGGCATATATATACATATTTTTGTTGACAAAGTGGTAGAATAAAATCATGAAAAAAAATTAGTGGTACCTCCCCTACACATTGAGGGGTTCATCCCATCATTTTTTATTCGCACCCACCCCCTGGTGTGGGGAGTCGTTAGATAGATTTTTTTTCTATACTTCATTTGATATTAAAAGTATAAATTTAAAGTTTAAATAAATTTAAAGTTTAAATAAATTTAAAGTTTAAATAAATTAAAAGAAATCCCGTGCGTAAACAAAAAATCTTAGCTCTTCAGATGGGATTAAGCAGAACCACTGTCAAAAGTGTGTTAAATGAAGACCTGGGACTACGATCGTGTCGACTAGTTTTTACAGATATACAAATTTCTGTTGTAAATAACAATGGCAGTGTTAATAATTTAAGAGATCTAAATATAAGTACGCAGCTATCTATCATGATCATGATGATCTAACACTTTTTTTTGAACTCTGAAAATGCGGTCTGTTTCGGTTGAGTTACCCAAAAGTCAGACCATTCCTTAGAATTGAATTCGCAGTGTGATCATGTGCTATTAAAACAGTTTTGTCGGTTAATTTTTTTTGTAAGGTAATATAAAACATGGGCTGATTTACTCAAATTGTTATCTACGTACATATATCTTCAAATGTTCGTCATTGGCAGAGCTGCGATAGCCAGCGGAGCCACATTACCCTCAAAATTGTCGTTTGGGGTAGACTGATGTCATCCAGCTAGACGGTAATAGTGAGAAACTCCAAAATCGACACACTAATAGCTAACATATTGTAGTTTTGTATCCTTTAATTTGAAATTTAAATGTTCGTTGGTGAGGAAGAACGGTCCAAAATCGTTCCAATTAGAAAAAAAAACATATGGGAAAACGTATGGCCGGCCACTCTGCAGTGCAGAGTCTGCACTGCACTCCCATCAACAGAAAAAGTAACAGCACTCGTCGCTAGATGTCGTACAGGGTTCCATATATTTTTTAAAAATTTAAAATAAAATATTTAAATATTTTTTAAATTAAAAAAATATCAGCTCTGCCTACACAGCTTGCTGTTATTTACTAGTTTAGAAATAATGAACGACAAAAGAGTTGCGAAAGAAGTGTATCAGGCAAGAGCGAATGGTGATGTCGGCAGCGACCGCCCTAGACGCACACAAAAGTAAAAATAAAAAAACCCAAAACCGAAGAGCATGCATGAAGAGGTTGATGAGTGTGGAAGAAGCGAGAGCGGTATGTTTGGATCGATGCACCTGGCGTTCTATAGTCTCTGCCTGCCGCAATGAGAGACAGACGTGATGATATGTATATATGTTTGTATGCGATTTCCAATTAATTTGGCTGTCAACTTGCAGTCAAAAAAAAACTTTGTTGCTTTTACTTCTGTCAACTCATAGCAGTTATAACTGATGTTAAAGTTAATAAAACTTAGCCAAGAAATTTAAAACCTCGACATTGATATTAAGCCGTGGCGACAAGTGCGATCGCGGGCGAGAATGGCGAGATTCGTTTTAATGTTCGTGAGTTAATGACGCTGCGTGTGGGCAAAAATACAATTTCATTTTGTGAACAATTGTTTCAATTCTCGTCTCGAACATCTCGCCGATCGAAATGGTTTCAACCGCAGATGCGAGAGGAGAGAATTGAATTTTTCGATACAATTATGTAAATCATGTAAATTGGTTTGTTATATGCTCACCGCATCTATATAAGCCCAGCCGACCTAACCTGCACGTGTCTGTCAGCAAACAAGCGGTAGGACAAGTGATTCCCGGGAAGTCAAATGACGAGCTCGATGGCTCAGTGGTTAGTGACGCTACTTTGATACTTTTAAGAGAGGTAGGGCGTATCAAAGCATCCCGTCGGGAGAAATACTATCACATCGTAGAAAGTCATAACAAAGTAACAAGTCCCGGGTGGGTTGTTGCGTTTCTGCAAGTGTGGTTACTAGTTATATAAATCAATAAATGACACAATGTTAGCCAATAAGAGCTGCGCATTCTACTTTACTCCCGACACGTAGCTACGAATTGAGTTACCATGCAAAATCGGTATCAATGGTTCTCCGCCGATTATTTCCTTCATGCATGCACCCCTAGGTCCCCGTTCCAATTTCTAAACACCAACACACAATTTACGAGGGGTGTAACGAGTATTTCAACGGGGTCCAAAATCTACTTACACATGTATCAGACGGACCCCCAACCCTTCATTACGCCGCCGGCAACTTACGAACAGTGACCCTAATTGTGTCACTTCGTGCGTAAAAGGGACCACTTAGTTACCATGCCCCGGCCCCGGTACCAACAGACCCGAACTCGACGACGCCTCGATCGGAAATGTCATAGCAATGATCTGTACCTCTTTTATAAAATAAAACTTAAATTTAAAATCCCACGATGGAAAATAGTGTAACGAAAAAATTAAAAAACCCACGATATTAAAGCGTTATATACCTAATTATTAGAAGACTAAGACAAAGTCTTATTCAAATGCCGTTATATACTTCTTGCCGTAACGCGCACGGTTTGATCAAACCGCTCGGCGCTCAACGGGTCAAAGAAATCAATATAAAAATAAGAAGAAAATCCAAAAGCTATATTAAAGCGTAATATACTTAATAAAAAACTAAGTACAAATTCAGAGTGATAAAATCAATAAAGAACTTTAAATAATAATTCAATAATCTGGGACATTACAGCGCCATGTTATTTAAAAAAAACTAATTACAAATTCTTAGTGATAAAATCAATAAAGAACTTTAAATAAATAATTCAATAATCTGGGACATTACAGCGCCATGTCATTAAAAAAAACTAAGTACAAATTCTTAGTGATAAAATCTATAAAGAACTTTAAATAAATAATTCAATAATCTGGGACATTACAGCGCCATGTCATTAAAAAAAACTAAGTACAAATTCTTAGTGATAAAATCAATAAAGAACTTTAAATAAATAATTCAATAATCTGGGACATTACAGCGCCATGTCATTTAAAAAAACTAATTACAAATTCTTAGTGATAAAATCAATAAAGAACTTTAAATAAATAATTCAATAATCTGGGACATTACAGCGCCATGTCATTTAAAAAAAATCGGCCAAGTGCGAGTCGGACTCGCGCACGAAGGGTTCCGTACCATTATCTATAAAAACGGAAAAAAAAATCGGCCAAGTGCGAGTCGGACTCGCGCACGAAGGGTTCCGTACCATTATCTACAAAAACGGCAAAAAAAAACACGTTTGTTGTATGGGAGCCCCCTTAAATATTTATTTTATTCTATTTTTTAGTATTTGTTGTTATAGCGGCAAAAGAAATACATCATCTGTGAAAATTTCAACTCTCTAACTATCACGGTTCATGAGATACAGCCTGGTGACAGACGGACGGACGGACGGACGGACGGACGGACGGACGGACGGACGGACGGACGGACGGACGGACGGACGGACAGCGGAGCCTCCGTAATAGGGTTCCGTTTTACCCTTTGGGTACGGAACCCTAAAAATCACGTTTGTTGTATGGGAGCCCCCTTAAATATTTATTTTATTCTACTTTTTAGTATTTGTTGTTATAGCGGCAACAGAAATACATCATCTGTGAAAATTTCAACTGTCTAACTATCACGGTTCATGAGTTACAGCCTGGTGACAGACGGACGGACGGACGGACGGACGGACGGACGGACGGACGGACGGACGGACAGCGGAGCCTCAGTAATAGGGTTCCGTTTTACCCTTTGGGTACGGAACCCTAAAAACGAATTACAAATGCTTATTAAAATAGTCAATAAAAACTTCAAATATAAAATTCAAAAACCGGGCAAGTGCATGTCGGGCCACGCACAGAGTAGGGTTCTGTATTTGCATCTCTTTTCTTGCTTGCGTAAAAATTAGATAGTTGCCTAAAATAATAGGAAATCGAGCGTATTAATTTTTTTTAAATATTAAAAACTTGGTTTTCACGGTTACCAAGTTGTAACTTTGTTTGTTTGTTCCAAAATTACTCGGATTTTTGAAGTATCCGTCTTTCCCGTCTAAGCTGAATAAAAAAAACAATTCAAATTCGAAAATCAAATGCTGCACATTTTTATAGAATAACCTCAAAGGTATTATGTAAAAACAGCTTCACTTGAAAGTCTCACAGAATGAAGGTTTAATGTCAGTTCAATCTATTACTATAAAATGACAATTTCATACTTTAACTAGGGGTTAAAGTTTATATACATGTTAAACTACAGAGTTCTAGTATCAAGTGTCTCTGAGCTAGGCCGCGGACAGACGGACGGACAGACAGACGAACATGGCGAAACTATAAGGGTTCCTTGTTTACTACGGAACCCTGAAAATCTACAACAATAAAGCGCAATAGAAATTTATGAAAAACTAAGTACAAATACACAGTAACTATTATATAGAATATTATTAAGAAACAAACAAAGGAGTTATTATTTGGCTGCGGTTTTCTGTGAGGTGGAGGTACTTTCCCCAGACGGGCAGCTTTGATGCGCCCTACCTTTCTTAAAACACTCAGACCAAGTCAAACGGACATGTCCATGCACAAATGTTTGTCCTGTGTAGGAATCAAACCCACAAGCGTTGGTGTCAAAGCAACATAACTCCGCGTTTCGCCATTGCGCCCCCGAGCTCGTTAATGCTCTACCGTATCTTCGCCAATTCAGACAGGTGCAGGATCTGTGGTTGTCATCCTTGCGCTCTTGAAAGTATAAAATAATCTTTAAATCCAATAGTACCGGTTCTGAACTAGCCTAGCCAAGCGTGACCGGTACCTTATGTGAATAGATGGAGTCATCAGCCTACATTTTCACAATTATTATCCAACTTTACGAATCACAAACAGACCTCGCTCCACATTGTAATTGGATTTAAGTGCTATTTTTAGGAGGGCCTACTAAATCCGGCCTTACGTAGGTGAGCCTCCCTGAGAGGTAAATTTTCACGTCTGCCGATTGGATACAATTATTTATTGTCAAATTAAAATCACACTTTTGACGACGATGACTTTTCGGTGGCTCAGTCGTGAATGACGCGACTTTCAAAGAGAGGTAGGACGATTCAAAGCACCCCGTTTGGGGAAGTACCTCCACCTCACAGAAAACCGCAGCTAAATAACAATTTCCTAGAGGGTTGTTGTGTTCCTGTGTGTGAGTGAGGTCACCAGTAAGCTCCCAAGGAGTTGCTGTGTAAGCAGCAGAAGAGGCATCGCGAGTATACTTAATACATCAGTCAAGCAAGCGTTAATAGACTACTGTACCTGCTTTACATAAGATGGGCCGTATGCTTGTATGCCTCCAAACGTAGTATAAAAAAAAATACTTGTAATTGATTATAAATAGTGAAGACACTGAACGTACTGTACAGCGATTCGATATATAGATAGTTCTCGTAGAAGTATAGGGCTATGGCATCTACTACACTAACCCTAACGCATCCCACTGCAGAGATACGGATCTCCCTTCAACCGAAAGGGTTCAGAGCATACTCCACCACGCTGCTCTACTGCGGGTTTGGCGGAGGCCAGTTTCAAGTCAAAGCTTAACGACTGTCATTTATTGACAACAGCTGGGACCGACAGCTTAGCGCGCCCTCCGCTCGGAGGATTTGGCACCTAACAGAATACAAGAGCAAAGTAATAACTTCCTTTAGGATTACTGAGTTTCTACAAGTGAGTGAGGTTAGGACACAAGGAATTGCAGTATTAGCAGTGCAATACACCCCTTTGCATATTTTTGTATTCCATTGTCACAGTACTATCGTCCGCAAGCAGACAAAGCGACGAGTTTATTTTCTTTCTAGCATTATCTCGTTTCTTTAGGGGTCCGCTACCTAACCCAAAGGATTTGGTGAAGATACTGATTTTATGTGCAATTTGATGACTAACCTGCTTCGTGTGCTTCCACCATCAATAGGAATTGGCGACGGAAGCACACGAAGCTGGTTTAGTCAAATTTCGTGTAAATTTAAGTTTCGCAAAATAACGCCTGAATCTATTAACTAGATACTGGTTTTAACATGTAGCGCCTACCGGCAGACCTTTACGACCCACCAAGAAAACCGGATATTTCTTCAGTCAGAAGGACTTCATAAATATATTTTTTTGGAAGTCCGGATTTAAAACGATGTTTTCACCGCCGAGCAAGTGACAATTTGTGAAATATATGACACACAACATCAAAGACCAGTCGGAATCAAAGCCAATCCAACCAATCGGTTAATAAACTAATTCTTTATCCTCATTCAATCACTACTCATGCCATGTCAAGGGAAGTTCATATGCAAGGAAAATTCATAGCACAAGTGATAGTCCTCGGCAGGATATTGATGTCTGTTCATATCTTATAAATACTAAAGTACCTCTGTCTACTATAATTCCTTTTTACATATAGGCTGCTGAATGGATCATAATAAACTACGATACAGAGGTGTCTGGAACTTATCATAAATTTAGGCTACTTATTAGAGCGACAATGTACCCTTTCATCGCGCGGTATATCATAAACCGTAGCGGTCCTAAGATGCTACCTTGAGATACGTAACGATCATGTGTATACTATTTATTAAATAGAGCAGTGATATCGTAGCCTTTTGATCAACTAGTCCCCGGTTCTAATCCTGGCAAGTACCATTAAATTCGTGTTTTCGGATTTATGTACATATTTGTAATCATCAATTGCTCGGTGGTGAAGAAAAAGATCGTGAAAAAGCCCGTCTAAGAAATTATATTTCGAAAGTCGTGTGTCCTAACCTAAGAAAACGTCTGGTTTTCCACCTAGTTTATGAAGGTCTGACGGTAGTCGCTTTACGTAAAAATCAGTATCGTCCATCCTAACGGTAAAAGTGTACACTACTATTCGAAAACTAAATTTTAAAGCGCAAAACAATGTTGCACTAGCAGTTCAAAAATCTAAAATATTATCTGTGTATGTTTTCTCGCGAGCCCTTTCAAATATTATAATTACAAATAATAACGCGCCGGACATAATAAATTACTTGACATAATATCCGAGTCCGGTACAGGCCGGTCTTAAATATCCGGCCAGGCCGCCGGCTTGTAGCCTAGGATGTCGGAATTTTACACAGGAAACCCCCCAGAGGGTAGTTACACCTAATTGCAAATTAATTTCAACCCCTTTGTGCTTATCCACGTATCTTTTAATTTTTGTGTTAGCAACCCGTTTCGCTTTACAACTAGTGTTTTAGTTTCCACATACAAATGTCGGAGAGCAACTGGTTCTTCATGAACTTTAGTGTCAAGGTCAAGTTCACTTGCACCTGAAGCACCTTGCCAAGTATCAGAGCAGGTGTGATGAAAGAACGGTATGTCACGGCTATGTATGTTCTGACCTCGTCGAGATCGAAGAGCTCGGTGGCGCAGTGATGAAACGTGCTGTTACGCTACTTTGACACCAACGGTTGTTGGTTCGATTACTTTTACATTACCTTACATAGGACAAACATTTGTGTGCATGAACATGTGTATTTGTCTTGGTCTGGCTGTTTTTAAGATAGGTAGAGCGCATCAAAGCAGCCCGTCCGGGGAAGTATCTCCACCTCACAGAAAAACCGCGGCCAAATAACAACCCCATAGAGGGTTGTTGTGTTGTTGAGTGTGAGTGAGGTCACCAGTAAGCTCCTTAGAAGTTGCTGTGCTAGTAACAGAGGTGGCCGCTTACATCAGGTGGGCCGTATGCTTATATGTCTCCCAACGTAGTATAAAAAAAGACCTGTGGAACCTTCTGTCCTTACTGATGACTGCAACAAATAACAATTCCTTGGAGGTTTGATGTATGTCACTGAGCTAGTAAGGACATCATAAAGCTGATGAAGAATTCCTGCGACAAGCATATGCGTATAACATTTCTTTCGTTGATAGCATCCATTGAGTGGGTGTAAGTGGTTCAACAATATCTTCCAGCCAAAGCCAACATCACGTGCATATGGTGGACCCTACCGGTCAACGAGGCTCGGGTGAGTCGCCGACCCGCCTGCCCAGCATGGCGACTTATGGACACTATCCCCCCAATGAAAACGAGCCTACATGTGAGGCCCAAAGCACCCGCCAGCTCTGCTATTCCGGGCCAAGGTGGCGGTCTCGGTTGCGGCGGGGTAAAGAGTGCTAAGAATCCCCGGTCAGTAGGCCACCACCACCATGATGAGAATATGGGAGAACTGAAAGTAGAATTGAGGTCACTCGAATGGCAGATTCTCGGACTGTCGGAAGTCCCACGACAAGGGGAGGATACTGTGATCCTGGAATCTGGCAACCTCTTCTACTACCGTGAAGGAGATCGGCTCTCCCAGGGCGGTGTCGGGTTCCTCATTCAGAGAACCATCATCAACAACATAGTGGAGATCTCTGGTGTGTTGTCAAGGGTAGCATATCATGTGCTGAAGCTTACAGATAGGTATCATCTGAAAGTAGTGCATGTTTATGCACCAACGACGACACATCCGGATGATGAAACCGAGGCCGTGTATGATGATATCACCACGGAAAACTTCGGCACATACTCACTGCACAAATATCCCCATGCTTGAAGTCTTCAATCAGTGCGTCCGCCCTGCAATGACCTACAGTACAGAGACTTGGACACTTACCATCGGACTGGTTCACAGGCCGCAGGTTGCACAGCGAGCGGTGGAGAGAACTATGCTCGGAATTTCTCTAAGGGATCGAATCCGGAACGAAGAAATTCGACGGAAAACTAGTTGTCGGAATAGCTCCAGAATCAGCAAACTGAAGTGCCAGTGGGAAGGGTACGAAAGTCCTGGAGTGGAGGCCACGCATGATACGACAAGGCGTTGGATGCAGATTGGAGCGTTGGGATTAGCACCGCATTGAGTACAGCGAGCTGTGCCTTCTGGCTTAGATTTCGGCTGCCTACAAGTTTACGAGGAAGGCCAATAGCAAACTGATCATGTTTTATCAGAAGGTGATACCAGAAATCATAGGAACAGGCATTAAAATTGATATGAATATTAAAAAAGCGATTGAGGTGCAACTTGTCGCGCTCGGTTCCCTCTGTCTACCTGTAACAGGTATTTTTTTTTATACAACTTTGGGAGGCATATAAGCATACGGCCCACCTGATGTAAAGCAGTTGTCGTAGCCTATAAGCGTTCGCAAACGCCATGCAACGTTTGCTGCTAGCACAGCAACTCTTTAGGAGGTTACTGGTCTGGCACAAAGACATAACTAGATGGAAATATTGGATTGGCAGTATTGCACAAGGCTTTTTATATAAAGTCGGTTAAACGAATGTAAAAGCTACAATAAAGCGCATTCGTGGCTTTAAAACATATCCATACTATAAAATAACAAAAATCGAATTTTCACCATACAAATTCATTCCATTTATGTAACACAGTACGGAACATACAATAGAACATTTCCAAAAGATTTCTGAGAGCGAGTTTACTCAAGACAATTTTAATTAAGTCCGTCAGAGCTCATTATCTCTGAGAGGCGTCACTCCCGGAGGGAGGGAGGGCAAGTTTTTCAGAGAAATCTTTTATGTAAAGATAAGGGTCTGTTCCAAGTAAGTCTCGAGACTTGCCCTCTTTTATGCTAAAAATCATTTTATGTTGCATGATACAGCTGTATTCTTATACAAGTTTTAAGAGAGGATACCTCAGGTGTTGGAAGCTTACATAGTCTTAGTTACTGCTAAGGAGAGTCGTATTTTTTTACAACGTCCGGAGGCACGCTAGGATTCAGCCCACGCTTGCAATACATTAAGTATTCCTTGCGCTATGTCACCTCTGCAGCTAACACAGCGACTCCTTAGGAGCTTACTGGTGACCTCACACACACGTAGGAACACAACGACCCTCTAGGGAGTTGTTATTTGTTTATTTATTTATTTATTATTACAAAATCCACAGCCCTTGATGTATTACATAGCAGTTCTTATATATACATTTACAGCCAATGATGGATTTACATTGTATAGCCGAAAATAGTAAACATGAGTCTTAAAACAAAATAAGTAGGCACTATTAAAACTACAAAAGTGCGACCATAAGGCGTCATGTGTGTGTGTTTGGCTGCGGTTTTCTACGAGGTAGACATACCGCTCCAGACGGGCTGCCTTGATGCGCCCTGCCTCTCTTAAAAACTCCCAGGCCAAGACAAACAGACATGTTCATGCACACAAATGTTTGTCCTGCGTGAGAATCGAGTGTGTGTAAGTGAGGTCACCTTCTAAGGAGTTGCTGTGTTAGCAGCATAGGTAACATTGCGCGAGTAATACTTAATATATTACAAGCGTTAATATTGCGGTGACCGCTTAGCATCAGGCGGGCCGTATGTTTGTATGCCTCCCGACGTTGTATAAAAGAAAGTTTCTTATCTTTTGCTGTTAAACTGATCGAACTGCAAACGGTTCGATCGGCTTACAGTAGAGTAAGGAGCGAGTGGTACGGCGCGCGGTGCCCACTGCTTACTCCGTAAGGAATCTGGAGCGAGCATATAGATTCCCTACATCGCAACCTAAAGTTATAATTTATACTAATATTATTCACCTTTCGCTAATATTATTAGGAATTACCCGCGAACTTTGACCTATTCGTTAACTTTGATCATGAAACATTCTGAACCGTAATCCCCCGGCGACAGAGTCAAGTTTGTCGTGTTCCGAAGTTACCTGTCAGGGAAAGTTACACCTCCGGGGAGCCGCGCAATTGTCGTCGGATCTACCTCCGTGGGGTAGTGTAGCTTGTTCGAGCCCGGTAGTTGAGTGATTAGCTGCTTTAATATCGACCCACAGTTCGATTTGTACGCAAGACAAACATTTGTGCGTTCGACGGTTTCTATTTTAACGAGCTCGGTGGCGCAGTGGTGAAACGCGCTGGTACGCTACTTGGACACCAACGCTCGTGGGTTCGATTCCCACACATGACAAATATCTGTGCATAAACATGTCTGTTTACCTAGACTAAGACATCTGGGTGTTTTAAGAGAGGTAGAGCGCATTAAAGCAGCCCGTCTGGGGAAGTACCTCCACCTCACAGAAAACCGCAGCCAAATAACAAGTACCCGGAGAGTCATGATCTTCCTGGGAGTGAGTTAGGTTTCCAGTGAGCTCCTTAGGAATTCCGTTAACAGTGGTGTCGGAATCGCGTACTTCTTCGACTCAAGGGTTTACAGACTACAGTAAACGTTTTCCCGAACCATACCCACGTATGACTCCCGACGTGGTATAACAAAAAAATTAAAATAAAAAAAATGAAAACACTATTGAATTAAGCCACCATTTTTAACCGAAATTCATTGAAAAAGTTCATGAAAATATTAATGAAAACTTGTGCCAATTTTTTTTTTATTTCAGTATTTGTTATACATGTTAGAACTGCCTGTGGGCTTTCTCTTTTGCATTAATAAATCTAGAAAAGTTACCCAAACAAACTGACACGTTATTTAAAACCCGCCATTGCTTCGCGGACTAAAATGGAGAACTCTTCCCTTTTGATGTCCGCTCCGTAACAAACTTGGAACTTCCAACAAATGGAACAAAAACTTGGAACTAAGTTGGGAGTGACCCCACTTTGTGGTAGTATCTTTTTTTCATGCAGAAATATAACTGAAGTTGTTTATTTGGAAGAACTGTGTCGAACTGAAACTGTATCGAATTTTGTCTTATTTACTGTGCTTGTACCATCGCACCTTCGGATAAAATAGTCTTAGAGGACTCAATGGCGGGAAGAGGAAATGGAGGGGATAGTGTGGCCTGATGCAAGCAGCAAAGGCCGCGCTCACTTTACTTCGTGCGCTCGGACGTGACGGACGTGTTCTTTAGTAGTTTTAGAGTTTAAAGATTTTTGTTATTTACTTAAATAAATTATCAGTTGTTGTTTAGTATTCTTTTTTTTTTAAAAGCAATATGTCTTTTGATTTCTAAGAATAGTAATAATAATGTTTTATCGGAAGGTGCTGTCAGGAGCCCTGGGAACCGACGAGCGTGCATGAAAAGTGCTATGAATGTTAAAGAAGCGAGTGAGGTGTGTAAGAACCGCGTCTTGTGGTGTTCGGGTCCCTCTGCCTATACCGCAAGGGTGATGATATACAAACATACCATCACACTAACCTAATCATCTTAGTGCGCGCTGTCCTTTTAACAGAAGGAGAGCATACTCCTCGCTGCTCAACTGCGGATTGGCAGAAACCAGTATTTTCGTGCCTCCCAAAGGCCACTGGTTAAACTTAGCGACTATCATTCATCGACAACAGCCGGAACCCACGCCGTGAACCCATCCATAGATAACCAATTTGAACTAAACTACTTTGTGTGCTTCCTCATCCGATTAGTTCACGCAAACTAGCGCCGGCCGGCCTCCACCCACTACTGTTAGTAGACGCATGCCGTCGCTGCCATGGTTACTCCGGTCGTCTCAGCAGCCGATGCTGCGGTCTCTGGGAATGTCCGCCATATGAAACATGAACCGCATGTACCTACCACCGTTCTACCGTGGCTACTGCGATCATCATCAACACGTGTATCGTCTCTTCACGAGACGCTGTAGAAGTTAGTCTTTAGAATAACATGATATGAAATGTAAATAAAAAAAAATCACATGAACTAATCAGTGGCAGAAGCACAAAGTAGTTTAGATCAAATTGTCTGCAAATTTGCCTTTCAAAAAATAACACGCGTGTTCAGTTAAGGGTAATTAGACAATTCAACAACATCAAAGATACTCTTTGTAAAAGGATTTATTATGTAATGTATGTATATCTTCTGCATGTATGTATGCTTGACCTATGCTTGTCAGACGTGGAAATTTACCAACAAGGCCAAAAGAAAAATAATAACATGCCAAAGAGCTCTGGAACGTAGTATGCTGAATATACGAAAAATTCAAAAAATCCGTCACATCGATATACGCAAGTATACAAAAACAGCTGATGCATGCACTTACGCTAAATCCCTAAAATGGAAATGGGCTGGTCACGTGGCGCGTCTTCAAGACATGAGGTGGACATATAGAGTGACAAAATGGAACGGACCTCACGGCACGCGTAGACAGGGTCGACCTAGAGCAAGATGGGAAGACGACATAAAACAAATAGCTGGACCAAACTGGCTAAATATAGCAAAATGTAGAGACGATTGGCACACCTTGGAGGAGGCCTTTACCTGCAGAGGGGTTCTTGCGGAAAATTAAAATTAAGTATTTTTTAAGTAAACTTTAAATTATAATCTTTTACTATAGTGTAATAAATATAAAACAACTAGGTAACTACTAAACCTTATTTTTTCCCAATTCATTATAAATGTAACGTGTACTAACCCTAGAATAAGCTTAGGATAAATAAAAAGATAAATATGTTTACTGATATAACCATTGTTAATTTTAAGCAAGAAATAAAAGGCTTTTTTATTTTATTTATTATTATTATGTATATCTTCACGGCAGGTTCCTAGCGGTGTAGGCAGAGAGAACTGAGCGCCTTAAGACGCGGTACTTACACACTTCAGTCGCTTCTCTAACATTCATAGCGCGTTTCTTGCACGCTGCCCGTAACCTGAGGCTCCTGACGTCACTTTCTGATAAACCACGACCAAGATTTATTATAGAATTTCTAAGGCTCCTGACCTCACCTTCTGACAATACAGGATCAATTTCATCATGTTATGTAAGTCTTGGGCTTCCTCGGCTCCGACATCCTTCTACTTTCGCGTTGTACATCTGTTTCGTAATTCTTTCTTCCTTCATTCTTTCCACATATCAGAACCAAAGCCTCTTCTTATTTTAACACCGACTCTCTCTTTCAGACCAACTCTGTTTCTAACATCATCACGGTTTAACGTTCCCTCCGAAGCACGGGGAAGCTCGAGATAGATAAACCCATCCATAGAGAGGCTGCGGTCGACGTTGCTTGACCTGCGTGTCCGGTTAGAAAGACAAGCGCAACGTCCAAACCGAGCTGCCATTTTTTTTCAGTGATTTTCATGTGCAAGTAGATAATTTTTGTCAGGTGGAAAAGAATATTGTTTGCGCTTTCCCAGACGA
This sequence comes from Pyralis farinalis, assembly GCA_947507595.1. NCBI lineage: Eukaryota > Metazoa > Arthropoda > Insecta > Lepidoptera > Pyralidae > Pyralis > Pyralis farinalis. Next base: position 2,073,216 of record OX382274.1, read on the forward strand.
TACTACAAATTCAGATACAACCCCGAGCTGTGTCGAGCTGTCCTTTTTGGTGGTTACATATTGCCCGTGTCAGCCAGCCCGCTGATGTACAAGCAGCACGCGACATCTGCCCGCCGATATTAATACGTGACCAGTGTTCAAACGTCCCTGCTTTACTGCACTTGTATACTTTTTACATCCGTGCTTTACATTGCATTCGTATACACTATGTTGCAAGCGTTTATAGGCTACGTAGCCGCAAATTCGTGCAAGTAGAATATGTAGATTACAATAAACGGCGCATGATTGAGACGTATGGTTGTTTAAGAGAAGTAGGGCGCATCAATACAGTCCGCCTGGGGAAGTACCTACATTTTACAGAAAAACGCAGCGACATAACAACTCCCATGAGGGTTGGTATGTTCCTGGGAGTGATAGGTGGATGAAGGAAGCGTCTACATGCTACTTCAAAACTGCAACTCAATGCCCCTACCCATTGGTAGCCCAGGCTGCCAGATACACCCCGCAGATCAACGCCCGGGGGTTTCGGCGCAGACCGCGACCGATTCACTCTTTGATCCCGATGATCGCATTACGGTTGCGAATGCCTCCTACCTCTCCGACCCCGACCCAAATACTCCACATAACCGCACTCGGCGGATCCGAGTGCGAAGAGTTAGGACTTCTGCGCGATACACCAGATACCCAGTAGCCCAGGTACCTGGGCGCCTCTCCTCATAGGCTCTTCAGAAATGAACCCGCGTGTTTGATTGTTTAGCTCCGCGACGCCCTAAGCCGAGGTTCGTCCCCTCTCGGGGGCCCTTAGGCAGTGGCTTTTTTGCTTTTTCAGGCTGTGACACCTCACGCCCGCCTCTTCCTACCGCTGACGTAGTAACGGCCCACAGGGTTGGCCCCTATATAGTCAGCGTCAAAAAAAACCGAATCCGAACTGTAAACATTAAAAAAAAGTAGTAAATAAGTCACCTATTGTACCAAGTTATTGTGATTAATAAAATATATCAAATAAAATGAGTCATCGCTTGAATATTGCCCCGCGTCGTGTGCGACGATCCTTGCCGCCTTCTGCTACTACTACAACCACGTGCGGTATCACCAGCTCTTACATAGATAATTGCTTCTTCGTATATATATATTCTCTTCTTCTTCTTCGTGTATAGTAATGCACAAATGTCATGCATAGCTAATTACATTCGTAATCATTTGACCTTATTCTGTATGTACATTCGATATGTTTGTAATAAAACCCGACCAAAATACATCACACCCCATGGATGTATCGTGATACAAACGCTAACCTATTCTATTCGACAGGGTTATCTAATGCAGATTAGTTATTTACAGATGGTTCTTCCATAACAATGCAGGCGCGATGGCGGTCATTTTTATACTATATCGAGAGGGAAACCTGTGACTTAACCTAAGAGGGGTCTATATTTCCCTCTGGGTTGTGGGGGTCTGACGGCAGTTGCCCCATGTAAAAATTCATTATTTTCGTCAAATCCTTAGGCTTAGGTAGCGGACCCCAATAATCCCAATGTATTAGGACACGGGATAACGCTAGTAAGAAGAGTAATATCATTTTTAGGGCTCCGTACTTTAAAAGGAAAAACGGAACCCTTACAGGATCACTTTATTGTCCGTCTGTCTGTTTGTCAAGATCCTTTTTCTCAGGAACGGAACGAGGCATAAACAGGAATGAAGGATAAGAGCTATCAAGCTGAAATTACTGTTTTTGCCTCGTTAAGCGCATATTTTGACACTCGCAAGGGAATCAAAACCCAAAAGCTAAAAAATAGGCCAACGGGAAGTACATAGTACCCTTGTCAGAGGGCTTAGTGCCCCTGAAGTAAGGAGGGTCGGTATTTACTTAAGAAGAAAAAGAAAAGATGTAAATACAGACAAGGTTTATTACAGAACACAACCATACCTACGACCCCTAACGTCTGTACTACACAGACGTTAGGGGTCATAGGTATGGTTGTGGTTTCCACTACGTCTGCTCTCGAGACACTTATCTTCTCTCAGAGGCTCCTCAGGCACGCCGTTGTTCGAGGTTGGTGTGGTGCGGTGTGACGGAGTCGCTGTTACCACTCGACCATTGAGCACGGGATTGGCAGCTCAGCAGCATCTTCCATCCGTACGGAGAAACCCCAATTCCTAATAATGGGGTTACTCTCTGCTCAGGCGTCGCTGTAGACACTGTGGCACTGGCGACAATTGTTTCGGCTTTATGGTAGCCTATGTATTTTATGAACTTTATTGGTATATATTTGTAAGCACAGAGATAATAATCAGTCGGTCCTGGGCTATATCCACCCAAGAAGAAAACGATATCACTCCGTCCTGAGCGAACGATTCGGGCCAATCCAGTCAATTTTAGAACGATGAATGATTTTATAACAACTACTTCAAAGAGGTCGCTAGTCGTTCGTCTCTTACTCGTACCGACACTTTAGGGGATGTTTGGGCCCTAGGATTGAAGAATAGCAAGATGCTTACAGAAAGCATTGAAATAGTTCCCTGAATATTATATATTTAAATACAAGTTTGAGGCTATAAGTAACATTACATTATTAGGGCGCTTTAAACCGTTTAGCAAAAGTTTCCGCCGACGGGTAGTGACTATTACTGATTTTTAACAATATTCTCTAAAACATACATAAAAATCAGCCATGAGAATTAGTTTATCTCGAAGAAGGATGCGTACAGTGAAACACTCAATACAAGACTGGTCTTTATTAGCGCCTAATGAAGGTTATCCGAGAAAATACAAATATTGAATGTACCTACATTTCTAATATACACCATTCTTCCCTACTAATTTTTACATATCTTATAAGTACATATAATGTAATTATGTATTACCTTCTCATTTAATATTGGTAGTTGACTAAACTTAATAACTAGTTTACATTATTAAATACACAAAAATGAACACACTTCACATATAGAAAGTGAAACAGAATCGTTAATCAAACTCAAAACCAAATCTAGTTGTAGGTTTGCGCATTCGCTTTGATCGTGGATAGGTCGGCTCCGACGCCGGCGACGTCGGGAGAGTGGCTGGCTCAGCCGCGAGTGACGACGGCGGCTGCGTCGCGGTCTCGAGTTCAAGACCGGAGGCACCGCCCGTGTCACCGCTCTCCACGGTGACAGTTTCTCCCGCCTCTGTCATTATATCCGTTAATTCCAGAAAATGCTCATCACTACAATCCCTCCGCAATTGATCAATATGTTTTTGATAAAGTCTACCGTTGTGCTGTATATAATATGTTAAGGGTCCTATCCTATCAGAGACCACACACTTCTCCCAGTTGAAACCGTTATTTTTAAAAACCTTAAAATAAACGTTATCGTCTATTTTAAATTGCCTGCCAACACCGTGTTTGTATTTTATTTGGGCGTTCTGCGTGCACCTGACTACGTCGTCCGTAGTCGGACGAAGCAAATCGAAGGACGTCCGTATCTCTCTGCCCAGCAACAACATCGCCGGTGTTTTACCAGTGATGGTGTGGGGAGTGGACCTATAAGTAAAAAGGAACTGATGTAATGCACTCTCGAAATCGACATTGTCTCGTTTGGCCTTTTTTAAAGCAGTCTTCATTATTTTCACGGCGTTTTCGGCCGCACCGTTGCTACTCGGTTGGTACGGTGTACTCGTAACGTGCTTGATGCCGAAATGAATCAAAAATTCTTTACATTCCTGACCATTAAATGGAGGGCCATTATCGGACACTACCTCTCGTGGTAACCCGAATTGAGCAAATATTTGACGGAACTTCGTAATAGTGCATTTAGCAGACGTACTTTGTACTCGAAAACATTCGATCCATTTCGAATGTGCATCAGTCAGCACTAAATAGTACATGGTGTTACCAGCCAAACTAAAAAAATCTGCATGGAGTCTGTACCAGGCCTCCTGAGGCCATATCCATGGGTGCAGGGGGGCCGTCGGCGGGGAAGCGCGCTCCCGCGCACAAGTATCACACGCGCCACATACACGCTCGATCTCTGAATCGATTCCCGGCCAATACACATAGTTTCGAGCTAAATTTTTACATTTGACTACGCCTTGGTGCGTTTCATGAATTTGTTTTAAAATGCTCTCTCGTAGCTGCAGAGGAATCACAACCCTATGTCCATACAAAACACAACCTTGTTCTATACTTAGGAACTCTTTTATTTTAAAATATGGTTTCAAATTTTCGGAGGTGCAATATTGCCAATTTGCTTTAATTGCCGTAATTAATTTTTGCAACACTAAGTCCTTAGTCGTCGCCTTTGCAATTGCTTTAGCGTTAATAGGAACAGACTTTTCTACAAAATTTAAATAATGATCCACTCTCGTGGTGAGTTCGCTCTCTGCTATTGGTATCCGGGAAAGAGAGTCCGCTACACAATTCTTTTTAGACTCTATGCACTTAACTTTATAATTGTACGCTCCTAGAATAACTCCCCAACGCTGAAGTCGACTGGCGGCCATCAGAGGAATACCCTTATGCTCGTTGAAAATCGCCGCCAGCGGTTTGCAGTCTGTAACTAGCGTAAACTCCGTTCCGTAAATATAATCATGAAACTTTGTAACACCAAAAATAATAGCTAGCCCTTCGCGACAGATTTGGGCGTAGTTTCTCTCAGCGCGCGACAGCGTGTGGGACGCGTGCAGCACAGGCCGCTCGCGGCCGGCTGCGTCGCGCTGGCTGAGCACGGCCGACACGCCGCACGGCGACGCATCACACGTCACAGATGTCGGCAGCGCCGGGTCGTAGTGCGCCAGCATACCACTATTTTTTAAATTCTGCTTAATTGTAAGAAAAGCTCTAGCACAACTATCAGTCCATTTAAATTCCTTACCCTTTCTCAATAGCTCATAAAGGGGGCTGAGAGTGTCGCTTAACTTGTATACAAATTTACCATAGTAATTAATTAGGCCTAAAAATGCTTTTAAATCCGTTACCGTTTTAGGAACTGGCGTATTGTAAATAGCATCCACCTTTGTGGTCTCTGTATGCAGTCCGCTCGCATCAATCAAATACCCCAGGTACGAAATGGACTTTTTGAAAAAACTACACTTCTCCTTCGCTACTTTTAAACCCGAATCTGATAAAATTTTAAATACTTTCAGCAATTTTTCCCATAGATCGTCATAACTAACGCCACATACCGTTAAATCGTCCAAATAACAAGCCACCGACGGCATTCTAAACAGTGTATCCATGATACGTTGAAATTTATTCGGGGCGCATTTAATTCCAAACGGTAATCGATTGAAACAGTACATACCCTGATGGGTTACAATGGTACATAGTTTTTTTGACTGCTCATCTAATTTAAACTGTAAATAAGCGTTACTCAGGTCGATTTTCGCAAAATATTTACCGCCTTGCAGTGACGTAAAAACGTCTTCGATTCTCGGTATTTGGTATTTATCATCAACGAGAACTGGGTTTAAAGAAATCTTAAAATCTCCACAGAGACGTACCTGTCCATTCCCCCACTCGCTCCACTCTACGGGCGAGATGATGCCTTCCCGCTGTAACCGAGCGAGCTCGGCCTCCACGGCGGAGCGCAGCGCATGCGGCACCGGTCGCGCCCGTCGCCATACCGGTTTTGCTCCCGGCACTACTTCTAACTTTATTGTTGATTTCGTAAAATTGCCGACACCGGCTTCAAAAACATTAGGAAAACGGTGCTCTAATTGTTTGATAGCGGTGCTCGAGCACGTCGGCGTGCTATCGCCGACACTGTGCACCGTCCGCGTCGGCATACTAGGAAAACTTACGTCGAACGATCGCATCCAATCGCGACCAAGCAACGATGAACTACATTCGTTATCTATGACGATAAGGTTCATCCCGTTTTTAATTTTACCATTCCATTCTACTGAACAAACAATCTTACCTTTCGGTTTCACTTTTTGGCCACTGTACATCTTTAACTTTGAAAAATAAGGAAATAACCTTAAATCTCTAAATAGTTTAATATATGTCCCTAGTGAAATAACACTCACCGCCGAACCTGTGTCGCCTTCCATCGTGAGCGGAACACCGTTAACTTTGACACTAATGTTCCAGCGCTCGTCTGCGTCCTCATCACTGCATTTGTAAACGCTCACCGGACTCTCAGCCTCCGACGCGGCGGAAGACTCGCTCTCCGAGCCGTCGATCACTTCATGAATTGACTTTTGTTTACGTTGCCTACATACTTTCGCTATGTGTCCAATTTTTCCACACACATAACATTCACTATTTTTAAACGAACATCGCTCCGCTATATGTGTCCCGCTGCAGCGGCCGCAGCGCTGCGAGCCAGCTCCGCGGGAGGGCGCGCCGCGCCGCCGCTGCCGCGCGCCCGCAACGCCAGCCCGCGCTGTCGCTGCGCCCATCGCCTGCACGGGGTGCGCCTCGCACCGATCGCCGCCGCGTGGCGATGCTTCCGCGCCCGAGTCCCGTATCGCCGCCTCCAGCGACAGCGCCAACTCCACCGTTCGCGCGAATGTTAAATCGTCATCCTTCTCGGTCAAAATCCTTTGACGAATGCGCTCGTTCTGCAACCCGAACACGAACTGGTCCCGAAGATTTTCATTTAAGCTATCGCTATCTTTGAACTTACATGCTTTGCTTAACTTTTTTAACTTCACCAGGTATTCACTGACAGATTGTCCGTCGACTTGTTTGCAACATTTAAATATCATTCTCTCGGCAATTTTCGACCTTTTAGGTGAAAGGTAATTTTCCATCAACTCCTCGATCTTGGCAATATTCACGTTTTCGGGCTCGTCCGGGTAGCACAAATCGACAATTAAATCCAATGCTTCCGTGCCGACCACCGCTACGAGGTATTTGGATTGTTCGGCCATTTTGATATCTTGAATCGTAAACCACGCTTTCAACTTTGTCATGTAAGTCGACCATCTGTCGATATGTAGTTTAAATTCCTTCAAACTACTTAAATCGGGTTTTGCATATGACATTTTCACGAACTTGTCCTTGTCCATTAATTATAATTAGGGTTCAACTCGTCGCCAATAGTTTATCTCGAAGAAGGATGCGTACAGTGAAACACTCAATACAAGACTGGTCTTTATTAGCGCCTAATGAAGGTTATCCGAGAAAATACAAATATTGAATGTACCTACATTTCTAATATACACCAAGAATTTAAAAAAGTGAGTGGTGTTTTCACGTACCTTTAGCACCTGGTAATAACCTGTAAAGTGACCGTCGGCCCAAGTTATCCCACATATTCTACTTATGAGAACATAAGTAACGTCTAGCGGCTCTGAGATCTTGTTCTATATACTCGTCATACGCGACGCCATACGGCCGAGGTTGGTCACGTCTGGCGCAGAGCACTTGGCAAATGTGACAGTGGTATGACGAACCAAACGGTGCATTCACTGAGATGTTATATTTATTCGGACGTGTAGTTAGCAGAAGGTCCAGTAGAGCTTGCATGTTTCTCTATATTTGATAGTCTCATAGAAGATGTACCTGTTGGGAGAAACTGTAAGCTAGAGCAAATTCATCTGAGCATTCAGTGGATCTGTTAGTTGCCATTTGCAGGTACTCGAATAAACGAGTGCCACTATGATTCACACATACCCCCAATACCCTGCCCCTGTCCTGTCTGCTTTATGTGAAGAAGTCACTGCAGCCTTGGGACGATGGCAGCTTGCAACTGATAACAGATACCTAACCAGCAAAACCTTACCTGTTCTCACTTGCAGGAATACAGCTACCCTAGAGTACTGTCAGCAATCTGTATGTTCCTTGCCTGTAAGTTGGAGGCACTTCTCTAGCTGGACTGCTTTATTTAATATAGCCACTAAGATGGAATTTATATAAATAACGTCTTTAAGCTGTTCGCTCTAATCGCTAAACGACAGTAACAGAGATGGATGGTGACCTTCATAACCGCGTACGTAGACAAGAGAGAAAGAGAATAAGTAAGGAAAGGGGGGAAAAAGAGAAACTAAAACTGTTAATTAGGGTGGCGGATACTACTCATGAGAAAATGTCCTCAGGATAGTGAGAAGAGAGTAGAGTTTCTCACATCAACTCTGTCCACTTAGTGCACCATCCTGCTTAATTGTGATAGAACACCAGTGTTTGTTTTTATAATACTAAGTAGGCAAACAAGCGTACTCATTACTAAACAGTATTATATCGCAAAACCACTGGTCTGTCGACTATCTACCCTATAAAAATCCCATTACGCCATTTTTAAAGAGTCGTACTGTAAGAGGAACGTCGATAGGGAGCTAATTCCACAACAACAGTTCTTACTAGAAAACTTCTCTTAAAACGCCCATTGCGCGACCATTGCGGTTCTCGTGCGTATAAATGAATTACCAGCCAAATACCAAAGACGAATGTAAAACGAGGCTGTTGGCTACGTATCAAACAACTCCTCGGAACACAACCCATTGTATAAATCAGTATATCACACAAAGGGAGGCAAAATCTCTCAGAAACGCTCAATATCATGAGTGAGTTTAGGATTGTCGGCAATTTTCACAGCTTGTATATGCGCTAAATAATAAGGTTCTGGCTGGTATTCAGGTGCAACGGCCTATTTTACATTCATTCCTCTATTCGTAGTCCTCCCGAGTTCAGAGGGCTATTGGCTTATCTCGAAAAACGCCATCATTTGGACTTTCTGTATTTATTTAATGATTCTTCGTACGTAATCCCCAACCAAGTTGAAGTGCCGTTGCTAGGGAGGGTCCGCGATGCGTTCGGCTGTCTCCCGCATTCGACAGGGTAGCACGCTCGGGATCCATGTTAATGAGGCGTTTCAATAATTAGTCATTCACTCGGAGTTAGTTAATGACGTATGGAGCCGCTTCCTCCAGCATGTTATTGTGTTAGACGAACAGCGATGAAGACAAAAGATGACGTACGTAACTTGTTTCATAAACAGTAGCTTATTACTCATGACTTCATCTGTGTAACAATTTGTTGTTCTAACAATCTTCTTTGTACAGGATTTTCCTTCTTTTTTATGTTATCCTTTTTTATTATTATTATTTTATGCTATCTAAGCTTAAGTATTTAGCAAAAGTACTGATTTTTCACATGGAGCAACTGCCGTCAGACCCCCGCGGCCCAGGGGGAAACCAGACCTTTCTTTCTCACGAATACAACTGTGTACATAAATCCGAAAACGCATATTTAGTAGTGCGTGCCCAATATTTGAATCAGGAACCTTTGTTTAATAGGCTGGTTCTTTTTCCACTGGGCTATCTCCGCTCAAAATAATTCTATCTATTTGTCTATTAAAATCATCTATCAACAACAGCCGGGACTTGCTCTCCGAAGCTCGACCTATCCATCGACAGGCTGCGATCGACGTTACTCGACGTGCGTGTTATATATCTATACATATGTATAATATATACCTTCAATGTAATGCAGCTATACAATTCTAGGTGAAAACCGCAGTCAAAAAAGAGCTATGAATGTTACAGAAGCGTGTGAAGTATGTAAGGACCGTGTCTTATGGCGCTCGGTTCTCTCTGCCTACCCCGCAAGAGACCTGGCGTGAAGATATACATACAAAACCGCAGTCAGAGCAGTTGTGGCTGGCCCTTCGAAACGATTGATCAATTCTATGAAGAGGGCTCACTTCGGATCTAGAAAAATTACGACACAACTAAGCGTTACCAAAAGTCAATAAAAAATTAAAATAACTAGTTAACCCATCGCGTCCTGCGTCCACATTGCATCCGTAATGCTCTGCTGCAACTCTGAGATTAACTTCACTCATTCACACAACCCTCCAGAGAGTTGTAATTTGGCTGCGGTTTTTTGTAAGGATGAGGAAGTACTTCCCCAGTCAATATGTTTTTATGCACCCTACCTCTCATAAAAATACCCAGATAAAGACAAACAGATATATTCATGCTAACCAAGATTTATTCTGTGTGGGAGTCGAACCCACAAGCTTCGGTTTTAAAATAGTATTGATAACCCGCCACCAAGCTCGTCAAAAGCTGTAGGGTGTATTTTATCGAGGTGATTCGTGCACTCATACAAATGTATGCGTCACTCCAATTCCCTTTTTCTTAGCGTCTATACCCATGTACGAACGTCGCACTTAAAGGGGTTCAGATGTCTGGTTCTTTGAATGTTAGTGGACTGTATACTTAATAAAAATGATATGATTTCGGTAGTTAGATGCAACCCCTGTAAAGATCGATAGGAAATTGAGCACCACCAACCGGTGAGTCACCTTCGCCACGGACGAGGACAACTATGGGGCTCCAATCCTTCCGAGCTGATAGTTGCAGATCTTGTAGGTGCCGTAGAGGTACAGCGGATGAAGGTCTTCTAGGAGCAACGTACTCCTGATGACGTATAGGCACGGTTCGCGCTTGACACACGGGTGTCCTTTCGGGCGTTCACCAAGCGAATGCGCGGACGTGGACCATCGCACCGAAAACGACGGCAGACATCCAAGAATTGGTGACGCGAAAATGTGTAATTACCCACCAATACTTTACAAGGATCGAACAACCAATTTCATTAGAATTCCCGGAATCCGCGACTACCATCAGATCTGCACAACACAGAGGAAAAACTAGACCTTTTCTTACGTTAAATCGCACCTCTTTCCAAATATAATAGGACGTGCGGCATGATCTCAATATGATGATGATGATGGACCTCAAGATGTACTCCTTGACCGCCGAGCAAGTGATAATCTATACATATAAATAAAATTGAAGTGTCTGTCTGTGATTTCAAAATAAAGCTTTTATCTTAAGCTCATATTATTATTTTCACGTTACCAAAGCTTAAATACGCATTTTTAACTTTTTTGTTTGTCTGTCTGTCGTTTGTTTGTCCCGGCTAATCTTCGAAATCGCGAAGAGGACTGTTCAGAGCAGAATATTTTTTTCCCGTAATTTAGGGGGAAACATCTTCCCCTTCGGGGGACTATGCAATTTTATTTTTATTATTTTCATAGAACACGTATTTTTTGTAACATAAAATAACTACGCATTTTTTATGTAATATAAATAAAATACATATACGTTACCTCCTGTAAAGGTCAATAGATGGCGCTGTACGAAAATTGAATCGCTCTATGGTTGCATCTACGACCCTGAACTTTGTTTTTTTTTTTAACAGCAACAATTTCATGTTTACAGATAAATAAAGGCTACTAAAAGCCCAAATCTCATGTGTGCGAAGCCGCGGACTTCTGCTAGTTATAAATATGTACATATGTATACGTAACGTATACGTCGCTTCATCCAGAGACAAACATGCAATACTCAAATCCCAAACGGAGACAAAAGTTAGCACATAAAGATTGAGGTGTACTTAAAACTGATTTTGAAAGTTTCAGATTTCAAATTGACCGTATTAAAAATTGCCAAGTGCCGCGTTCACAAGCGTTTAATGGAGTAACTCGAACAATAAACATCTAAGTTGGCGAACAAAGTTCTTTTTTACGATATGTCTGCGGCGTTGATGCTGTTTATGCTAAAGGAGCCAGTTTATTGTGACTTCGCTTCGAGTTTTAAAGAACATTTACAGGAAATTTACAATTCGGTCCAATCTGTGCCGTGACGCTCGTAGACCACCAACCAATATTCCAGTCCTAGTGTAGGCATGCCTTCGTGTTTTCGGAATTAGCATCTTCATCTATCAAACAATTCTTCAGAACACAATCCGTTGTACAAACGATAGAATATACAAAGAGAAGCAAAATGTCGCCTTATACTTAAGACCTCAACGCCGTCTCTAAGCTTAGGATCACCGATAATTCTCGCAGCTCGTCTCTGAACCGAATCATAAGGTCCTAGCTGGGTATCCTGGGGCACCCGCCCAAAGGTGACTACTGTATGTATGTCCATGCTTAACACCGTTGAGTACACCAAATTTCTTGGACGCCGGCTTGACCTTTCTTCTCCAGGTGGCTTGGCATCCTGGAGATCTTGACACCAAGAATCTCAACCCTTTGGCCATGGTTCAGTAGCTTTGGTGAGCGATCAGGAAGCACGGCTTCGAAAGGGAAGGCTCGCAAGCCGCTGGCCAAATCTGTCACCGAAATTTTGTCTTTTTCATTAATATCTGTTTCATCTTTCTAACATTGCGCTATCTTCCTATATATCGAAACATACGAAGCATACCTCTCGTTATCTTCACTGACCGAGAGCATAGATAAAATAAATCAGCTGGCACATTGCTTCGAAATTTCATTCCTTTACTAGACATAGCTTCGCATCTGATATCGTTTGCCTACAGTATGGAACAATAATAGGACGCAACAACCAACATAATATGCCAAATAAATAACACAATAATATGTCTAGAGGACTGAATAAACCCGAAACGAAATGACGCTCATGTTGCGGCGGTCCCGCAGGAGTTCGAGCTTAATGTGCCGTGAACATTGTCATATAGAGAGTTTAGCGCAATTCGGAACATCATTTCTTATTGGCCACATCCCTTGAGACTGCCATAACGAAATTGTGACAGTTTTGACGGTTTGCTCGTTTCAAATACGGAATAGTTCATGAATTATGTGCGTAATACGTCGAGATGAGGGCTCGCTGTCATATGTAGTGTGTAAGTCGACCTCACCTGACCACCACTTTTAATTAACAAAGGCGACTCTGGGGAAAGAGAGGCAGGACTCACTATAAAACTCACTCTTAAGCAGTAACACAACATCTCCAGAGAATTGTTAGTTTTCTGAGGTTTACTATGAGGTGGAAGTACTTTCCCAGTTGGACTGCTTCGATGCACCACCTCTCCTAAAATAACCAATTCAAAACAAACATGGTGTGGGTATTTTAGGAGAGGCAAGGCGCATCGAAGCAGCCCGACTTAGAATTACCTGCACCTCACAGAAAAGTGCAGTCAAGTATCATCTTACTGGCGGGTTGTTGTGTTGCTACGAGTGAGTGAGGTTACCAGTACGAGTAAACTCATGTGGAGTTACTGTATCACTAATGGCAGAGGCAACACGCAAGCAATGCTGGGATTCTGCGGGGATTCATAGTTCCGGTAGCCACTTCATGTCAGGTGAGCCTTAGCACTTGTTTGCCTCCTGACCTCGTATAAAAAATAATTAGAGTATTAGAATGTAAAACCCAATGAATATCAATAAAATTTGGAGCAGAATAATTCTCCAAATAATTAATGTTCGTCCATTTTCTTCCAGTCTCAGTTTAAGAGAAGCACGCAGGTTAAGGAACGTCGAGCGCTGCTTGGCTATGGATGGATGGATATATCTATCGAGCTTTTTCACTAACGATAAGCCCGAAGGAGTTGTTGACTGTGTTTTTCTGGGAGGTGGAGATACTTCGTCAAACGGGCTAATTTGTTGCGCCCTACATCTCTTAAAAATATCTATATCAATACAAACAAACATACTCATGCAAGATATAGAAATCTCAGCCGGAGAACCCAAACAAAAAACCAAAACTATTTAACGTATTTATTGGGTAAAAACAGCGACGACGTATAAAGGTAGACACGTTATACGCCAACATTATTGTATTTTAAAATGGCGCAAGTAGTACTATATCTACGTATAGTTATTTATTATGACACTTTGCTCTAACAAAGAGACAAATGATCGGGCATACCTGTCGTTAGAAAGAGATGAATATATATCTTAAGAGATTTATGCTTTGTGAAGAAATACGTATAGACGCAACGCAAGAGCGTGGCCGACTGAATGCTAGTTGGGTAGATACAGAATAAATACATAATTTATACTTAATTATCTCTGACTACCCCGCAAGGGACTTGGTGTGAACATTTACCTACATACATTAATACTTAAAGTTACGAAAACATAAATTAGATTAAACGCTGGCCTTTGTCACTGCAAGTCAGCGTTGACGGTTACGTAGTCTATCGTGGTTACACAATGTAGCCGATGCTTGGCTGCAGTTTCTGTATTGATTATTGCTATAATATGCACACAAATGAATAATAATAATAAATATTGTTGGACTAATCACACAACGCTATCTAGCCACAAAGTAAGCGAACTAGACAACTGATAAACATACGTAAATATATTTGTTTTTGTAAATACATGTTTGTGACACATAGAAAATACCCAGGACAAAACAAAGAGACATGTTCATGCACACAAATGTTTGTCCTGTGTGGAAATTGAACCCACTAGCGTTGCTATCAAAGTAGCGTTATTAATCAGCCACCGAGCTCGCCAAATATATTGGTAATGTATCGTACATAAAAACCAAGCATCCGGATACAATAATAGTTTCCAATCAGACAGGGTATCGACCAGCCAAGACAAAGACAACGTGCTTTTTCAAACGAAAGTGGATGGTCGCGGGCCTGCGCTAGTTCTAATGAACTACTTGGCGACGTAAGTACATAAAAACCTATCCAAATAATAATAAAAAACGAGTTCGATGGTACAGTGGTTAGTAAAATATACGCTCGCGTGTTCGATTCCCGCACAGCACAAACATTTAATTGCATGTACATGCCTTTTTGTCTTGTACTGGGTGTTTTTAACAAACGTACGGTGCATCAAAGCACCTTATCTGGGCAAGTACCTCCACCTCATAAAAAACCGCAGCCACATTACAACACCCTGAATGGTTGTTGTGTTCCTGCCACTGAGTGAGATTACCAGTAAGCTCCTATGCAATCGTTGTGTTAGTAGCTGAGGTGGCACAGCGCGAATACTATTAACTGCTTTACGTCATGGCTTATGCTTGCATGCCTCCCGACGCGGACGTTGTATAAAAAAAGTATCAGGCTATGATAATAGTTCCCCATCAGACGGGGTCTATTACTGTAAACCACTCGACAATAAAAATGATATCACCGCCCTAGTTGTAATCAACCCTTCAATTTATATATCCGCAGAGAGAATACAAGTCCATCCGATATTCGCGATGTTATAACAAACAAAATTTATGTTGTTATGCTCTCCAAACAGTTTCAGCGAGCAAACATTACTGCGCTTGCCATAAACTCTACTTTTATATGAAACGGTCGATAATAAAAGCAGCAGGACTAGCTAAACAGTGACTCTGATTATTAAAAATAGCTAACTTCGACAGGTCTCTCTGTTTACGGCAATGGTTGTGGACATTCACAGAATGTCGATTTCCTAAGCTGAAAAGCTTTTCTGTTACATTTTTCGACTCTTCATCAACCCCGACTCATCCCACTGCAGGAATACGTGTCTCCCTTCAACCGAAGGTGTATGGAGCATACTCTGCCACGCTGCTCAAATGGGGATTGGTGGAGGCTAGTGTTTTCAAGCCTCCCGAAGGGCACTGACTTAGCTTAACACTATTTATCGACAACAGCTGAGGCCGACGGCTTAACGTGCGCTCCGAGCCCGGAGAAGCTCGAAATACATAAACCCATCGATAAACAGGTTGCAGTCGACGTTGTAATCTGCGTGCTCAGTTAGAATGATGCGGTGACGCGATGACGCCATCGAGGTCCCTATTAATTTATATATATTCTAGCTTTTGCCCGCGACTTCGCACGCGTAGATTTTGGGATTTCGGCAGTTTTACTTATTTTTATTTTACTTCTTATTTTTAAGTACAGTCAGCATTAAATAGTTAGTAAAAGTATCAAATATTTGTATAGTAATGAAGGTATGTCACTATCTGTTCGGTTTTCATTACCTATTTGATACTGACTGTATACACTCAAAGCACCTCTTTATACACTACATTGCTATTATAAAAACATAAAGCTTTCAAGTCTTGAAAAAATATCTATCTGGGTTGAAATTCAAAAAATCCTTTATTATCTCTTATATACATTACAAAAGGAACCTCTTGATGAGTCAGTGAATTAATAAGGAACTCCATTTCTATTAATATATATTTATTAATATAGATTAGCGTCCCGTCTCGTCGAAATATTTCGTCGAATGTTTTCAAACCCCTAAGAGTGGAAATTTTGAAAACGCTGAATCCATTTTTTTTTTGTATTCTATAAGAAAGTATATGTACAAAGCTTTAAGTCACTAACTTCAAAAACTATTTCTACTCCATACAAAGTGTCCATCCCCTTTTCAGTCCCCTAAGGGTGGAATTTAGAAAAACCGTAAAATTACTGTTTTGACGTATTGATTGAGAGTATATTTACAAAGCTCACTTTAAAAAAACTATTTTTTAACACACAAAATAGTTACGATATCATACAAATAATAACATATTCACCGATCAGCTCACCCGTCTGTCTGTCCGCTCCCATATGTAACGAAATGTCTCTACAGTCACGTGT
This sequence comes from Pyralis farinalis, assembly GCA_947507595.1. NCBI lineage: Eukaryota > Metazoa > Arthropoda > Insecta > Lepidoptera > Pyralidae > Pyralis > Pyralis farinalis. The sequence continues at coordinate 2,089,478 of OX382274.1, forward strand.
TTTTTTTTTCTTTTTTTTTAATATATTAGTTCAGCATAGTGGCCCCTCTTTGCCTTGTGGCGCTCGGTCCTCTCTGCTAACCCTGCAAGTGATTTGGCGTGAAGTTATAGACAGACAGATATTTATGACAAATACTATTATTTGGAGAGTTGTCTTGACCGAAACCTTACGTCCGAGAAATTACGAGTATTTTTCGAAATACGAAGTCTAAAAAAAGTGTGGTTTTTTCCTGTTTATGAAAAAAAAATCAGTTTATAGATTAAACCTCTGAAACATTATTCTATGATTATCCTAGGTTTAACAAAATTGAATCTTTCTTTCTATAACTTAACGCCAAATCCCTTTCGGGGTAAGCAGAGAGAACCGAGCGCCGCGTGACTCCTTCCTTACACACCTCACTCGCTTCTTTAACATTCATATAAGTCAGCTTATACACGCTCACCGGTGTCTGAGGCCGACATCACCTTTTGATAAAGCACGACCAATTAGGTCATGGTAGGTCTTGGCCTTCCTCGGCTTCTACATCCCTCTACTTTTGCGTTGTGTATCTGTTCCAAAATTATTTCTTCCTCCATTCTTTCTATATGTCCGAAACAACAGAGCGTGCCTCTTCTTATAAAACCGACGCTCTCTTACAAGGCAACTCTATTTTAAATATCCACCACATCAACCCTTACTCATCCCACTGCAGGGATACGGGTTTAGAGCATACTCCACCACGCTGCTCAAATGCGGATTGGCGGAGGTCAGTGTTTTCAAGCCGCCCGCGGGCCACTGACCTAGCTTAACGACTGCCATCTATCGACAACAGCCGGGACCGACGGCTTAACGTGCCCTCCGGGCGCGGAGAAACTCGAGTTAAATAAACCCATCCATAGACAGGCTGCGGTCGACGTTGCTTAACCTGCGTGTTCGGTTAGAATGGCACGCGCAACGACGCCATCGCGCTCTCAAGCTCGAGAAATACCATTGTCACAAAATTGAAATCTGTCCTAAATAAACAAGTTCCAGTTCACCCATAAGTCTAAATACCTAAGTCTAGGCATTACTTCAAATTGTCTTGTTCACGAGCATCCCACCCCACGCGTAACTTGACTGACTCCTCAATAATTCATACAATCTCGACTCTAACTCTACGTGAGTTTAGGTCCAAATTTGGTTGTAGTTGATGTATTTCATCTAAGTGCCTGAATGGATACGAAATGCATTAGCTGGAGCTTTTGTCTTGATGGAGAATGGCTCATTGCGAATGATACGACGTTAGATGTCAAAAAAGCAAACGGCCCGCCATATGTGATGTGATACTGTATACTGTCGACTGTAGACTACAAATATTTACAATACAAGAAGTTAGCAACAACTAACTTCCTGCTGAGGTTATTACTCACTCACACGAACACAGCAGTCCCTCAGGAATTTATTTAGTTTAGAGAGACATACAAGCATAAAGCATACCTGATGGCAAGTGGTTACCGTAGCCTATGAACGCTGCAATATACTTAGTAACGCCACTTTGACCCCAACGCTTGTGGGTTCCATTCCCACACAGACAAACATTTGTCTGCATGAACATGTCTGTTTGTCTTGATCTCAATGTTTCTAAGAGAGGTAGGGCGCATCGAAGCAGCCAGTCCGGGGAAGTACCTCCACCTCACGGAAAAACCGTAGCCAAATAACAACTCCGTAGAGGGTTGTTGTGTTTCTGCGTGTGAGGGATGTCAACAATAAGCACCTAAGGAATTGCTGTGTTAGCAGCAGAGGAGGCATCACGCGAGTGATACTTATAGTATTACAAGCGTTCCTAGGTTTCACGGTAACCGTTTTACATCAGGTGGGCCATATGCTTGTATGTCTCCCGTATAAAGTATCCCAAACATGTCCTCGGGTGCAGCTGACCACGTCCTCCTGCCGTACTCCTCGCTGCAAACAAATGGGTTAGACTGCTAATCCTGGGCAGGGACAATCATCGAAGCAGCATCATACAACGATCATAACACCTTCATATTGCGGTGTATGCTTCCCGTCCCTGTAAGCATACAAAACAAGGCCAATGTCGATGGAGTCGCTTTATCTTTTACTTGAAGAAGTTCCGTACGAAATAATCACAAAATTCGACATTTGTCGCACAACACAACCATGTTCAGCGGAAGCGTATTTGGAATGGCTCCTAAAATATATAATAAGCTACTAAAAAAAATATCAAAGAATTGATTATAAGTGAATTTGAGCAAAAATTGTATTTATTTTTATCGCAGAAATGTTATTATTCAATTAACGACTATTTAAATGACATTCTTTGATTTATATTGGACATTACAATGTATTAATATCTGACAACAATTTAGACTAATAGCAGTATTAAGTTTCTTTTATAATTTGCATGCCTTTACAAAAGGCAAAATGTACACGGAAAGCTGTTCAAATGTCACCTTACTATGTACCTACATTTTTGCGCAAATAAATATTATTGATTGATTGAAAGCTATGAATATTAAAGAAGCGAGTGATGAGTATAAGGATCGAGTCATGTGTCGCTAGGTTCCCTCTACCTACTCCACGTGGAATTTGGCGTGAGGATTCGCTTTCAGTTATCTGTCTATAGATGAAAGCAAAATTGAAGGCACATCATGTCAATAGTTTCCTAATCCATTTGGATCGGTTGGGTTTGCACACAAATGATTATCCTGTGCAGGAATCGAACCCACGATGGTTTGTGTCAAAGTAGCGTTACTAGCCACTGCACCAGTAAGCCCGTCGCTCTCCGGCTCCTCGTAGTAAGCCCGCTTGAGGAAGTACCTCCACATCACAGAAAACCGTAGCCAAATAACAACTCTCTGTAGGGTTCCTAAGGTTGCGATGACATCGCGCGAATGATACTTAAGCGAATATACAAGCATTCATAGACTACAGTAACCGTCTTCGTAACTTTACATCAGGTGGGCCGCATGCTTGTATGCCTCTAAACCTTATATATAAGCAGAATTAATAACAATTATATGTGAAGTCATAAATTGCCGAAGCCAGCAAACAGCAGCAGCCAGCAGCAGATTCGGCATTTTTTCTATAGATATTTTCAATTGAAAAATACAAAGCTAAGTCCAAAAAAAAACAATTAACTACGCTCGCGGTTTTTACAGTAAATCCGGGTTCTTCCGGATTTCGTCGTTTAGCGGCAACACGTACATTTAAGTGATATAAAGCAGTATACACACGCCACAATAAATCCCGGCCAGCGCTAAGCACGGCGGCAGATTAATCGCAGGATTACTGGATTCCACCCTGGCTGTGTCCTGGCTTCTATGACGCCTGTATCTTTACTAATTTATAAACGAGTCGGTATTTGTCTTAACATCTCATTATCCCGCTAATCTTCTGGAGCGTTTTGTGTGAAACTACTTTTAGCTAACTTTAGGAGCTAACTGGTGGCCTCACTCACTCCCAGGAACACAACCAACGGTTTTCTGTGAGGTTTATTGTGTGTGAGTGAGTGAGTTGGTCTGAAAGAGAGCGTCGGTGTTAAAATAAGAAGAGGCATGCTCCGTTGGTTTGGACATGTAGAAAGAATGCAGGATGATGAAGAATGACGAAGCACATACAATGCAAAAGTGAAAGAATGTAGGAGCCGAAGAAGGCCAAGACTTACCTACCATGATCAAATTGGTCGTGTTCTATCAGAAGGTGATGTCAGGAGCCCTAGAAACCGGCGAGCGTGCATGAAAAGAGCAATGAATGTTAAAGAAGCGAGTGAGGTATGTAAGGATCGAGTCGCGTGGCGCTCGGTTCTCTCTGCCTACCCCGTAAGGGATTTGGCGCGAAGTTATAGACAGATAGTGAGTGAGGTAACCAGTAAGCTACAGACGGTACTTCAAAACACGAGCTGCTTTGGTACGAGTACGACCCTACCTCGCTTAAAAACACCCAGACCAAGACAAACAGACAAATGTTTTCCCTGTGTGGGAACCCACGAGCGTCCGCGTCGATGTCAAAGTAACGAAACAGCGTTTCGCTACTGCACCACCGAGCTCGTCAAAAAGGTTGGTTAAAAGGGTGGTTAAAAGGGTATTAAAAAAATGGTTTTGAAATAGCTACGAGCTTAGATGTAGATTTAGACTTAAATACTTACTTAGTAAGTGGACTGCACAGTACGAAGCAGTGAACCATCAATCCCATATCCCAGCAATATGTCCCACGGTTTCTTTCGCGCGACCCTATCAAATGCTTTCTCAGGATCCACAAAACCGCAGAAAACCTTCTGGTCTGTGGCCACGATATTTGCAAAGCAAGAAAATTGATCCGTACATCCCCTTCCATTACAAAGTTCTCCCTGTGTCTCCCACAGCCTTCCGTTGAATTTTACCCTTAAACCCGGATTTTCTCCTTTCGATTACATTTCCTTATACATTTGCCGCTTAGCTGATCAAACTGATGGCCCTATAGCTGACGCAGTCCATGCGCGACCCCTTACCATTATACAAGGGCACGATGACAGCGCGTCTCCAGCCCATTGGAGCCGTTCCAATTCTCCAGCATAGATCTCACACTACTTAAGCAAGTAGCTAAAGGCGTCCCGGACGTGAATGCCACCTAGTTTGATCATCTCAGCTGTGATCATATCATTTCCCGCTGACTTTCCATTTTTCAAGCTTCGCATCGACCATTCTATCTGAACCATAGTTATACCTTCATCGTACGCCGTCACCGTAGAATAAGCATCAAGCTTAGTCCACTCCACATCTGAGTCGGAAAGACATTCCTTCTCCTTACACTTTCATCTTGTAATTTTTCACTCCTTATCTTTTTATGAGCTCTGAATGGGATACACACTCGCCTGTGCCTTTATCTACTTCTTGAAAAGTCCCACAACCCGCCTTACCACTAGGTAGTGGTCCATTTGAAGAGTGGGGAGTTTTATAATGGAAACAAATTATGAAAAATGTAGATATTAATATCGCAGCGCAAAAAAGATGAACAAATAAACGCAGGACTAAAATTTTAACGTTTCCAGATCCTATTCTAAGTAATAGTGTAGAGATAGCTTCAGAGAAGAAAATATATGTAAAATCAATTTACATGTGCATGGCTTCCATTAATATTTAATTCTGAAAACTATTCTAAAATAAATATTATTAAACGCAGCTTAATCTCATACATGAATATTACATACTTAGATTTTGGGTTTAATTTAATTTTTGTTCAATTTTAAATTTTGTTGGTCAACTTTTGAGTATTGTAGCCTGTTCTATTTTATAATTATATTGGGTATTTTTAACAGAATATCTGTATATATAATCACTCGCGCGATGCCTCCTCTTTTGCTTACACAGCAAATCCTTGGGAGCTTACTAGTGACCTCACTCACACGCAGGAACACAACAACGATCTAGGGAGTTGTTATTTAGCTACGGTTTTCTATGTACTTCCCCAGACGGGCTGCTTTGATGCGCCATACCTCTCTTAAAACATCCAGAATAAGACAAACAGACATGTTCATGCACACAAATGTTTGTCTTGTGTGGGAATCGAACCCACGAGCGTCGGTGTCGAAGTCGCGTCATTCACGACTGAGCCACCGAGCTCGTCGTCCTTCTACATGTCCGAACACGTCGCTCTCATTCAAATCAACTTTCTTTCTTACATCATTATTGCGAACGCGATCAGCGAGCGTTATGCCACAAATTTTGCCGACCGCATTTATTTTACTTTCATGCTCTCTTTGCCATACCCTGAGATCTTTATAGTGGACACACAGCGCTGATAATAACTATAAATAACTAGTCCGAAATGGAAAACTTAAACGTATCTACTGATATTTTTACCCTGTACTAGCTGCATACCACAACTTTATTCGCGTGTATTACGGTATCCCAACCACATTTTCTTACTGAATTTCTTTTTTCTCGGCTTTTAAGGGTTCAATAGCCTTCCTCAAGAACTGAGCCATCAAATGCAAAAATATTTTTTCAAATCCTACTGGTAGTTCCTAATAAACTTCGAATAGATATTTATCAATACATACAATATATTTGTCATACAAATAACCAGTAACACCTCTAACAAATTCATTCACATAGCAAAGACGACCGGCGCAACGGGCTGCAACGGTGGCGGGTGCATGCGGTTCACATTTCAGATGGAGAACACTCGAAGAGACGACCGGAGTAGCCGAGGCAGAGACGACCGGAGCAGCCGAGGCAGAGACGACCGGAACAGCCGAGGCAGAGACGACCGGAACAGCCGAGGCAGCATGCATCTACTAACGGTAGTGGGTGGGTGCCGGCCGGCAGTAGTTCACACCGCCGGCCGGCAGAAGCACACAGAAGTTTAGATCAAATTGCCTCTCACAAATTCATTACCATTTTATTATGTCATAGAGCCAGGTCGAGATTCTGCTGGCTTAAACATTCAGAGCAATACGAAATGGATTGAATCTTAGATTAGATGATGGCGAGGTCAATAAACAAATGGGTCTAGCGTCGACATTTAAATCTACGTAACAAATCACAGTAATTTACATTGTTCAGCGTTATCGTAGAAGAAACGTCTTTGACATCAGGCTGTAACTACATCAATATATTTTACATTCTATTGATACAAATGGGAGATCCCTTTTGCCCTGTTACGGAGAAATTATATCTTCTTCGTTGCCGCGTTATCCCGATTGGCGGGGTCCCCTACCTTAGCCTAAGGATTTGGCGAAGATACTGATCGACTGCTGACCTCCGCAACCCAGAGGGAAAACCAGATCTTTCTTAAATGCGGTTTGGCGGAGGGCAGTGTTTTCAAGCCGCCCAAGAGCCACAGACTTAGCTTAACGACTGTCATCTGTGGAAAACAGCAGGGTCCGACATTTTAACGTGCCCTCCGCACGGAGAAACTCGAGATAGATAAACCCATCCATAGACAGACTGCGGTCGACATTGCTTAACCTGCGTGTTCGGTTAGAATGACAGGCAACGACGCCATCGAGCTCTCACACTTTATACACGGCTTTATGCACGTCACCATGTAATTTGTATTACTTATGGAAAAGCGAAGGCTATTCCAGTGAGAGAGTCTCCAGTCACTTGTAATCTACGTTTGTGTAAGACTAGCGTTCCGCCCGGCTTCCCACGTGTAGTAGAGCATATTATGCCTCCATGTTTTCTCTCTCGTTGGGTCGCATCAGCTCGTCGCGTTCGAATATGTGAATACATCTAAATGTAACATATGTCTACACTACTGAAAGTTTGTGTGTGTATGTGACTGGGTCCCTGGATGGTTTAGGTTCACAATTATAGGAAAAAAAATAGAAGGCAAGCCAAAGGCAACATTTAGACAGGACAACGTCTCTCGGGAACATCATTTAAATTATATGGCGTAAAGAATTATCATGACGTGCATGAAATGCTTAAGGTAACTAACGTATTTTTAACAATAATAGTCACATTTCAACCGATTTACACAAAACCTTAAGAAATTATATACCTAAACCTTCATCAAGAATCACTCTCTCTATTGGTGAAATCCGCATGAAAATCCGTTCAGTAGTTTTTGAGTTTATCGCGAACAGACAGACAGACGCGGTATGGGACTTTGTTTTACAATATACGAGTGATCTGATCGCTACCAAACTTCACAGGATCACTGGACTGACTGGACTGATCTGAAGATTCCCTGAAAATTTCATCAAAATCTGCCTAGCCGTTTTTGAGTCCATAGGGGCATACAGACAAACATTAATTTTTGTATATATAGATAATAATCATAACAAAAAATATATTTCATTTTCAATTTCGTTTTCATCACCTGCTAACCTAAATCTTCTATCATCTATAGGCGCTGTCTAACAAGCTACTTGGTCATATTATGACTTTTCATTTCATTTCTTTTTTCCTTTCTCCGATTCTTACGTCTTCCACTTTCGCGTTGTATATAGGTTTCTTTATACTTTTACCAAGAATTGTGTCTACATGACTACATTCGATTAATGGATGTTTTAATACCAACACTCTCTTTCAGACCAATTCTCTTTCTCACGTCGTTGTTACGCTTAGTTGTTACGCGTCGTTTACAAGTATTGCGCAGCTTGTATTTCGACCACATTAATTTTACTTTCACGCTCTCTCTGCAACTACATTTTGTTATTTGTTTGCGATTTTTACTTCCCCAGTTGGTTGCTTATGCGCTCTAGTTCTCTTGCGACCGCATTGTCTGTTTATTAGCAACGTGACTTTGAGGTGACGTTGCCGTGGACTGTAACGATGATGATAGGCAGTCTCTTAAACTACCAATTTCTATAACTGACCCCTTAGCGTCTGTTTAGTCTAAACGTAATAATTCTCCCTAGCAACACCGCAGAAATGTTAGGCGGTGTCTGAAATGCGTCCACGCCGAGCACGCAGTGGGCGGTAAATCAGTGAGCAAGCAGTTGCAGTAAGTAACGCTCGCCGGTGGCCATATCTCGAGTGACCGCAGGTATCCTAGATTAAACCGTGGCCGGCAGGTAGCGGCCCCAGATTAAACGTCACCCTGGGCTGCATTTACATCGAAATGTAACTCAACTTAAATACAGGTACAAACAAGTTTATGGTGTTGTATCCATTAGCGTCATTTCCGCCTCCAGGCTGTTATTCTCACTTGTAAAACTTACGTAATTCAAACTTATTTTGAAAGAGACAGGGTTTACATCGTACTAGGAAAGTATACCTTATTGAAAACCGAAAGTAAATAACAACTATGCGATGTGGTGTTCCTTCAAACGAGTGGGGTTACTAGTATGTTGTTCGTTGCTGTATTAGCAGCAGGCGTCTCAATGCGTGAGCGATACTTCCTGTATTGCAAGTATTCCTAGGCTAAGCTTTACATCAAGTAAATCTCGTGACAAGCTTTTATATCATATACATTGTGTATTGTAATAAATTGATGAATTTGATTCAATTCAAAGTTTATTTTCGTCTTTTTAGAACATTTAATTATCTTGGGCGCTTCACCATATTGGATTGAGAGTGAAGTCCTCAATTTTTTTTTATTCTTCTTAGCAAACCCTTTCATTAGACCGATATCATGGGAGTACACAAAAAATGACTTGTCCACCATCTTGGGCGGACCGCCATATTGGATTTAGAGACAAGTATTTTTTTCGTAACCTTCTCACCTATCTGCAAAACCTTCTTGTCTATGGCCAGATGCTTCTCCATGATATTGTGAAGCGAGAAAACTTGATCCGTTCATACCCTTCCATTTCAGAATCCTCACTGTGCCTCCCACAGCATTCCATCGAAGTTCACCCTCATTCTCCTTTCAATTACCTTTCCATATACTTTTGCTGATCTGCTGATCAAACTGATATCCCTATACCTGGCGCAGTCCAAGTCTATCATATTTCTTCAAAATATTCACTCCACCATTCTTACACTTCCTGAGTGTTCGCACGAAAGACACCAGCTTTAGACTTTATCTTGTCCATTCTGGATGCCGACAAATCACTCCTAGACTTCTTTACCTTGCTCCAAAAGAGTTTGATATTTGTCTCGAAGTTTTTTGTCAGCCTCCTCATTCATAATTTGCCTTTCACGCTTCTCTTTCACTAAAGCCTTAGTTTCGTTCTTGCACGGCAAAGACACTACATAATCCAGCCACGCTTTCCTCTTTCTTGCTACGGAGGATTCAACCTCCGCATCCCACCAGTCATCTCCTTTCAATATCTTATGCCTCTTTGCGCATCCACATGCTTCTTTTGCACTATCCACCATACTTTCTTTCAAAATTTTCCAGCAATCATCCATATCTGAGTCGAAAAGGCTTGCATTTGCGAGTCTTTCGCTTACCAATGTACATACATTCTCCTTAAAATTTCGTCTCGGCATTTTTCGCTCCTTATGTTTTCATGATCTCCGAAAGGGATACGCACTCGCCAGTGCCTCCACTTCTTGAAAAGTCCCACAAACCGGCTTACCAGCAGGTAGTGATCCATTTCAAGAGTGGGACCTCTAAAGGCTCTTGTATCCATTATAGTATTTCGGAGACATCTATCAATTATAATCAAATCAATCACACTTTTTAGTCACACCGTCTCCATGTATACGTGTGAATATCGTTGTGATGAAATAAAGCTTTCAACACGAGGAGGTTTCGTTCCATACGTAAATCTATAATTGAATTACCTGCTTCGTTCGCTCTCTTATCTCCATACAAACCAAGAACAGCTTCATAGCTTGGTCCCAACCCATCCATTCAAATCTCCACACATAATCACTCTTTCATTCCCTTCAGCAAAATCCAGAACATCCGTCACAGACTCCCAATACTTCTCTAGTTCTTGAGCACACGCCGAGCTTACAGGCGCGTATGCTGTAACCAGAAATACTCGCGTGATACCCAGTTTTATACGAACCCAGAGAAGTCTAGGCCTACCAATCAGTAATCTGTTACATTAGTGGCTAAGCGAAAGAAGAGTACGACACCTACACCAGCACTGGCATGAACGTCCCGGTCTACCCTAGACCATAGGGCCATCATCATCCCATCGGGCATATCATCGGTGTCGCTCCCCTTGCGCTTAGTCTCTGTCACACACAAAGCATCTAAACGTCTCTCATTGATTACGTCCATAATTGATCTTATTATTCAATCTACCTCTCACATTCCACGTGCCAATGCAGCACGCGGCTCTTCTCGGCCCGCCGGAATTGGCGCTGCGTGGTGGGTGGCGGCCGTCACCGCTCGATCACTGGAATCGTCAATATCAAATCTGTATTGTAAATTCATTTGATAATTGGCTATTAATACTTAAAGAACGTGGGTTATTCCAAATCACTGGCTAACTTAAAGCCTACGAGGTCGTATAAAGCTAAGTGGTGCCCTCATTTCGTTTCTCGGCACTGTAGGACCACGTATATGTTTTTTTAAACATATCTTGTGTTCATATTTGTATTATCTATGTACAAGTCACTCAACATTTTAATTATTGCTTACTGTGCCCACTTACGGCAATAATCAAAATTATGACTAATTGTTCATACATTTTTTATTAATATGGAATAATTCTCAAAAAACATAAATATGGTTCTACAGTGCCAGTATTGAGGGTGTTTTTTTTTGGAATTGGTCTTAAATTCAGCGTTGTTAACCTCGACAACAGGCGCCACTTGGCTTTATACGACCTCTTAAGTAAGCTTTAAATTAACCAGTGATTTGGAATAACCCACGTTGTTTGTGCTTGTATTTTCAGCACGAGTGACACCACGGTGTGACAGGGCGCCGCACTAAGTCCAGGGCTCTCCGAACACGGTCCGGTCATTCCTTCTCGTCACTTCAGATTTAATCAGAGCGCCTCTACTGGCCCCTCCGTCTAATGCTCTCTTAGTTCATAATCACTATGCTCGTGGAATGAGAGCTATTGTGCTAAGAACTGGGCTTAAATATTCCTGCTGAGATTTTTCGCTAAATCTGGAATAGACTAAACTCCTGTCTGCAACTCAAGAACGGTAGGACAATCTAAGCAGCCCAACTAGGGATTTTTTTTACACAACTTTGGGTGGCATATGAACATACACCTGATGCAAAGCGGTTGCCGTAGCCTATGAACTCACCTTTTTTTATATATAACATCTGGAGGTATACAAGCATACGGCCTACCTAATGTAAAGCAGTTACCGTGGCCTACTAATGCTTGTAATATATTAAGTATCACTCGCACGCTGCCTCCTTTGCTGCTTACACAGCAACGCCTTAGGAGATTACTGGTGACTTCACCAACACACAAGAACACAACAACCCTCTAGGGAGTTGTTATTTGGCTACGGTTTTCTGTTAGGTAGGTTCTTCGACAGACGGACTGCTTTGATGCGCCCTACCTCACTTAAAACATCCAGACCAAAACAAACATACATGTTCATGCACACAAGTGCTTGGTTTGTGTGAGAATCGAACCCACGTGCGTTGCTGTCAAAGTCTCGTCATTCACGACTGAGCCATCAAGCTCGTCAAAAAACTTTCTAAGGAGTTAGTGTTAGCAGCAGAGGCATCGCGCAAGTGATACTAATATGCAAGCGTTTAAATTCTACGGCAGCCGCTTTATATCAGGAGGAGCATATACTTGAATGGCTCCCGACGCTGTATAAAAAAACATATGTACATGTATTCTTATACCCTATCAACCTACAATCACTGCAAGTTCTAGCCTCTAACTAGATAATATCTAGTCTGCAGTTTTCAGTGACCATTGAGACTGAATATAAACACAGTGTAAAGTTCCTCCAGACCTCACGGCATGTCTTGTCAAGCACAGACCTCTTTATTGCCTCGCAGCCGACGCTCCGCTGCGGTTACAAATGACGCCACAACTCGCTCGAGTGTCTGACGTCTATCGCCTAGGAAATAGTTACAAAGAGATTCAAGCGGCCCCTTGAACACTGTCTAATCGTTTCCTTTCCAACGTCCATTTTCTTGGTTATTTTTCAATTCAATTTCCTGCGTGTGTATATAATATATACTACATATTATTAAACAAAACTCCACGACGCGTCTGTATGTTCACGATAAACTATTGAACGCTTTTTCATGAGGTTTAAACTAATGGACAGAGTGATTGATCAGGAAGGTTTAGGTTTAGGTATTTTTTTAAGGTGTTGTGTAAATCGATTGAAATATGATGATAATTGTTGAAAATGTCAAAAAAATCAAACCGTCTGGGAGTTCTCATCAGATATTACACGGATATCATTAATCCTTATCAACTGAAATACGGTAGATTACAGAAGAGGTGGCATCACGCGAGTTATACTTAATATGTTGTAAGTGTACACTATGTTAACCGATTTACATCAGGTGGGCTGTATGCTTGTAATATCTTACTGCATGCTTTATTTGCCGTATTATATAAAATGTACAATTATACACAATGTTTAAAGTTATACACGTGTTGTATACCTAAGTTATACATGTTACTTTCTGGACTCGCCTGAAGAAGTAGATTTTAGCTGTGACAAATAAGAGCCGGCTCTAGCTATATTTAAGTGACTATACCTATACAATGCTGCATATCTTAAAAAACCGTCAAGTGCGCGTCTAACTCACGCTCTGAGGATTCCGTAAAAAATATTTTCGCAAATTATTGACATTGCTTCTTATCAAATTTTATGATTCTAGGTGAACGAGAAGTACCCTATAGGTTTTGATTCCCTTGCGAGTGTCAAAATATGCGCATAAACGAGACATAAACAGCCGTATCTTTTGATTGCTTTGACTTAGTTTGATTTTTTAACTGCTCGAAAGTATTACAAACATCAGTTGTTGATATTAATTACAGATTGATAGCTCCACCCGTTCCTGGGAAAAAGGGTCTTGACAGACAGACAGACAACGAAGTGATCCTATAAGGGTTCCGTTTCTTCCTAAAAATCCGAAAATAGAAATAATTTATTTAGTGGTCCGTAGGTATGTCAAATACAACATGTGAGAGAACTGAATAACATGCAATTTGATCTAACCTGCTTTGTGCGCTTCCGCCACCAATTAGTTCATGCGGCCTAGCGCCGGCCGGCACCCACCCACTACTGTTAGTAAGTGCAACAAGCCGACGCTGCCATGGCTGCTCCGGTAGTCTCTGCCTCGGCTGCTGCGGTCGTCCGCCATCTGGAACAGAATCCGCATGCCCCCACCACCACCGTCGCTGCCACGACTGGCCTGGTCGTCGCTGCGACACGTGTTTCGCCTCTCCACGAGGCATCATCAGGCGTTGTACTTGTAGCATGTTATTCTTACGATTAACGTGTAACGTCCTGCCTACCTCGCAAGGGATTTGGCGTGAAGTTATAAACAGATAGATACTTTGTAGTTTTAAAAAATGTATCTGTATTTAGGTACAAAGTCGCAGCCCTGTTTCGTTTCACCCGGCTAGCTGACGACACACGGGCACCAAGAAAAATTCACACAAGCGGATTTTACACCCGCGTACAAACTCTGTCATCAATCAATCGCTTAGCTTTTATTTAATTTGTGCCGGAGTAATTTTATTAGGCGGCGAGTGATCGATGGAGGACCAGCGCGCGGACGGCGGCCTGCCCGAATGAACCCGACATGCAAAATATGCCACGACTAACTGGGGCTAACAAAAAATACATCGGACAACAAAGTTCGCAACTTTCGACAGAATATTTTGATAGATTTCGCGACACTCTGAAGGTTTTGTGTGACTTATTTTAAACACAAAAGAATTAACAACAAAATGTTAATCACTTTATTATTTCTATTTGCAAATATGACGGTACAATTGCAGAAATTGCAGATCAAGACTCACTTACCATCACTCGACTACTACATAGTTAAGACACTAAGCTTACTTAAACTCAATAGTTAATAGATGATAAATGATAATGATAAATATTGTCGAACAAATTACACAGCGCCATCTAGCCCAAAGTAAGCGAAGCTTGTGTTATGGCTACTAGACAACTGATAAACATACGTAAATACATTTTTTTTTTTTGTTAAATATATACTTATTATACATAGAAAATACCCAGACCAAGACGAACAGCCATGTTCATGCACACAAATGTTTGCCTTGTGAGGGAATCGAACCCACGAGCGTTGGTGTCAAAGTCGCGTCATTCACGACTGAGCCACCGAACTCGTCAGATGAACTGCATTCAAACTAAGGAACAATAACAACACCGGAGTCCGTTGAACGTAGCGCTGTATTCTAGTTGTTGGCGCGAGTGGGGCAGGCCGATGAGTCACGGTTTTTCTCGCCAACCACAAATCACTTGACTGAGCCCACTGACCAGTGGAAGAATATTTTAACCAATAAACCGAAGCCCACGCGATATAAAATCCGCGATAAGAAGTATAATAATGTCAGTAATCAGTATTGTAACTACTCTATTACTTAAATGTCATATTTTTCCATCAACGAAAATGATTTCAATTACGTTTCCACTTCTAACAACAAGAACTCAATCAGAAACATGAAACAATTAAATATATTTAACTGTAAAGTAAATCAGCCGCCCTTCGATAATAAACGAATTATCAAAAAGAAGTATTATCAAAATCAAAAATTCAAATTAATTGAACGAATTATGAATAACATTAAAAAGTTTCTCTGCGGCCGCAACGTAACAAGCCGAAGTTGAACTCTGATTGAAATCAAATTCTCAGATAAATTCGTTGTAATTTCAAACGCAAATTTGGATCGGAAATAAATCAGTTTGTGAAATAGGAGTAGAATGGAAATTCACAAAGCAGGCACATAATATTTCATAGCCTGTTATTTATTTCTTTATATGCAATTTGATTTATCCTGCTTTGTGTGCTTCCGTCACAAAAGCAGATTAGATCAAATGTACATACATAAAAATCAATTGGTGTTCGTTAGTATGGCTAATACTCAAAAACGGCTTGACCGATTTGTATATTTTTGTTTGTTTTGTTCATAGGGGTGTCTTAAAAAACAAAAATGTCGGATAAACCCAATCTGAAAAATCTAAAAATAAGAAACTGGTATTGTTTTATTAATATTTTATTAAGATTACTTTTAATAGATGGCGTTCGTGATGGATATCAGACGATATACAAAACTATATTATCCATTTTGTGTATTAATAAATGTATGCATTGTAAAGCCAGTTTCATATAATAACTTCGCGAAATTCGAACCGTGCACGATAAAGCCAGTATTTATTTGCCGATTCCGATACCGCAATGACTATCGGTACATCGAAGCCGTTGAAGTGCTTGTACAGTAAGGCTACGATGTGTATACGAGTACAGGACCAGAGTACGAAACCGATACAAGTGCAAAAAGGTGTAAAACAGGACGATGTCATATCCCCTAGACTCTACACCGCAGCATTGGAAGATGCCTTCAAGCTCTTGGACTGGAAAGGATACGGTATAGACGTCAACGGCGAATACATCGCTCACCTTCGATTTGCCGACGATATAGTTCTCATGGTGAAATCGCTGAAGTAACTTAGCGCTATGCTCAATGACCTCAATAGTGTTTCTAAGGTCTCAAGGTAGGTAGTCTCAAGATGGGCATGGATAAGACTAAGATCATGTCGAATGTTCATGTTACACGTACACGGTTAGAAGCACTAAAATTGAAGTTGTTCACGAATATGTTTACCTAGAACAGGTTATTCAGTTAGGGAAGTTCAACTTCGACCGAGAGGTCAACAGGCTGGGCAGCGTTCGGGAAACTTCACCACATTTTCTCGTCCAAAGTAACTCAACGCCTGAAGAGTAAGCTTTTCGAACAGTGTGTGTACATACGGAACTGAGACGTGGGCCGTATGGGGAAGCTCAAGGTCGCTCAGCGTGCTGTGGATCTATGCTCGGAGTTTCTCTGCGTGATAGAATCAGAAATGAGAATATTCGTGGTAGAACTAAGGTAACCGACCCACAGGATAAGCAGGCTGAAGTGGCAGTGGGGCGACCACATAGTTTTCTTCCGAGAACACTCAAGCTGTGGAATGAGCTCCCAGCCGAGGTTTTTCCAAGGAACTACAGCATGGAGTTCTTCAAGAAATGCGTGAAGAGGTTTTTAGAGGGTCGGCAACGCATGAGTGACGCCCCTGGTGTTGCAAATGTCCATAGGCTACGGTGACTGTTTAACATCAGGCAGGCCGTATGCTTGATCGCCACCTTAGTAGTATAAAAAAAAAAAATAGTTTGTAGAACCGACAACCGCTGGGGAAGTAAGGTTCAAGAATGGCGTCCCCGTACTTGGTACACGCAGTGTGGGATGACCCTTCACTAGACGGAGCGACGACCTCAAGAGGTTTGTAGGAAGTGGATGGGTGCAGGTGGCACAGGATCGAGACGAGTGGGACTCCAGAGTTTCAACTCTCTAGTTGCGTTTTTATTTGATTTGAACATAATTACGCCTGAATTCAGGCCTAATCCTTTGCACAGTAGGCGGAGAGAATGAAGCGCCACACGACTGCGTCCATACACACCTCACTCGCGTCTTTAACGTTCATAGGTCTCCTTATACACGCTCGCCGGTTTCTAGGGCGTCTGTCATCACTTTCTAAATCGAACCCACGGAACCTTAGTGATAAAATAACCATTAGTACTGACGAGACACTGACGAGCTTAGTCGTGAATGACGCGACTTTGACACCGACGCTCTTGGGTTCGATTCCCACACAAGACAAACATTTGTGTGCATAAACATGTCTGTTTGTCTTCGTCTGGATGTTTTAAGTGAGGTAGGGCGCATTAAAGCAGGCCCGTCTGGGGAAGTACCTCCACCTGACAGAAAACCGCAGCCAAATAACAGCTCCCTAGAGGGTTGTTGTGTTCCTGTGTGTGAGTGAGATCACCAGTAAACTCCTCCGGAGTTGCTGTGTAAGCAGCAGAGGAGGCATCGTACGAGTGATACTTAATCTATTACAAGCATTAATAGGCTACGGTAATTGCTTTACATCAGGTAGGCCGTATGCTTGTATGCCTCCGGACGTTGTATAAAAAAAAAAATAACTCCAGAACCGGTCAATTTTACAATACAAATCAACTCTAATGCACTATTTTATGCCAAAAAGTAAACATGAAGATCATTAGGTCATTACGTCATACATTTTGCATACAAATGTATGTAATCTATCACGTTCAATGCAATTAAATATCTTGTAATATAATTTCTCTTAAGATATCCCCGTTTAGTTTAAAACTCAGTTAAGAATTCATGCCGTCTCGATTGAGAGAAACTTACAGTAACTGTAAAGTATTCAGGATTATAGTTCAGGGTAGTTCGCAGTACCCGTTCTCGAGTGTGAGTTAACAGGATTTCAGAGCGAAATAACCTGCTTTGTGTGCTTCCGCCACAGATAAGTCTATGCGAACTAGCACCGGTATCACACTATCGTTAGTAGATGCGTGCTTTACAAGCATATAGTGGCAGGTTATTTAATTTTATTATTAAGCAGTGATAGCCCAGTGGATAAGGAACAGGCCTACTGACCAACGTGTCCACGGTTCGAATCCAGGTGGCATGTACCACTAAATTTATATTTTCTGAATTATGTACTATTTATCACTTGCTTGGCAGTGAAGGAAAACATCCCACACCCACTGAGGTAGGGCGCATCAAAGCAGCCCATCTGGGGAGGACCTCCACCTCACAGAAAACCGCAGCCAAATAACAACTCCCTTGAGGGTTGTTGTGTTCCTACGAGTGAGTGAGGTCACCAGTAAGCTCTCAAGGAGTTGCTGTATAAGCAGCAGAGGAGGCATCACGCGAGTGATACTTAATATATCGCAAGCGTTAATAGGCTACGGTACCCGCTTTACATCAGGTGGGCCTTATGCTTGCATGCCTCCCGACGTAGTATAAAAAAAAACATCCCAATTATTTCTTGGACGTGTACGTCCACTGTACAACTAAATTCGTGTTTTGGGATTTTTGTACATATTTATCACTCGCTCGGCGATGAAGAAAAACATCGCGAGGAAACCCACACGTCTAAGGAAGTAGCTGATATAGTTGTTTCATGTAAAAATCAGTATCTTCGACAAATCCTAAGGCTGACTTAGCGGACTCCGACAATCCTAGTTGCAGAGCTGCGTTAGCGAGCCATACTTTTTAACCGAGAAAATTGTCTTTTTTTGCAGTTTTGCGGTTTTCGACTGTTACACGTAGTACTCCTTCAGTTTAGAAGCTAGAGAGCTGATTGTTCGACGTGAATGTACCTTAAGTATTGTAGATTCCCCTAAAATAGATTAAATTTCGATTAACTCAATAAAGGAAATAAGTGATGTTATTGCCCCGAAAAACCGTTCCAATACAAAGTCTACTGGAGCGCGTATGGCGAGCTCATTTCAAGTTTTGCAAATTTATATTTCGGGTCAAATTAATTGTCAAAATATTTATTGACACAGGGGTTAGGGTTAGGGTTAGCAGCTCTGCTTACGCAGCTTGCTGTTATTTACTTGTTGTGCAAAAGCAGCTCTGCCAATGCTCCGCAGGCCCAGTTCCCCTAGTATATTAGTCTTCCATCTAACGACGAGCTCGGTGGTACGGTGGTGAAACGCGGTGTTACGCTATTTGGCGAGCTCGGTGGCGCAGTGGTGAAACGCGTTGTTACGCTACTTTGACACCAACGCTCGTGGGTTCGATTCCCACACAGTACAAACATTTGTGTGCATGAACATGTCTGTTTGTCTTGGTCTGGGTATTTTCTATGTATAATAAGTATGTATTTAAAAAAAAATGTATTTACGTATGTTTATCAGTTGTCTAGTACCCATAACACAAGCTTCGCTTACTTTGGGGCTAGATGGCGCCGCGTAATTTGTCCGACAATATTTATTTATTTTGACACCAACGCTCGTGGGTTCGATTGTCACACAGGACAAATCAACATGATGCATGAACATGTCTGTTTGTCTTGGTCTGGTTATTTACGGTAGAAGATATAACTAAGGCCCTTCCTTTAATAGTTAATGGATTCAGGCGTTATTTTGCGAAAGTCAAATTTACATGCAATTCATTAGTCATGGCAGCGTTGCATCAGCATGTTGCATCTACTAACGGTAGTGAGCGGGTGCCGGCCGCATGAAGTAATTGGTGGCTGAAGCACACAAAGCAGGTTAGATCAAATTGCACTTCCTTTAATGTAACCAATTATTTCATACATAACATTGTCGATTTCGATTTGTATGTATGTATCACGCCAGATCCCTTGCGGGGTAGGCAGAGAGAACCGAGCGCCATAAGACATATTGTAAATTGATATTAAATGAACTCTCAGATTAATTACCATATAGGTTTCATTAAAAAGACTTAACTTTTTTCGTTACATAATGGTAATGTCAGAGGTCGGTACAAGGACTGGCCGCAAGCAAACTTTAGACAGTAAATTAAGCTAATTTTATATTATTTAGGGTAAAACGGGGAAAAGCAAATTCCACGCTAATGAAGTCGCAGGAATTTCCTATGGTCTGTAATAAAATTATTCTCAGATTTTGGTAGTAAAAGGCTACTCTATGATCGTAAAGGTCAACGCACACAGAGCACACAAAATGTTCGAGCATTTTGTAAATTGATATTAAATCGGCCAGTGCACTGCAGCGTGTCGTTTGCGTATGATCCTTGCAGCCTCGATGGCAGCCACGTGCGGACTTGAACATGTTCATTCTTACTCAACTATCTTCAATTTTAAGAGGGGGAGGGCACATTAAATCATCCAATCTGGGCAAATAACTCCACTTGACAAAAAACCGCAGGCAAACAAACATGTCCCTGGAGGTTTGTTGTGAACAGCAGATGTGGCATCACGTGCAACATCGCTTTTCTTATTTATATTGAGTGTCCTCTAGTTCTTATAACGAATCAGAACGCCACTCTTCGAACAGCTGCGACAAAAAATGTATGTATGTATATCTGTACACCAGCTCCCTTGCGGGGTGGGCATAGTGGCTATTGGCAAACAAGCATGCGGCCCGCATTAGATGGTAAGCGGTTACCGCAGCCAATTGACGCTCGCAACACCACGGGGATATTACTCCGCTGCCAATCTTGTGACCTAAGGATGTTTCGTCACAGTACCCAGTAATTTTTCTGCCATATCTCACACTTCAAACCGGAACACAGCTATACAAATGTAGCTGCTCGGCGGTAGAAATAGGTGAGACAGAGGTACCCACGCAGATGACTTTTGTATAAAGTCTCCCTCTGGACACCACCATCTGTAAAACACGACAAATTTGGTCATGGTAGGTGAGTCCTGGTCTTCCTCCTCTTACATCCTACTACTTTCGCAATGTATATCTGTTTAGTCATTCTTTCATCCTGCATTCTTGTCAGAATCAACGCATACCTTTTCTTGTCTTAACACTGACACTTTCTTTCGGACCAACTCTCTTTCTTACATCATTATTGCGAACGCAATCAGCAAGCGTTACGCCACAAATTTTCCTCGGCTCCTACATCTTCTATTTACGCATTGTATCTCTGTTATTGTATTTTTTTTTCATTCTGCGTCTTCTTCCTACTTCAACCTCTCTTTCTTACATTATCATTGCGCATCCGGTCAGCAAGTCTTACACTACAATTTTTTGCAATGCTCGCATCTCGACTGCATTTATTACTACTTTCATACTCCCTCTGCAATAGCTCAGATAATTTAAACTTAGTAAGGTAATGAATAAATAGATACCACTGTTTTTTGTGGTTACTATGTCACCAACTGCCGAGGTTACACAACAGATTTTTTCCCAACAGAGGCATTAGCAGCATGTTAGGTGTGCGCTGACCCCAAACTAACAGGCACCGAAAACAAAGGGCGTAAAATAGATGATTCGTTAAGAGCAAACATCAAAGAGCACTATGTAATAAGTGAATGCTCGTCAGAGTCAAGGAGCCACAATGAGATTACAGAAGGACCACTAATTAATTGAGCATTGTGCCCGGACACGCCGCACGAAGCCTTGCAGGCGGTCTAATTAATTTCCGAGAGACGCTCTTTTAAAATTATAAACAGCACAGCATCAATTTGTAGTGCAATTCCTGTCAGATCTTACGGCGGTCCGACGCGGAATATTAATGTTGGGGTTAGTTTTGCTCTTTATATATCTATGTGTCTTTGCCTTCATGCCAGGTTGCGGGGTAGGTAAGAGAAAACCGTGCGTTGTGTGACTCGCTCCGTTAAGAAAACCCGTGGAGAATTGACGAGACCAAACGCTACGGGTAAAGTAAAATGCACATCTCTTATTAGCCAGATTTTTTTATATACAAAGTCAGGAGGCATACAAACATACGGACCGCCTGATGTAAAGCGGCTACCGTAGCGTATAAACGCTTGCAATACCTTAAGTAGCGCGATGCCACCTCTGCTGCTAAAACAGCAACTCCACAGGAGTTTACTGGTGACCTCACTCACACGCAGGAACCCGACCCGCTGCGGTTTTCGGTGAGGTGGAGGCACACCAGATGGGCTGCTTTGATGCACCCTATCTCTCTTAAAAACACCCAGGCCAAGACAAACAGACATGTGCACATAAATGTTTGTCCTGTGTGGGAATCGAACCCACTGACACCAACGCTCGTGGGTTCTATTCCCACACAGTACAAACATTTGTGTGCATGAACATGTCTGTTTGTCTTGGTCTGGGTATTTTAAATGTATGATAAGTATGTATGTATTTACAAAAAAAAATGTATTTACGTATGTTTATCAGTTGCCTAGTACCCATAACACAAGCTTCGTTTACTTTGGGGCTAGATGGCGCTGTGTAATTTGTGCGACAATATTTATATTTTATACATTTAGCTTTACATTTTGCCCTGTAAACGAATTTAGTTATCTGAAGGCACTCTGCTCTCACAAACACGTTGTGTTCTAGCTAAATGTACTCTATGGTGTTGCCCTTTTTGTAGAGGGAATACTAAACGGTAACTTTGATCAACACATGCGATGATGTTGACGATGATGCATATATCCATTGGTCTATGTAACTGCCAACACTGAGGCTGAAAACAAACATACGGTCTGCCTGCTGCTAAGGAATTACGATAGCCTATGAACACTTGTAATACCAGATGGGCGTCTCCAATTATGTAAAAATCTCTTAGGGTTTTTTTAAATCTTGTCCTATAATCCCTAGGGAAAACCTCGCCAGAGAATGAAAAATATAATAAATAAATAAAAAAAAAAATCTCAGCCGTTGGCGAGTATTGCGATTGTAAATCGAGGCTGTTGGGATCATCGAACAACTCCTCGGAACACAAGTCATTTTACAATCGGTAGAACACAAAAAGGAAGGCAAAATCTCTTCTTAAAGGGCCCAATACCGTGTGTGAGCTTAGGATCATCGACATTATGTCCCAAATATCATTCTCTCGTAAAGTTTATTTGTTTGTTTTGTTGGTGTAATAATACTTATACCCAAAAAGATCTGATAAAGTACCTTTAAAAACCATTGAGGAAGTTTTTTTTTGTCGTAATTGGTATGAAATGTTTATAAGAACAAAGATTATGTAACTAAATTCATTTAGAAATTTGGATACGCTGTTACTTACATTCTATCTTTCCATTAACCATTAACCACTTGACTGCACATAAAGCTACCCCGCGCTCACTAAAACGTTGTGTTTTAGCGCCCAAATATCTCAGCAATTCCAGTCTACAGACCAATGGGAGGATATTTTAATCAATAGCCTGATAAGAGTTGCTATTGCAACGGTTTATCCGTTACAAGCTATATAAAATCCCACTTCTTAAAATGAAGGTGTTCTAATGCGTACTTAAACGAATCTAAACTAATTTAATATAGCATAGATATGCTTCAACTAACGCCATCTCGTAGTCGGTGTACGCACAACTTGTATTGTCAATCGCACACTATTACCGCTAGGTGTCGCTGCGACGAGGAAAACCTGTGCTGTGCCAGCAACAACAGTGGCAACGCTCGAATGATACTTCAAGCGACCACGGCAATCGCTACATCATCATCATTTCTGCTCGTATTCATTCACTGGTGAACATAAGCATCTAGAGTGCCATTCGTCTCGATCCTGTGCCACCTGCATCCTTCGACTCCCTTACAAATCCCTTGAGGTCGACGCTCCTGCATCAGTAAAGGGACGCATTTCGAGAACCTTTTTTCACCAGCGCTTGTCGGTTCTACGGATTACGTGGGTAGCCCACAGCCACTGCAGCTTGTTTTTCGTTAGGACTATGTCGGATACCTTAGTTCTGCTAAAGATATCGTCATTTCTTAATCTATCACATAGAGAAACCCCGAGCATAACCTTCTCGATAGCACGCTGAGCGACCTCGAGCTTCACTATACGGCCCGCATAGGTACATCAAGTGGGTTGTATGCTTCTTTGTTTTCAACGCTAAATAAAACAAGTTGAGAATACGCAAGCTTGCATTGCCAGAGGAACACCTGGCTCGTCAATTATATAACATACTCGTAGTTAATACATTCAGGCGCTATTTTGCGAAAGTCAAATTTACATGCATTTTGATCTAACTTACGAGTACTTTGTGTGCTTCCGCCACCAATCGGAAGTATCTTGTAGCATGTTTTTTTACGATTAACGTCTACAACGCCTGAGGATGGCTCGTGGAGAGGCGAAACACGTGTCGCAGCGACGACCAGGCCAGTCGTGGCAGCGACGGTGGTGGGGGCATGCGGTTACTGTTCCAGAGGGCGGACGACAGCAGCAGCCGAGGCAGAGACTACCGGAGCAGCCATGGCAGCGTCGGCATTTTGCATCTACTAACGGTAGTGGGTGGGTGCCGGCCGGCGCTAAGCTGCATGAACTAATTGGTGGCGGAAGCACACAAAGCAGGTTAGATCAAATTGCATGTAAATTATATAACAATTTTTTTTTTTTTTTTAACTTTGTCGGCCATTTTGACCTGATATATGATATTGGTTTTTAAGACATTCCTATTCTACTTTTTAATTTACTTTTCGAATCTGAAATAAAAATTCATTTTTTTTTAATTTGTTGGCCATTTTGACCATGTTCCTTAAGAGATAGGAGGTTGGTTTTTCAGACATTCCTATTCGACTTTTTTATGCTGAATCGGAATCTGAAGTCAAAATTCGAATATTCGGAAAAAGCGACAGACACACAAACAGACAAACATATAGATTTCATATAGGAACGGTGTTCCTGAAAATATGTAGTTTTACTTCATGGTATATATATACGCGTTCAAAGGAACATATAAAACAAAGAAACCACATAATCCAATCTTAAGTCAATAATATGAAAGGCTTAATTCCCCGAGGAATGGCTTATCGATGGCAGCAATCATACACATCGCCCGACTCCCGCAATATATCGGTTTAACCGAGCCGAGCCGAGCCGAGCCGAGCCAAGCCTCTGTCCCGACCTATCTTCGACATCCTCCACTATAAATCCCGCAGACATTGTTACGCCCCTACAGATAAGGCGGCAAAACACAGATAACGGTACTCGATTGATCGCCAATGAGTAGAAATTCATTTATCTCTACTAAAACCCTCGGTACCTTCCACCTGCATTACGATCGCAAACTTACTGCAATGAAAATACAGTTGGTTTTTCGTTAACGATACCACAGCGGTCCGTGTTAAGCGGCGATCTCATTAACTCGACTCGTTTTATGAAGTAAATTAATTTTAGTTAAATTATTCATCTGGTCGGTTAAGTCCGAAAGTGCTTTTTCGCGGCTTTCACTTGGATCATTAGTTCTTTTAAAAATGGACGGATTTCTAGACGTTTAAACGAGATGAGCGTGGAGTGTATAAATACTTTTAGTTACTTTGAGTAGCTTTTAGAACGAAGTAATAAATCAGATACGCGAAATAATCACAGGGATAAATATTAGTATAATTTGTGTCTCCCATGTATTAATAATCACATTTATTATAAAAGTACGTTTATTACTGGTATTTTAATGTTTAATCATCTGCCATGAGAAATCAAATGCTCAGATGTTCGGTAATTTCAACCTAGATTACAGACTTGGCTTTAAAAGAATGTATTTTATAATGTGAAGGAATTCTTTGATACCGCAATAGACTAAATGATATTTCATTTTATGTTTTGACCAAAACTTTACATATGTTAAATTGTTACATGCCCGACATGGTCCTACTGTAAGAATTTACATAATTGTTGTGACCATCAAAATATGTACACAGTTACCAATAAAGTCTATTATATTCCATAGATATACTACATTTCTTCAGGTGAAATGGCTTGGCCTGATTATTTTACTATTCATAATATATTTTTTTCTTTACCATCATTATCGGTTGATATTTATTCACTGCATCGATAATATTTTTCATTATGTGCAATGTTTTCCGCGTCCTTCCACCTCCAGCTGTTCGTTGAAAGTTTTCAGTCATCAATTTAAAGGGTAATGCTTTTTCATGATTTCGTATACGGCCTTCGGGAGTTTCCTTCACTATTTCCCAAAGTCAATCAGATTCCTCATTTTAGTTTGAATCTCACAAATAAATCACTCACTGTCGGGCTCTCAAGCTGTGATCAAACCCAAAAAGTATGGTCTTAGCCGTAACGTAGGTTAAAGTGAGAATTTCTTCCGATGTTACCCTGGTCAAGCTGTTTTGCTTATCCTGGGAAAACATAATCACTACTTCAATAATTACATTCTTGCTAGGGTTGTCAAATTCGTTGTACGTGACTTTTGTTTGTTTCGCGCTGATACTATTCCTCCGCGGCAGGCTAGAATTTGAAATTATTTAAAATGTAAGTTGTTAAAGTTAAAATCACTTCATGTCTATATCAGCTGAGATCGTTGCATAATGTACGAGTACATAGTATTGCCAAAATTTGTTCATACACGCATAACGCTTGCGATAGTATCACTCGCGCGATGCCTCCACTGCTGCTTACACAGCAACTCCTTGGGAGCTTACTGGTGACCTCACTCACTAGTAGGAACACAACAACCCTCAAGGGAGTTGTTTTTTGGCTGCGGTTTTCTGTGAGGTGGAGGTACTTCCCCAGACGGGCTGCTATGATGCGCCCTACCTCTCTTAAAACACCCCGACCAAGACAGACAGACATGTTCAAGATCATATATGTTTGTCGTGTGTGTGGGAATCGAAACCCACGAGCGTCGGTGTTAAAATCGCGTTATTAACCGCTGTTCCACCGACCTCGAATATACAACAATCTCAGCGTTTCTACCCAGCGGAATCATTAAAACAACGGAAGTCTCGTTTGTCAGTCGTCGGGTTCGGTCCGCGGTAGTGGAGCTCCACCTACCAAGGAAGGAAGCACATAATTTGTGACCGCCATCGACACGTAGATAAAACCGTTCGATTCGGCGCGACTTTAATTTCTTTCCCACGATAAATGCTCCCGAGCACGCGTCCCTTTCCCGCATACGGCGCGAGAGCGGGACGGCCGCCTTCTCCAGACAAAGGAGTTCGGTTATTGAATCACCGGATAGAAAATATAAATATTTATGTTTGTTTATTCATTGAGCTGAGTGTATGGAGGTTGCTCTATTTTATTGGGTGGTGTAGATTCCAGTTTTATTGCACAAAGCTGCAATAAAACACACTGGATCTACTACATTACCTATTGTATGATTAATATTATTGTATGTAAATTTTTTATCCTATGAAAAGTAGCGCTATACAATAATCAAAGATTAAACATGAAAATTATAATGATTTTCGTAATTAATAACGATTGTTCGACGATGTATATGCCAAAAACCACAAAAGTCATTTTTTCGATTTTTTCAATTTTCCCGCCATTTTTTCCATTGCAGTGTACCTTTTTTTACTACTAATTGAAAGTAGACGTAACAACGAGTAAGTGTGCCAAATTTAAACTCTGTAGGTTGCATAGTTTTAGGTAGGATTTTCGTTGAAAAATTCATTTTATTTTCGAAAAAATTGGATTTTATAAAAACCTTAAAATATTTTTTTTCAAAAAAATTACTACATCTTTATAATAAGGTAAAAGGTATCTTTTGGCAAAGTTTGGGCTCAATTGATTTTATTTACTCGAAAAAAAAATTTAATACCAAAAAATCAGTTTTTTTCATTTTTTTTGAAAAATTTTGAGGTTAGGGTAAAAATGGTTAATACAAAAGTTGTAGATCTTTTTATTATCTACAACTTTCACATTTAACTTTTTTCGATAGAATGCACCGTTTAGCCAGAAATCGCGAAAAACTGATTTCAACCCCTAAAAAGCGACCCCATTCCACCCCGGATAGCAGCAGACTGTTCGATTTATTTTTCCCTCTTTTAGAATATCTTATTCTACAATATCCCGGTGTCGGATTGCTGTAACGAATTTTTTTGTTGTTCGAACCCTATTATGACTGGCCTTTAAGGCGCATCAAAGCGGTTCGTCTGGGGAAGACCGCAGCTAAATAATAACTCCCTAGGTTGTTGTGTTCCTGCGTGTGAGTGAGGTCACCAGTAAGCTCCTAAGGAGTTGCTGTGTTGGCAGCATAAGGTGGCATCGCGCGAACAATAGGTTCGTAGGCTACGGTAACCGCTTTACATCAATCAGGTGGGCCGTAAGCTTGTATGCCTCCTGACGTTGTATAAAAAAAAGAGCTGTATACGGATTGCATCCAGTTGATGAGTCCAGGAGTCAGGCTCATACAAGTAAGTCAATGAAAGTAGAATCGGACATGTAGATAGATGGTTTTAAATATCTTAAGCGTCTGAGTCTAGACTTTGTCACATAGCAATTCCCCATACGCTTGTTGGTGTTCCTCGGAATGAGTAGGGTTACCTATTTTTTATTTCCTAAAAAGTTACACCGCCTTCTTGCATGCGTCCATAGGCTGAGATAACCATTTTATATCAGGTGAATCATATGTCTGCATACTTCTATAAAAATACACAGAGACAGGCAAAGTCTGTCATTAAAGTTCCTTTAAATTAATTAACAAATCTTCATCAAACTTATGTAGGACTACCTCCGGGTCTACCCTATTAGACAGTTTAAACTATGCAAATCCATTGGACCGTCTCCGATATATCTCTGTACATACATAGAAACATAAAACACGCACGATGAAACAGAACCTAACATTTTCATGGAATCGGTTAAAGAACCGGCAATAAAATCGACTGACTTTACGTTACACTCCTTTTTAACCGGTTAACAACATACAATGCTAGAAAAACTATTAAATCCACAGAACTAATAAATAATGTAAAGAGAATTCATTCGACCGAGAGGTCAACAGACGGATCCAACTCGGCTGGGCAGCGTTCGGGAAACTTCGACACATCTTCTCGTCCAAAATACCTTAACGCCTGAAGAGCAAAGTCTTTGAACAGTATGTATTGCCAGTGATGAGATATGGAACTGAGACGTAGCCCTTCACTGCGGGCCGTATGGGAAAGCTCAAGGTCGCTCAGCGTGCTATGGAAAGAGCTATGCTCGGGGTTTCTCTGCGTGAAGAATCAGAAATGAGTAAGACTCAAGGTAACCGACATAGCCCACAGGATAAGCAAGCTGAAGTGGCAATGGGCCGGCCACATAGTCGTTAAACCGACAACTGCTGGGGAAGAAAGGTTCTCGAATGGCGTCCCCGTACTGGTACACGCAGTGTGGGACGACATTAATGACCTCAAGAGGTTTGCAGGGAGTCGATGGATTGACCAGAGGGAGACATTTGTACAATAGTCGTCTGCGTGGGTACCTCTGTCTCACCTATTTCTACCGCCAAGCAGATATATTTACATAGCTGTGTTCCGGTTTGAAGTGTGAGATATGGCAGAGAAATTACTGGGTACTGTGATGAAACAGCCTTAGATCACAAGATCCCCGTAGTGATGCGAGCGTCAATAGGCTGCGGTGACCGCTTACCATCTAATGCGGGCCGCATGCTTGTTTGCCAATCTAGTTGTATAAAAATAAATGCATGTGGCACAGGATCGAGACGAATGGCACTCAAGAGGCGAGGCCTATGTTCAGTAGTGGACGAATACGGGCTGAGATGAAAATGATGATGATGATGAAATTCATAAATACTGTTACATAGAAGCTTTTCTTTTATTTCAACGCTTTTATTATTTTGAATTTTATTATGTTAAAAACTTCTTTCGATTTCCCGCCTTTTTACATTTTTTTTTGTGTTTATTATCAAGTTGAATTTGGAATGGGGTGTTAAAAAAATAGGATTGTAGTGATTGCCTAGCACGAAGTGGAGCCGTCGATCATATTCAAGACACTGCAAAAGTTTGGTATCAGCCGTATGTTCGTATATCGTACTATCGACAGATATACCAACACTTCCTCTGTTGAAGACCATAAAAGATCGGAGCGACTGCGTGCTGTTAGAACTACAAAGGAAACAAAAAATCTTATCGCGAGAAATGAAGATGCCCGCTGGTACTCTGTCTGCGTGTAATAAAACAAGACCTGAAGCTCGGCGGTTATCTATATACAGCTATATACGGTACATCCCCTAAATCAATCCCCACAGTTGAAGAGAGTGGATCTATCAAAACGCTATTCTGTCCCGATACGCCGGTGAAAGGCACAGAAATATCCTCTTTATTGATGAAAACATTTTCACGATTGAACAGCACTACAACAAGCAAAATAACAAGGTGTGCGCACACAGTTCTAAAGAAGCTGCCCAAGTGGTCGGAAAAGTACAACGTGGTCATCATCCTGCCTCTGTAATGGTTTGGTAAGGGGTGTCTTATCAAGGAGTCACAAACCTTCCTTTTGTGAAAAATTAGTGAAGACTTCAGCCGAAGTAGTAGTATCAAGAGACTGTCTTGGATCGTTTTGTGAAACCTCTCAGCAATACACCTTTAAAAATGTACCGTGGACTTTCCAGCAGTACTCTGCACCTGGTCACAATGCACGAACTACCCAAACCTGACCCGGAACCAATGTTCCGGACTTTACAATAGCTGAAGACTGGCCCTCGTCTAGCCGATATCTGAGCCCCTTAGACTACAAATTAAGATCAGTTTTAGAGGACATGGCCAGCTCGAAACGACACGTCGACATTTTGTTTCTGGAGCGAGCAGTGGCTAAATTTCCCATGGAAACAGTGCGTAAATCCATAGATTCGTGGCCAGATAGATTAAAGGCCTGTATCAAAGCCAAAGGCGGCCATTTCGAAAAGAATCGTTCTTTTATTTATTGCCGAGACTTCCATAAATATGTACATAAAAGTTTTATTAAGATTATATTACTTCATAAAAAAATAAATGCATATATTCATTTGTACAAGGAACTTATGGCCGGACTAGGTACATATATATATATATATTATGAATTTACTTTGAATTATTTATTATTTCTGTCGATTTCATCAGTCTTCTAGCATTGTACGAGTATGTTATTAACCGGTTAAAAAGGGTATGTATACCACATATAGAACAGTGGTAGCCCAGCGTACCTGTAAAGAACCGTCTTATTGAGTATCACATCATATCCGTATCAATTACTGTTCACGGTTCGAATGGCATGGCATGTAGCACTGAATTAGTGTTTTCGGGTTTATGAACATATTGTTAATCATCACTTGCTCGGTGAAGGAAAACATCGTGAGGAAACCCGCACGTCCAAGGAATAGTATTGCGAGAGACGGGTCACCTTACCTAAGGAAGGTCTGGTTTTCTTACTGGGTCGTGGAAGCCTGACAGTAATAGCTCCGTGTAAAAATCTTCAGTATCTTCGTCAAATCCTTTGGCTTAGATATAAGAAGAATAAGTAAATTCATATTTTATTTCAATTTTAATAAAAATCATAATCGTGTTTGTCTCCACTCATTTAAAGAATGCAATTAGCTTTAAGTCCGCCTTTTGTACGTACTGTATTGGTTGTCAACAAAGTTTTAAACAAATAATAGTAATGTATAACAACTCTTTATTATGCATTATTTCACATTGTTACAACCCTAGTGCAATGCCAAAACATATACGTACACGTAAAGCCGTGCGCCCGCCCCCGGACGTAAGCATGCAAGTTATCGAGTGGTCCTCCCAGAATGCAGCAATCAGTTAAAAGCATGTGGAACCATAATGTTTATCTACATTGGCAGGTGAAAGGCTCTAGTGCAGAAATGGACGGCATCCTCACGTGCGCACGGAGCTTTATCTGTTCCCTTTTAGTGCTCGGACATAAATCTAACGAAACTTTCAATTACAGTAATATTGTCTGGAATTCACTCAGCTACTTCACCTTTATAATTCTTGGCTATATGTATATATACATATACTAGAGAGTTTACATGTAAGAGTTGGTTTAAAAGAGTCTTATTCTACCTCGCGTTATCCCGTTTCCTAGTAATATTTGGATTGACGGGATCCGCTTCCTAATCCCAAGGATTTGGTGAACATACTACTGTAAACAGACCAGAACATCAGTTCTTTCTTAGATGAACTGTCTTTTGAAATATAATTTCATGGACATGCGGGTTTACTCACGATTTTTCCTCCACCGTCGGACAAATGATTCGAACCAACGACTGTAGGTTAATAGGCTGATTCTTTATCCACTGAGCCATTACTGCTGCTTTGGTTTGAAAGAGATAATCGGTGTCAAAATAAGGAGAGGCATGCTCCGTTGATCCGGACATGAAGAAAGAATGCCGAAAAAAGGAAAGAGAACATTATACGTAGGTCACACTATAAGTTTTGCGTAACTTAAAAAAACAACATGTTATAACCAAAATATTATGTTTATTGCTTTTCAAAATAGTCTCCTTTACATTTTAAACATTTTTTCATGCGATCGAACCATTTTTTAAAACAGGAGGACCACAGATCTGAACGCATGTTTTCTACGTGCTGATTGAACGCTATCACTGCCTCTTCGGATTTGGTAAAAGTGAAACCTCTCATCAAATCTTTGATTTTTGGGAAAATACAGAAATCACAGGGTGCTAGGTCGGGGCTATGCGCAGGATGGGTAACGAGTTGTACTTTTTCGGAAGTTAAAAATGACTTTGTTTTGTTGGTCGTGTGTGAACAAGCGTTGTCATGATGTAGGAGAACGCGGCTTTTTGGTCGTCTTTCGCGAACTTTTTCTAACACCCTGGGTAAACAAATGGTAGAATACCACTCGGCATTAACACTCTTTTGATCTTCAAGTGGAATTGTGCAGATGGGACCCGTAGCTAAGAAAAAAAACGCGTACATTTTTTTACCAACGTTTCTCGCCTGCCTCACTTTTGTTGGTCTGTTCTCATTTTCAAACACCCATTCACAAGATTGCTGTTTTTTTTCGGGTTCAAAACAATAAATCCACGTTTCGTCTCCTGTGACAATGTCATAAACAGCATTAGAATGTCCGTGGTCGTCCTTCAGTAGCATCTGTGAGCACCATTCCACGCGAACCCGCTTCTGCTCCGCTGTCAGTTCATGAGGGATCCAACGACAACAAAGTTTCCGAACTTTCAATTCTTCGTGTAAAATTTTCTGAATTTGGCTCATACCAATCCCCAATAGTTCTCGAAATGTCTCATAGGTAATCCGCGGGTTTTCTTCAATTAACCGCTTAACAGTAGCTACATTACTTACGTTGACGGCAGTTGAAGGCCGCCCTTCACGAAATTCGTCATGTAAAGAAACTCGACCTCTCTCAAATTCAGCAAACCATCGCCTCACGGTGCTCAAAGAAGGTGCTTCTCTCCCAAAAGCATTTTGAAGACGAGCAGCACAGTCTTGCGGAGAGAGAGAACTTTTAAAATCATAAAAAATCATCGCTCTAAAATCTTTTCGATTCAATTCCATTTTCGTTGCGTACGTAGAACTTTGATGTGTGATAAAAAACAATTGACAAATGATTTCCCGCCAATTGTTTTTTTTTATTACTAAGTAGGTTGCAACGTTTCAAAAAATATAACATTCGAAATTCAAATAGCTCCGATTAGCTAGAAGTGCAAAACTTTTAGTGTGCCCCATATACAACGCGAAAGTAGAATGATGCAGGAGCCGAGGAAGGTCAAGACTTACCTACCATGGCCAAATTGATCGCGTTTTATCAGGTGATGTAAGGAGCCCTAGAAACCGGGCGTGTTGTATGAGAAGAGCTATGAATGTTAAAGAAGTAAGTGAAGTGTGTTAGTGCCTCCACCTTGCAGAAGACTGCAACCAATACTCTCCTCTACCTGCATAGAATGCAATTTGATCTAACTTGATTTGTGTGCTTCTGCCTTCCGCCACCAGGTTAGATTAAACTGCATGTAAATTTAACTTTCGCGAAATAACGCCTAAATCTATTAACTATTAACTAACTCCATAGAATGTAGTTATCTTCATAGTAGCAAGAGGTTGAAGGTAATATTTACCTCAGAATGATAGGTAGGGCGCATCAAATCAGCCCGTCTGGGGAAGTACCTCCACCTCACGAAAAACCGCAGCCAAAGAACAACTCCCTCGAGGGTTGTTGTGTTCTTGCGTGTGAGTGAGGTCACCAGTAAGCTCCTAAGGCGTTGCTGTGTTAGCAGCAGAGGAGGCATAGCGCGAGTGATACTTATTGTATTAGAAGCGTTCGTAAACTACGGTAACCAATACACATCAGGTGGGCCGTATGCTTGCATACCTTCAACGTCATCAAAAGAAAAAAATGGTTGACCCGAGAATATTTATTATTTATTAAGCTCCTGAGACGTTGCTGTATTAGAAGCGAGCATGGCAACAAGCGAGGGATACTCTTTGTTTGCAATTATTAACACTCATAGGCTACGGTAACGAGATTGTCGATAAAAGTTTAAACCTCAAAAATAATACTCATACCTATCGCTTATTGTTTTGACAGCTTATAATGTATTAATATCTTTTTTATATACTAGTCGGGAGGCATACAAGCATACGGCCTACTAGATGTAAAGCGGGTACCGTGGCCTATTAACGCTTGCGATATATTAAGTATCACTCGCGCGATGCCTCCTCTGCTGCTTACACAGCAACTCCTTGGGAGCTTACCGGTGACCTCACTCACACGCAGGAACACAACAACCCTCTAGGGAGTTGTTATTTGGCTGAGGTTTTCTGTGAGGTGGAGGTACATACTTCTCCAGACGGGCTGCCTTGATGCGCCCTACCTAATATCGCAGCAGTGATAGCCCAGTGGATAAAGAAACTGCGTATTGACTAACTGGTTCGAATCCTACCAATTACCACCAAAATCGAGTTTTCGAATGTATGTACATATTCGTAATTATCACTTGCTCGGCGGTGAAGGGTAAAGCATGTACAAGAAAAAATATTTCGAACAGACATGTGACCTTATCTAAGAAAGGTCTTCTTTTCTCTCTGGGTTGTCGAGGTCTGACGGCAGTCGCTCCATGTGAAAGTCAGTATCTTCGCCAAATCCTTTGGCTCGGGTAGTGGACCCCGCTAATCCTAATGGATTATGAAATGGCATAACGCCAAGAAGAGGAAGTACTGTTAACACATCGGTGACGCGAACCAACGAGTTTTTGTCTACCAAAAATTGTTCAAGGCGCCTAAACAAGTTTTCAGTTCAAAAATGGGAGGGATGCGGTACGTTTGTTTGCCACCTGAGTCGTATAGAAAGTTCATCTTCAGTATATATTACACAAATCCGATTTATTTCCGAATTCAAATGCATCCAAAGAATTCCGGACTCTTTAACGGGGATTTCAATTGCTTTTTCAATTCAGGCTACAAAAGAGTTGTCTTTGAACGAGCCGTTCAATGGACTGGCTCATTCACTCATTCACTCACTCACAGCTGAATGAGTGATAAGATACAAAAATGAATTCGCTGGGAGATGGACGCGAAAACTAAGTACTGGTGTAATTAGAGCAATTGCACATTGACTGTTTTATGAGCCTAATGGCGGAGTGGTTGCTAATGATAAACTAGTAAATAACAGCAAGTTGTGTAGGCAGAGCTGATATTTTTTAAATTTAAAAAATATTTAAATATTTTATTATTAATTTTTTAAAAATATATGGAACCCTGTACGACATCTAGCGACGAGTGCTTACTTTTTCTGTTGATGGGAGTGCAGTGCAGACTCTGCACTGCAGTGGCCGGCCATACGTTTTCCCATATGTTTTTTTTTCTAATTGGAACGATTTTGGACCGTTCTTCCTCACCAACGAACATTTAAATTTCAAATTAAAGGATACAAAACTACAATATGTTAACTATTAGTGTCGATTTTGGAGTTTCTCACTATTACCGTCTAAACGCTAGCTGGATGACATCAGTCTACCCCAAACGGCAATTTTGAGGGTAATGTGGCTCCACTGGCTATCGCAGCTCTGCCAATTAACACCCATATTTTTTTATATACAACATCGGAAGGCATACAAGCACGCGGCCCACTTGACGGAAAGCGGTTACCATAGCATATCAACGTTTGTAATACATTGTCACTCGAGCGATGCCTTCTCTGCTGCATACACAGCAACTCCTTAGGAGCTTACTGGTGATTTCACTCACACGCAGGAACACAACAACCCTCTAGCTAGGGAGTTGTTATTTGGCTACGGTTTTCTGCGACGTGGTGGTACTTCCCCAGCCTTAGCTTATATGCGCTCTACCTTTCTTATAACATCAAGACCAAGGCAAACAGACATGTTCATGCACACAAATGTTTGCCTTGTGTGGGAACAGAACCCAAGAGCGTTGGTGTCAAAATGGCGTCTTTCACAACTGTGCCACCAAGTTTGTCAGAATGGTGGCTCGGTTACTCACACGAAACACATATTTGTGTGCTTGAAAATGTGTTTCTCATGATCTGGGCGTTTTTAAGAACGATAGGGCGTTTTAAAGCAGCTCTACTCCGGAAATAAAGGTGTATTCATCAAACTGTATGTTACAATTCCATACAATATGTTTTTCACGACGTCGGGAGACAAACAAGCATACAGCCCAAGCATAGGATTTGGAATCAATAACAAACAGACGGACAGAGCTGCGACAAGTGACATAAAGATTTATTTAATACATTTTTACCTTTTTGATACGGAACCCAAATATAGGAACCATAACATCAGGTTATTCAAACGTGAAAAAGTGAGTGCATAACCTGACATTGACAAGCTCGGTGACGCGGTGGTCAATAGCGGTACTTTGACGCTACGGGTCGTGGATTCGATTCCCACACAAGACGAATGTTTACAAGCACGAACATGCCTGTTTGTCTTGATCTGACTGTTTTTAAAAGAAGTAGGATGCATTAAAGCTGACGCCTGAGGAACTACCTCACAGAAAATCGCAGATAAATAACAACTCCCTGGGGGTTTGTTGGGTTCTTCTGTCCTTTCCTGACAATGTATTCAAAAAGCACATTAAAAATACTCTCTTTAGAAGGGCTTATTATAGAATTGATGAATATTTAACTGACAAAGATATCTGGAAATAATTCAGCACAGACCATCTGTCCTTAATAATCTTTAATTTACCATTTGATATGATTATTGTACCAATATGTTGATGTGAATTTATTGTAATATCTGATTGTCAATTTTAAAAGAGATGTATATTGGCAAGTTCCTTTCGGCATTTCCTCTTTGCCAATGGGCATTTCCGAAATGCTAGTAGATTAAAAAAGGAAAAAAGTAAATTAAGAGAATTAAATAAGATACGATAAGATTATATTTCAAAAAATGTCAGACGTGTCTAAGTGCCCGCGAGGGCCCAATGGCAAAAAAGAATTTTTATCTTTATTTTTATCTTTTATCTTGCGTGTGAATGAGGTTACCAATAAACTCCTTAGGACTTGCTGTGTTAGCAACAGAGGTGGCATCGCGCAAGCGATAGTTAAGGCGAGCGATCATAAGCTACGGCTGCAATACCTACTTATATAAGTAGGTGCTGAAGAAGGCCTAGATGCACCTACCATGACCAAATAGATCGACTGTTTTCAGGTAAAGTCAGGAGCCGTACGAGCGAGTACCTCCACCTCAAAGAAAACCACAGCCAAATAACAACTCCCTACAGGGTTTAATAGAAGGAGAACACAAAAGTCTTCTGCGTGGGTACCACTGTCTCACCTATCTCTAACGCCAAGTAGCTATATTCATATAGCTGTATTCCGGTTTGAAGGGTGAGATATGGCAGAGAAATTACTGGGTACTGTACTACTGTGACGAAACAGCCTTCAGTCACAAGATTGGCAGCGCGCGAGTAACATCCCCGTGGTGTTGCGAGCGTTAATAGGCTGAGGTGACCGCTTACCATCTAATGCGAGCCGCATTCTTGTGTCATTCTAGTTATATAAAAAAAGAGGTTTACTGGGTTCCTGCGTGTGAGTGAGGTCACCAGTAAGCTCCTATGGAGTTGCTGTGTTAGCAACAGAGGAGTGATACTTAACGTATTGCAAGCGTATTGTAACATATCTGACGAGCTCGGTGGCGCAGTGGCGAAACGCGCTGTTACGTAACATTGACACCAACGCTCGTGGGTTCGATTCCGACACAGGGCAAACATATGTGTTCATGAACATGTCTGTTTGTCTTGGTCTGAGTATTTTAAGAGAGGTAGGGCGCATCGAAGCAGCCCATCTGGGGAAGTACCTCCACCTCAATGAAAACCGCAGCCAAATAACAGCTGCCTAGAGATTGTTGAGTTCCTGCGTGTGAGTCAGGTCACTAGTACGCTCCTATGGAGTTGCTGTGTTAGCAGCAGAGGTGGCGCGCGAGTGTTACTCAATGTATTGCAAGCGTTCATAGGGTACAGCAACTGCTTTACATCAGGTGGGCCGTATGCTTGTATGCCTATGTAGTGTAAAAAAAATACTTCGGCTCGATACAAAGCTTTCTTCTTCACCAGACACAAGTGCGGTCCCTCAAGCTTCTGTCACAAAAAACATATCAAGTAGAATGGGTCTAACTCTTCGCTAGTAAAGGTATTTGTATTAAGGCATTTGAGGTCACATGTACCAACACTCCACTCTAAATAAAAGGGCTCCGTTAGAGATCGCCCTTTTACTTTTGTTTATTGGACAAGTCTTCAAAAAGGTACTTTCATATAACGAATATTTCACATTACTCAACTCAATTGTCTTTTTTTTTATACAACGTCGGGAATCATGCATGTTAGTATAATGGGTATAAACGGTAGGGTTTACAACGTTCATAGATGTTTGCTTCAGCTCTGAACAAATGTGTCATAACCCTTAAAGAAAAATGCAGTCCAAATCTTCTTATGGACCTCTCGAAATGGCTGGATGCAAAGAGCACGCAACTTTCAAACTTATGGCGCCTTTATCTTTGAATTTGAAGTTATACTTCTTTAGTCGCGTTATGAAAAAATTATGAGAGTAAAATTTTAAGATGCGCGCACATCACTGTAACACAAAAGTAACAGGTTGAAGCTGTTAAATGTTTCACGGTATTACCGGTAGATGGCGCTATAGTTAAAAACGTACAACATTTGTACTTGACATTTGACTTGTATGTAATACATTCCATAAACATCGCCGCTACAACTTGAAAGACTTTTTTTAATTTTACTCCAATAACATATAAAATATTAGTATTTAATATAATTAATACTAAATATTATTAAATTATTAATGTTAAATATTTTTTTAATGATGTCAAAGAAGTATAACTTCTCACGCGCGTACATACTCGTAAGTACACGCACCCAGTTTTTTTTTGTACAAAGATTGCAGGTATATTAGCATACCCTTGCCGGAAGGGTGCTCGTTAACTGGCTACGTCGATGACGCCTCTTATTAATAAAAGCTAATTCCAGATCAAGTATAGAAAAACTAGCCTGTACTTGCCTTGGCCTCATTTCAGATTAGGGTATCGAAACCGTCTCGATTTCGTACAAAACATATCAGCTCTTAATTAAGGGAAATTTGCAGGTTCCGCCGCGATTACATTTCAATGGAGTATCAGTTGCAAATAAAAACTCGGTTTATTACTTTGGATTACTGTTAGACAAAGGTTTTAATTACATTGAACACATAAAGCAAGTTGGAGAAAAAGCCAAAAATAACTTTTATGCGTGAACTCGAATTTCCACCTCGACGTGAGGCTTAACCTTTAAAACGTTAAAAAATATTTACACAGCCACATATTTAGGATGAATTACATACGGTTCACCTGCATGGGCTGATAGGGCTACCATAGGTGCTGCGCGTCGAAGTTGCCGCACAGTCAGCGTCTCGCTTTAATATTTTTATGTAAATCGTATGAAACTGTAACTACCCGGCAGGCGTGTTGCCAGTTGAGTTAGAAATTCAACGCCGCGCTCCAATGTACTACACCTCTAAAACATACACCCTGACTTTCTAAAACACCGCGATCTTGACAAAATACTTAGATTATCCAAACCAATTAATGAGGTATTTAAAACTTTGCTATCTGAATGTCAAGATGGATGGGAAACTTCTACTAAAGGACGCCACTTGTATCTGTTCTTTCAATCAGTGCGAGATAGATTAAGTAAAAGTGGTTAGAAGTCGACCATCGCGTTGCGCAATTTTTAACTGGACATGGAAATTTTAGTGCTAAGCTCTTTTGATTTACACTTGCGTCATCGCCTTTATGCGAATGTTCTACGACAAATCATGAATTCGAGCAAACAGCACATCATGTTCTCTGCGAGTGCGATCTCTGGCGTCGGGAGCCGGACGATATGTTAAATTCTTTGCGTGTCACATCCGGGGTAGTATACTATTCTAATTTGATGGCAACAAGGGAGAATTACCAGGCGTTTAGGCGGTTCTGCAATCTATATTATTGGAATCGACATGTTAGGTAACAACTCACAATGTTAG
This sequence comes from Pyralis farinalis, assembly GCA_947507595.1. Lineage (NCBI taxonomy): Eukaryota > Metazoa > Arthropoda > Insecta > Lepidoptera > Pyralidae > Pyralis > Pyralis farinalis. The sequence goes on from OX382274.1 coordinate 2,129,664, forward strand.
GTCCCAATAGTGTTAGATATCTGATAAACCGTGGTGCACGGCAGTTGAGCTTCACTTGACTAGCCAACTCTTTGAAGTTTTTTAATGCCTTATTTGTCATATTGCTGTCTCTCACTTTGCCAAGAGGGGAACTGACTGTACTGACTTCCCCAGTCGGGCAGCTTTGATGCTACCTTTATTAAAAACATCCACATAAACAGACATGTTCAAGCACATAACTATTTGTCCTGTATGGGAATCAAATCCACGATAATACCTTGTTAAAATAACATTCCTAATCACTCCACCAGCGGGCTCGTCATGTAATAAGTATACAACATAAAGCTATTCTCAGGTTTCATTACGAAAGAAAAGATATCTCGAAAAGAAATGTAATGAATAATTTGGATTATTTGGAGGCCATCCCCGCGGATAAAGGCGCGTTGACTAATAAAGTAGACTGTAAAAAGAATTCGGTTCGCGAACGTAAACGATACATAAAACTCAGCGTTTTGCAAGTGAGACGCGCGCAGTCCGCCGCGACTGATGGCCGCTCGGCTTTATGACTACAAAGGAGCTGCGGATCAAACGACGAGCCTCGCCGGTTCCTGGCAGGCCACAGGAACGGCGGGTGCAGTACTGCCTATGAATTGTTCTTGGTAAAAGTAGGTAGGCAGAGATAACCGAGCGCCGTAAGACAATCGTATCTTTAATATTCATAGCCCTTTTCTTGCACGCTCGCCGGTTCCTAGGGCTCCCGATTCACATTCTGATTAAACACAACCAATTTGGTCATGGTATATGATTTTTTGGTATTCCTCATTGTATACCTAGTTCGTCATTTTATTTTTCGTGAAAAATATACATACTTATCTATATCTTCATATTCTTATTATTATTCTTCTCACTCGTAACATGCGTAACTATTTCGTGCACACTCGCCTGTTTCTAAAGCTAACATCATCTTCTCCTAAAACACGACCAATATACGCATGGTAGCTGTACATCCATCTATTTTGGCGTTGAATATTTGTTTGTTTCTTCATCTTTCAACTTTTTACATGGGCTTCTTTTACATACAATTATGTATAATTACATACATATTTTTACATGTCTTTTCTTATCGTAACACCGACACTCGCTTTCAGATACACTCTCTTTCTTACATAATCGTAGCGAGCGCGTTCCAGTAAGCGTTATCTTTATCTGAAATAATACTACAAGGCATAATTAAATCATTGTATAATCGTATAACGGAAACATGACCATTACATTTCCTGTAACATTAATCCTTAAATCTGCATGTATACTAAACTGATCTTATAATGCTTCTGCCTTATAATGTAACTAGCATATTACAGAATAATTAATTATTATTCTAAAAAAAAATCTAAAATTAAAAAAGCACAAAGAAATAAACACCATGATAATTGTAAATAAAACTTATTAACAAATGTAAAACTTCACGCTGTGTTTGAAAGTAAACAATTCCTACAATCAATCATTGAGATTTTGGCTAGATCGTTTCACGACTTAGCGGTTAAATACAGTTTATCTCAGAGCCATATACGAGAACATTTTTACACTGGATGAACTGATTGATATGAGTAAATATAATGCTGTACTTCTAGCAACGCAAACATATTCACGGCCAGTGACACCCAGCCCATTTCAATAGATATCGTGAAAAATCAGAATATCTAAACTCATGTATTTATGGAAATTCAGGTTCTAACAGCATCCATTGTTTTCTCAGACAGAATAGGTAATAATCTAGACCTATTGTTAAGCAATCATGTTAAAGGCAATGTATTAATTATCGTATGTCATATGCAATATATAGCCAAATAATACATTTAGAAAGTTATAAATACACAGGAGGATGGTAAACTATTTTGCTATTGTTCTGTTGTAAAAGACCACTTTTTGGTGAATAATAAAAATCAAAAATCTTGTGACATAGCGCTATTAGATTTAGGTTGCGGCGGACACAACATACTCGTAAATGCACATGAAAATTAGTGTAGATTATCTGAACTATAAAATAAGTATAAAGTTTCTAAAGAATAATTATTGGTAAGTATATTATGCCATTACATTTTATGATTTGTAATCTTTTTACCTTGTTGGAATGCCAATAAATGTTATGATTAGTAATCGTAAACACATTGATGCGAAAAGCACCTATGCCGATATACTCGTATTATTATAATCAAGTGCATTATGGGAAAAAAATAATGCCAAATAATTTATTCATTATGAACGTTATGCGAAATGATGATAATGCCAAAAACCGTTATGCCTCTTAATTTTATGCATTTGAATGTGGAGCCCTTGTGGCGAACTGTTGGTTAGTAACGACGCTACAAATTTCCGAATGATTCAGGTAGACGATCAGGGACTTCGTTTCCGGCGTGTCCAAACCCTAAGAAGAAGGTCTACAGACTCTCGATTCTGGTGCGCAATATGCTCTAGTGGTGGATGTATTAAAGGGCATAATGCTGCAAGTAACTCTTGGAAAAGCTGCACACCTCTCGACACACCTGAGTTACTCACACCGGCCTTTCAATTTCTCTGGCATTTCGAGAGTATATCCAGTGAGTGGCGAGCCACCGTCTGCCTCAACTAACATAGATAGTTATGATAGACATCCATCCCTCTTTTGTAATAGCGTAATAGCAGCAGATTTGAAGAGTGCGGTGGCGCAGCGGTTAATAACGCGACTATAATACCGACGCTCGTGGTTTGATTCCCACACAGAACAAACATATGTGTGCATGAACATATCTGTTTGACTTGGTTTGGGTTTTATGAGAGGTAGGGCGCATCAAAGCAGCCCATCTGGGGAAGTATCCCCGCGCACGCCTATCAAATGATGATAACCCACGAGATAAGAACAAAATATTAAACAAATATTAGGTTTTTCTTGAGTACACATCACCTGACTTGATAGATGTACTTTAAACACAAAGTGTATGCATAGCACTGTTCTATACAACAATGTTTACTCGTATATAACTGGTAACATGTATGTTTTTTTATATATTTATTCAATACTTTACATCGCTATATAATAGTAAAAAACTATTCAACGCCAAATAGTAACATAAAGTTACAAATAGTCAGCTCACATGGGGGTTTTAAACACCCGCCATTTTGGCCGCTTGATGTGACGTCATTGTCCATGACATCAAACAAACTAGTGTAGAAATTATGTTGAACAAGTATTGTGTTCTGATGCAATTTTACAATGTTTTGTATTTCCGACTAATACATCATATGAACAAACTTTTCCGACTTACAAGTTGACATTGATGTTTCTTGTAGTGGACTTTTACGTCACATCCGATTTGAACTTTTCAAATATTCGAATTTTCTGCAGTTTCTGTGCACTTTGAAAATATTTTTTTTTTTATATTGATCAAAACTATTGATGAACGCATAATTCTAATCTATCAATAACTTCAAGCCAAATACCTTGCGGGGTAGGCAGAGAGAACCAAGGGCCACGTGACCCGATCCTTACACACCTCACTCGCTTCTTTCGCCAATCCCCTGCGGATTTACGCTCATCTATCTAAATAATATACTTCATAATACAAAAAGTATTTCACGCTCATTTGAACACATGCATATTCCATATTGAGATCCGCCCTCTCCCTGGCCCTCAGCGCTAAGCTTCCTTGTATTCCGACTTTGATTGACGGGAAAGGTCATTGAGAGCGTGCGACGCTTATCAAAGGTCTCAAAAATAAAGCCTGCGAACGGGAAATCTAATTAGCATTCATTGCAGAGGTCGGGGGCGGTGCGGGGGCGGCGCGGGATTGTAAATTTAATTTTTGGCTCCGTTCATCTGTTTTGGTATCATTGATACATAAATTTCTATTTGCTTCAATTTCGTTAGCGCCCGCCATCTTTTGACAGGCGAGTGGTAATCGTACACAGCGCTGTTTCCTTAGCCTTCGACCAGAAGAGCGGTATCCTATTCATATATATTTTACCAGCTGAAGCCCGCGGCTTCGCACGCATGAGATTTGGGCTTTTAGTAGCCTTTACTTCTCTGTAGACATGAAATTCTTTCTGTTTAAAAAAAAACAAAGTTCAGGGACGTAGATGCAACCATAGAGCGATTCAATTTTCAATCATACAGCGCATCTACTGACCTCTACGGGAGGCAACGTATATTTATTTTATTTTTATTACATAAAAAATGCGTAGTTATTTTATGTCAGAAAAACTACGTATTCTGTGAAAATAATAAAAATAAAATTACAAAATCCCCCGAAGGGGAAGATAATTTCCCCCTAATTTTAACAGTTTTTCATTTTTTACGCAGGAACCCTAAATATTTACGAGATAAAAAGTACCTATATTCTGCTCTGAACAGTCTTCTACCTACCTAAAATCGCGTCAAAATCGGTTCAGCCATTTCGAAGATTAGCCGGGACAAACAAACAGACAGACAAAAAAGTTAAAAATGCGTATTTAAGCTTTGGTAACGTGAAAATAATAATATGAGCTTAAGATAAAGACTTTATTTTGAAATCACAGACAGACTGCAATTTTATTTATATGTATGATCACGTTGTGTCCGTTTGAGTGTGTTTGTCTGTTTGTCAATGTTTGTACCCATTTAACTTTAAAACTAAAAATTTAATTTCTATTTGATTTCGTTCAGCAGTGAATGAATGAAATGAGCTGCTGTGATGATGATGATCTTGCACATTTTCTGTTCATTAAATACTAGCTGCTGCCCGCGGCTCCGCCCGCGTGGAGTCAAATAACGTAGCCTATGTGTTAATCCAGATCATAATCTATATACGTGCCAAATTTCATTCAAATCCGTTCAGCTGTTTAAGCGTGAAAGAGCAACAAACATCCATACATACAAACTTTCGCATTTATAATATTAGTAGGATTAGGAAAATCTATACAAATCTGTAAATGTATTGCAAAATCCAGTACCGGCGTAGATTTTCCGGTCATTATAAAGTTTGATAACGACAAAGGGCCGAGGTTCTGTTTTAGTTATTCCGAAGACGTCTATCATGAGGAAAGAATAAGTATTTATAAGCCTTTGGGTCCAGACGTACTCTAATCAATACATAGATAGGCGGGCTGTAATAGTCATTACTCATTACAGACGAAGAGGTTTTTGACAAGCTCGCTGGAGCGGTAGTTAGCAACGATACTACGAGTATATCACCACCGGTCGTGGGTTCGATTCCCACACACACACAAGAGAAACACTTGCATGAACATGTCTCTTTGTCTTGGTCCGGGTGTTTTAAGAGGTTAAGGTAGGGCGCATCAGCCCGTCTAGGGAAAAACCTCACAAAAAATCGCAGCCAAATAACAACTCCCTGGAGGTTGTTGTATTCCTGTGATTTGGCTGCAGTCGTCTGTGATATGGAGTTGCTTTAAATATAATGCTACTTTACTTTTAATTAATGAAATATGCTATTACTTAGATTTAAGAGCTTTTTCAGCGATTGCTTTGTGTCCAGGCTGGCACTGGAAACTTATCAGAAAATTCGTTTGTATTTTAAATAGTTAATATATTCAGCCGTTATTTTACGAATGCCAAATAATAACTCCCTAGAGGTTGTTGTATTCCTGCGTGTGAGTGAGGTCACCAGTAAACTCCTATGGAGTTGCGGTGTTAGCAGCAGAGGTAGCATCACGCAAGTGATACTCAATGTATTACAAGCGTTTATGGGCTACGGTAACCGCTTTATATCAGTTGGGCCGTATGCTAACATGCCTCCCGACGTCGTATAAAAAAAAGTTGTTCATGCGGACTAACGCCGGCCGGCATCCACCCACTACCGTTTGCAACATGCCGTCGTTGCCATGGCTGCTCTGGTAGCCTCTGCCTCGGCGGCTGCGATATTGGATGGTTTTGTTTACAATTTGTACTACACAGACACTTATCTAATACCGAAAGAGTAGGTGACTTTTTATTGCACTTGTCCTCGGCATCTGGCGGGTGATAGCAGGAAATCAGTGGTTGCCTTTCTGAGCGTCACTGAGCTATAGCCCGTTTGCGTTTTACTGCAGCAAACGCGTACCCTAAATAAGACATCCTCAACACAGTATGTATATTCTTGTTTATAACGTCGTATGTGTAAATTACAAAATAAATCATCTATCTATCTATATATAATAAATAAATATTATCGGACAAATTACACAGCGCCACCTAGCCCCAAAGTAAGCGAAGCTTGTGTTATGGGTACTAGACAACTGATAAACATACGTAAATACATTTTTTTTTGTAAATACATACTTATTACACATAGAAAATACCCAGACCGATACAAACAGACATGTTCATGCACACAAATGTTTGTACTGTGTGGGAATCGAACCCACGAGCGTTGGTGTCAATGTAGCGTAACAACGCGTTTCACCACTGCGCCACCGAGCTCGTCAATATACAAATAAAATCGCACCAGAACCAATTTTGTGCACAGCTAGCTACTGCCCGCGACTTCGATCGCGCGTATACCGAGCAATTAGAAATAATGTTAGAAAAAGCGGCTCCCGCTTTTCCTTTCCTTGTTTCTTTTTTTTCAGCTTCCAAGGGTTGTATCAGGATGTTGAATATAATCTTTCCCAAGACTTGGACTATAAATGTTTTTTTTTTAATCCATGAATACTCCACCAGTAAACACCAGTCGTGTGTCGGAGCTGACACACACACTTTTTTACTCGGTTTCTAAGGGTTGGATCGTGATATTGAATAGCCTATAACCATCCTCAAGAATGCAAAAATATTTTATTCAAATCCGGTGGGTAGTTCCAGAGATCAACCCGTTCTAACTTTGTATTTAGATCAAGTTTCACTTTAAAAGTTTATCTGTAAAGTACCTTTCCTGAATCAAATACGATTTACACGAAAACATCAAACAAGTGGTGTTAAAATTTAGACTACTACTGCGAATAAAATCTTTCCTCGACCGACGTCAACGAACCCAAACATCCAGCGAACTGTGCGGCTACAAACCGCTCGATTCTAGAAGACGGCGATGTATCTCGCAGGCCATGCATCACCTCGACGATTTCATCCGCTCGCTCGATCGGCATCGTATTCAGAATGCCGCCCCAGAATTTTTCCACCTCCCGGAACGGCCACTCGAAATTCACATTTATTACGTACGGCCAAGATTTATTCCGTATAAGTTCAGAGTGTTAGTAGCGGGTTGAATTGCACTTTCTCACCGACAATGTACAGGTCGGCTAAGAGGATCATGGAAATAGCTGCGGAATAGTTTAAGATGGATCTGCACTCGGCGGGATGTTGTTGTAGATACTTTAACTTAGAGAAAGTATTGAAATATCACCGGAGAGTTTTGTTTTTATACCACTAAGGCAGCAATCAAGCATACGGCTTGTCTGGTGGTAAACAGGCACCGTAGTCTATGGACATTTGTAACACCACGGGTGTGACTCGTGCATTGCCGACCCGCTAAAACCCAGTTCACGCATTTCTTGAAGAATTCCATGCTGTAGTCCCTTGGAAAAACTTTGGCTGGGAACTGATTCCACAGCTTAAGAAGACTTCTCTTCATTGCGGTTCCGGCGTGTGAAAGTGAACTCCCCGCCGTCGGTAAGCGGTGCGGTTATAAAAAGTAGCTGTCGGCATCATTGCGAACAATTCTTCAGAACACAACCCGTTGTACGATCGGTACAACACACAAAGGGAGGCAAAATCTCTCCTTACACTGAAGGGTTAAATATTGTGTATAAGCTTAGAATTGTCGACAATTCTCACAGTTCGTCTCTGAATCGAATTACAAGATCCAAGCTGGTATTCAGGTGCTCCCGCCCAAAGGTGGCCGCAGTACTCCAAGTGCGGTCTGTCTAGAGACTTATATAAGTCTTTGCCCCGTGCTGAAGTACTGCTTTGCTCTGTTGAGCACACCAAGTTTTTTGAACGCCAACTTGACCTTCTCCTCCAGGAGACTTCGAAATTGCACTTCACTGGAGATCTCGTCGCCAAGCATCCTATTACTTTTGGTGACGGTAAGAGGTGTGTTCTGGAATTTAGGAACCACAACAAATGGAGTTTTCTTAGCGGTGAACGCGCAAACTTGTGTCTTCTTGGGGTTGAATTCGATAACGTTAAGCCGCCCCCAGTCAGATACTTTAACCAAAGTAACTGCGATCCATTTCAGACACAAGTTTATCGCGGTTTTCCTCCACAAGGGAAAGAGAGATGTTTGAACGGTCTGTATAACAAGTAACCCTGGTGCTGTCGTCCGCATAACAGTGAATGCCATCAATTGACAACATGTCATTGGTATGTAGCGGAAACAGCGAGACGGAGACAGTGCAGAACCCTGTGGGAAGCCAGCATTAACATCTATAATATCGGAGCATCCACCGTCAACCACGGCTTTTACGCATATGTTGAATAAAAAGCTGGCACAAACCCTCGGGCAGCCCGTATGACGGTAATTTCGATTGAAGGCGCCGGTGCCAGACCCGATCGAACACCTTAGCTATATCTAGGCTGACAGCCAATGCCACACCTTGACTCTCTATAGCCAAAGCTCAGCAGTGTGTAAGATACACTAGAAGATCACCAGTTGAGCGATCGTGGCGGAAACCGTTTTGAGGATCGCTGATTAAGTCGTGATCTTCTAGGTATCCTAGGAATCGTGTGTTTATCACACGCTCCATCACCTTGGAGAGAAGGGAGGTTATAGCAATAGGCCTGTAATTCGATAGGTCAGGTCTTCCATGAAATTGGGACTTGTCCAGTGGAGTAGAAAGGCACGAAAATGACTACAAAATACAGCTCCGGAGCACTCAGCTTCAGCACCACTGCCGGTATACCATCCGGCCCACTCGATTTATGAATGTCGAGAGAGAGTATGCTCGCCGGACATCGCTGATTAATAGATATTTCCGGTATTGAGCTACCGCACCACATGGTGGTAGGTGACACGACCTCCCCCCCCCCCCCCCCCCCCCCCGTCATTCTATATTCGAGTTAGACGCAAAGAGTTTACCGAGTAATTCTAGTTAATAGATGAATTGCTAGCTGACTAAGGAAGAACAACCACAGAATACACCATGCCCAGCCTTTTGTATTGTTGGCCATCACGTGATTTACCTGGCGCTAAAAAACAGTATACTTATTTAGTCTCTCTAACCCATGACTATCACAATCCAGAGGGGAAACCACTTTTCTCGGGTTACACGTGTGCGGGTTACCTCGCCATGTTTTTCCGAAGGTAAATCCGAAGACATGGATTTAGTGATATTAATAATATATTTTATGTTTTTCTATTAATTTTATACACCAGGTGAAACCTGTTTTTGAATAGATGGCAGTCGTTAAGCCAAATCAGTGACCTTCGGGCGGTTTGAAAACACTGACTTCCGCCAATCCGCAGATAAGCAGCGTAGCGGAGTATGCTCTAAAACCCTTTCGTTGAAGGGCGACCTGTATTTCTGCAGTGAAATGATTAAAAGTTGGTGTGGTGGTGGTCGTACCCATTATCCTACTAATATTATAAATGTGAATGTCCGTTTGTTTGTTATGCTTTCACGCAAAAACTACTGAACCGATCATCATGAATCTTTGTACACATATTCTTGGAGGTATCAGAAGTACAATAGGATACTTTTTATTATGAAAAAAAAAATTTTTCGCGAAGCTGCGGGTAAAAGCTAGTATAGTTATATGTTATACCTATACCATTTAATGATGATGAAATATGAAGGACATAAATCAATAACTAGCTACAAACTGCGATTTCGTCCGTGTGTATCCCGGTACTGGGTAAGAATATTTTTTTTCTAAGGGTCGTATCGTCATATTAAATAGCCTGAGACCTTCCCCAAGAATTTCGCTATCAAACGTAAAAAGAATTTTTCAAATCCGACTGATCGTTTCTGAGATTAGTGTGTTCAAACAAAGAAACATCATAAAATAGTATAGATTTTCTCTAACTAGTTTCTAACCGCAGCTTTGCGCTCGTGGTATCTTAGGATACTTCATTATCAAGTCTCATTCCGGTCTCATGGGGGATTTATTCGTAAAACAACATAGAGTCAGAAACGTTGTTTTACTTTAGTCATGAATTTCATCCTGAAAACATCACAATAACAACGAACCATTGTTATGTATTAATGTAGTAAAAACAGGTAAAAGACACAGAGTACCTTCAAAGCGTATCTTATTCAACAGTTCGGGACTCACTTCCGCGCCGGGCCACGCCGCAGTTGCGGATTTCGTGAGAAATTTCACCGCGAATATAGTCATTACTCGAAAGAAATCCACCAAAAGTGTGAATAATGAGAGGATATTATACTGTTTTATGCGAGTCCTGAGACCCTCACGACTCGGGGCACAGGATTTTAACCAATTACTTCAAAGATTGAATTCTGAGAGAAGTCGGCGCAAAATTGGATTGTTAGAGAATTCTAATATATCGAGTCTAAATATAGCCAAAGGAACGTTTATCAATGGGCAGTGATAACCTAGTGGATAAAGAACCTGTCTATTACCAACTGGTCCCCGGTTCCAATCGCAGTATGTACCACTAATTATATCAATTAATTAATTATATTTTAGGGTCGGCAACGCATGAGCAACACCCCTGGTGTTGCAAATGTCAATAGGCTACGGTGACTGTTTACCATCAGGCAGGCCGTATGCTTGATTGCCACCTTAGTGGTATATAAAAATATTCGTGTTCCGGATTTATGTACAGTACTTGGATGACGGTACTTCGCTCGGTTTTGTTTTGGTAAAACGTGTTCTTTTGGAAAATATATTTAGATATGAATTAGGTAGTGATGAAATATGAATAAATATATGACGTAATAATATGAACTGGTAATTTAAGTAAATCATCACAAGTGAAATTAGTTTAACATTTTATTAGAAGTAAGTACTTACTTTTTTACAGTTTATCAATCAATTATCTAAATTATCGAAAGTATAACCAAAAAACTGTAGTCCCGTATCGAGATTGAATTTAGAGCTGGGCTTAATTTGACTCATATTTATTTTTCACTTTAGATCATTTTAATTTGTGTACTGAGAATTATAGACTAGGAGTAGTTTTTTGGTTATAATTACAAAACTAAGAGGCCCAGAGATTTGAAATTATGCCTCGTATGTGCTGCAATTATAACGTATTATTTGATCTTTAAAACGAAACTTTAACTTACGCAGTTACTGTAATTTACTATGTGTTAGCCTGTGTCACTAGCTTACACATACTTATCGGTTCGCATCTCAAAAACAGTTTCAAGCTATATATTCGAGTAAAATTTTGACAAATTTGGAGCCTAATGCTGCAATTCGGCCGAGAATTTTCACGTATAATATATAATCGTATCTTACATAATCACGAAGATACAGCTATGCGAGCATAGGCCAGAGACAGTACTTCAGCTCGCACACGGTTTTATGATCGCAGTTTCAACAGTATTTGAGTGTGATGATTAGTTTTTTTGGCTCTCATTGCTGCAATTGTGAGTTAAATTTCTGACTATAATCTAAAACTCTAACCTCGCTGGTTTGCCTTAACGGCATGTGCCAGCTGAAGATACGTTTCTCCTAACACACAAATAACAACGCATAGCAACCAATTTGTGGTTGCTGCTAAAATTATGACTGAAACGTCCGATTGCTTCTAATATGCTTTAAAATATGACATACATAGAATTTCTCTTATGTCGATGAGGAAGCTGTAAACACACACACAATTTTGACATCAAACCAGGGTGATATGCCACCATCTTTGCACACATGCTGAGCAATCCTTGTAAGTAGCCCTTGCATACAGTTTAAAAAAATGAACATTCGCCTCCGCTATCTAATCCATTTCAATTATATAAATGAAATACATTTTTATTACGTTTCGCCAAAGCGTGGCGCCATAACCCAACAAAGCGACGTCAGAGCGTCACCTCGTAATTAACAAATGAGATTTTTATCAACCCACCTGCCGATAGACAGCCCTAATTAATTAACTTTATTGCTGAGATTAGAAATGTACGTCGAATGACACACATTATGCGAGCGAAAATTTCAAGTGTATTATACAAAGCTCTTTAAGTTGCAACAAACTTTGAAGAAATACGTCATAAAGAGCATTGTACTACAAGCCGAACAGCATATTAATTATCGCAAGTTTGCCGCTAGAGGACTTTACTAAGGGTTGTTTATCAGACAAAACCCTAAAAGACTGGTCATCTTTTTGACGAGCTCCGTGGCGAAGTGATTAGTAACGCTACTTTGACACCAATGCTCGTGGGTTTGGTAGGTATCCCATACGTGACAAACTTTTGTATGCATGAACATATCTGTTTATCTTGGACCGGACCTTGAAGCAGCAGGGGAAGTCCTTCACCTCACTGAAAATCACAGCAAAATAACATATCCCTGGAGGGTTGCCGTCTTCCTACGAGTGGGTGAAGTCACCGATAAGTACCTAAGGAGTTGCTGTGTTATTTTTTTACACAACCAGATTGCCAAACACAAGCATGCGGCCCGCATTACATGCTAAGCGGTCACCGCAGGCTATTGGCGCTCGCAACACCACTGCGATGTTACTCGCGCGCTGCCAATCTTGTGACCTAAGTCTGTTTCGTCACAGTACCCAGTAATTTCTCTGCCATATCTCACCCTTCAAACCGGAACACAGCTATATATATATACTTACTCTTGCCATAAATACTGTTACAATTAAAAATAAACAAAATATTACGTTTGAATTTGGAATCTGTAATTTTTATATGATTGTTCATTGAGTTTTCTCATTTTGGCACCAATACATTGTGCAATATTTTGCGATATTAAAATGGAGTGGGGTGATAAAGATAACCAAATCGCTGTGATTGCATTACACAAAGTAGGTATGGAGCCAAATGCAATTTTTAAAACTCTCCATACGCTTGGTATTAGTAAAATGTTAATGTACCGGGCTATTAATAGGTACCTACAATGAGACCTCCTCTGTTTGTGACAGAAAAAGATCTAGAAGAAAGCTTCGCGATGTTATATTTCGATACACAATATTTAATAACCTGTTGGATTGCGGGGACCTATTGTCATTACTAAATATTCCAAGGAAACCGCCGCGTCATCCTATGACTAAACTCTTATGTGGTCTGCCGTCTAGAACCACTCTAGGTAGCCATGCTCCTCTCTCTTAATCGCGACTTGAAAAAATTGGACATATTTATCGATAGTCTGAGTGTCTTTAAACGAAAGGTGCTGAATCTCAGTGAGGATTGATTATCACAACCACACATAAATAGTTGTTTAGTTTAATTGATATATTGTAAATGTTGTGTATGTTTACATTACAACAAGAGATCATGTGTGTCTGAATACGAACGTTGTATGTAAATACGTTTGGTGTATCTTAATAAATAAATAAGTATTAGCCAATGAGGTGAAACTCCAACCCATAATATACGACCAACTCGCAAAAGCTTTTGTTCATATTTCTCGGACAAAACCCAACATGTCTTCCGTATTCTACAAATATTTGTTGCCATAATTAAATTGCACATATCCCACGATGTATTAATTAATATCGTAATTACTTGTTCGGGACGATGTTTAAATTGCTCGTTTCCGGACATCGGGCTCACGTCGGCGCCCACGAGAACACAGTTTTGGGGCTGATTTAATGAGCTTTAATTGACTGACTCTGTGTACGTTGAAGAATCAGCCTGGAGGATAAAGAAGCATCGTTTTAACCGGCTAGTCTTTTTAATCCTGGCGTTGGCATGTGCCTCTAATGTTATCGAATTTAACTACGTATTTGTAACTATTTCTTGCCCGGCAGGGAAGGAAAATATCGTGAGGAAACCAACTTGTCGAAAAAATTATATGCCGAAAGAAGTGTGCTGTAAAGAAGAAAATGAATGAAAATGTATAAATAAATAATAATAAATAAATATTGCCGGACAAATTGCACAGCGCCACCTAGCCCCAAAGTAAGCGAAGCTTGTGTTATGGGTACTAGACAACTGATAAACATAAATTAAGAAGTCTGCAGTCGAAGGTTGCAAAAAAAACCAAAATTTATTAATTATTTTATTAAATTAAAAATTACAATTATTGTACTAAAACTAAGACGTGTCAATTGGTCGATGTGAGAACCAAAAGTGTCTCGAGAATCGGCATGACGGCGGGCGCTGGCTCGCTGAGTCAACCGCAGGTGTGCACGGCGGGTGTCGCAATCTTGCAACACGGTGGTCGGAACGACGCTGCATACTCGACGCTTTCCGTGTATTGAGGTTCCGTAACGCCTCCCCCCGTAGATCGGCAACTATTCGGAAGTTATACTGAAAGAGTTGCCGGGATGCTGCATGTGTCGATTTTTATATCCCTGGGTTCAATGTTTCTCATTACAGATGCTCCATCGGGATACGTTGGATTTGAAGTTCCTATTTCTTTCGTTTCGTTAGAAGAGGGCGCCACAGTGCTACTGTTGACATCGTACTCTTTAATAATTAATCTTTAAAAATAATCAAGTACGTGAATAAAGTATATAAGTAGTTAATCATATAAACGGTGCATAATTTTACCTGGACAGGATTAAGAACTTAATTTATAAAGAGTAAAAAGTGTGTAAAAAGTACAAAAAGTGTCCAGTTTATGTTTATGTGAAAACTAATTGGAAACATTGAAATAAGACATAGTCAATACAAAATAAGATTGTTGTGTGTATATTAAAGAAAAACGAACCCGAATAATACGTGAGTAAGTGGTTAAACAGAAAGTAAATTATAAACATAACCTCGAAAGTATAAATTAATGACTCACAAATTCTAATCAGCTGACAATTCCACCGTTAATAATAGCGCCATCTACCGCCAATACTCGGAAACACAACACACCTAAGCTACGCTGAACTTTGAGAACTCACAATTACCAACAGCAACGCCATCTAGCGGAATTGTTGTTACACTATTAAGTAGACATTTAGATTGAACACCAAATCGATGTGTTTGGGTGAACGCTAATAGATTACACGTTCCAAATACAAACGACAGAGGTCGCTATCTTATTTTAATTTATACATTATGGAAGAAATAAAAAATATGTTGATAAACTTGCAACACGATCTAAAACAACAAAAAACAGATATGTTAGAAATGAAAGAAGATATAAAAAATACAATAAACAACAATATCAACGAGAAATTTAGAAGTCTGGAATTAAAAAATGAACTTTTAGAGAAAAAAGTTGATGAACAAAATACGAGATTAACTAACTTAGAAAGACAGATAAGACGCAAAAACTTAGTATTTTTCGGATTAGAAGAGGAAGAACAATCCTACCACGAACTTGAAGAAAAAATAAAAAATATAATTAATACTCATTTCAAGTTTCCATTTAGTATAAATAACATTGAAGCAGCTAGAAGAATGGGGAGAAAAGGAGAGAAAGTCAGGCCGGTGGTGATAACGTTCACAACAATGGGATTTAAAATAAAAGTCCTGAAAAACAAGCATTGCCTACGGGACACCCCATATTATATAAAAGAAGATTTCCCAATAGAAGTTCTAAATAAACGAAAAGAGCTACAAATTCAATTGCAAAAGGAAAAAGAGTCAGGAAATACAGCATTTATCAAATACGACAAACTCATCGTGCTGAACAAAGGCAAGCTTACTCCGCGCAAGCCCACAAGCAAGAGGAACTTGTCTGAATCTCCTGAGATATCTAACTCTAGCAGCCAATCAATGCAACAACGTAATAAACAACCACCGAAGAAAAATAAATCCAACAACATAAAAGACTTTATTATAAAAAAACAAAAAGTAAACTACACTCACACAGATGTCTCTCAGAGTCCAGTGAAGACAACACAACCCAATGCAATATAGCAATCAGAATGTGGCCCTCTATCCACCTCTCATTTCCCAGTACGGTTGGTCACCGCGGGAAAGTTCGACCAAAACCCTCCAAGGAATAAACCTATGATAAAGAAAAGCAATTACCATATTTGTACTTTCAATGTAAAATCACTATCGTCAGCAGTAAAACTCATCGAGTTAAAGGCAGCACTACAAAACATTAACCATGATATACTGGGATTGAGTGAAGTCCGCCGACTAGGGGAATACATTATTGAAGATGATGATTACATTATGTACTACCTAGGCAAAACTAAGGGCCTATACGGCGTGGGCTTCCTAGTTAAGAAAAAATACAAAGAGAATATCAAAACATTTACTGGAATATCAGATAGAGTTTGTGTACTAGAAATTGAACTGGAAAACATACACTTTGCAATAATACAGGCATACGCACCTACCGAGAGTTCGTCTCAGGAGGATATAGATAATTTCTATGTAGACCTGGCGAAAGCTCACGACTCTATCTCCACCAAATACATTATCTCTATGGGAGATTTCAACGCACAGATTGGGATACCCAAAAATCATGAGCATTCAATTACCGGTAAATATGGTTATGGTAAAAGAAGTATTCGCGGAATAAGGCTCATACAGTATGCTTATGAATACAATCTGAAAATAGTCAATACTATGTTCAACTTAAAGGATAGTAATAGGTGGACATGGATATCTCCAGATAAAAACACAAAAAACGAGATTGATTATATCTTGACTACAAAACCTCAGTTATTTTCTAAATATGAGGTACTATCCTCATTCTCCTTTGGATCCGACCATAGGCTGCTGAGAGCTACAATCAACCTGAATGCAATGAAAAAGAGCAGACGAAATTTTACTAATACAACTTCAACACTAAAGACTTTAGAAGAACAAAAAAATTACCTTGAAAATCTAAACATATATATACCAGAACTTATAGCGACATCAAAAAATTACAATGCTGAGGAATACTGCCAAAAAATCATGCACTCTATATCTGCAAGTCTAAAAAGTACTAAGAAAAAAGAAAAATGCAAAATCGTGACAAAAGAGATACTAGAGCTCATGAATGAAAGAAATAAGTTACAAAATAAGCCAAAATTGAACAAGTCCGACAGAGAAAATTTAAAACAATTATACAAAATTACAAATAAGGAAATAAGAAAGTGCTATGATAGTTACAGAATAAACACCATAAAAAGACACCTCGAACAATCTAGATCTGCTAAAAAAGCTTACAAGGAACTAAATAAATCAAAAAAATGGATTCCATCACTTCAGCCTGGCTCTACCAAATGTAATTGCCGCAAGCAGATCATAAACATAGCTACTGAATTTTATGCAAAACTGTATAGTCAACCAGACCTTCCACATCAAATGACTGATGTTTACCAATGTGAGAATAATTCTCCAGTTAATGAGTTCACAGAGTCTGAAATCCTGAAACAAATAATGAAGCTCAAGCCGGAAAAAAGCCCGGGACCTGACGGGATTACAAATGAATGCATTAAATTTGCAAGAAATCAACTTCTTACACCTATTACGCTACTATGGAACAAAGTACTACAGGAAGAAGCTGTACCACACCAGTGGACAGAATTTGAAATCATCTTGTTGTATAAAAAAGGAGACCCTTCTGACATAGGGAACTATCGCCCAATAAGCCTGTTGCCCACTCTTTACAAATTATTCGCCTCAAGCCTGCTAGAGAGAATATCCCCGGACATCGATATACACCAACCTATCGAGCAGGCCGGATTCAGAAGTGGTTTCAGTACAACGGATCACATTCAAGTAGTCGACCAAGTGATAGAGAAATACTTAGAATTCCGCAAACCATTATATATAGCTTTCATTGACTATAAAAAGGCATTTGACTCTATAACACACAACTCTATCTGGAAAGCACTGAACATGCTTAACATTAACGAGAAGTACATTAACATCTTAAAAAACATCTATACAAATAGCACAAGCAAGGTCAAGCTAGATAGAACAGGCACAAAAATTAACATAAACAGAGGTGTTAGACAGGGTGATCCGATTTCGCCTAAACTGTTCATAGCCGTGCTGCAACATTTAATGGAGAACCTACCATGGTCTAAGCAAGGCATCAAAGTAAATGGAAACTTTCTAAGCCACCTCAGGTTCGCAGATGACATCATATTGTTCTCGGAAAATCCAGTTCAATTAAATACTATGATAAATGATCTACATCAGGCCAGTATCAAAGTTGGGCTGGAAATGAACCTTGACAAAACAAAAGTCATGAGCAATCACCACACGACACCCATCCTGGTAAATAATATCCCACTCGAATTCGTACAAAACTACGTCTATCTAGGCAAGCAGATCTCTTTCAGCAAAGTAAGAAATCAAGAAGAAGTAGACAGAAGAATAGCGATCACTTGGAACAAGTACTGGGCTCATAAAGAGATATTCAAGTCGCAGCTCCCACTACCGGCTAAGAAAATAGTTATGGATTCAGAAATTCTGCCATGTCTCACTTACGGCTGTCAAACGTGGACTTTTGACCTAAAAACCAGAAACAAAATCCAGACTACTCAAAAGAAAATGGAGAGAAGCTGCCTAGGCATAAAATTGAAAGATAAAGTTAGAAATGTGGATATTCGCAGGAAAACTAATGTGATTGATGCTTTAAATTTCTCACTACAAAGGAAATGGAGATGGGCAGGGCACTTGGCCAGATATAACGACGACAGGTGGACTATAAGGTCAGTAAAATGGTCTGGCCCCAATGGTACTCGAGCGAAAGGCCGACCATCTGCCAGGTGGGCAGATGAAATTATTACAACGGCGGGTCAAAAGTGGTTGGTAACAGCTACAGACAGAGAAAAGTGGAATTCCTTGGAGGAGGCTTTTACCCGTAGGGGGTCCATACAATCCAATTAATTATATTTCTTTGAAATAATTTGATAATAACATGCACGTATATTTAATATTAATGTTCTTTTATTATATAACTTTTAGTAATGTTATTCATATAATTTTGTATTTATTAACAATGTTTGTATGGAATTAATAAAGCTTTATTATTATTATTATTATTATTATTATTTCTTTCGTTTCAGTCTTGTGATATCTCCAATATAATGATAAGATAAGTCCAAACAAGCATAGGCATAACATAATTGTATAGACAGGAATAGTAGTGTGATAGATACTTCCTGTGTCCACCTGTTCTAGTCTTACAGGATGCTGAAGAGATATCTTTGCGTTTGTCTCATGTAGATGTTCAAGATTAACAGAGTTTAACCTTACTATCGGCTGGGACTTTGATGCTGCAGGCTCGTTAGGTGGTAGTTCCACTATCTGCACGGCGTGTCCTTTGATGCGGTTCTGCTGGTTTGATATGGTGAACTCTGGCGTCCTCAGCATACAATTTGGCGGGATAGACACTAAATAGCTTCCTAGAAGATTTTTGTAACGTTCTTGTTCACAGGATATATATACTTTAGTCAACGTTGGCAGGCAAATAGTGTAGTGCTGGTCATCTAGTCTTTCGAGGGCTGATCTAGATAAATTCACACGAGTAAATTGGCATGATGTTGGATTGATTCGTTGATCTATAATAAGGCGTTGTACACAGTCTTCATTGTCACGTATATTATATTGTAAACGTTCCTCGCAGAGGTACCATGTACCAATCTTCGGACATTCAGTCGCTATGTACATAGAACCTGTTCTCTGAATTGCTATATAGGGTTGGACAGGAATGAATATTTGATTATGTCGGTTAGGGATAATAGATAATTTGTACAGGGTATAAGTTATTGGAGAAGCGATCGGTACCATGAGTACTATAACTAATTTGTTCCCTACATAATAATAACCTGATTTTATAATATCAAAGTATTCTCTAAGGTCTATATCTACAATATCATCCTTAGAGTAGATTTGTCTTAACTTTTCTAACGTATTATTTAAAGTGTTAATATTAATCATGTAATGAGACGTACTTCTACTTTGAATAAATGCTAACGTATTCTCTAAGTTATAAAGCTCCTCCGACAGGTTATCAGTATTATCCGTCAGAATTAATAGATACTGAGCTAGATGAGCGTATTTAATCATATCGGATTCTATATCAGCATCTGACTTCGTTAATATTTCAGCTGCAGTAGCTAACTTTTTCTGGTTTTCAACTATATTATCTAATATTACAGTGTGCTTGGCTATCCAATCCTTTCCTAAGCTTATGTGCTCATTTAATTCTGTCTCTAACTCCTTTTCATTACTCTGAAGAGTTTTAATGGCATTGTCATATTTTAAAGCATCAGTGTAATCAAGATTGCCGGATATGCTCTTAATGATAGAACCGAGGCCGTCTATAAGTCCTCTTTTGCTACGAGTCTGTTGAAAAGTATGTAATTGTTCGCTAACGGTATCTAACTTATTATAAAGATGCATTACATGTGGCTCATAAAGAGATAACGTTTTATTATAAAGCTCGGCTCTGAACTGATCTATCTGTAATCTAACCGAGTTTATCGTTGCAGATATGTCGTCTAAGTCTATCTCATACAGAAATGAGTGATAGTGAGTTATAAGTCGGGTCGGTCCAAGATTGAAGGGCAGGATGCCGGGTCCATTGTCGAGGCTGCTAAGTGTTACGTCTTGTGCCTTGCTCAGTTGTAGTATGATCGTCAGAAGTAGTGTCCTGTAACAATGGGTTAGTTTTAGGCGTTCGCTTAAGGCGTGATTTGGCTACTGGACCTCTTTTCTTTTTAGTATATATATGTATGGGTAGGTCCGCTAACACAACATCTTGAGTGAAACGTGGAGCTAATTTTTGCCTACAAGCCACTGGGTTGCGAATGAATACTTGTTGATCTGGGATATACTCCTTTTCGGGCTCGCGATCTTTATTTCTAGCTTCCGTAAGCTCCGTACGTTCGTGTAGTGACGATTCATTTAGGATGTCATATACCTTAAGCATTCGTTGCTTATGATCCAACACGTACTGTTGTAAAACATGCTGGTTCATATCAATATCCCCTGGATCACGTGGGTCAAAGTGCCCGGTAATAATTTCTATGGGTCTACATTTCGTAAAGCTATGGATGGAACTATTGTAGCCTAGTACAGCATATGGGATGATCTTTATCGCGGATTCGTTGGGATGTTTTAATTTGAGTACTCTTAGGTGTTCCAAAAAGGTTGAGTGAAGTCGTTCTACAGTTCCGTTGCTATTAGGGTTTTGTGCTAATGTCTTATGGTGTTGGATTTTATGGAGTTTGGTAAATTCCAGAAAAACCTGGTTCGTGAACTCGGGGCCTTGGTCAGAAACTATAGTTATAGGCACGCCATGGTGAGTAAAATAATTAAGTAAAGCCTGTACTACACTTATAGCAGTACCGTCCCGAAGGTGGTATGCTTGAGCATACTTCGAGAAGGCGTCAATTATGGTTAGGTACTTTTCGTTTTCGAGAGTGAAAAGATCGACATGTACTACTTCAAAGGGTTTAGAAGGTGGTGGTACTATGGAAAATCTCTGCCTTATAGGGTTACGGTCGTATTTAGCCATTCCGCAGATAGTACACTCATTAACATATTTCGCAATGTGGTCTCGCATCTTAGGCCAGTAGTACTTATGTGACAATGCAAGATAACATTCATTGACACCCCGATGGTTAGTCTTGCCATCGTGATACTTTTGAATAATGTCTTGTTGTCGAAGGTAGTCTTTGACATTCTCGAGCTCGATTTTAGTAAGCACCAGATCCATAGCAGAACTTTTAAAATTTCGTTGGATTATCGGTATGATTTTATACATAGCTAACTGTGGATGAATGATTATACCAGTCTTAACCTTAGGGTTGACATATTCTTTAATGGCATTTACAGTGTCTTCTTCGAGGTTGGATTCTGATAACTGTATTGTGGTGCGTACATGAGTTTCAAAAGGTTTGGTAACTACTGGACGTTTTTTTATATCGCCTACTAATGCTAAGCAGATTTGTCTACTAAACCTATTGAGAGGCACGTCTGATATAGGAATTTCTAAAATTGGATGCTCGACACTCGTATGAGCTGTAGCGGTCGAGGAGTTTTCTAAGGATGGAGGTCTTTCAGATGGCTGCACGGCAACTGAACTAATCTCCTCGTTATAAATTTCGACACGTGATAAGGCGTCTGCATTCAAGTTACATTTACCCTGCTTATATATAACATTGAAATTATACTCGCTTAACTTTAGCCGCCATCTAGTTAGTCTTGAGCTAGGTTCTTTTAAGCTCATGATCCATTGGAGGGGCTTGTGATCGGTGACTATTTTAAATTTCCTGCCAAACAAGTAAGGGCGGAAATACTTGGTAGCCCATACGATCGCCAATAATTCCTTTTCAATGGTGCTATAGTTTGTTTCGCTGGTGTTTAGCGTTCTAGAGGCATATGCTATAGGCTTATCTGAGCCGATAGGGCCCTGCGATAGCACTGCACCTATAGCTAGATTAGATGCGTCCGTGGTGAGTATAAACTCTTTGTTAAAGTCCGGGTATTGTAATATTGGGTCATTTGTAAGAAGGGTCTTACAATGCTCAAAACAGTTTATGTACTCGGGGTTCGTTGTGGAAATTTTTGAACCTTTCTTGAGACATCGCGTCATGGGTTTAGTAATCTTAGCGAAGTCTGGAATAAATTTCCTGTAATATCCAAGCAGTCCAAGAAAACGTTTTATTTCCGTGGCTGTCTTGGGTAGTGGAAAATTTTGGATGGCCACAATTTTGTCGGGATTAGGTTTAATTCCGTCTTTGGTAATTATGTGACCTAAATACGAGGTCTCTAGCTTTAGGAACTCAGATTTATCCATCTGAATCTTAAAGTTAGATTCTCTTAGGCGTTTAAAGACTTTCTCTAGATTTACTATGTGTTCTTGTAACGATGTGCTGAACACTATAATGTCATCAAGATACACTAGGCATACTGTGTTTTGAAGGTCTCTGAGCACATTGTCCATGACACGCTGGAACGTAGAGGGTGAATTTTTCAACCCCATTGGCATGCGCAGAAACTCGAAATGGCCATGCTCTACGTTAAACGCAGTCTTGGGAATGTCATCAGGGCACATTTCAACCTGATAGAATCCACTAGCTAAATCTAGCGTAGTGAAATAGTGACAGTTACCTAATTTGTCAAGTACGTCCGTGATGTTCGGTATCGGGTATTTATCGTCAATGGTTTTTTCGTTAACCTTTCTAAAATCTACCACTATACGCCATTTGGTTTTGCCTGAGGCATCCGCCTTTTTGGGTACCACCCAAATTGGGGAGCTCCACGCAGATTCAGAGGGGCGTATAATACCTTGTTCTAACATTTTACCAATTTGTTCTTGCACCTCCTGCCTATGTATAAAGGGGTACCTATAGCTTTTTGTGTAAACTGGTACCTCATCGGTGGTGCGAATATGGTGTTTTATTTTATTGGTAAATGTTAGGGGTTCTCCCTCGATATAGAAAACATCCGCGTACTGAGTACATAAATTTTGCAAGTTAACACGCTCTTCATCATTCAAGTGGTCGGTACGCAAACGGGAAAGTACTTCTTTCGTACGCGACGACTCGAAATGCTCTAAATGGTTACATTCAATGGTGAATACTTCTGCACTGATGGGCCTATCCATAGAGAATATTAAGTCATTACTAGTCGGGTTTACAATTTCTATTACGCCGCGGTTTTCATGAACACTAGTAACACATTCGTGGATCATACAATTTGATATCATCTGCTCTGGTATAAGTACATCGCCATCACTGGTGTTAATGGGAACTTTAATCAATTTAGAGGTGTTAGCTGGAATTATATCTTCGTACCAATTACAGTTTCGTGAGTCGTACATGTGTATAGGATTGACAGACATTTTAGTATTTAATTTTCTTGTCTTTAAGTCTATATTAGCCTCCCATTTATCAAGCAAGTCCAGTCCAATTAATCCGTCAAAGTAATCATGAAATTTGTAAAGGTATAAAGTTATGTCATCGTCATTTCTAAATTCCGGGAAACAAGGTAAGGTCACGGAATAGTCGTTACGGGTAGTGGCATGCACATTGGTGACTTCGAACGGATCGTAAGTCCATGGCACGTTTGGGTAATATCTTTTTACTATTTCGGGGTTAATAAAAGATTGATTGGCCCCTGTATCAATCAATAATTTTAAGGGAGGATGATTAATCTTTATATAGGGAAGTGTTCTCTGTGTTTGAAGGTTGACTTCTATTTTTGTTTGTCGGATACCTCGTCCTTGTGAAAATCCTGCTGGTGAGTATCCTCATGATCATCATCGATAGATACTATGTTAACTGGTGGATAAGAATTATGGAAGGGTGAGTATATGTTCTCACCGTTGTCAGTATAGTAGTTTTCAGGGTACTCAACGTATTCGGGCTGTTGGTAATTACTGTAAGCATCACCATAGGGGTCGTGTTGGTAGTCGTAGCATTCGTTTAAATGCATTTCGCGCGACTTAAAATAGTTACTGGGTGGTGGATTACCATGTTTGGTCCAGTCATGTCCTGTCGGTGGTAAAGTTTTAGTCACAAAATGGCTTACACCGCTCATGGGACGGTGAAAGTTATTCGGGTTTTGAGGTGGTCGTAAAAACGTATTACCTACCTGAGGTAACGCAAAAGCGTTACTGCGGGGATTGTAATTAGCAGGAGCAGCTCCAAATACCTGCTGAGTCCGTGTGGGGCCACGAAATTGGAATCCAGGATTTCCAAAATTAGGCTTCCACGTCGTAGGTAGACGCGGTGCCATTTGCATAGGCTGCTGTTGATTTCGTGAAGGCCCAGGCATGTTAAACCCGAAGCCTTTGGGTTGCTGCGGTGGCGTAAGGCCAAAACTAGGCTTAAAATTATTGCTATACGTATGTGACTGATGCTTCTTATCAGAAAGGCTGTCGTTACGTTGCTGAAGATACATGGTGTTCATTTCTTCATGAACAAACTCGAGCGCTTTTTCTATCGTTTCAGGCCTCATACATCGTATGCGGGACCCTAATGGATCCTTTAAACCGCGTAAGTATGACTGTAACGTAAGTTTTTGATAAAGCTCGCGTTTCGACTGTATAGTGGTAGGAATGCTTTCATGTAATGTTACATAAGTTATAATGGTACTGTATAAATTTTGACATTTTTCATAATATTCTTGAGGAGTGCATGAGCCCTGAGTCAATAATGCGAGGTCATTATAGAGCGACGTCTCGTCTCTCTGATCCGCGAAATTATTTATTAGAGCTTGTCTGATGCCTTGCCATGTGTCGGGTATGCCGCTCGAATTAATCAAGCGTGCGGCAGGCCCAGTAACCCTATTCAATATACCATTGATTAAAGCACTATTAGCTAACGGATCATCTTGAGTTATATATTTTTGAACCAAGTGGTCACATAAGCTAATAAACCTCGTAAGAACATACGGGTTACCATCAAATTCAGGCACCAATCGAAGAGCCTTCCAAATGTTATCCATTTGGTCTGCCATACTACCTAACACTAAATTATTAGCTACAGACGCTGTAATACAGTTAGAAGTCAAAAGAGCCTCTTCGTGTTCGCTATCGCTAGTGTTACTTAAATCTCTATGTGAATCTATTTCCTTATCCCTACTATTACTAATGGTCTGAGATCGCCTAGGATGGAAAATCTTAGGATCTGACATGAACACTTATGGAAAGTAAGGAAAGCAACTCTAGATCGATTCTAAAGTACTTACATATACATTTCGGCTTCTCTGCGGTATCTATGTCTGGATACCCTTCTTCTGCAGCTTCAGGTTCTGGATGCCTTCGCCAGGTCTTCTTCTTGAGCACTGACTCTACTGCTATCCTACCGATTGCGCCAATTAAGAAGTCTGCAGTCGAAGGTTGCAAAAAAAACCAAAATTTATTAATTATTTTATTAAATTAAAAATTACAATTATTGTACTAAAACTAAGACGTGTCAATTGGTCGATGTGAGAACCAAAAGTGTCTCGAGAATCGGCATGACGGCGGGCGCTGGCTCGCTGAGTCAACCGCAGGTGTGCACGGCGGGTGTCGCAATCTTGCAACACGGTGGTCGGAACGACGCTGCATACTCGACGCTTTCCGTGTATTGAGGTTCCGTAACGCATACGTAAATACATTTTTTTTTGTAAATACATACTTAATATATATAGAAAATACCCAGACCAATACAAACAGACATGTTCATGCACACAAATATTTGTACTGTGTGGGAATCGAACCCACGAGCGTCAAAGTAGCGTTACAGCGCGTTTCACCACTGCGCCACCGAGCTCGTGGATAAAACCAGCTAGCGGAGAGTAGATCTTCTACTCCATACTCGATATCACTAAACTAATCCATAGAAAAGCTACGGTCGAGTTTGCTTAACTTGTTTGTTCAACTAGAGTGAAATGCACAACGATGACATTTTTTTGTACAACGTTGGGAGACATACAAGCATACGGCCCACCTGATGTAAAATGGTTAACGTAACCTATTAACTCTTGCAACACATTTAGTAGCAATCGAGCGATGATACCACTGCTACTAACACAGCTACTCCTCAGGAGTTTACTGCTAACCTCACTCACTTACAGGAATACAACAACCCTCCAGGAGTTGTTATTTGACTAGGATCTTCTGTGTAGAGGTACCATCCCGATTGCGTTTATGCGCCCCACCTCTCCTAAACACACCAAGACTTAGACAATGTTCATGCACACAATCGCAACGCAAACACAATGTGGGTTTCGAAGCCACGAGTGTTGGCGACAAAGTTACAACTGAGTCAATATGCGCCATCTAGCTCCTAGTTATCTGTTAATAGGAAATCGAATTAGTGTTAACTGAACGCACATAACTCGAGCAGACGTGTGCACGCACGGCAAGTCCCGTAAATAGGAAAGTAATTGCTTTCTATTCGGTTTAATTACATTCCGCGTCTCCCCTCCCCCCCTGCCGCCGCCACGCTGTAATTAAAGGGTGACACTTCTACCTGCAGCGTGTAACGATAAAAGTTTCATATGATAAGGTGACTACTGCACTAATGCTGTCTACACACGTAGACGTATACACTTTAAAAAGAAACAATCACCTGTTCACACACGCCAAATATATATTACAGAATATAAATAGCAGAGACGGCCGGAGCAGCCATGGTAGCAACGATAGTGGCTGCATGCGGTTCATATGGCTGAAATTCGCAGAGACAACCGCAGCAGCCGAGACAGAGGCTACCAGAGCAGCCATGGTAGCAACGATAGTGGTTGCATGCGGTTCATATGGCTGCCACTCACAGAGACAACCGCAGCAGCCGAGACAGAGGCTACCAGAGCAGCCATGGTAGCAACGATAGTGGTTTCATGCGGTTCATATGGCTGATATTCGTAGAGACGACCGCAGCAGCCGAGACAGAGGCGACCGAAGCAGCCAGGGCGGCAACGTTAATGGTTGCATGCGATTCATATGGCTGACATTCGCAGAGACGACCGCAGCAGCCGAGACAGAGGCGACCGGAGCAGCCAGGGCGGCAACGTTAATGGTTGCATGCGATTCATATGGCTGACATTCGCAGAGACGACCGCAGCAGCCGAGACAGAGGCGACCGGAGCAGCCAGGGCGGCAACGATATGCACTACGCCTGTTATCCCTTGCGACGTCAAGCCAACATTTCTTATAGGTGTGTAAGAAATGTTAGCCCTTTTACCGTGGCCCGGTGGAGGCATGGTTTTCGCAACACGTGGCCATACCAGCGTAGGCGCCGATCTTGCAGTTTGTCTGCTATGTCACGGACATGAACGCTACCGCGAATGAGAAGTTCTTCACGCGATCCTTCCGCGTCACTCCGCACATCCAGCGCAGCTATTCATCTCTGTGACACGTAGCTCTATCTTGCGCCGTTTAGGTGCAGGCCACGCTTCACTTCACTTAACCTTATACCATTTCTGAAATTACTATTGGCGAAGAAGTATCGCCGGAAGAAACTAGTCAATATAGACCTCTTTTGAAATCGTCAGTTACATCATAAAGGGAATCTGAAAACATTTAATATATCTACTATATCTATAACTTCACGCCAAATCCCTTGCGGGGTAGGCAGAGAGAACCGAGCGCCACGTGACTCGATCCTTACATATCTCACTCGCTTCTTTAACATTCATTGCTCTTCTCATGCACGCTCGCCGGTTTCTAGGGCTCCTGACATCACCTTCTGATAGAACACGACCAATTTGGTCATGGTAGGTAAGTCTTGGCCTTCCCCGGCTCCTACATCCTTCCACTTTTGCATTATATATCTGCTTCGTCATTCTTTCATCTTGCATTCTTTCTACATGCCCGAACCATCGGAGCATGCCTCTTCTTATTTTAACACTTTTATTGCAATAATTGCTTTACGGCCGGTGGTTTGTTTGCTTACAAATAACGTCACGTCATGCGTTCCAAAATCAAACGCCATTTACGTGACATTTTTAAATAAATAATCTTGAGACATAATTTTGGGTGATTTAGTTTTATTTATTTGTAACCATTTTTTATGATATTTATCACCGATAAATAAACTTAAGTGTTAAATCCATTGTAATTAAACACAAATCGGTTTTGAAATTATAATGATATCCATATTGGTACAATAATAATAGTGTTAAGTGGTGAGGTAGAATTAAATAGTAGAATTAAAGATCATAAAGAAAGAGGTTTCTTGTGCTGAATCTCTCCAGACATCTTTGACAGTTACATATTCATCAATTATGTACAAAATTTTATTACACAGAGTATTTTCGAGGTGTCTTTTAGACATACGACCCGGAAAGGCCATAAATATATCTGCCAACGTATTGTAAAATCGAATACAATTTACACCAACAGATCTACCAGTCTTAGCAATTCGTTATTCGCTTCAAAGAATTTTACTGAGTTTCGAAAACGACTTTATCCCTTCGAAAGCGCGCGAAAATTTTTGCTGCTGCGGCGAGCGACGCTATCTGCCATCCAATTTTTTTATATTCGAACTGTACAACATCAGTTGGCAAGCAACTAATGTTTATTTGAATCTTAAATGAAGTACCCTACTTTGCGTTTACTTTTTATACAGATCTGCGATTTGCATGTACGGATAAATAAATAACAAACTGCATTTTTTCTCTTCTCTTTCTCTTGGCGACGTATAATGCCGAGATTGCCGAGCGTTATGTTTGATTTTTTTATTTCGGAAAGTAAATCGATAACTAATGATTTTTATTGTTATACTGTCTGCATGTTCATTCTATATAGGTTGTTGTTGTTGTTGTAATATCTTTATTAGTTATGCGATCAGTTCACATGCATATCGCTGATCCAGCACCTCATTGCACACGACACTATTGCTTAGTAACAACATGGCCGATTTGCGCAACCCAGGTAAACTGCTGATGCAGCTCTTCGCGCGGCCAGCGGGTCTACGTGACGACGACGCGACCTCACTTTGCTTCTACACATCGGGCGGGTCACATATATTAGACTAGAATTAATATCATTGTAATTTAAAGTTTAATTAATAAAATCGGGGGTCATGTGCCAGAAGCGTGCTCGTTCGCGACCCCTGCCAATCGAGTAGATTGCAATTCTGGACCGAAAACGCACCGATGTGCGGATTAGGGCGTCCCCCGGAGGCGACGCGCACCGATCCGCCCCCGTCGGTGCGAACATAGGTGCATGCGGCGGTGGGGGCCGCCACCCACCACGCAGCGCCAATTCCGGCGGGTCGAAGGGAGCCGAGTGCTGCATAGGCACGTGGAATGTGAGAGGTGGACTGAGTGATAAGATGAATGAGCTGATGGACGTAATGAATGAGAGACGCTTAGATGCTTTGTGTGTGACAGAGACTAAGCGCAAGGGGAGCGACACCGATGATCTGCCCGATGGGATGATGGCCCTATGGTCTGGTGTAGACCGGGACGATCATGCCAGTGCTGGTGTAGGTGTCATACTCTCCTCTCGCTTAGCCCCTGGTGTGAAAGATTACTGTTTGGTAGGGCCTAGACTTCTCTGGGTTCGTATAAAACTGGGCATCACGCGAGTATTTCTGGTTGCAGCATACGCTCCCGTAAGCTCAGCGTGTGCCCAAGAACTAGAGAAGTTTTGGGAGTCTGTGAGGGATGTTCTGGATTTAGCTGAAGGGAATGAAAGAGTGATTATGTGTGGAGATTTGAATGGATGGGTTGGGACCAAACGAGACGGCTATGAAGCTGCTCTTGGTCCCTATGGAGATAAGAGAGTGAACGAAGCAGGTAAATCGATTCTAGATTTATGTATGGAACGAAACCTCCTCGTGTCGAATACTTTATTTCGTCACAAGGATATTCACACGTATACATGGCGACGGAATGACCAAAAAAGTGTGATTGATTTGATTATAATTGATAGACGTCTCCGAAATACTATAATGGATACAAGAGCCTTTAGAGGTCCCACTCTTGAAACGGACCACTACCTGGTGGTAAGCCGGTTTGTGGGACTTTTCAAGAAGTGGAGGCATTGGCGAGTGCGTATCCCTTTCGGAGATCATGAAAGGATAAGGAGTGAAAAATTGCAAGATGAAAGTGTAAGGAGAATGTATGTACATCTGGTAAGCGAAAGACTTGCAAATGCAAGTCTTTCCGGCACAGATGTGGATGATTGCTGGAAAGTTCTGAAAGAAAGTATGGTGGATAGTGCAAAAGAAGCATGTGGATGCGCAAAGAGGCATAAAACATTGAAAGGGGATGCCTGGTGGGATGCGGAGGTCGAATCCTCCGTAGCAAGAAAGAGGAAAGCGTGGCTGGATTATGTATCATCTTTGCCCTTAAATGAAAGTATGAGAGAGAAGAAGAAAGAAATGTACCGTCAATGCAAGAATGAAACCAAGGCTTTAGTGAAAGAGAAGCGTGAAAGACAAATTATGAATGAGGAAGAGAGGCTGACGAGAAACTTCGAGGCAAATACCAAACTCTTTTGGAGAGAGGTAAAGAAGTCTCGAGGTGGTTCGTCGGCATCCAGTATGAACAAGATTAAGTCTAAAGCTGGTATCATTCTTGCAAACACTCAGGAAGTGTTAGAACGGTGGAGTGAATATTTTGAAGAAATGTACGAATATGCCTCGGACGCTGACAATGAGAGTGAGTCTGATGCTCACTCCGCGTTGACGGCGTCCGATGAAGGTATAACTATGGATGAGATAGAATGGTCGATACGAAGTTTGAAAAATGGAAAGTCTGCGGGAATTGATATGATTACAGCTGAGATGATCAAACTAGGTGGCACTTACGTCCGGGACGCCTTCTGGTACTTATGCAACCTTTGCTGGAGAACTGGAAGGGTCCCAATGGACTGGGGACGCGCAGTCATCGTGCCCTTGTATAAAGGCAAGGGATCACGCATGGACTGCGCCAACTATAGGGCCATCAGTTTGATCAGCTTAGCAGCAAAAGTATATGGAAAGATAATTGAAAGGAGAATGAGGGTGAAATCTGACGAAATGCTGTGGGAGGCACAAGGAGGATTCCGAAATGGAAGGGGATGTACGGATCAAGTTTTCTCGCTCCGCAATATCGTAGAGAAGCATCTGGCCACAGACCAGAAGGTTTTCTGCGGTTTTGTGGATCTTGAGAAGGCATTTGATAGGGTTGTGCGAAAGGAACTGTGGTGCATATTGCCGAGATATGGGATTGACGGCTCACTGCTGCGTGCTGTGCAGTCCACCTACAAGGATTGCTCAGCATGTGTGCGAATAGATGGCAACATGTCACCCTGGTTTGATGTCAAAATTGGTGTCAAACAGGGTTGCATGTTGTCTGCTAGGCTGTTTATTCTGTATCTCGATAGTTGTCTACAGAGAATAAGATCGACGAATGTAGGATTACGCATGGGTGACCTAGTGGTGAACTGTCTGCTGTATGCAGATGATGCTGTCCTGTTAGCAGAAACACCATCTGAGCTGCAAACACTAGTCACAATGATGAAAGACGAATGTATGAAGGAAGGCTTACTATTGAATGCGAAGAAAACAAAGATTATGGTATTTGAAAGAGAAGAAACCAGAACCAATGTAAGAATTACGGTAGATGATGAAGTGTTGGAACAAGTGAATGAGTTTGTATATCTTGGATGCGCTTTCAGCAGGGATGGAAGGTACACCGCAGATGTGGAAAGGCGAGTGAGTGCTGGGAATAGTGTGAATGGAGCGTTGGGAAAACTTCTTGGCAGTAAAAACCTGAGCCAGAAGGCGCAGCTGGCTATACACAATGCAGTGCTGGTCCCAACGCTTACTTATGGAAGCGAGAGCTGGGTATGGCAGAGAGAGCATGAAAGTAGGATAAACGCGGTTGAAATGCGAGCGTTGCGCAAAATCTGTGGTGTAACGCTTGCAGACCGTATCCGCAATGATGAGGTTAGAAGCAGAGTTGGTCTGAAAGAGAGCGTCGGTGTTAAAATAAGAAGAGGCATGCTCCGTTGGTTCGGACATGTAGAAAGAATGCAGGATGAAAGAATGACGAAGCAGATATACAATGCAAAAGTGGAAGGATGTAGGAGCCGAGGAAGGCCAAGACTTACCTATCATGATCAGATTGGTTGTGTTCTATCAGAAGGTGATGTCAAGAGCCCTAGAAACCGGCGAGCGTGCATGAAAAGAGCAATGAATGTGAAAGAAGCGAGTGAGGTATGTAAGGATCGAGTCGCGTGGCGCTCGGTTCTCTCTGCCTACCCCGTAAGGGATTTGGCGTGAAGTTATAGAATTAATAAAATATTAATTATAACTTTGATTTTTTTTCGGTTTCTCTATTGCCGAAAACATAAGTTGTTGTACTTTACATTCAAAATAAATTACAATCAAAATAAAGTTAGTGTTACAAAGGCGGACTTATCCCTAAAAGAGATCTCTTCCAGCCAACCTAGAGAGAACAATTTACATGGGCGAAAGAACACACGTACACCCACTCACTACAACAATAATATACATTTCTTAAAAGTAAAGTACAAGGTTCTCTAATACGTATAACGAATTGAAATACGTATAATGAATAGGTATTAAGAAAATATGAAAGGCTTCTTGTTATTTTTTTTACCGTTTCTTGTTCTTTTGTTGGCTTCAAAATGATGCCGCTCTAAGTAACTGCGTAATGGCGTTATCGAAAAGTTTTTTTTTAATTCTTATAATAATAAATCTTTGAATGGTTGGATTACGATATTGCCAACTTAATAGTGAACTGTACAAACCAAACGCAAGTAGGATATAACCATTAATTAGACAGAAATACAAGATTATACAACGAAGCAGACCTATAGGACACTTGGATTCCATTTGCGTAGGCAGTATATTTATAAGAACATACAATATATTTTCATAAATATACTGAGAGGTTACCTCTCAGTGAGGATATTTTATGATTTCAATATGAACATCCTAAATAACAGCAATGTTACATAAAAGGATATAAGATGAAAATAGAGCAGAGAGCATTACCCGACGCAAGGTAAATATTAGAGCAAAGTTAATAGGAGTTCGATGACAGTCTTAAGTTTAGTTAGGGGCCTACGAGCGCGCGGCTTGAAAACACTGGCCTCGCCAATTACCAGTTGATCAACCTTCGGTGGTAATTTTTCCACTGCAGGCTACGGCGAAGACCGTTACCTTTAATAGTAAAAGGAATGTAAAGTTCTGAAATTATACGAAATGACATGATAACAATAATGACACAGTAGAACGTAGTACAGCTAAGAGAGACTTTTACCAGAGGGAGACTTTGTACAAGCATCGTCTGCGTGGGTACCTCTGTCGCACCTATTTCTACCGCCAACAGCTACATATATTTATATACTCGTAGCTATGTTCCGGTTTGAAGGGTGAAATGTGGCAGAGAAATTACTCGGTACTGTGACGAAACATCCTTAGGTGTGACCTACAGATGTTGGCAGCGCGCGAGTAACATCCCCGTGGTGTTGCGAGCGTCAATAGGCTGCGGTGATCGCTTACCATCTCATGCGGGGCGCATGCTTGTTTACCAATCTAGTTGTATAAAAAAAGAGCAGTTCATTAACATTAACTTAACAGTTGCATTGCGATTGCAACCCTTATAACGAACGAAATAAGAACGGTACAAAGGTCGAAGTGTAAAGCTTGAGCTGCACTTAACTGTACATAAACCACTATTTTAATTGTTGCGAATTGTTGCCATATACATATATATTTATGTACAGAGTAGTCAGTCCAGTGGATAAGGAACCGGCCTATTGATCAACTGGTCTCCTGTTCGAATCCTGGCGGAGCAAGTA
Source organism: Pyralis farinalis (assembly GCA_947507595.1). Taxonomy (NCBI): domain Eukaryota; kingdom Metazoa; phylum Arthropoda; class Insecta; order Lepidoptera; family Pyralidae; genus Pyralis; species Pyralis farinalis. The sequence continues at coordinate 2,163,820 of OX382274.1, forward strand.
CAACTAAACTATCAGAAGGTGATGTCAGGAGCCCTAGAAACCGGCGAGCGTGCATGAAAAGAGCAATGAATGTGAAAGAAGCGAGTGAGGTATGTAAGGATCGAGTCGCGTGGCGCTCGGTTCTCTCTGCCTACCCCGTAAGGGATTTGGCGTGAAGTTATAGATAGATAGATAGGTCTCCTGTTCGAATCCTGGCGGAGCAAGTACAACTAAATTCGTATTTTCGGATTTATGTACATATTTATCACTTGCTCGCCGGTGAAGAAAAGCATCATGAGAAAGCCCACACGTCTAGGAAATTATATTTCGAAAGACGTGTGACCTAACTTAAAAAGTTATGGTTTTCCCTCTGGGCTGCAGAGGTCTGACGGCAGACGCTCTATGTAAAAAGCAGTATCTTCGCCAAATCCTTAGGCTTAAGTAGCGAAGCTCTCTAATCCCTATGTATTAGGAAACGGGATAACGAGAATAAAAAGATGTGTATATATGTTTGTCCATCATGATTTTGATGTTGAGAATCGACACAAATCAAAGTGAAAAACGGGGTTTAGCTGTAAATATGTATGTATTTTTTTTACTAAATCGGGAGGCATACAAGCATACGCCCCACCTGATGGAAAGTGAAACGCTCGCAATACATTAAGTACCACTCGCGCGATACCATCTCTGCTGCTAGCACAGCAACTCCTTTTTAGGAGCTTACTGGTGACCTCACTCACACGCAGGAACACAAGAACCCTCCAAGGAGTTGTCCAGACGGGCAGCTTTGATGCGCCCTTGCACTGATGCACTTAATATGTAACGAATTCTCGAATGTAACTAAATATGATCGGCAGATTAATTATAAAAATGAATTACCCAGTGAGTGACTAGCTACCATCTACCAGAAAAATAGTTATCAGAAATGGTAGTTATACCAGACGTCTACATCTTTCCTGAACAATGCCAACATCTAACCTACTTATATCTCATTTTCATAGCCAGAGGGTATATTGTTCCATATAACGAAACGAAGCGTGAAGAAGCATCTTGCGTGTCAGCATGGCAGCGTCAACTGACAGGATACTGTGTAGTATTTTGTCAGTTGCAGTTGCGATTTGGGCTCCTCTTTCACTTACTATTAGGCAAAAAGGAGCCACTATGCTGAACTAATATAAAAAAATATATATAAAAGAATAGGTATATTGTTCCCATGAAATCCCCTGAACTGAAGAGAATTGTAGAGTACACCAAAAATATTGTACATATTAGTAATAAAAATAATTATGCTTTAGTATAACTGAAAACTTGAAATATCTAAAATACATTTTCGGTACCCGTGAAACAAACTCTATTTTTATGGAAAGCACTTCATTTGAAACGAACGTTCACTACCTTCAACATTATTGGAACATTTAAACACCGAATCAGCCATCAGCATAACATCTTTAAAATAAAGAGATCATTTTCCAAAAGTATCGCCTTCAAACGATAGCGCCATTCAATTTAGATAGCAGTGAAAACTCATCGAGATCGCATCGCAGTCGTTACTTTAAAGAATCCACTCTTTCCCCAGCTGAAAGTCTCAACAGCTTGCTTTCTGGCCATTTGGCTTATATCATAACAGCTAGTGATCGCTTGAGAAGAGATAAGTGACACGTATTTGGCTGCTATAGCCGACCGTTTACCTCGAGGTCTGCATTGTGGCGATGTGAAGGCTGACAATAGAAACTTATCCCTAAGCGCGTCCAACTTGCCGACTACGGACATAAAAGTGCCCTGGAATAGCTCCACGGACTTCACGCGAGGTAAGTGAGAGTGCGAATGTTTTAAATGGGCTGAACTTTTCTCCTTGGACGATGTTATCTCGCTTTTTATGGACGTCTTTCTTGTTTTACAGATAATTTTGCTTCTAGTTGGAGTTTCAGTCGTAAAGGTAAAGGGAGTTTTTGAATTAGAAAAGTTGATAGTTTATTACTGTTTTCCAAAACGAATGATTTTTGCTGATTCTTAGTGTTATTTAAAAGTGTTGTTCCATTGGTAATAGTTTATTGAATATATGTGTAAGTACATAAACTCGCACATGTATTGTTATGCTTGCTGCAATACATTTCCTCTGTTTAAAGGTACTACAAGAGATTAGATCAGTAGTTTAACCATAAAATCAATTTCTATATCTTAAGCTGCCTTTTTTGGGTATTTTATTGATTCAAATACTTTTCATTGAATTTAAATGTTATTTATCAGAGTAAAATTAAGAAAAGAAAATAATTAAAATATGTTTTAAGATCGTTTCATATTTTTTTGAGAATACTCTTGTTGCGTTTAAAATATTTCCAACAGGTTCTATCGATTTATTCACTCTTAATTGTATAGTTATAATAATCTTATATAATTGTTTCTCATGTAGCTAACTTTATTACTATTCTTTTGGGATATTTGAAAAAATACCGTTCTCATTGCATTCATTGTAATTATCTACAGCTGCCGAAAGAACTTTGACGATAATAACCTTTTAAAGTCTTTATAACTTTTCTTCGACGATTTTGTTTTTGATGATCTGTTCCAGCAGTCTCTATACGTTCGTGAACAAGTTTACAAACTCGCTACTGTGTAGCTGTCTTAATTCAGTTCTGCTGTCGCCGGCGACCGCTGCGGCTCCGCAGCGATTCGCCGACGATAAACTTGCGCTAAACTGTTGTTCAGTGAAGCGGGCCGCTCCAAACGGAACTTTTTCAATTATTCCCTTTCTAGTTTATTAAATTCGATCTTAGCTCTGAGATTATTATACTATTTGCAACTTGCGAATGTCCTTTGAAACTTGCAGCTGAATTAAGTCAGTTAATTGAAATCTCTCTGAAGTCTTTAAATACCAAGTGAGAAGTGTCCAATTTCCTTTCATGTCTTCGTTGTTATATTATTCTTATAAACTTGTTAGCAAGTATTATCTAATTTCCTACATTTTCTAAAGTTTATCACTTGGTCGGCGGTGAAGAAAAACATCGTGAGGAAACCCACACGTCCAAGAAATTATATTTCGAAAGACGCGTGATCTGACCTAAGAAAGATTTGGTTTTTCCTCTGGGTTGTGAAGGTCTGTCGGCAGTCGCTCCATGTAAAAATCAGTGTCTTCGCCGAATCCTTAAGCTTAGGTAGCGGACCCAGCATCTTCTAGAATAATAAGTAAGTACTAATATTTAAAATGAATTTGTCAATAATTTAATCGCTGGAAAATTCAATTAGTCATCGAAGATGTATTTATTGTCATGTGTAGCTCTTAACTACGAGTACGATTGCTGTAAGACCGCATTCTATCGTAAACAGAATTTTGAAGTTTAAATTGGCATTTGAGTAACTTGAGGCGGATGGGCTGTTAAGGACATGTACGAGTAGATTACTGTGTTGTCTAATCGTTAGCCATTTAAGATGAAAACGATATGCTGGAATTTCGCGGTTCGATTTCAATACAGGACGAGCATTTATGTTCGTGAACATGTATGTTTTTCTTGGTTTAGGTGTTTTAAGAGAGATGGGATGCATCAAAACAGCTCGTTTAGGGAAGTATCTCCACCGCAAAGATACCGTGGCGAAATAACATCTCTGTGCCAAAACACAACAACACATTAGTAGGCTGAATGCTTGTGCCTCCCGACGTTGCTTAAAAAAAGTAGTTGCAAACATGTTCTTACTTATTGAGATAACTATCAGACGAGCTGGGTGGCGCAGTGGTGAAACGCGCTGTTACGCTACTTTGACACTAACGCTCGTGGGTTCGACTCACACACAATACAAACATTTGTGTGCATGTACATGTCTGTTTGTATTGGTCTGGGTATTTTCTATGTATAATAAGTATATATTTACAAAAAAAAAAATATTTATGTACGTTTATCAGTTGTCTAGTACCCATAACACAAGCTTCGCTTACTGTGTGGTTTGATTGCGCTGTGTAATTTATTATTATGAAATTCTTATAATCTATCAATTGATGATTGGAAATATGAAAGCTTTGATCAGACTTTCCTTTCAAATTTAAATTATTATTTATTATTAATTTATTAATTTCAAATATAAAGAGCATTTTTATCTGTTAATATAATACCTTATGAGTTATTTTACTTGAAAATCAATTTTGGAACTTGAAAATCAAGTTCGAAAGGAATTCTTATTATGGAATTTTATGTTCAGGCCAGGATCAATGGCGGACATAGAGAATGATAGCTGGGTTTGTTGAATTAGACCTGTTCTGTGATTAGATGAGCTCGGTGGCGCAATGGTTAATAACGCGACTTTAAGACCAACGCTCGTGGGTTCGATTTCCACACAAGACACACAATTGTGTGCATGACATGTCTGTTTTACAACGTGTGGGTGTTTTTAGGAGAGATAGAGTGCATTAAAACAGCCGTTTGGGGAAGTACCTCCACCTCACAGAAAACCGTAGGCAAATAACAACTACCTGTAGGGTTGTTGTGTTCCTGCGTGTGAGTAAGGTCACCAGTAAGCTCCTAAGGAATAGCTGTGTTAGTAGCACAGGTGGCATACTTTCATCATTTCATACGCGAGTGATACTTAATATATTACACGCGTTTATAAACTACTAGCTGCTGCCCGCGGCTCCACCCGCGTGGAGTCAAATAACGTAGCCTATGTGTTAATCCAGGTCCTAATCTATCTACGTGCCAAACTTCATTCAAATCCGTTCAGCCGTTTAAGCGTGAAAGACAAACAAACATCCATACATACAAACTTTCGCATTTATGATATTAGTAGGATAGTAGCCGTTTTACATCAAGTAGGCCGTATGCTTGACGTCGAGAGGCGACGTTGTATGAGAAAAAAAAATCGACTGTTGATAAATCTGACATGTTCTATGAAAAATTAAACTCATATGTTACATATGAGTTTACATATGTACAAATCAAACATGTCAATGGTAAATGAACATTTTTACATTGTTAACCAACCAAACACGTTCTATGGTATATTAACCTTGGTTGTTAACAATCAAACATATTCTATGGTAAATTAACCTCGGTTGTTATTACATCAAACATGTTCTATGGTAAATCAATCTCGATTGTTAACAAATCAAACATGTTCTATGATAAATTAACCTCGATTGTTAACAACTCAAACATGTTCTATGATAAATTAACCTCGATTATTGACAAATCAAATATGTTCTATGATAAATTAACCTCGATTGTTAACAACTCAAACATGTTCTATGATAAATTAACCTCGATTGTTGACAAATCAAATATGTTCTATGATAAATTAACCTCGATTGTTAACAACTCAAACATGTTCTATGATAAATTAACCTCGATTGTTGACAAATCAAACATGTTCTATGATAAATTAACCTCGATTGTTAACAAATCAAACAAGTTCTATGATAAATTAACCTCAGTTGTTAGCAAATCCGACATGTTCTACGGTAGATTAACATAGATTGTTAACAAACCAAACATGTTAAATGATAAATTAATTTTATTTGTTAACAAATAAAAACATGTTCTATGATAAATTAACTTCGATTGTTAACAAATCAAACATATTCTATGGTAAAATAACCTCGCCTATTAACGATTCAAACATGTTATGTTATTGTTAACAAATCAAACAAGTTCTGTAGTATATTAAGATCGGTTATTAACTCTCGGCTAGTAATTCTTTGGGGCCAGGAGTAAACGATATGAAAATATACCACCTGTTGCATTATAAAATGATATACTGCAAAGTACTTAAATTTAAATATTTCTGTTATGTGTCAACTCTCGACCCGAAGGACGACATTTGAGAGGGAGCGGAGGGCGTTGTCAGTGAGAGCGAACATTCTAGTTCACAGGTTTGCACGTTGTTCGCGGGAAGTGAAAATTACGCTCTTCAGAGCTTTCTGCACATCATTCTACACGTGCTGCCTGAGGGCTAGGTTTACTCAAAAAGCTTACGACGCACTCCGTATTCAGTATAATAATGCGTTTCAGGGTGCTTCTGCGGTTATCTCGCTTCTGTAGCGCATCAGGGATATTCGGCGAAGCACGAGTAGAGGGTTTCTAAGCAACAATGCTCAAACGGTGCGCGCCCCTGGTGCGCCGGGTGCGGACGACTGGCAATAGCATCCTGAATACAATTGCAAGCAAACTGGACTGTAGATATGTAAACCATTGCTGCACTATATCAGGAGGAGTGCAGGAATGGCCAATGTTAATGTAGTATGATTTTAAATTTAATTCTTCCTAACTACTTAAGTTTTTACTATGTGAAGTTATCCCAATCTTATAACTCCTTTTGAGCAGTCAGAACCCGTTATATATACGTTTTCCCATACATTTCGCGGTCGTATACGACCACCTGGGTTTCGAAGGGTTAAAACACAAGTGAAGAAGCATTACGACTCTATTTCTGATATTTGAATTAGCAGTTACGTTTTAACGCGTATATGTACTGTGTGTTTGGGTATTTTGTGTTGAGCGTGAAGTGTGTATTGAGCGTAAATTGTACCAAACCTTTGAAATTAAACTATTTTTAACGGAAGTATCGCGTGTTTTATTTATTTTGTTGAAACCTGACGTTTGTGGTCGCAGGAAAGACTGACGTTAAAAATAGTTTAATTTCAATGTGTAACAATCGCGAAAACCTAAGACAATACTATTGTACCAAACCTATTAGATGAATTCCTTTTCAAGCATTTCATGGTTGACTGGAAGAGATCCCTATTGGGATAAGTCCGCAATTGTATAATTTAGATTAAGATTTTATTTTGTATTATTATTGTTATGTATTTTGAATGTTAAATTATACAATAAAGTTTTATAAACAAACAAACATCATTTACAAGTCTCAGTTACTTGCAATAAAAATGACATTCATTCAATATCAGAACAAACATGTAGTATGGTAAATTAACCTCAGTTGTTAATACATCAAACATGTTCTATAGTAAATTAAGCTCGGTTGTTAACAGATCTAACGTGTTCTATTGTAAATTAACCTTGTTTGTTAACAAATCGAACATGTTCTATGGTAAATTAACCTCGGTTATTAACAATTCGAACATGTTCTATGGTAAATTAAACTCGGTTATTAACAATTCGAACATGCTCTATGATAAATTAAACTCGGTTGTTAATAGATCTAATGTGTTCTATGGTAAATTAACCTTGTTTGTTAATAAATCGAATATGATCTATGGTAAATTAACCTCGGTTGTTAACAAACATGTTCAATGGTAAATTATCCACGGTTGTTAACAAATCAAACGTGTTTGTTAACAATGCAAACAAACAGCTTTGGATATGGACAAGTTGTAAAGCGAAATCGATCGGAGGGAATAAATGAATCACGTTCTATGATAGTTAAAATTCGAGTGTTGAAAAATCAATTTAAAATATTTTATGATAAACGAATATTGAAAGTAGATAAACAAAACATATTTTTTATGTAAGTGATCATCACCGCCTATAGACATCAGCTACACCAAAGAGTCGCTGATCTGTTGCCAGCTTTTTTAGAGAAACATAGGCCATTTTCTTGAAGGCACCCGTATCGTATTTGTTCGGGAACACCACTGAGGGTAGTTGATTCCACAGTTTCACCGCACATGATAGAAAATACTTCAAAAAGCGTACTGGAGAGGATTGTCACTCATCAAGATGCTGAGAGAGAAAATCTAGTTCGTGATGAGTGTTACGACAGTGGAACTCGGCGGCTGGTATTAAGTTAAACAGGTCCGCCGAACACTCCCTATAATACAATAAACAGTACACAAAAGACGCAACAACTCTTCACGTAGAAAGCGAGTCCAGCTGAACGGAGATCACTGGGTAAATGAATATTTAAGGTTGGTAAATCGAACATGTTCTATGATACATTACTGTTGAGAATGGATAAATCGAACATATTCTATTTAACAACCCTCAACATGATATATTAAACTCGGGCCTTTGCAAATTAAACATGTTTTATGATAAATGAAAGACAACAACAAGTCCAGTGCTCATTTCATACATTTTTTGTGATAGGTTGTAACGGTGCAAACCCGATTTTAATTTTAATTGCGAATATCCGTACTGCCAACGTCATCTATTAAGAAGAAGATGAATTCATGATGGCAACACTTAGTCGTCAAATGGTTTGTATATTATTTTGTCACACTTTCCTGATGGGTTTAGATTTATCTGGTGGCGCCCTTTCTTCCTCTTACCTATAGTATTTGAGACAGACTAGATTATTAACATACTGGTTCTGGCCTGCAAAATAACCTCGAAGCCAGGCACCGACATATCAGCTAGCACACCCAATTGTTACAAGGTATGAGTAATGAAGCTCGATTGCTTGTAAGTTAGACATGTTCCATATGAAATAAAGTTCAAGGTATTGATGAATCAGCCTCGTTTAATTACGGGGCCGTGCAGAAATTCCTTTCAACAAAAATTAGTTTAGCGAAAATTGCCAGGAATTCGATCTCCATAAAAACTAGACAGAAGTGTAAAATAAAACAAAAATTGGGATAGTTGCAAAGTTATGGAGAAGTGGTCGCTGCTAGTAGTGGCTCAGATAAGACGGATGGCTTTTGTTCGGGCGGCGAGTTACAGAGATCGAACGAACTTCTACAGGTAGTGGTTTGTGGGAATGCGCTGGAGAATTGGAAGGCGAAATGAAAACTGTATTATTTATCGGTAGCTACTTTAAATTCATTACATTGCGCTCCCGTCGCTGTCCAAGACAATACATGAAAGATTTAAAAGAAAACATAATAAATGGATCGAATTTTACACATTGTGTTTAAATTCAGTAAACTGTATCAAAAAAATAGCACAGTGTTACCAATATGCTGACAACCGAATTGATTTGCTTTGGAATTGAACCACTTTACATCAGGTAGGCCATATGCTTGTATGTTACCATAGCCTATCAACGCTTGCAAACATTAATTATCACTCGCGCGGTGCCTCTTCTGTTACTAACACAGCAACTCCTTAGGACTACTAACCTCTTAACACAGCGTGTGAGTGAGGTTAGTAAACCTGGGAAACAACAACCCTCTAGGGAGTTGTTATTTGACTGCGGTTGTCTGTGAGGCGAAGGTACTTCTCCAGACGAGTTGTTTGGTGTGCTCTACCTCTCTTAATAACACCCACACGCAGACAAACAGACATGTTCATGTACACAAATGTGTGTAAATCGAACCCACGAGCGTTGGTCTTAAAGTCGCGTTATTAACCATTGCGCCACCGAGCTCATCTTATCACAGAACAGGTCTAATTCAACGAACCCAGCTATCATTCTTCATGTCCGCCAATGATCCTGGCCTGAACATAAGATGCCAAATTCCTTTCGAAATTCATTTTCAAGTAAAATAAGTTGCAAGGTATTATTATATTAAATGAAAATGCTCAAAATAATTTAAATTTGAAAGGAAAGTCTGGTCAAAGCTTTCACGTTTCGAGTCATTAATTGATATATTATCAGAATTTGACTGATAATTATCTCGATAAGTAAGAACATGTTTGAAACTACAATTTTTTTTCCAACGTCAGGAGCCACATGCATCCAGCCCACTAATGTGTTGTTGTGTTTTGGCACAGAGTTGTTATTTCGCCACGGTATCTTTGAAGTGAAGATACTTCCCTAAACGAGCTGTTTTGATGCATCCCATCTCTCTTAAAAACACCTAAACGAAGAAAAACAGCCATGTTCACGAACACAAATGCTCGTCCTGTTTGGAAATCCAACCGCAACTCGCTATATTTGCAAGAATGATAAAATTCCAGCCTATCGGAATCGAACCAACGAGTGTTGATGTCAAAGTAAGGTAGCAGCGGATTTCACCACTGCGCCACCGAGCTCGTCGGAATGTTAATCCGAGTTGTTGGAATGTTAATACAGAAATAAGCCACTGTTTTAACAGCAGCGGTGTGGCGGAGTACTATGATAAGAAGGGAGCGCGTCTTTTTATAGAGCGGGATCATACTTGTTAAGCGGTGAGGTGAAGTGTACATTGCAAGTGTGATTGCGAAAATGTAAAGTCTTAAAGTATTTGTGTATTGCGTTCTATTGCTCTGGATTCATAAATTCAACAAATTCCAGTGGCCCATTGCAACAATGACGCGTCCGCCGGCCGCCCGCCGCGGCGTGGTGCGCCGGCATACCGAGATACCGCCGAGGATGCCTGCAGAACTGGGTTACCATTGATATTCCAAGAACTGCGGCTGGCAGCCGTTTGACATGCTGTACTCGCCTATACTACCACAACGGAAAACTGAAACTCCCTTGGCAGTGGTCACTTGGAGATTTACTAGATAGGAAATTGGTGTGATTAATGGCGGGGAAGCGTACCAGTACAGTTAAGTGCACGTCAAACTTGACACTTTGACCATTGTAATGCTCTTATACTGTATATAATAAGAGTTACAATCGCACTTGCAGTATCAAGTTTGGCAGTATCAAGAGGAAACTTAGTTTGATTGTGTTTAATCTATAGAAACGTTGTGGTTATAAACAGTAATACAGACAGGACATATTATCTGACAGTCCCTGGTTCAAATCCTGGTGAAGGCATCTGCTGCTTAAATTCGTGTTTTCGGATTATTTGTATTTATCACTTGCTCGGCGGCGAAGGAAAACATGAGGAAACCCGCCCGTCCAAGAATTTATATTTCGAACTTAAGCTGCTTTTTCCACCGGCGAGACGAGACGAGAATTGAAATCGCGCCAGCGCATTTCAACCAGAAAATGCCATTAATAGATCGTGCGAGCTCGCGCGATATCGCTCTGAGCATGTAGTATAGTGAAGATTCAGTGGTGTTCAGCCATGCAATTCTGTAAGAGCAAACGTCCTTACATACTCGGAAACATCGGCTGTTACAGCCTTGAACACAAAATTGCAATTCTTTGGTGTCGCTTTTTATGGTTGTGCGACACTAGCGCCGCAAGGCTGCGTTTGGAATTGGAATTCTACAAGGCAAACAGCCTCGCGTACGCTTACAGCCTTATAGAATACCAAATAATTTAGCCGTGATCGCTGTAGACGATGTCAAAGCTGTGACATCTGTGATCACAGCGACGCACACAGCCATTACGAGTCGCTTAGAGAATTGCATGGCTGTTCGTCTTGCAATAAACACTCGGCTGGGGTAACATAGCCCGTGAATTAATGTTACTAAAGATGTTAATGGACGAAGAATCAGACGTTATATCCGATATATCGCGTAACATACTTTAAAAAAAATCGGCCAAGTGCGAGTCGGACTCGCGCACGAAGGGTTCCGTACCATTATCTATAAAAACAGCAAAAAAAATCACGTTTGTTGTATGGGAGCCCCCTTAAATATTTATTTTATTCTATTTTTTAGTATTTGTTGTTATAGCGGCAACAGAAATACATCATCTGTGAAAATTTCAACTGTCTAACTATCACGGTTCAAGAGATACAGCCTGGTGACAGACGGACGGACGGACGGACGGACGGACGGACGGACAGCGGTGCCTCAGAAATAGGGTTCCGTTTTACCCTTTGGGTACGGAACCCTAAAAACATACCTACAGGCGAATTGGGGACCTCCTTTTTTGAAGTCGGTTAAAATTAGACCTAACAATTAATTTGTGCCAAAGACGGGCGAATAATGTTTTCCTTGCAAAATGTAATATGATTGTAATAATACGGTTCATTATTATATCAAGAAATATTAAATTCTCGTCTAGCACATCCTCGCTAATCCAACCCATTTCCACCGAAGATCTGCGAGGAGAGAATTGATTTTATCTATACTAATTTTTCTTCTCGTCTTGCCTCGACTCGCCGGTGGAAAAATAGCTTCAGGAAAGTCTAATTGTCTGTGAGAGTTTGGATTTAGAATGACATCAAATAGCTAATCATGCATTGTCATCCAAACTGTTACAAAACTTCTGCTCAATCGGTAAACCGGGCAGTGAGTCAAAGAGAAGCTAGTAAAACTCTCGTCGGTTCGATTCCCACACACGACAAACATTTGTGTGCATGAACATATCTGTTTGTCTTGATATGGGTGTTTTGAAGGGAGGTAGGGTGCATGAACATGTGTTTGTCGTGGTATGGGTGTTTTAAGGGAGGTAGGGTGCATAAACATGTCTGTTTCTCTTGGTATGGGTGTTTTAAAGGAGGTAGGGTGCATGAACATGTCTGTTTGTCTTGGTATGGATGTTTTTAAGGGGAGGTAGGGTGCATGAACATGTCTGTTTGTCTGGGTATGGGTGTTTTTAAGGGAGGTAGGGTACATGAACATGTCTGTTTGTCTTGGAATGGGTGTTTTTAAGGGAGGTAGGGTGCATGATCATATCTGTTTCTCTTAGTATGGGTGTTTTTAAGGGAGGTAGGGTGCATGAACATCTATGTTTGTCTTGGTATGGGTGTTTTTAAGGGAGGTAGAGTACATGGACATGTCTGTTTGTCTTGGTATGAATGTTTTTAAGGGAGGTAGGGTGCATGAACATGTCTGTTTGTCTTGGTATGGGTGTTTTTAAGGGAGGTAGGGTGCATCAACATGTCTGTTTGTCTTGGAATGGGTGTTTTTAAGGGATGTAGGGTGCATGAACATGTCTGTTTGTCTTGGAATGGGTGTTTTTAAGGGAGGTAGGGTACATGAACATGTCTGTTTGTCTTGGAATGGGTGTTTTTAAGGGAGGTAGGGGCATGAACATATGTGTTTGTCTTGGTATGGGTATTTTTAAGGGAGGTAGGGTGCATGAACATATCGGTGTGTTTTGGTATGGGTGTTTTTAAGGGAGGTAGGGTGCATCGAAGCAGCCCGTCTGGAGAACCTCCACCTCACAGAAAACCGCAGCCAAATAACAATTTCCTTGAGGGCTGTTAAAAGCAGAGGTGGCATCACGCGAGTGATACTTAATGTATTACCGGCGTTCATAGACTACGGTAACTACTTTACAGCAGGTCGAGCGTATGTTTGTATGCCTCCAGACGTTGCATAAAAATGAATGTAATGAAAACGGTTCAAGTGTGCGTTTGACTGGAACACGGAGAATTCCATACAACAAAATGGAATTAACGTTTTTTTATACTAGTTAATATATTCAGGCGTTATTTTGCGAAAGGCAAAACATGCAATTTGATCTAACCTGCTTTGTGTGCTTCCGCCACCAATTAGTTCACGCGGACTAGCGCCGGCCGGCACCCACCCACTATCGTTACTAGATGCAACATGCCGCCACTGCCATGGTTGCTCCGGTAGTCTCTGACTCGGCGGTTGCGATCGTCCTCACGATTGCCCGCCATCTGGAATAGAAACCGCATGCACCCACCACCGTTGCTGCCATGACTCGTGGGTTCAATAACCACGTAAGGCAAGCATTTAAATATACATGAACATATCTGTTGCCTTGTTCTGGATGTTTTTGAGAAGGGTAGGGTACATCAAACCGATCCGACTGGTGAAGTGCCTCAACCAAGGTTTTTGTGTTCCTGCGAGTGAGTAACGTTACCAGTAAACCCTTGTGTAAATGTCATGTCAAAGAGGAGGCAACGGGCGAGTGTTACTTATTTGTGTTGCAAACGTTAATTAGCTACCTGGACCGCTTTGCATCAGGAGTGGTATTTACATAATTATTTAAAGAAGGAAAGTTCTAATTAGAATCAAAAAGTTGTTGCACGAACCCTAATTAAATATTCTATAATATTTATAATACAATAAATATTACATAAATTATTACAATATACCCGAAATATTCGTCACAAAATCAAAATATTTTTGATGCAATTTGTATCCATGCAAATTACGATTTTGTATAGAAACGCTTTCTTCTTCTTGATTAGTGAGCTTATGTTTTCGTAAAGCTATTTGGACTAGAAATGTTCCCGAGAGCTTGTAGACTCGAGAATTTTTCCTGTGCATGTTTTGCAAAAATTTAATATTTTTTGCAACTAACATAGGTAGATATATATGTCGATTTCAAGTGCGGGGATCTTGTGAAAAATTTAAATCTCCCTCACTTTGACGTAATTTTAATCTCTCCCTTTAGTGTAATGTTTACGTTTCAGTATAAAATTAGTTCTATGTTATTTTAATTTAGATATTAATTTGTAACATAAGTGCTAACGAATTCATATTAGTTATGAAAACACAAATATACACATTTATGTAATTTATGGAATGCGTGAAAGTCCATGAAGATAAGTTTCTGAAATTCATAATCGTTTTAAGAGTAGAATTGAAATTTTAGGATTTAGTCTGGGAACCTTTCGCGAGCATTTTTCAGTAGCGTTCCCGAAGTTGCGACATCTGGAATTAAGATTTTTTAAACGATTCTAAACTTAAGACGTGTACTGCATGCTCTAAAACCTTTTGCCTTTATTCTCTACAATAAATAGAAATAAAACTTTGTTTCATTAGGAAAATATTGAGATTGCGCGTTACGTCTTTTCGATTTGAAAGTGAAGTTTACGTGCCAATATGAATACCCCAACAGGCAATTCGTTTGTTTGTTTGCACCCAACGTTTAAAAAAATGCGAACTACAATCATCAAAACACTATTGTGCCAGTAGCTACCTGTACAGTATATTGTGTATGAATGTATGGCAAGTATGACAAATTATGTAGAATTGAGTATTGATAGTAAATAACTCACTCACCTATTTCTCCCGCAAAGTAACTATATTTATATAGCTGTGTTCCGGTTTGAAGGGTGAGATATGGCAGAGAAATTACTGGGTACTATGACGAAACAGCCTTAGGTCGCAGATTGGCAGCGCGCGAGTAACATCCCCGTGGTGTTGCGAGCGTCAATAGGCTGCGTGCTGCTTACCATCTGATGCGAGCCGTGTGCTTTTTTGCCAATCTAGTTGTATAAAAAAGAAACTACCAGTCGGATTTGAAAGAATATGTTTGCATTTGCTCAATTCTTGAGGAATACAAAGAAATAAAATAGTTATTTTATATATACCCCAGCTCATAACACAACATGCTCACTTCAGAACAAGATGGCGCCGGAACTTCTAGAACATTCCACTTCGTTTATTATTTCGTTCATACTTACGTACATAAATACGGGAGTTTCGTTCGATCGCAACTCAATTGCAAAATTTTGCTTGTAGTTTGTGCGTGCAGTCGCTACGGGGACTAGCTGCAACTTCTGGATAAACTTCGACACGATCTACAAGTTTCTATCGAATATTTGATGCACAGCGCGGAACATTTTTAATATGGCAAAATAATGTTCTTCTGGCTGGAGAATTAAAGTTTCTCTGCTCGGTGAACTATTCATTAGCATATCATTCTTTTTCTTAGAGTTACCCCGTTTCCTGATCCATTATTGTTGGCGGGGTTCGCTACTTACGCCTAATAAATTTAGATAAAATACTGTTTTTATATGGAAACGCCAGAGGGAAAACCAGACCTTTCTCAGGTAAGGTAACACGTCTATGCGAATATAATTTCATGAACGTGTACGTTTCATAATGATGCTTTCCTTCGTCGCCCAGCAAGTGATAATTACAAATATGTACTTACAGCCGAAAATATATTTGTGTATAAGTATTTACCTACATAAGATTACTAAACCATAAATGCCAAACTGGCAGACAAAGATAAAGATTTGCCATTACGGACACTTAGACACGTCTTACATTCTTTAAATTAGAACATAGTGTATCTTGATAATTTTCCATAGCTATTTTTTTTTTACTTTTACTACTACTACTACTACTATAACTTCACGCCAAATCCCTTACGGGGTAGGTTTTTACTTTTAATCTCTCATTTTTAATATACCAGCATTTCGAAAATTACCATTGGCGAAGAAGAAATGCCAAAAGAAACTTGCCAATATGTATGGGTCTTTTTTTTTCATCGTCAATACATATTACAATAAATATATGTGAGTGTACTACATATACGTACTCGTAACATATACCTAATGATATCAAGTGGTACAATCTATACATCTATAGGTACATATAAATACAATTGAAGTATCTGTCTGTGATTTCAAAATAAAGCCTTTATCTTAAGCTCGTATCGTTATTTTCACGTTACCAAAGCATAAACATGCTTTTTTAACTTTTTATCTGTCTGTCTGTTTGTTTGTCCGGGCTAATCTTCGAAATGGCTGAACCGATTTTGACGGGACTTTCACTGGTAGGTAGAGGACTGTTCAGAGCAGAACATAGGCTACTTTTTATTCCGTAATTACTCGTATTTAGGGTTCCTGCGTACAAAATGAAAAACTGTTAAAATTAAATATCGGTAACTTTGCGATTTTATTTTTATTATTATTTTCACAGAATATGTATTTTTGTGACATAAATAAGTACGCATTTTTTATGTTACAAAAATAGAATAAATATACGTTGACTCCCGTGGGTCAATAGATGGCGCTGTATAAAAATTTTATCGCTCTATGGTTGCATCTACGACCCTGAACTTTGCTTTTTTAAACAGAAAGAATTTCATGTCTATAGAGAAATAAAGGCTACTAAAAGCCCAAATCTCATGCGTGCGGGGCTTCAGCTAGTTAAAAATATATTAATACATGTGCTAAATCATCTCCAAACATCTCTGTCAGTTAGATATTAATGATTCTGTAATAACCCTTCATACTCAGAGTATTTTTGTTGTGCCTTTTGAGCATATTGTCAGGCAAGGACAGAATTATTTCAGATAATTTATTATTGAAGGCAGGTTGACTAGTTGACCGTTGCACCGACGATGTTACCTCTGCACTCTGTATTTTACTGCCACCTAATTGTCTTTTACAAAAAAGCCGTGACAAGAATGATAAATCAGCTCTAAGGTTTTATTACACGTGTGACAAATGGTAAACAATTTGAGTTCATTAATTTGTAGCTCTGTAATTTAGCCGTAATGAAATGTTCAGCTAAATTGGACCCGGTGTATAGTTAATTTTTTAAATGAGGTAGGGCGCATCAAAGTCAGGCTATGAGAGAAGTACCTCCTAACAGAAATTCGTAGCAATATAACAACTCCCTGCAGGGTTGTTGTGTTCCTGCGAGTAAGTGAGGTCACCAGTCAACTTCTAAGAAGTTGCTGCGTCAGTAGCAGAGATGGCACCGCGCGAGGGATAATATAAGTATTGCAAGCTTTGATAGTCAACGGTAACCGCTTTACATTAGGTTCATGCCTTCTGACGTGGTATAAAAAAAACATTTGTTTGCATGAGCATGTCTGTTTGTCTTAGTCTGGATGTCTTGTATGTATACTTATGTATTTACATAAAAAAAAGTATTTGCGTTTGCCTGTCAGTCATATATTAAACAAATAGCACAAGCTTTACTTAATTTGAGGCTAGATGTCGCTGTGTAATATGAATGGAAATATTATATAATATAATAAGAAAATGTAACAAAAAGTTGTTGTGTTGAAAAAGTGCCAAATCAAAAGTACCCGTGTCGGGAGGCATACAAGCATACGGCCCTATTAACGCTTGTAATATATTAAGTATCACTCGCGCGATGCCTCCTCTACTGCTTACACAGCAACTCCTTGGAAGCTTACTGGTGACATCACTCACATGCAGGAACACAACAACCCTCTAGGGAGTTGTTATTTGGCTGCGGTTTTCTGTGAGGTGGAGGTCCCAGACGGGCTGCTTTGATGCGTCCTACCTCTCGTAAAACATCCAGACCAAGACAAACAAACATGTTCAAGCACACAAATGTTTGCCTTGTGTGGGAATCGAATCCACGAGCGTTGGTGTCAAAGTCGCGTCATTCACGACTGAGCTCATCAAAATGAAGAGGTTGATGAGTGTGGAAGAAGCGAGAGCGGTATGTTTGGATCGGTGCACCTGGCGTTCTATAGTCTCTGCCTGCCGCAATGGGAGACATGCGTGATGATATGTATATATGTATAATGTTTTTACACTACTTAGGAAAGCAAACAAACACCAATACGCCTGATGTGAAGCAGTTCCCACATCAAATTACCTACATTAGCACTATATGTACTACACTCGCGTGTTGCACCCCTGCTGCCACTTCTCATCAACTTCATTGCAAGAACAATCAAATTCTGTATGCAATTGTTCTTTGGCTGTCATCATAAAGAGGAGGTACCTCCCCAGTCATACTGCTTATTGAATATAACTTACCACTATCCTCTTTTATTTGGTTATTTTATTTATCCGTGAACATAACTCCTAGCTTACTGACAGCCTCAATGGCATGAACACAACAGGTAGGGTTGTTATTTGGCTGATATTGAAGCGACAGTACTACCTCAGACTGCTGTGATGCTCCCTCCTCTTGAAACCATCCAGACTAAGACAAACATGTTAATGCACACATAATATGTTGGAATAGAACCCACGACCATTGGCATTAAAGAACTTCCAGCCGCCCGTCGTAACTCCAACATTATGCTAAGCGGCCGGTGTAGTGTTTGAGGGCTGATCCCTCCACTTATAAACGGACCGCCTCCATTACTGCCCCCCCCCCCCCTCGCCCCCCGCTCCGTCCGCCGGATCGACGCTAAATCCTGTAAGTGGACCACGATGTTCCGATAAATCCCCATATTATTGTTATTGCCCTCTGAAGTGTCCGACCTCTTTGTATACGACCATTTTTGAGCTATTATAATCTTGGTCTTCGCTTTCCAATGCAGTGTAGATAACTTGTGAAGTATTGACCTTCACTAAAAGGGTTTTGTTTTATCGGTAAGGTTCCTAGTTCGATTTTGTTTGCTGCGGTAATGTTAGGTCATGACAACTGTTCTATTTTAGTGTTTTTGTTTAAGTTATACTTCTTTAGGCGCGTTATGAAAAAATGATGAGAGTGAAATTTTAAGATACGCGCGCATCACTGTAACACAAAAGTAACAGGTTGAAACTAATCTGCTCTTCAAGCACTATAGCGAAGCATGCTTTTGTATTGTTGTGCATTAAGTTTGTAGGTAGCAGATGTGATCGTTAAGCAGTTGAACACATGTAAACCCTTGTAGTAAATTGTAAATGCCTGGTATAAAATGAAAACTTATAAGAGGTAACCTCTTTATTTAATGATGACAAAGAAGTATAACTTCTCACGCGCGTACATATGTAGGTACTCGCGCCCTTTTTTTATATCCAACGTCAGGATACATACAACTATACCGCCCACCTCATGTAAAATGGTTACTGGTATGCCACCGCTGCTGCTAACATTGTAACCTGTGAACCCAAACCCTGCAGGGAGTTATTTGGCTGTGGTTTTGCTGTGAGGTACTTCCCCAAACTGGATGCTTTAATGCTAATAATAGACATGAGAATAGAACCCACTAGCGTTAGTATTAAAGTGGCGTTAGTAACCACTGCTCGTTATTAAATTGGTTTTCTCATAAATTGTAACTGAACTCAAGACTTCAAGTAGCGCGTATCCGTCTGAGACCAACAACTCTGATCCTGTTAAATTTATAGTTCCCCGAAGTAATACTAGAATAATTATAATAGACCAGCTGTGCCCGCGACTTCGTCCGCGCGGAATTTAACAAAAACGTTATTGTTCAGTTATAATTTTATTAATTTGATTTGATTATAAGTACCTAAATAAGCAGAGTAAAATAGCGAACAGCAAAATTATAACAGATATATTAATTACCAGGAAACTTGACAACTCACTTACTCACACAGTGTATAGGAAACCCACCCATATAGACAAATATCTCAATGGTAACTCACACCACCATCCATGTCAGTTAGCTACCGTAGGCAAATCTTTGTTTCAGAGAGCACACGGCATCTGCGACGCTGAGCATCTAGAGGAGGAACTCAAACATGTCAAACAAGTACTGCGGAGCAATAGTCACAAACTCCCTCGCATGCGTCACAGAAGCCGCCCGAAGCCACCTACAGTTGAACGTCAACCTGCCATCTTACCATACTTAAAGGGAGTCACAGACAAAATTGGCAACATCTTACGGCGAGCTTCAATTAAAACTTATTTCAAGCCCCATAAGAAGATCAGTCAATTTCTAAGACCTATCAAGTGTAATATCCCCTTACAAGATGCAGGAGTATACAAATTAGACTGCGAATGTGGTTTATCATACATAGGGCAAACAAAGAGAAGCGTAGGTACTCGAGTGAAAGAACACATTGCTAACATGAAGAATAGGCGCGATAAAAACTCTGCAGTATGTGAACATACACTGGACCAGCCAAACCATTACATACGGTTCGATAAACCACAAATCCTCGCCAAGGAGAATCGCTACATGCCGAGAATGTTACGTGAGGCTATTGAAATAAGAAAACACCCCAATTTTAATAGAGAAGATGGTTGGCAAGTACCACCTGCTTGGGATCCAGTTCTAAAAATAATCAAGTCACAAACCCAGAGATATACTAACAAACGTTCGGACACTGTGAGCGATTTTTGTGTGAATCGGAACATATATAATTAATCCATCCCTAGAGGATTGTTGTTTTCCTGCGAGTGAGTGAGGTCGCCAGTAAACTTCCAAGTAGTTGCTGTGTAAGCAGCAAATTAGCAGTATCACTGGCGCGATGGGCGCATACTTAATATATAGCAAACGTTAATAGGCTACGGTACCCGCTTTGCAGCAGATGGGCCGTATACTTCCTTCCCTCCGACGTAGTAATAAAAAACTTTTTTTTTAGTTAATAGATTCGGGTGTTATTTTGCGAAAGTCAAATTTACCTGCAATTCGATCTAACCTGCTCTGTGTGCTTCCGCCACCAATTAGTTCATGAACACGTATCGGCGTATAAAAACAATCGCCCAGATAGGTCACAATTCGCCGAGCATCTCATAGACAAAGGACATGATTTATCCCCCACTATCTCACACTATAATACATATTAAATTTTACACACATTATTACATAATAATATTAAATAAATATTACATAAATATTATTCATGTGTGTAATTTTATTGTGTAAGTTTGTGTCATTGTGTGTTTGGGAAGGAGCTAGACTATCACTAGACTGAAAATCCTAGTGTGGGGTCCAGGGCAATCCAAAACTTGTTTTATTTTTGTATTTTCTAGGTTATCTTAGGATTAATAGACTTGAGTTATAGCTACATGTTGTAATACTTACTGGTTAAAAATAAAAATTATATTATAGAATATATTGTATATATTATTACAAACGAAACGGAAATAAGATGTCAATCTCTTGTTATACTATTACTCACGGACCCATTTTTTGGGTAACCAGAACAGAAGATTACAACAACAGGTCAAACATGTTTTATTTCTTGTCGAGCTTCTTTCTGAGGGACTCGGGCATGGCTGCAGGTGGTGGGCGCGGCATGCCCGTGTACACCTTGAACGCATCGTACACGAACCACTGCAGGCCGGTCAGCGTGCCGATCATGATGATACGGGCAACCAGCCCCCTCCACATGCCCGTGAAACCCACCTCAGAAATGATGCCGCCGATGGTCGCGCTCGGGTCCTTATTCAGCTTGGAGACTACAGTATCCGACGGGTGCGACACAATAGCACACAGTACTCCCGCTATATACCCCGCCGTGAAAGTCACTATCAACTGCTCAAACTTCGTGCACTGATCCCTGGGCTTCGGTACTACACGATCGTACAGGTACTCGAGTGTCTTCTCGAATGATGAGAACTTCATCATGGTGTAGGGCACCTGACGTCCCCACAGAGGCGTCAAACCTCTGTAGAAAACCCCAAACCCTTCCGTTGACATCATATGCGGCATAGCTATCCTCATTTGAGACGTATACCCTGGTGTAGTCTGCATTCTAACCTTTACCGCTTCGAAAGGCGCTAGACCGACGTCTGCAATAAATTCTGCTGAAGCAGCCGCGGCCAAATATAGATATGTGCGATATAAATAAGCTGATTCCTCGTCAACCATGTTCGCGAATTTGTACTTGAAATACTCATACCCTGCGAATTTGGCAGCACCTTGAATGGAATAACCTATAAGTGTGGGAGCCCAGCCTTTCACCAAGTTAGCCGCACCTCCTTCTCTGTAGGAGACGCCAAAACCAGTGAATATTGATTTATATTTCCTTGGGTCTACTTGGAGACGACACTTGACGAGGTCTAGGGGCGTAACGAAGGTGTGCGTGCTGCCACACGCGCACGCCCCGCCCGCTGCACACAGCAGGAAGAACTTGTTGCTGAACATCTCACACGAATACTCCTCTTTTTTGGACATCTTGAGAGGTTCTTCATATACAAACTGACTTAAATTCTCATGCTGTATCTCCCACACAATTTCACAATAAGTTTTCTATTTTCCTTTCATTAAATTTCTCATAGGTTTGTGTTCAAATGTTGTCATTCATAGTTGTTACTTTGACAACTAAATTCTTTTTCTGTCTGTATTAAATAGTAAGTTTATATTTGCGATCAGAGAGAAGATGGTTTGATAGGTCTTTGACCGAGTGGTTTGCAATTACTATCTTAACACTCTGGGTTACAGATTCGCTTTCCGAACAATATAAATATTTCTGTACATGAACAAGTCTAGGTCTGGGTGTTTTCTATGCATTATATGTAGGAATATATCTTTGTAACGATGATAAAATAAGACGAGGCTTGCTCCATTTGTTTGGACATGTAAAAATAATACTAGAGGAAATAATGACGAAACACATATACATGACGAAATTGGTCGTGTTTTATGAGAATGTGATATTAGAAGCTCTGGAAACAGGCATGAATGATGAAGAAGCGAGTGAGGTGTCCAAGAACCGAGTCATGTAGTACCTACTTGATTTTTCCTGCCTACCCTGCAAGCGACTTGATGTGCAAATATAGATAGATCTATCTATAACTTCACCTCAAATCCCTCGCGGGGTAAGCAGTGAGACCCGAGCACCACACGAGTACATTAAAAACATAGAAGATAAATATATATATTTATTCACAAAAAAAGAATTCACGTATGTTTATCATATCGTTGCCTAAGTACAAGTTTCGCCTAATTTGGAACTATATTTATTGATTTACGTAACAAGAAGATATTTGCTAATTATTCTTGTAGATCACAATTGTGCCTTCCAGTTTGAAATCCAACCCTGTTGTCGGCTCCCGTCAGTGCAGTCACTCTTGACGGTAATTTCAATAACAACCTAATTTCAATGTCGAAGCTTTATGCAATATTTCGTATCGAGCTCGGTGGCACAGCGGTAAATAACGCTACTTTGTCACCGACACTGGTGGGTTCGATTCCCACACAGGACAAACATTTGTGTGAATGAACGTATCCGTTTGTCTTGGACTGGGTATTTTTAAGAGCGGTAGGGCGCATCAAAGCATCCCGCCTGCGGAAGTACCTCCGCCTCACAAAAAACCGCAGCCAAATAACAACTCTCTGGAGGGTTGTTATGTTCCTGCGTATAAATGAGGTCAACTGTAAGCTTCTATGGAGTTGCTGTGTTAGCAGCAGAGGAGCATCGCATCTTTGATAATTTTGAATTGAATATATATTTGAATATTATTGTTTATTCTTTGTTATCTTACCTTCTTTACCTAGAACGTAGTCGGATAAATGTCGGAAATTAGACATGGTAATGAATAAAAGATAATAATTAATTTAAGAATTTATTAATTCTATTCACTTTGACTTACGTAATTGTAGTAAGTTAATCGATGCTAACATAGTTGCTACATCTATAATTTAATATTATATTAATTTCAATCATTTGTATACACATATTTACAAAATAAAACAAAACTACGAATTGCATCCGATTTTGTACTTTTTGTGTCAGAAAAAAGTAAATTCTATTACGATAAAAAAATCTTTCCCAATTAATAATAATAAGTAGGCTATATAAATGCTAACAATCGTAAAAAGTGGAAAAATGATAAAAATTTATTGTCTGCTTGTCTAAATTCTATATATTTTGAAAGATAACCTTTTCACTGATGATCTATCAATTGTATAATAAAACGAAATCATTAAAAAAATACTTAACGAACTGGTATCTATTCCTAAACTTAAAATAACTCGTATGGCCTAGTGATGTACGTACTCGACATCGATATAATCTTTTACTATCTACTTATTATGCATCCAATCATTCCACACATTTAATACTGCCGACGAGATCGTCCTGGACTCGATATAATCTCGAGACGACCCGATGGAAACATGACTATCATTATTTTCTTCCGACGAACGAATTTTTATGATAATATCTATAAAAGTAGACGCTAGTGTTTAACTTGGTAAATAAAATGTCATTCGATAACTAACATTTACATGTGAAAAAAGTTGTAGACAAATGTACAAGGTAATGTTGGATTGATGAAATCTAATTCGCATGATGATTGTAAGGGGAATGTAAGAGTTCAAATAATAACAGTTTAGCAAGTGAAATCGATTTCGTCGTCGAAACGTCATAATTTGATCACAATAAATAGAGCCAGTCTGTCATCTTAATGACACATCAGTATTGACATATACGCAGTAAGACAAGCCTCTGTAATTTTGCGTAGAGACCTCAAACACATTTATTTCATTTAACATAACAATAATTCATTAATGTCAATCAAGCAAATGTCATTTCACAACACAACAATGGCAGTATGCTTTACTCACATATTTTATCTGATTTATTATGGCAGTGATTTCAATTTGATTCAACGTCCACAATACTTTTAATTGTTTAAACTATTTTAGATTGTTTCGTCTTAACCAATTTTGTCAATATTTGATTTTATCGTGAAACAACGACACTGGTCGCGACTCCCGAGTTTGGGAAACACTTAAAGTCAATTTGGCAGGTAGATTGCACCTCAACGCATAGGACACAAGGAGAGTGTTTCTTAAAATGAGTCTCATGCTATCTCTGTTTCTCTCATAGAGAAAGACAAAGCCGGAATGAGATTTTATCAAGAAAATTCCTTGTGTAATGCTTTAGTTGGCGCATCTGAACACAGTCGCGCATGTCAACGCCCTTTCGGCGCGATTCGAACAGACACGTACAACCTCAACGGCGCCGGTGCTTCGAGGTCGACGTTCCGCCTGTTGCGTCTTCTTCCTAATCCTGGGACGGGAACGAACCTCGCCTCCAGTTCTAACTGTCTCTCTAGAACAGCTTGCGATTTGAGATGTCTTCGTAACCGCAGCGCCCAGGTGCCGTCCCTCTTGGACAAAATGAAGTCTCTGTTATCATCACCGTACGCGATTCTATAATGTGGCCGCGGGCCTTCTTCAGCTGGAACCAGACGCACGAGAGCCGCCTTGCCCCAGGTCTGCTTTGGAGTGGCGGTCACAACTAGTAGTTCTGCTTCAGGTTCGAAGATCGAGCGGCGACCTGTAACAAAATGGAACATCATAATCATCACGCTCAGTGTTATCTGATTTAAGAGTAATGATTTAATAACTCACGTCTGCTGCGCCTTCTGCGTTTCCTTACTAATGTGGTTCCATTAGCATAGACGATACCCTCTTCTGGAGCTCTGCGCCGGCGACCGTTTACCTGCAATTAATACATACCATTTAAAAATCGACCAAAGCAGCAGTAAAACTACACTATCGGTTTTGCTGGTAACTCACATAAAGAATGAAAATCAAGTTGGTTCTGATACCACCCTCATTCAGGGATACGGAATCCCTTAGGTAGAAGTTGAAATGCGGATTGGCAAAGGCCAGTGTTTTTAAGTCGCTTGAGGGCTAGGACTTAACGACTATCATCTAACGATAACATTCAGAACCGACGGCTTAAGGTGCATTCTGAAGCGCGGAAAACTGTGAATCCGTCATAAACAGATTGTTGTTGAAGTTGCTTAAATTGTATATTCGATTCGAGTGACACACACAGCGTCACCATCGAGCTCCTCGTACTAATGCATAAAAATATGTTAAATCCATTTGATGCTCCCAAAATAATCTCAATCCTGCGCCAACCCTAAATCATCTTACACTCCTCAACTGCAGATTGAGGGAGGCCTGTGTTGTCAAGCCACCCGAAGGACGCGGACTTAACTTCGGATTAACGAATCCTCCGAACTCGGAGAAATTCGAGGTAGATAAACCCGTCCATAGACAGGCTGCGGTTGACGTTGGTTAACCTGCGTGTTCTATTAGAATGACACGCGTAACGACGCCATTGTGCTCACAAATAATTTTAGTGTCAAAATTAAAATTTAGAATAACTTATTTTAAAGCACACTCTTACCTTGCAGCTGAAGCAGCCTTCAGTAGAAATGAGATCTGAGTTGCCGCCAATCTTGTACTGGTCACGAACGGGGAACACGGGAGCGTCGCCGATGTCGTCGGGTGGTAAAGCTCCGTCCAGAGCAGTGAGGCAGTGGCCAGCCCCCACCAACTGGTAGCCGGTTGGACAACCGCACTGGTAGCCCGAGCCCATCGCTTGGCATCCGAATAGACAGCTCGCGGTTGCACAACCACCAGCCAGCTGCATTTTAATGGGAATGTTATACTTTACTACTAATATTACTAAGCGAGTGAGATTTGCAAGGTCCTAGCCTAGTCAGCTAGCTCGGTTCCTTTTGCCTACCCAACAAGGAACTTGATGAGCATACACTATACTGTTTTTTTTTATTTGCCATTAGGCCTCGCGTACACTTAGACAAGTATCAATTTGTCTTTATGAGATTTTATTGTATTCTATTAATTTCTTATACTTTTGCTTTTATTTTTTTTT
Organism: Pyralis farinalis; assembly: GCA_947507595.1. Classification (NCBI taxonomy): domain Eukaryota; kingdom Metazoa; phylum Arthropoda; class Insecta; order Lepidoptera; family Pyralidae; genus Pyralis; species Pyralis farinalis. Next base: position 2,190,416 of record OX382274.1, read on the forward strand.
ATTTGCCAACCAACTAGCCAATATAGGTATTTTTTCAAATGAGTCTCTTAACAATGAATGATGAAATTAATTTCCTCCAAATATTATATCTTTATTCACTCATATTATACAGTCACAAATGTTTTCCTCACCTGCAGACAGACTCCATGGCCAGCATTCCATCCGTATCCACTGGGACAGCCGCAGCGATACGCTCCACCGACGGGGAAGCATGGGGATCCACCGCAGGGAGCCTCCGCACAAGCGTCCGTGGGAACACATCCACCTGACCCTGAACGAGTCATTCCTATGCGAAACAACCGTCAAATATTTGTAACCAAGCAATTTTTGATCAACCAAGAGGAAGGTCGCTAAGATGGACTGCTACCAAGCATTTTCGTAAAAGGCAAGGACATATCGTCGGTGAAGAATATCAAGAATCAATAACTCCTATTTTAAAAGTGCATAGGACACTTTTAGAATAGGAGTTATTGATTCTTCACCAATGATATGAAGAATACAGTTACGTTCTTCTGAATTTTTATAGCAGAGGAAATAGTAAAATAACTTATACTAATATCACAGTCAATCACCCTCCTATCCAATCCAATCACAATTGATAAGCCCGCTAGACGAGTGGATAGCATCAGCTACTTTAATACCAGTTGCGTATTCTATTCCAACACATTATGAACAGTTGTGTGTTGTCTTAGAACAGAACAATAAAAAGGCTTCCTCCTGAAAGGATAGTTGAAAGAATATGCTAGTAAGTGTACTCACCAGACGGGCAGTCGCAGCGGTACTTGCCCGCATAGTTCCTGCAGGGAGACTGACAGCGGCCCTCCTCGCACTCGTCGCGGTCCAGGCAGCGGGTGCCCGTCAAGTCGAGCCTGAAGCCCCGCGGGCACACGCAGCGGTACGAGCCCAGCAGGTTCACGCACTTGCCTGGCGTCGGACAGATGCCCTCCTCTTGGCACTCGTCCACGTCTATACAAGAATATTAACAAAACATATTAAATTATGCTACCAGTAAGCCCCTAGCTGTGTTAGCATCGGAGGTAGTAACGCGCGAACATAACTCTTTGTATTGCAAGTGTTCTTAGGCTACGATAACCACTATATATACATGACGTCGGTCGTATGCTTGTTTGCCTCCCTAGGTTTAATAAAAAACTCAAAAATCATAAAAATGCATATTCTTTGATGATATTTCTCATCTGTATACAGGTCTGGGTAAAACCAAATGGTTTTTTTTTACAGACGGCTCTCGCCCCAGCTACTTAACGAATGGTTCCGCTCGTCTACCCCGTATTCCAGGGACTTTATTATTGCAGAAACATTGCTTTATTTGTCGTGCTTCGATTTAAAATATTCCTGGGACTGCGGTCCCACGTCATTAAGACTACTTGTTTTGTGTCATTTGTATACCAAAGAAGTTTAGAGCATTCTCAGCAGCGCAGCTTCATAAGATTGGACGAGGCCAGTGTTCTGACGCTGCCTGAAGTCTATTGACCTAGTTTATCACTAGTTATCAAGAACAGCCAGGACTTCCCGCTCAAACGAAACAAAGAAGCTCAAGATAAATGAACCCATCCAATAACATACTGCAATAGACGTTGCTTATGTTGCGCGTTCGATTAAACTGACATCTATGATCTGAATAAACATGTTCAGGGTCTCGATCACCACCCAGCCCACATGATGTAATATTTATATCAGGCGGGCCGTATGCTTGATTCCCTCGTGACGGTGTACTAAACATGATCAGAAAATTAACTTACCAATACAAGCATCTCCCTTCTTCTCGTATCCATCATTGCAAGAGCACTCATAAGACCCTCTTGTATTCGTGCAGATCTGCTGACAAGTATGAGATTCCTTCTCGCACTCGTCGACGTCGCGGCAGTCGGCGCCGTCTTCGTCGATCTCATATCCAGGTCGGCACAGGCACTCGTAGGATCCCTCTGTGTTCTTGCAGTGGTGTTGGCAGGGCGGCGGTCGAGCTGCGCATTCGTCCACGTCGGCGCAGACGTCACCGGCTGGCTTATAGCCGCGGCCGCATACACAACGGAAGCTATAACCAAACATATTGTACATATTTATTATGATCACTTGCTCGGCGGTGACGGAAAACATAGCGACGAAACTCGCGCGTCCAAGAAATTATTTGTCGAAAGAAGCCTGACGTAAGAAAGGTATGGTTTTGCCTTTGGATTGTGGGGCTCTGACGGCAATAACTCTATGTAAAAATCGGCCAAGTGCGAGTCGGACTCACGCACGAAGGGTTCCGTACCATTATCTATAAAAACAGCAAAAAAATCACGTTTGTTGTATGGGAGCCCCCTTAAATATTTATTTTATTCTATTTTTTAGTATTTGTTGTTATAGCGGCAACAGAAATACATCATCTGTGAAAATTTCAACTATCTAACTATCACGGTTCACGAGATACAGCCTGGTGACAGACGGACGGACGGACGGACGGACGGACGGACAGCGGAGCCTCAGTAATAGGGTTCCGTTTTACCCTTTGGGTACGGAACCCTAAAAATTAGTATTTTCGCCAAATCTTTAGACTTAGATAGCAGACCAATACTAGTGGACTAAGAAACAGGATAACGCTAGGCAGAACAAGAAGATTGTTAACAATAAACTGGCAAAGTCATAAAAAAACAAGTGTGTTTTAGACCACACGACTGAAGTAAAACTTCTTTAGCTCCATAGTGTGAAACAGACAATAGGCCTGCACTGTGTCTTAGATATACGAAACTAACTCGCTATGAGAGAAACAGAGAAAAAAAAGGTGTGCTCGCACCTCTCTCTCTTGCCCCTCCAGTAATATACGAAACGTAACTCTATCTCTTTTTATCTTCACTAACTTATATCTCCCTCTCAACTACGTTCGACTCGCCCGATCACACTTTTCGTAACGCTCTCGTCACACATTCACCAGCTTACTCCCCAAGTCAAGCGTGCGTAAATAAATTTTACTTAAAAAAAACCGCCATTTAAATAAACATGTTTTGCAAATCAGAGCTGATATTAAAAAGTTAGATTAAGTCAACGTTATCATTACCTAGTGAATGATTCGGGCGTTATTTTAGGAAAATCTAATTTACAGGCAATTTGATCTAAATAATACTTTCAAGAACTCATGTGAACTAGCTGCCGCGGTCGTCTCTGTGACAAACGAAGCAGAGAGACAGAAGCACTGAAGCAGCCATGGTAATGACTGTCTGCATCTACTGACGGTAATGGGTGGTTGTACCAGCGCTAGTTTGCATGACCTAATTGACGGCAGAAGAACGCAAAGTAGTTTAGATCAAATTGCCATTATCCTTTTAAACAGTAAACAGCTAAATGTTTTGCATAATTACTCTATTTCATTGTTTAATTATGATGAACTGATAAATTCACAGAGATTCCCTAGAGTTAGAAAATTCTGGTAGCAGTAAGTACATACCTGCCAACAGTATTAACACATCTCCCTGGCGCGCACAATCCAGGCATGACGGCGCACTCATCGACATCGTTGAAGATGCCCAGCTCGCCTCCATTTCCTCCTCCAATAATACCGCCTCCACCGATTACGCTGCCCGGTATACCGGTTCCTCCCATACCGCCACCTGCTATGCCACCTCCTCCCATGCCTCCGTGTTCGAAATCTAAGTTCTTTTCAGAACATAGCTCCATGCGTTCAGAAGTTCCAGGTGATGGACAGATCTCGCACTCGGGGCCCCATGCTACTCCAAGCGTGCAGCAACATATGGCTCTAAAAATTAAAAATAAAACATATATTATATAATATATAACATTTTTGTGACAGTCAGACGTTGATTTATCGATTTCGATTGGTTAGTAGAGCATAAGTTTATGATCAACATCTGCTATTATTTCTTACTATTCTAACCTAGCAATAACTACGCCTAAGAAAATCCTATACTGACAGTATAGAATAGAATATAGAATAGTAAAACTCACTTGGTGACATGTGCAGGAAGAGCTTGTGTAGAAGACATGGACCGCGGCCATGGTTCTGGAACACAGCGACCCGACACCAATGATCGGTGGCACATGCCCATTCGCCGATCTGGAAAAAATAGAAATATGTCAGTAACTCAGCAACGAAGTGAAGTGTACACAAGTGAGGACTTGATATTTTGGCTATAACTGACATCATCCGTACGTTACTCCCGGTCACATCCTAAGCTTTCGCTTCGGCGCCCTAGGTCCGCTTTCACACTTTTACTTGGCCACTTCGCGCGGTCTTCGGCGTCCCTTACTGTGAGAAATGCCTGTATATCATCCCTTATGACATCAAGCCAGCACTTTTTGTCCACCCCTTCTACCGGTACCCGGCGGAGGTAGCACACCTAGAGATTTATTCCCCACGTAACTTGCCGGTTTGTATTAGTCGTGACCGTACCAGCGTAGGTGACATATTGGCTATACCTGATAAATTGTCTGCTGCTTGATTTAAAAAAAAATGTTGATATAGACTGTTACAGACATGATAGCATACTAAATTGAACTGATTTATAGATTTTGGCAAATGAATTAACCACATCACAAGAGCTTACATCAAAGTGTAATAGACGAGGAGTATGGAAATAAGACCTATGCGGTTTCCTGGATCCTCTTAAAACTTACCGATGCAGTCCATTCCATCTTCGCTCCTTTCGAAACCCTCATCGCAGTCACACTCGAAGCCGCCCTCCGTGTTGATGCACACGCCAGGAGAACAGTACTGCTTGTCTTCATCACACTCGTCGATGTCCTCGCAAGCATCCGGTGAGTCGTGTGGTGCTGAGGTACGCTTATAACCTGGTGTAGAAATAAAAACATATAACCTTATTTATTTTTCACTAAGTTAAGCCATTAACGAAGATGCCGCCGTTTGTAAATCTTTGAGAGATCCACAAATTGTAACGGTACAAAATTGTTAATTCGAATCGCGTCTGGTATTTATTCATTACACAATAGAAAGATTGTACTATCAGAATTTATCTGGGGATAAATTCCGTTCTTTGCCCAGGGTGCCCCAGTGTAATATCTCTGTGGGTATTATGGGCATATATTTAAGCCCGTCGATAAGGGGAATAATGAAGTACCATGAGCCCGTGGTGCCCCTAAGATGCGCCGGTTAAATAAATGCAAATACGGTCTTAATTAATAATGCATTAATGATGAGTTACATATGACAATCGACTAATTGGTCATAACTTTCAGTCATGAGCTTTAAGCTTAAGTAACTAGTCCCAAGGGCAAAAAAAATATTACTAATTTGGGGTTCATTCCCACAATTCACCTGCATAGACTATTGGCAAAAGATTTCCGAAGGTCTGACAATGGACACTCACCTTCTGGACACTTGCAGACGTATGAGCCGACGACGTTCTCGCAGGAGTACTGGCAGACTTTATCATCTTCGCATTCGTCAATATCCCGACAATGTATACCGTCAGGCGCCACCGCGTATCCGTAAGGGCAGGTGCAACGGAACGAGCCGGGCGTGTTGTGGCAACGGAATGAACACAGTGCTCCTTCAGCACATTCATCTATATCCACGCATGTCTGCAACATAGAATATATTCAAGTATATTAATGCATGCTCCGTTGGTTTGGACATGTAGAAAGAATGCAGGATGAAAGAATGACGAAACAGATATACGATGCGAAAGTGGAAGGATGTAGTAGCCGAGGTAGACCAAGACTAACCTACCCTGACCAAATTGGTCGTGTATTATCAAACTTAATGTTAAGAGCCCTAGGAACCGGCGAGAGATTTTCTCTGCCTACCCCGCAAGGGACCTGGCGTGAAGATATACATACATATTAATGCAAAGAGAAAGAATCACAAAACAAATATACATATACGCAAAGAAATAACCAAATTGAGCAATCAGTCAGGAGCTCTAGAAACGAGCGTGTTTGAGAAGAACTATGACTTAAAGAAGCGAGGGAGGCGTGTAAGGATCGAGTCCTGTGGTTCTCGGTTCGGTTCTCTGGATTTTATATCTATAACTTCACCTCACCAAATCCCTTACGGGGTAGCAGAGTGAGATAGATACAGATAGATAGATAGAAGTTATAGATAGTTTGTTTTTAGATCTTTCCCATAAAACGCGATGTTACGCAGATAAACATAAAAACGGCAAGTGAAGCTGGGTCGCCTAGTTACTTATTGGCAGAGCTGCGATAGCCAGCGGAGCCACATTACCCTCAAAATTGCCGTTTGGGGTAGACTGATGTCATCCAGCTAGCGTTTAGACGGTAATAGTGAGAAACTCCAAAATCGACACACTAATAGCTAACATATTGTAGTTTTGTATCCTTTAATTTGAAATTTAAATGTTCGTTGGTGAGGAAGAACGGTCCAAAATCGTTCCAATTAGAAAAACATATGGGAAAACGTATGGCCGGCCACTCTGCAGTGCAGAGTCTGCACTGCACTCCCATCAACAGAAAAAGTAACAGCACTCGTCGCTAGATGTCGTACAGGGTTCCATATATTTTTAAAAAATTAAAAAATTAAGAATAAAATATTTAAATATTTTTTAAATTTAAAAAATATCAGCTCTGCCTACACAGCTTGCTGTTATTTACTAGTAATTAATAGAGTACCTTTATGACAACTGATAATGGCTTCGTTTATACTACGTCATCATTGGGCGAACAGTGAGCGGTTAGCTCTTTGCTTCCAGTTCGTTCATCTCTCTGTATGTAAAAGGAGTGTCTATATAGCGCGCACTGCACGCAGCTTGCATTGTTTCGTAGTGAAATTACGCGCGCAATTTGCTAAAATCAGCGACAGAGTGCGCTCACTGCGCAATAAAACGTTGGATCGATTAGCAAAGCGTGTAATCGTATTTTTGATAGCAATTTAATTTGCCTTCTCTGGCAAGAGTTTACCAGCGCCCCGCGGTTAGTTTGCAGCAGTTGAGATGAGCCTAAGATACGACGTCGAGTCTGTCAGCGGACAATCAGCCGCTCACTGTTAGTCTAATAAATCACAGCTTTAACCCATTTCGCCTGTGTGCCACTTCATATTGATTATTATATGCATACGCAGTGGTTAGTAACGCTACTTTGTTTCAAACGCTCCTGAGTTTGATTGCCATACAGGATAAAAAATTGTGTGCACGAATATGTCTGTTTGTCTTGATCTGGGAGTTGTATGTATAAAAAGTGCATATTTACAAAAAAGAAATGTATTTACGTATATTTATCAGTTGTCTAGTACCCACAACAGTAGTTACTTTAGGACTAGATGGCGCTGTGTAATTTATCCGACAATATATAAAAAAAAGAAATATCGGAACGCATACGGTGCGTTGGTATAGTGATGTTGAACTATAGTTCAACGCAACTGGTGCGTTGATAGCCATAAACAAGGTAAATGATCGCAGTATAATATGACTTGGGTATAAAAGTTCCTTTACTCACGTGTTCGGGGCCCTCCTCGAAGCCGCGGTTGCACGTGCAGTCGTACCCGCCGGGGCTGTTGGTGCAGGTGCCGTTGCCGCAGATGCGGGGATCGGAGGAGCACTCGTCGGCGTCGCGGCAAGCCAGCTCGTCCTCGTCCAGCACGTACCCGTCGGGGCACGAGCAGCGGAACGAGCCGTCCGTGTTGATGCACCGCCCGCCCTTGCACACATCCGGTCGAACGGCGCATTCGTCCAGATCCTGAACAAGTTTATGATAAATAGTTAATAAATTGATATTTGAAGTTATGATACTTTCGGCGCGTTACGGAAAAATTATGAAAGTGATTTTTTACGACACGGACATCTAAAATCGACACCACGAAGTTGCTAAATGTTCCTCACAGTCAATGTATCGCTTACCTGAGTGAGGTTAGGACGACCCATTCCTCCCTGACAGATGCGAAGGAATTCGGGTGAATCCGGCGGCGGACAACGCTCGCAATATCGGCCCCAAGCGGCGCCTTCAGAGCAGCAGCATTCTGGTCTTCCGAGATTCAGAGGTCTGGCTTTATGGCATCTTCCACTATCATAGTCGTCATAGCACAGCTCCTTGCGTTCGTCCACACACCTCGCCAACGACTTGTCGAACCGCCAGCCCGATGGACAATCGCACACGTACCTGAAAAGGTCAACTTCAAACTGTAATTAACACGAACACATATCACCTTACAATGAGCAGATAGCCCAGTGGATGAGGAACCGGCCTCTTGGCTAACTGGTCACCGATTCCAATCCTGACGGGGTCATGTACCACTAAATTTGTGATTTCGAATTTCTGATACTTTTCTTTTCTGATATATATGCTCGGCGGGGAAGGAACACATTGTGACGAAACCCACACGACCAAGAAATTATATTTTAAAGGAAGTGTGACCTAACCTAAGATAGACTTCTCCTTCTGGGTTGTGATCTGACGGCAGTCGCTCTATGCAAAAATTAGTGTCTTCGCCACATCCTTAGGCTTAGGTAGCGCACCCAAACATCCCTAATGGATAAGGAATAACGCGGGATAACGCGGAGAAGATAACATGTGACTTTATAGTTGTTTATAGATAATAAGGTAAACTTTCCATTTTAAAGTATTTACAGGCAACATATCATTAGCACCGGTAGGCAAAATAGGGAGTATTGTCTTACCCTCCATTAAAGTTCCTGCAGTCTCCGCCAGCACAAGCGTAAGGTAGCTCCTTGCACTCATCTCGATCGACACATCTTCTACCAACTAGACGCCAGCCTTTTCCGCACGAACATTCATATCTGAAATATACCAATACGATTTTGTAGTTTATTGCACAAAGTGCGGCCCAGGGTTCCGTAAATGGTCTTTGGATCAAACACACTAAATAAGTAAGTTGCTTGTGTAGATTTTTTGATAATTCTAAACTCTTTGTCCATTAGGAATACCAGACAAATCAATAAGTATCCACTATCAGTGTTTCTCGTCACCACGTTCATAATGGACCTGTAAAAGGATTACAAGACAAGTGACCTCACCCTCCGTTGGTGTTGGTGCAGGAAGGCGCACCGTCCCTGCCGCAAGGGTGCGAGTTCTCGGTGCACTCGTCAATGTCGCGGCAGTTGCGGCCGTCGGGCGTCAGGGTGTACCCAGGGGCGCACTCACACCGGAACGAACCGATAGTGTTACGGCACCGCCCGTTCCGGCACACCATGCCACCTTCCCGGCACTCGTTTACATCTGATAATTTATAGAATAATTCAATTATTTGGGGTACAGAGAACAGGCATCTTCATCAAGAACAATCTCAAGGGTAGGCAGAAAGAACCGAGCACCACGTGACTAGGTCCTTGCACACCTCACTCACTTCCCACACTTCAGGCTCTTAACATCACCTGGTAAAATACTACCAATTTGGTTATGATAGGTAAATCTTGGCCTTTCTCGGCTCCTACATATTACAGGACTATGTCTCCTCTTACTTTGACACTGATACTCTCTGTCAAACTAATTCCATTTCTCCCATCATCATTGCGTACTTTTCATAAAGTGGTAGTTAAAAGACCTAAAAACGCACTATTGGGTAAAACTATCTATAAAGACAAGTTAAGCAGGCACAAACCAGTCAGACTTATTGTTAAATAGTTAGAGACCCTTCGCTAAGGTCACCTCCAACTTCCATCATCATAACACCTAGTTGGAACTTTGTTTCGTAATTATGTCTGAGAGCTTTGTTAGCAATTAGTACACCTAGTGAAGTAGCGTTAGCAAAACCAACTCCTTTTTTGAATTCAAAAGGCAAAAGTAATTAAAATAAAAGATTGGTGATTGAATACGAGTGCTTGAGTGTTGTGTATTTGCATTGTGTGCATGTTTATGTATGCGAGTGTGTGAGAGAGTGTTTTGTGTGTGCCTACCGTGTGCCTACCGTTGATGGTGTATGTATGTAGGTATTAATATAACAAAATTATTAAGAATTTCTTGCTGTAGAGGCAGCCTTCAACTTCACCCTAATTTTCAGCCAGTACTCTAGTTTTTTTCTTGTTAATCAAAGTATACATTATTATATCGTTTATTTTCATGAGTGTACTTACCAATGCAGTCGTTGTTAGCTCCCTGTTTGAATCCTTCGTCGCAGTGGCAGGTGTAGGTGCCGGGCAAGTTCTCGCACGTTCCGTTCCGGCACATCGGTCGCGGACGAGCACACTCGTCTATGTCTCGACAGCCGTTTTCTCGGAATGTATACCCAGGTTTACATTCGCATCTATTAAAAACACATACGTCACGCGTTTACAATTAAACCCATGTTAAGATTGTAGAGTTAAGTCTGAGAAGATTGGCCAAAGGATCACATGTCGAAGCTGAAGGTATCTACTCAAATATAATCGATCAACGGTGGGCAAATAACAGTGTAGGAAATGCAAATGTCAGATTACTTCCCCATCACAATTATTTTGAAACTATTCGCTTCGAGATCACAGGATTTTATTTAGAAACATTATTTGAAAACGAATGTGTAATGCGGAAGCCCTACAGTTTATTTTTTGAACATTGGGGATATTTATTATTATTGATTATGAAAACATAATGTATGTCTGTAAAAATTTAAAGTCGTTTTCAAACTTCAGCGAAAAACTTAGAAGTAGAAATAAGTTGTGTATGCCGGTACATCGGCTTGGTAGGACTGGTAGATCTTTTCTTGTAAATTGTATTCGACTAATAAGCTGCCTGAAACAGTTCTGTCCTTTCGTGACTATGTATTCAAAAAGCACATTGAAAATACTCTCTGTAAAAGAGCTGGTTACAGAATTGATGAATATGTAGGTAACTGACAAAGATGTCTGAAAATAATTCAGCACAGACGGCCTTTCCTTAATAATAAATATTTTTTTTCTATCTTTAAGAAAAGCAGTGCATTTACCGTTTCAGCATTATTAATGTTAATTCCAAAAATCTTTTTATATGACTCTATTTTGACAACTATTTTGAATAAAAAGCGAGAGCGGCGGTCATGGATGACGGGCACACTACAACCACGACCACTCTGTCAAGAGTGCACGACTAAGAAGAAGAAGATTTTGACAACATGGCCAACTTACTTGAAGGATCCAATGGAGTTCTTACAGTCGCCGTGTTCGCACAGTCTAGTGTCCGTACACTCATCGACGTCCTCGCACTCGTCCTGCGAGGGAGTGAGCGTGTACCCTGGTGGACATTTGCATTCATATGAGCCTGCCACGTTGACGCACTGCGCCAGACCTCTGCAACGGGAATGGCCCATGGCGCACTCGTCTATGTCGCGGCACAGATGCGATGTGTTGTCGTGTTCATATCTGTAATAATGATAATACTTGAAAATTTTCTAAGCGGTTGGACTTGGCTCACGAGATTACCCCTATGTGGCATGTGAACTGAAGGACAATTCTTCCAATAGTCGTGACAGTGAACGGGCTTATCGCAAAGAGCCTCGATCAACATCTTGATAGGCTCTCACTCAGTATTAGGTTCGAGAATCGTAAGGCGGTTCTGCTGGATACGGTCCGCTATGTTCTCACTAGTTAGTCACAAGTTCTGAACCCCACCGGTAGCTCCACTACCGGTGGGTTTCCGTTCTATGTTTTTAATGCATTTTATAATTATTTTTGTAATTTAAAAAATGTAACAAAGGGAAGAAAAAGAAATAATTCCTGAATATATTTTCAAATCACGACTCCAAATAGAGGAAAATATCTGCTATAATGGGAGACTATGGCACGGTTACTATGATGAACCACTACGTCTCTGAACAATTTTTCAAATTGCAACTCTGCAGTGCAAATTGCAATATTTTTAAGCATTTTTATTTTATTTTAGTCTTAGTATGTTGACAATTGGTCTTACCCTCGATCGCAGCCACACTTGAATCCAGTTGCAGTGTCGTGACAGGAGCCAGGCTTGCATAGATGTGGCATAATTTCACACTCATTAATAGGCTTGGTCTCGTTTGTCACTGGGTGTACGTATAAACCAGGGTTCGGCCCGCAAAGAATCTTATGTGCCTCTGATGTCTCTTCTGGGCAAGCCTCGCACGGATCACCCCACGCTTTGCCCACAGAACAGCAACAGAGGTGTTTCGTTTGGGGGGTACCTGAGGTAACTGAACATTCTTCAGTTTCAGGATCCCAGTTCATGTAACAAGGTCGTTGTCGGACGTCAACGCACTCCTCTGAAAACAAATATTTCATATATTGTCTAGAATTTCAGCAGATCAATGAACTTAATGTATTAAAAGCTAAATATTAATTTATATTTAAAAGTTCAGTAACCAAAGGGTGTTAGTGGAACCGTTACTAAGGTTCCACTATCTGTCCGTCAGTCTGTAACAGGCTATTACCTTTTGCACCATAAAAGATACATGAAATTTCTACAGAGTGTTTATTACTGCTATGGGCAAACTCGTCATTAGTAGCCCTGGGGCCAGAGGCAAAGAGACAACCTTGTTTTAATGACTACTGAACTGAAAATTACGGTCATGGATAATGATATTCTTTAAAAAGTAGTGAATAAGCGTGAAATATCGGTACTAACTATTGTTGGGCATGGCCACGTAGCCCTCGGGACAAAGGCAGACGTAGGAGCCGAGCATGTTACGGCAGACGCCGGGGCCGCAGATGGTGGTGTTAGCGCACTCGTTGATGTCCTCGCAGCGGCGGTCGTCGGGCGTCAGCTGCCAGCCGTCGCCGCAGGTGCACACGAACGAGCCGAAGGTGTTGGTGCAGGTGCCGTGCTCGCACAGCGCCGGATGCTGCGCGCACTCGTCGATGTCTGCCAGCGTCACCACGTATGACGGCTGTTGGACAAATTTTGCTGTTGATCTACTCATTGAAAATCTTCACCTCACTTTTACCGAGATATATACATGCGACCCACCTAATGTATAATGCTGTTGCTAACACAGCAATTAACCCAGAAAGATTACCAGAAAGCTCCTAAGAGCTTACCCGTAACCTTAGCCACTTAATACAACAGCCCTCTACATAGTTATTATTTGATTGCCGTTTTCATTTTTGGCTCCAGTGAGGCAAATTTAATGTGCCCAAACTCTCTTATACAGATATGTTCATACACGCAAATGACTGTTTTGTAGGAGAATCGAAGTACAGCCAATTAACTACTCACCACCCGGCTCGCCTATTTATATAACTAATTATGTTTAAACATTTGTTTAAATTAAATGCTGTATTAATTGAGTGCTAATAGAGTGAGGTTTTCTGTCCGACTCTATGTTATGTATGTTTATCAATTACAAATGTTTTTTTTTAAACATGCAACATTTGGCATTGTATTGCTTTCATATGTTCACTATATGTAGATTTCCAACTTCGCAGAAGTTTTGTTTTAACGTTTTTAATCCTCCGTAAAGTCCGGGAATGATCATCTACTCTACTACAATACGAGTATGAAACAAAAACAGGGATTGCGTACATATATTTTATATGTTTGTTTATTTCACGCAAAAACGGTAGAAGAGATTTGCATGAAATTTAGCACACAAATATAAAAAAATCTAGTTTAACATACGGGCTACTTTTATACCAAAAATGTGTTGGTTTCTTGAACAGCCTACCTCGAAGGAGTCGTGAGCAGTTGCTAGTCTATAATCAACAAACTTACGGGTTCCAAGACTGGTTGATACCCAGGTCCACCCGGACACAGTTGTCTGTAAGCTTCTGTTCCTGGTTCCGGACATAGGTCACAGTAGTTGCCCCACGCAGCACCTGTCGATCAAATATGGTGTTAATAACCAATGTTAAGTGTTACACAGGTGCAAAGATTACGCGATGGAAAGTCCACGGTAGACAGACAATGCCCCTTTATCAAATTATCTACTACTACTATATTCTTTAACAGAGTTGAGCTCTGGACTCATTCAAAATTAAATTATGAACATGGGTTAATGACAAATGTTTTAACTCAATAAATGAATATTTCAATTATAAAACTGACATGCATTGACAATAACTTAATTAACAGTAATGTATTTAATTTAAAATATGGAATTTAATATTATTGTATTACATATTTTACACTATTGGTTGAATGTCGAAGCTAAATTGTGAAACACGATCTGTAATTGTACACATTCGTAGCAAATAATTTCATTAATTAATTTACGCGATGCCAAAGGGGACAAACAACAAACAAAATGGCCACCTACCAACTGAACAGCAGCAGGCGGCCATCGTGCCGTCTTCAGACAGCTCGTCGCTGTCCAGACACATCTCGGTGCCAGAACGGAGTTCCACTTTGGAGTAGCAACGTGCTTTTCTGGAATCTGCAAAATAAAAATATATACTTACGGTGCCCTCTGCCATTGCATTCGTAAATCTGACATAAAGGTGTACAGTTTTTTTCATCGTTAAAACCCCGTCAGCATAAGCTAGTCAACCCAAAATCTAGTATTGATGATCGTGCACATACCATAACAAGCGGTTCCATCGGAGACAAGGTCATAGTTGGGCGGGCAGCGGCAAATGTAGGAGCCCTGGGTGTTCATGCACTCGCCGTACTGGCAAGACTGTGGGGACTTGCATTCATCGACGTCCGTACAGTTGAAGCCAGGCATTACTGAAATATACAAATGTATATATAAAAAAATGTGATAGTTTTAATAATATCTAAATACAAATATATAAAAAAAGTCTGATATGATTTTTAGGATAGGATATCCTATTTTAAAAATTAAGATTAATATTTTTTTACCGAAAACATGGTTACATTCAGGTTTTTTGTGATATTTTTAGTTTTGCATTTTTGCCAATAATTTGGCGGTCGAATAGAGATTGATGCATTTACTATAAAATTGGTTAAATATGCAATTTCGTAATAATTATTATACTTACATACAGTGTTAACGCCCAAATAAAAAAAATATGTTGAAATGTTATATTTTAATTTATTTATATTATATTATATGACGAGCTCGGTGGCGCAGTGGTGGAACGCGCTATTACGCTACTGTGACACCAACGCTCGTGGGTTCGATTCCCACACAGTACAAACATTTGTGTGCATGAACATGTCTGTTTGTCTTGGTCTGGGTATTTTCTATGTATAATAAGTATGTATTTACAAAAAAATGTATTTACGTATGTTTATCAGTTGTCTAGTACACATAACACAAGCTTCGCTTACTTTGGGGCTAGGTGGCGCTGTGTAATTTGTCCGACAATATTTTTTTTTTATATTCTACTCTTGTAAAAAAATCAAATTCATTATATCATAAGATGTGTGTACAGATCCATTATAACAGATATATCATAATTCATGGAATACAAAACTTGTTGGCTAGCTATTTGGTTAACTTAATTTTAAACAATTTTTAACGTAACTTGTCCTAGAGGTGATTTTAACTTTGCTTATTGAACAATAAAGATTGCAGAACAAGATAAATATCTCATGAAATACTCTGAAAGCACGATTTACGAATGATAAGTTTAATACACAACTATTTCAGTTTAAACTTTGAAATATTTCCTTTTCTTTTATCTTTTTGAAAACGTAAGACATGATCTTTATTCTTGTTATTCAAACATATTTATGATATATAGAAAACACTCAGATCAAAACAAACAGACACGTTAATGTAGACAAATGCTTGTCCTGTGTGGGAATCGAACCCACGAGCGTTGGTGACAAAGCAGCGTCACTAAACACTGCGCCAGCGAGTTGGTTAGTTTGCGGGTGTTCAGGGTGTGCCGGGTGTGCCGGGTGTGCTGGGTGTGCTGGGTGTGCTAGGTGTGCTGGGTGTACTCACGGTCGTCGACGCTGTCGGACTGGTAGCCCTTGTCGCACAGGCACTTGAACATGCCGTAGGTGTTGATGCAGCGGCCGAACACGCACACGTTGTCGAAGGTCGCGCACTCGTCCATGTCTGAGGATACGATCGGGTTTCGTACAACTCATCATTTACGTACAATATAAACTCATTGCAAGTATTGTAAATTTGACTAAGTAAACTTAATTAGACTCAAATTTGAGGTCAGCCCTTTTATTAAAGTAAAAGGGCTTATTGTAGAATTGATGAATATGTAACTGACAAAGATGTCTGGAAATAATTCCGCACAGACTGCCTGTCCTTAATAATCTTTAATTTTACCATTTGATATCATTATTGTATATCATTATGTATAGCATATTGGATGCTTATGTGATTTTTTCGTAATATCTAATTGGCAAGTGTAAAAGAGACCTATATTGGCAAGTTTTTTTCGGTATTTCTTCTTCGCCAATGGTCATTTTCCAAATGCTAGTAGATTAAAAAAAGGAAAAAGAAAAATAAGAGAATTGAATGAGACACAAAAAATGTAAGACGTGTCTACTTAGACATCTCTATTTGCCACTGGGCCCTCGCGGGCCCAGTGGCAAATAGAGAATTTTTATCATTATCTTATCTTTATTTCAGTAAATTTAATTTAACGGAACATAATTTTACTACTAGGTCGTAATCCGTAATCGTTATAGAAATTTAAGTTGATAGAACAAGACAGATAATATATCTTTGATTCTTATCGAACTTGTAATTAGAGTCAAACCCAAAATAGTTAAAATATAAGTACAATACTTGAACAATGTAAGGATTAAGAATTTTGTTCCGGTTACCAAAACATTAACTTTGGCTACTAAAACTGGCAATTTCTTTAAATCGTAGATTTGGCGCCATTTAAATTAAAATAACTTTACCAAAAAAAAGAGAAACATTTTGACTAATCATTGACAGGATTTCGAATAAAGACAGATCGTAGATATTTGTTTATTTTAGTTTATCTTAATCCAACGAGAAAAAATTAAAAACTTACAAGAAGAATTTTATTCCGCCAACTGAAACATCCCGGTTAATAAATTTGGTACAATTTTAACTCTGTCAGATTAAAAAATATGTCTACTAATACATTGCCAGGCTCTTCCAAATGAAGAAAGATCGTAGATTTGTCACCAACTGAAATTAACGAACTCCAATCAGATATGAAAACCAAGACTACCAAAACTACTCCATTCAATTGAACGATGATCCACTTCTAAGTAGTTCGAAAAGGCTTGGAACGCTTTTGTGCAGCTAAATGAACGCCAAGCTTTAAACTTTGAACTTCGTACCGTTCTTACGCCGTGTAATAAAAGTTACAGTCGAACTTGGAATGTTAAGTGTGACCTTTACTGTACAACTACTCACCAAGGCAGGATTTGCCATCAGGAGACTTCGTGAAACCGACGTCGCAGTCGCACTCGTACCCGCCAGGCGTGTTGATGCAATGTCCGTTCTCGCACAGAGTGGGGTCGTTTGCGCATTCGTCAATATCCACGCATGAGTATCTGTTAACAAACATGTCATATCAACCACCAACATTTATAACATTGCTTTTCGCTTCTGCCATCTTTACAATGCTACTTTAACACGAAAGCTCTGGCACCATGACTTTGAATTCCATACAGAACAAACATTTATATGTATGAACATTATTAGAAATTAGCAGAAAGGGCCAGCAGTATATTACAAGAACAACCACTATATATCAGGAGTGTATAATTGCATACCTCCCGAAGTTGTGTTAATAAAACTCACCCGTCGCCCTTATATCCGGTGTCACAGAGGCACATGAAGGAGCCATCGGTGTTGCGGCAGGTGGCTCGAGGGTGACACCCACCATTGTTGGTGAGGCACTCGTCCACATCCTCGCACTCGCTGCCGTCGCCGCGCCAGCCGTCTCGACAACGGCATTTGAACGTACCCTGGACAGTCCAGAAACGTTAATTACTATCTTCTTCATCCTAGAGTTATCCCGTCTAGTAAACCGTTAAAATTGGCGGGGTCCGCTACGTAAGTCTAAAGATTTGCCAAAAATATGGATTTTTATATAGCCACTGCAGTCAAGCCTCCATGATCCAGTGGAGAAAACTAGATCTCACTTAGGTTAGGTCAATACCACTCGAAATATAATATTTTCATTGTGTTTCTACCTTTATGGTCTCTCTACCATACCCAGCTCTTGCTTCAATAACTTAACAATAAGTATTTAACTTATTAAAATGAAACATTAATACAATTTAGTTAAAGTTACGTAATTAAGTGACGATATTAGGCACTGGGCGTGTTATTTTCTTCTAGTCTTAGAAAGGAAAAAGTTAAACTTATAGGTAGTTTGGTATAACTGATGACTGGACTTGATAACTAGACTGAACGTACCGGATAGTTGATGCAGTCAGCAGCAGGGTGGCAGTCGCAGGTGCCGAGCTCACACTCGTCATCGTCGGTGCACGCCGGCCCCTGCTCCGGCTTCACGCTGTACCCGTCCTGGCACATGCATACGAAGCTGCCGATCGTGTTGTGGCACTCCCCTTCACCGCATAGATCCGATACCTGCGCCAGACAATTATAGGATCATGCTCGTTGCATACATAGTTGAAAAGTTTGGATCAAATACTCCTAGCATGATTGAACAATTTGATTTAAACAAGAATGATGTTGAAGGAGATACGTACATCCTCGCACTCGTTGACATCCTGGCAAGTGGGCTTGGCGCCCTCGGGGGCGTTCAGCAGGCCGTCGCCGCACACGCAGCGGTAGGAGCCGGGCGTGTTGCGGCACTCGCCGCCGCCGCAGGGCCGCGCGCCGCTCGCGCATTCGTCGATGTCGCGGCACGTCCGCCCGTCCGCCCGCAAGTGCCATCCGTCTCTGAACAATGACACTCACTGTTACATAACAGATCCTCGGTATGGACAAATTAAAAGTAACATTAACTTGACCTATACTACAAAGACATAAAGAATTTACATAAAAATAGTGATGCCATGTAACGTGGACGTGCGTCTTGATTCTTTCTCTCGCCATGACTGGTATATTAAACGATTCCTAGTACAGACTAGAAACTATATCTGTAACCCAGTGTATATAGAAGAACGCTCGTTTAATTAATGTACGACCCCATTTTCTGAGTCCAGAAATAACAAATTCAAAATTTGCATTAATGGGATAACGGGATATCAGTAAACGAACTTGCGGGTAACCTATATTCTTAATATGTGAATTAAAATGACAGGTTTCAAGCCAGATTTATTATGATGGTTACTCAAGGAAGTCATGAAGTCAAAATCAGTACACATTTTTACACAGGGTCTATTTCTACAAGTTGGGAATCATCTAGGTCATCGATTTCATTGTCCTCGTGATATAGGCTCAATCGATTCTTTAACATTCAATGTATTGATGTTTTTTAATACAAAACACAAATAATAAAACAGTCCACAGGCAAACGTCGTGAAGAAATTAATCTATTGACATAATCTCAAATGCAATTGACCCATAAAGGATATCCCATTACGCAGCGATGTGTCCCTAGCTTTATGATTTTTATTGATAGCTCCACTAATATGCATAACTTCATTGAGACTCTAACAATTGAAACTTCACAAATTAAAAGTGTCATCCCCTTCCCAACCCACCACTAACCTGCAAGAGCAATGATAGGATCCAGGAGTGTTGATACATTGGTGCTGACAGCGAGATGAGTCCTCGCTGCACTCGTCAATGTCCTCGCAGTGCGACTTGACCGTGGACTGCGCGTACCCCTCATCACACACGCACTGATAAGTACCCATAAGATTCTCACAAGCACCGTTGCTGCATATTCCTGGAGAATGATAACGTTTTTGAGCCGATTTCTATTTATCATATGCACTTTCAATACATTTAAGAAGTAGAAAGAACACATTATCATGTTTATAGCCTACTTTTCTCCGTTAATATAAGAATTGGTCAAACAAAGAAGTAAGAGAAAATGGCACTTCACCAATAGCCTGACTTGGAAAGTACCTTACAGAAGATCGTCACCAATTAGCAACTGTGGTATATTACCTTCTTGTCAAGTCATAGAGTAAATTATAATCTCATCAAGTTGTCAATAATGGTATTCAATCTCTACTTGTCAATTATATATTACTTATAATTTTAGCAAATTAAAACCTGATATTCAAAGGGTCTTTCATTCGACAATTTAATTTGCTAAAATTTTCATAAAATGTCTTTAAGTAATTCTTCACCCACAAGTTCTAATGCAGTCGTGAATTCTACCATGTCACGTTATTTACGACCAGATCGATTCGATGTAGAGCCCAACCAATGTTCTGCCGATATGAAATGGAGTCATTGGAAGTACACATTTTCTAACTTTCTGAACGAAGATTTCTCGACGATGGATGACTCAATGAAACTTAATATATTGGTAAACCATCTAAGCCCTGCAATATATTCCTTCATTTTGGAAGCAAAGAGTTATATGGAAGCCGTAAATATACTGGACTCTATATATATCAAACCAAAAAACGAGATTCACGCACGGTATGTATTAGCAACTCAAAAGCAACAACCAGGTGAGTCTATTTCGGAATATGCACATAAACTTAAGCTTCTGTCTCAAGACTGTAATTTTCAACCAGTGTCTGCTCAACAATACCAAAGCGAATGTGTTAGAGACGCTTTTATTTCTGGTATTTTATGTACGAAAATACGACAGAGGCTCCTAGAAAACTTTAAACTAAGTTTTGACGATGCATTAAATCAAGCCTTAGCTTTAGAGTCTGCAGAGAAAAACGCTCAGGCTTACCAGCAGACTATTAATCTCAATTCTACTCACAATAACAATGGGTCTACTGCACAGCAAGCGAACAATTTGGCCGTATCGACTCGCCATAGTCAAAGACGTTGCTTTTTTTGCGGTGGTAATGTCCACCAACGACCTAAATGTCCAGCTTGGAATGCTAATTGTCAACAATGTGGGAAGAAAGGACATTTTGCGAACGTTTGTCGGAGTAAGTCCTTAATGTCAAGTGCCATACCCGAAACAGTGGCTGCTTCTCCAGCTAGCTTGACGAAGTCTACAATATCCATAACTATCAATGGCACAGGTGCCGATGCCTTAGTAGACACTGGAAGCTCAGTAAGCTTCGTCGATCGGGATTTAGTTCACTCCATGAGACTCAAAACAAGACCATGCAAACAGACTATAGTTTTAGCATCATCCAATTATGAATCATTTGCTGATAGTATATGCTATGTGACGTTAAAATTCAACGAACACATTTACAAAGAGCAAGCACTGCTTGTTGTTAATAATTTATGCGCAGATGTTATAATAGGTCACGATATACTGAAAAATCATTCATCTATACAAATGACTTTTGGAGGTGATCGAAAACCACTTGAAATTTGTAATGTCATGCAAGCTTTTGTTCCACCAGCTTCAGTATTCTCCACCTTATCCTCTGATATTTGCCCAGTAGCTATCAAATCTCGCCGTCATTCTCCAGAAAATGAACATTTCATCTAACTTGAAGTACAACAATTATTAAAAGATAACGTAATTGAACCCAGTATATCTCCTTGGCGAGCACAGGTACTAGTCACCGGTGGTGGACAACACCGTCGCCGTATGGTAATTGATTACTCACGAACAATTAATAGATTCACGGAATTAGATGCATATCCGTTACCTAATATAGAGAACATTATTGCTAAAGTTGCTACTTATAGCTTTTTCAGTCAAATCGACCTTAAAAGTGCTTACCACCAGGTTCCTATCCTTCAAAATGAAAAGAAATACACCGCATTTGAAGCCTGTGGTAATCTATATCAGTTTACTCGAATACCATTCGGTGTCACTAACGGCGTTGCCGCATTTCAAAGAACACTTGAATTTATCATAAGCTCGGAAAAATTAAAAGGAACTTTTGCATATTTAGACGATGTTACCATTTGTGGGAAAACACAATTTGATCATGATGAAAATTTAAAAAGATTTATGGATGCAGTAAAGAAATACAAGCTGACATTGAACATGAACAAATGCATTTTTGGAACTGACTCTATAAATTTACTCGGATATTCAATTCAGAATAACATAATCAAACCTGACTCTGAACGTATGCAAGCCTTGTTCGATTTGCCAGTTCCTAAAGACGGGCCATCCCTGAAACGGAGCTTAGGATTGTTTGCACATTACGCGAGGTGGATACAAAACTTTTCAAGTAAGATACGCCCGTTAATCAATACTACGACTTTTCCTATTGACCAACATACGATCGAATGTTAAAACAATCTCAAATCAGAGATATCCCGATCCGCACTTAGCGCTATTGATGACGATGCTACATTTGTGGTCGAAACAGATGCTTCGCAACACTCGATTGCTGCCACTTTATCACAAAATGATCGTCCAATAGCATTTTTTTCTCGATCGCTAACTGACCCTGAACGCCGACACTCGTCAATTGAAAAAGAAGCCAGTGCGATCGTAGAAGCTCTAAGAAAATGGAGACATTTTCTGATTGGTCGCCATTTTTTACTGATCACAGATCAACAATCAGTATCATTTATGTTCCACCAAAATCATTCAAGCAAGATAAAAAACGAGAAAATTGAGAGGTGGCGTTTAGAATTATCATGCTTCAAATACGACATTGTCTATCGCCCAGGAAAACAAAATACCGTAGCTGACGCATTATCTAGGGTCTGTGCATTTATGAATAATAACAATAAACTTCACGAGCTACACAATACTCTATGTCACCCGGGAATAGTACGCATGGCCCATTGGGTCAGAATGAAGAACCTGCCCTATACTATAGCAGACATAAAAGAAATGACAGCTTATTGCAGAATATGAGCTCATGTAAAACCTCGTTTTATGAAATTTAAATCACGGTTAATAAAAGCTATTGCACCATTTGAAAGATTAAATATGGATTTTAAGGGACCATTGCCGTCAAACTCGCCGAACAGATACCTCTTAACAATTATCGATGAATATAGCAGATTTCCATTTGCATATCCTTGCAAAGACATGACTGCAACTACAGTGATACAATGCTTAAAAGATTTATTTTTCACATTCGGAACACCGGCATATACACACTCTGACAGAGGAACTTCATTTATGTCTGAAGAATTGAGTCAATTCTTACTTTCTAATAACGTAGCTTGCAGTCGCACCACGCCATATAATCCAGAAGGCAATGGCCAAATTGAAAGGTTAAATGGTACGCTATGGAGAACTATACAACTCAATTTATATTCCAAAAATATGCGTATAGAAAACTGGGAACAAGTTTTACTATCATCCTTACATGCGATTCGTTCACTACTATGTACCTCTACAAACGCTACGCCTCATGAAAGACTATTTGTACATCCTCGCCGATCTCCGAACGGAATGTCTACACCCTCATGGTTATTAAATTCAGGTCCAGTATTGATGAAGAAGAATATACGAAATTCCAAATATGAACCAATTGTAGAAGAAGTGGAACTTTTGCGGGCAAATCCGGAGTATTCTTTTGTAAAATTACCAGATGGGAGAGAAACAACAGTTTCTAATAAGCACCGTGCTCCGTTGCCTCCTGAGATCGTTCCAACGAATTTAGAACGGGAGGAGGATAATATACATGGTGCTGAGAACCACGAAGAGGACTTACAACATTTTAATGATCAAGAACACGAAGAGTCCACTCCTGAATCCTCGTCCGAACAGACTACTCGCGTTTTCCGTCGCTCTTCACGGAATCGTAATCTACCAAGTCATTTGAATGATTATATTCTTTAAAGTCAACATGAAAGTAGAGAGGGGGAGATTGTGGTATATTACCTTCTTGTCAAGTCATAGAGTAAATTATAATCTCATCAAGTTGTCAATAATGGTATTCAATCTCTACTTGTCAATTATATATTACTTATAATTTTAGCAAATTAAAACCTGATATTCAAAGGGTCTTTCATTCGACAGCAACACTATAGGTTTGTAATAAATCTGCGAGGAACCTGTAAGGAGTTGATGTTATCAGCAAAGGTGACAACGATACTTCTACTATTCCAGTTATTTACGTACTCCTAACCGCTTCAAAACATTTAACACTCAATTTAAAAGATACCCCGTAGCCATATGAACATCCATAGCCAACAGTCAATGGTGACTACGTGTATACTGCAGATGCAAACTTGGTACCCTTGAAATATGATCCATTCTTACCGCTGGTGATAGAGCACTCGTCGATGTCCTTGCAGGAGAGTCTGTCGGGAGCGAGCTCCATGCCGGGCCCGCACTCGCAGCGGAACGATCCTGGGGTGTTGATGCATCGCCCGCCGCGGCACAGCGTCGACGTCTCTTCACATTCGTCAATATCTTGAAAATACACATTATATTTTACACCAACTGTACATCACTAGTCGTACATACTAAACTATACCAGATATTGCAACCGTCCACAAACTATAAGCTACTAGTATTCAGAAATCAAATTTACAAATAACTTGACCTATACACGATCATACAGAACATATCAAATCAGAAACCAGTGAACAAGGCCACAGTGTGATGCCCACAGTGGACTAGGCAAAGATAAATAGGGCGACCATGGCAGCGATGACATTAGCATGTAACGGAGGTGGGTGGGAGTTGCTCGGCGCTAATTCGCATGGACTAACAAGGGGCACATGAAGTAATAGTTCAAGTTTATTACAATAGAAATTTTAATTATAAAAAAAAACAAATCCACATTTCCAACGTTAAGTCTTGTCGACGTATATTGTGTTGTTAATATTGTTTTGTTTTCTCACTAATATGATTATTACAGATTCCAACATGTAAATTTCCAGTAAATATTTCAAAAACATGAATCCCAATTATTAAGAGAACGTACAAAATGACTTATAATTTATCAGTTAGGTTCATATTTTTTTGTAGTTATTAAACAATGCATTATAGATGATAACGTAATGGCAGTGAACAACTTACCAACGCAAACTTTGGAGAGATCGCTGGACTTGTGTCCAGGGTGACAACGGCACGTGAAGCTGCCTTCCGTGTTGTGGCACTCGCCGGCGCCGCACACGTCGTCCACAATGTCACACTCGTTCACGTCCACACACGTATGGTTTTTAGAACCCTGAAAAAAACTTTAAGCTTCATATTCGAATACCAACTTGGACATTGTACCTCGGTTCATAGAAAACTTTTCGATCCTGCGCTTACACTTAGTACTGAACGGCGCTGCACTAAGACCAAAATAAGAGCTCGTAATGTAACAAGTTTACCTCCTGAAGAGCCATATATACTCGTATCAATCACCCTCATAGCAGACGAAGAATTGTTGACAACCTAAGTATTTATTACTGTCACTGATAGAGCTAAAGTATTAGGGTAACTACAACTAAATACAACGAAAACGTATGTTACTGGCAAAATAAAAATATTATTTTAGATTAGGTTCCTAATCAATTACTGATTTTTAATGATCTTAGATAGCTAGATAGATATTTTATTGATTTTACGTAATTATGTCCTTGCCTGTTCATATCCTCTATAGCAGTCACAAGTGAACGATCCCATCAAATTTCTGCACTTTCCGTGGCCACAGAGTCCTGGGAAAGCTGAGCACTCATTAACCTCCATATGTCCAGGTGTGAAGTGATTATGGTCAATAGAGTTCCAAATGCTATCGTTGTGGGTTCCTCCACCGTTACCATCCGGATAACCGTCGGGGTCATACGGTGGGTATTCCACAGAATCAGTAATATGAGTCATGTTTCCGTTGCCACCAAAAGGCCTTTCCTCTCCATGGCCTTCTGGGCCTGCGACACTTGAAATGCTCATGCATAGATTACGGTATGCATCAGATCCTGTAGACAAATTAATAAATTTAATAATAAGTAAAATAATTTAAATTGATAAATTACTCTCATTCCGAATACTTACTACCTACTTGCATACTTCCTACTTCGTCCCTAATACATTCTAGGAAATCAAATGCCTTTGGATGGGAGGCAAACCAGGATATAATACCCAGCACTATATATGAAGGAAAGTTAAGAATAAATGTCTAATGACATAGTTTCTGTCGATTTTCTTTTACTTTACACTATCGTACCATACTGGAATGATCATAGAAGGGATCGTCGATGATTGTCAATGAAATGCACTTGAAAACATATTTATCCGTTAATCTTGTTTACTTGGCATTAAGATATACCTTTCTTCGGGCAAGGCTCGCAACGGCTGTCTCCCCAAGCCTTGCCTAGTGCAGAGCAGCAGCACACCGACTTGCGCACCTCGCGGAGAGGATTCATGCAATGCCCTCCGATGCAGTCCGTGTAGCAGTACTCGCGACGAGTGTCCACACATCTGTTGCCTGTAAGTTCACCGGTAAATATGAGTTGAGGTTTTAAAAATGATTTCACTGGACATTAAAAAACAAAGTTATTTCTGATTTTTCCTTCCAGGCTATTTGATTTAAATATGTATATGATAAATGCATCTGTTGTCTGGAGCCCTTGTTACCGCTGCCATGTGGACAGATTAGAGAGAATTCAGAGACGTTTTCTCTTCTTCTTAGCCGTTCATCAGAGAAAACTTTCATCATTGTCGTCGTACAGAGACCGTCTTGAGTATTTGCGCATCCCCACGCTTGAGCAGAGACGTATGTCTATTGACCAGATTTTCCTTTTCAAACTCCTCAGAGGGAATATCTCGTAGATTGTTCACGACTACTAGCACAAATTAAATTTATAGTGCCTAGATCTAGCGTTAGAATAGTTAATTATAAGCCCTTTGCTGTTAGACTTTATAGAACCAACGTAGGCATGTACAGCATGCTTCCAAGAATTTGTCGCGAGCATAACGCGTTGTTTTCCATGTCAAATAGATATTTTCACGACCTCTTTAAGTAGCTTAAAAAGGGCCGTAATTGAGCGCAATTGATTTCAATTTAAACTTAACGTTCTTAGTCTGATCAAAGTGGTGCAGCGGGTGGGCAGTCTTTTTTGCTACCGTCGTCATCGCCAAATAAATTGTTAATATCTGTTCATTATGCATGCTGTGTTTGCCTGTAATTGGGTCAATATCCTATAAGTTTTGTTATATATTCGTTACTTTTTGTATGTTATATGTTATAAACCTGTTGGCAAACCTTAATAAATAAATAAATGCATATTTTCAGTTAGAACTCAAATGGCTACTATGTGTAAATTTCTTTGTATAAATTAATTTAACTAAACAAATTTTCCAACTCAGTTATACCTGAAGAATCCAACGTCAGTCCAGATGGACACTCGCAATGATATGATCCATCTGTGTTAACACATTCACCTCCGATGCAAAGGTCTGGGTCTAGCTTACACTCGTCCACGTCACGACACGTGGCACCATCAAACTGCAAGCAATAGCATAGAGTTAATGCCGTTTCCATAACCCAATATAAATTCAGTATATATCAACAGGAGCAAGTAAAAGAAACTGAAATGAGGTTTTTACTTGTTGAAACAGTTGAAATTGAATAACACAAAGAAGTCGCCCAAACTTATTTATCTGTTCGTGATTGTATTCTTCTTGATCTGACGACTTTACGACATAACTAACTGTAATATTAAAATATTTACTTTAGCAAATCCTTTCTCGCATGGGCAATGTTCAGGCTCACAGGACTCGCAGGGTGATCCCCATGCTAAGCCAACACTGCAGCAACACTCCTGCCGCAGAAGCGGTAATGCCGCTGCCGCTTCACACTGCCCGTCCACCACGCGGGTCCAGCATGAACCACGGCGATTATCTAGAATAGTTATGCACATTATAGTTGTCTCTGAAAAGGTTAGCATTAAAAAGTATGTCACATTTTTCTACTGGTACATAAAGCGATTTTACAAGTTTTGTTTTCCGATGAAAAATATTATTTAAGTCATTCTTTTGGCACCATTCTCTCAAATACCCAGTAGTGGTTTACAAAATTATGACTCACCAAGACAATGTTGCGCCGTGGCGTCGAGCACGAAGCCATGCTCGCACTCGCATTCATAGCTGCCGTGTGTATTGATACAACGTCCGTTGTCGCAAGGATTCGTTTGCTCTGCAACAACATACCACTGTTGTTAATACCAATCTACAACTTTACTACCAATCGGTTTGTAGGAAGAGTGCAGATTTAGTTTCCATCGACACCTATGGTTTTCTACAACAGTTTTAATAAACTTAAGTATTCGTTCCTTTTTATATGGACGTATTACAAAGTTTACACAATATTGTTTTAATTGTTAATCAATTAGAATGTAAAAATGTTGAAAAAGCAGTGCAATGATCGTTTTGCGTGAAATACATGATTTTAATTTGCGAGTCAGTTAACTACTACGTCAAATGGCAGAATCAGATGGTAATCACGCCAAAGCTATCGAAATGTTAAAAAATAATCTTAGCGTGATCATTGGCCATATGTTAGAATGCCAAATGGATATGCCAGCGGTTATCTGGATGCTTTTTCAGTCAAAGGTTCGTAACCTGTTGTGCCTGGATACATGGGGGGTATGTCGCCCCTGTCATAATCCTTGACGATGAAAATAACCTCACCCTCGCATTCGTCTATGTCTCGGCAGATTTGTTCATCGGGCTCGAAGCGAGTGCCTTGCGGGCAAACACATGTGAAGCTACCCATTGTATTCCGGCACTGCCCACCCGTACAGAACTGCAAAAGAGAATCGTAATTTGGTCAAATGTACATTAAAAATTTATTGCAAATATAATCGTGAACTGATTCATCAACAACGGTTCTCACCGACTGATGCATATCGCACTCATCGATGTCCTTGCAAATTCCATCGCCATCGGGATGGTATCCAGAGTCGCACAAGCATTTGAAGCCGGGTTCGAGGTTCTCGCAGGTACCGTGTTGGCAGATGCCCGGGATCATGGTGCACTCGTTGATATCCGCCCCGCCATTATCCTTGCTCGGACCGGAAGGACAAAGGACGTCGTAATCTTCGGTGCCGTGTTTTGGACATGGTTTGCAGGATCGTCCCCATCCCAAATCGAAAGCTGGAAATATGATGTAGCTTAAAATGTGAAAATTAATAACATATGTTATGAGGGATATACTTATTCGTTTTACAAAAATTTGAAAAATTGTTTAATGTTACTATTTTCTTTTTGTGTTTTAACGATAGTAATACTCAACACATATCTCAGGAGTTTACAATTAAATAGTCTTTCATTTGTTGTAAGCTCCGTATACTACGAGTATAATATGCTAACGGTAAGTCTATTTGCATTGCACTTACCTTTGCTGGAACTGCAACAACATTGTGATCTCGTGACTGGGTTAGAGCCCGCTCCACTGCAGTGACCATCTTCGTATTTTTCGTAACACAAGTCTTGCATCTCATCTAGAAAAATAAAGTTTTATAAAAACGTTTGTTGAGAATACAAATACTACATAAGAAATACAAACACTTCGCTTATCCTTAGTCAGTTCTGTTCATATCAAAGAATAAAGTTCGTCACATGTATTCATTAATATGAGAGTGCATTATATTTTATTGGTACACCAATTGAAATGTGTTCGACCTACACGTTTATTGTATCTAATTTTAGGATCTAGAAAGTTTGTCACGTTGAGGACCAAAGCTACGTTCAGCGACAATTTAAAAAAAATAAAATTATATCTTTCCCTCTCCATGATCATTTCACAAACTTCTTTCGTTTCACAAAACTATTGCCTTTGAAGTTAATTAATACACTTCCTTCAACAATGTAGACCTTTTATAAGAGAATGATCAATTGCACTAACCGAGACATGTTCTTCCATCATTGCTGAGCGTAAACCCGGGGGAGCACTCGCAGCGGAAGGAGCCGGGTGTGTTGTGGCAGCGGCCGTTCCTGCAGACGCGCTGCTCAGAGCACTCGTCGACGTCGAGGCAGGCGCCGCGCTCCGCGTTGGGCCGATAGCCCGCCTCGCACACGCACTGGAAGGACCCCTCCGCGTTCACGCACCGCCCGCTCTGCGAACGAACATAACGATGTAACCACTGAACACTTTAATAAAACGAGAACACATTGTATTAATAAAGGTAGGATCCGAAGTTAATAAAGGGTGAATAATTAATAAAGTGAATGTGAACATGACGGGAAAACAGAGAAGCATACAGGGAAGAATTATATCGCCTTCACCGCACATACGGAAAATGGTAATGACTATACCAATGTGCACGACTCTTGTTGTTATGGACACTCTCGATAAATTAATAAAAATTACTTTGGAGCCGAAATTGGAATTACGAAAATGCAACCCGCAAGAGTTAACTTGAGACTTGGCTCCGATGATTCGATGCGCTGTACTGACTGCAAAAAGCATCATTTATCTATTTTTTTTACAGTACAAATAAAAGATCTTTTTTATACATTAAAAACCAGCGCGCATTCCGCTCGGGTCTCTAGTAAATTCTTGCGGGTTATAATTATTTCATATAAATATACAATGATCATGTTAAAGATAAAAGTAGAATCAATGACTAACATTTTAATTATTTTTTTCCTGAGGGTATCTGTTGCGGACATATTTTTTTTTTATTAGTTTGCAAATTGACCAACATTCAGTGTTGTGAATTGTGTGGCATTCCGACATTGACGTTATGTTTATTAAGTTACAATTAAATGTAACTTTTTTTATAGAACATTATGGTACTTAATTTTTGGCCGCTGTTAGAAACTATACAATATGTTGGATCTACTTAATAAAATCGACGAAAATTGTCCATATTATGTCGTAGTAAATAATTGATTGATTGATAAAAATGCATCTCACTCCTCCCATTTCATTAGCACAAAATGAACGAAATTCGTGGACAATGAAATGAAATCGGATATTTTTTTTCATTTCATATTTAATTTAGAAAGTATCTTTACCACTGGGCATTCAAAAACGTATTACTAAAACCCAGTCACTTAGGGTCTTCCCATTAGATTCAGCAGCTATTATTGCCAACTGAGAATTAAAAATTTGTAACGTGTTTTTCCCTTCCGTTAGCACTCACCTGGCAAACGTTCCTGCCGTCACACTCGTCGATGTCCGCGCAATAGCCCCCAGCGCTGGGCTCGAACCCATGGTCGCACTGGCACTCGTATGATCCTGGAGTATTCCGACAGCGCCCACGACGGCATACGTTGGGGTTGTCTCTGCATTCGTCTACATCTTGGCAGGCGTGACCAGTCTCCGTGGACTCGTAGCCAGGGTTACATTCGCATTCGTATCTGATTGAAACAATTATTAATTATTGCCAGCTTTATTTCATCGTCATCATCATATAAGCCGGAAAACGTCCACTGTTGAACATAGGCCTCCCCCTTAGCCTCCACGGCGATCGGTGTGCTGCTTGCAACCAACGGTATTATTTACTCAACAAATATTCAGCAAATTTCAGAGTTTTGACATCGGTGGATGATTATTTATGATGAATACAGAAAATAGAGCGTCATGTCCGGGGATGTACCTCATCTCATAGAAAAACCACAGCCAAATAACAGCTCCCTGGTGGGTTGTTGTGTTCCTGCGTGAGGTCACCATTAAACTTCTGAGGAGTTGCTCATGTGATACTTAATGTATTCCAAGCGTTCATAGGCTACGGTAACCGCTTTACATCACGTGGGCCATATGTCCTTGTGCCTACCGACGTTGATACAAAAAAAAGAAAGAGAACTTACTCTCCGTCGATGTGCCTGCATTCTCCATTGGTGCACATGCCACCGCGCGTCATTTCACACTCGTTCTGGTCGCTGCAGCGTTTGCCGCCCTCGACCGGATCGAAACCGAAAGGACATCTGGCGGCAAACGAACGAGTTACAATCGTGAATAATAAACACACGTGAAGGAATTTCAGATAAAGGGAAATTGTAGAATTGCTAATATATATTTGCTAGGTAAAGACCAAAAATATAAATTCTTTATTTGCCGTTGGGAACATCTCACATTTTTTAAATTAAATCTTACTGCATTACATTATTTTCTAATGGTTTTCTTTTTTTTATACCCGCATTTCGGAAATGACCATTGGCGAAGAAATAATGCAGAAAGAAACTTGCCAATGTAGATCTTTTTCTAGTGTTATTGCAATAAATTTATAGGAGTAGAATAATAATGATGATGTTAAGTGAAAATATAAATATATATATATTCATGTGCTGAATCATTTCCAGGCATTTTTGTCAGTGAGATAGGTAATTAGCCATATTACAAAAGCATTTTCGATGTAATTTCTGTAGATATTTTTTAGAGAGGTAGGGCGCAGCCCGTCTGGAGAAATACTCGTACCTACACCTCACAGAAAACCACAGCTAAATAACAACTCCCTGTAGAGTTTTTGTGTTTCTGCGTGTGAGTGACGTCACCATCGCGTGAGTGATTCTGTTGTTAGTGTAGTTGTATAAAAAATGAATATTATCAGTCAGCTGGTCTTCGGCGGTAAATTAGAAAACGTCTGCTCAGAATAATTAAATTTTGCCGCCTTTGCAAATAAAATTCTTATATAAAACATTTGTGCAATAAAGTTCAACAAACAAACAAATTACGTAAACCCTGTGTGCCCAGGGTCTGGTGACTCACTTGCACTCGAATGATCCTGGCTTGTTGATGCAGGTGCCGCCCTTGCAGTACCCGAGGGCGCACTCGTCGATGTCCATGCACGTCGGGTTTCCGTCGCTGTCGGTTTCTTCAGTGCCGGCTGGACAGTTGCATTCGTAACTGAAAGTAATACGATACTTTATATGTATATACATTATCCTATGGTTCACACTGAACATGTCTGTTTTGCTTGGTCTGGTTTTTTAAGAGAGGTAGGGCACATCAAAGAAGCACATCTGGGCAAGTACTTCCACCTCACAGAATACCGCAGCCGAATAACAACTCCCTTGAGGGTTGTTGTGTTCCTGCGTGTGAGTGAGGTCACCAGTAAGGAGTTGCTGTGTTGCAGCTGAGATGGAGTCGCACGAGTGATACTAAATGTATTGCAAGCGTTTGTAGGCTACGGTAACCTCCGGGAACTACAGCATGGAGTTCTTCAAGAAATGCGTGAAGAGGTTTTTAGAGGGTCGGCAACGCATGAGTGACGCCCCTGGTGTTGCAAATGTCCATAGGCTACGGTGACTGTTTAACATCAGGCAGGCCGTATGCTTGATTGCCACCTTAGTAGTATAAAAAAAAAAAAACCTCAAGTGGGCCATATGCTTGTATACCTTCCGACATTGTATGAAAGAAACCTCGAGTTATTCCACATTATCTATGAAGATATGCTAATCTATAAACATAGTAATGCTTTGGAAAAGATATATTTTCACTTATTATGAATTATGTTTGTCACAATAACTGCTTTCAACCAAGTCTTTTCACGTACCCGGTGGTCGAGTACTTAGCAATAGCTTTCACAGCAAGGCCCGTAAGTTTGATTCCCACACATTGTGGTTGTTTTACAGAGAAATAGGGCGCATCAAATCAATCTGACTAGGAAAGCACCTTCGCCTCATGACAACTGCAGCCAAATACCAATTCCCTGGAGGGTTGTTGTATCAATTTAGTGGGATTTCCAGAAAGCCCCTAAAGATTTGCTGTAATTGCAGTAGGCAACGTGCAGGTGATACCTACTTCCTGTATAACGTGCAGGCAATACAGGAAGTATCACCAAGACGCCAGGATTGTATCGTAAGAAGTTCAAAGGAAACTTTCCATCGGGCGGGCCGTATGCTTCTATGCCTCCTGACGTTATATAAGAAAACTCGTTGGCGACCGCTCGCTTGCCGTCAATGATATAAAACCAGATCGAAAAAATAAGTTCTAAATCCAGTTTCTGCACTTTATCTGGATCCTAAAAGTACTTACCCAACTTCCTTATCGACACATTCGCCCAGCCCGCAGATCCCCGTCCTCAGCATGCACTCGTTGATCTTGGCCAGGGGGGGCGGCGGTATGTTCCCCCCATTGCCGTCCCTGTTTCTGTCGTAGCCACCCCCCGGTTCGCCGCCTCCGCCTCCAGTGTGGTTTCGTCGCCAAATTGGTGGAACGATACCTCCGCCACATAAATGTGTCCATTCGCCTGAATAAAGGGAAATTCTTATCACATTGAAATTTAACCCATAAATATTGCCGTTGTCAAACTCTATGGTTGATTTTTTATTATGTTACTAAGGTAGCAAGTAAGCATACGATATGCTCGATGGTAAGCTACTGCTTACCATAGACTATGATAATTTGCAAAATCAGGGCTCACAGGTTATCAACTATGTAAAGGAACTTCTTCACGCCTTTCTCGATGAACCCTATTCTGTAGTTCCTTGGAAAAACCTCGGCTGGGAGTTCATTCCATAATATGAAATAAAGGAATCTGCAGGTTTTGCCTTTCATCCTATAAACCTTGTATATAAAACTAAACCTTCCTCAAGAATCACTCTGTCTGTTGGAAAAATCCGTTCAGTAGTTTTTGGGTTTATCGCGAACAGACAGACGAGGCGTGGGACTATGTTTTACAATATGTAGTGATATAGATATTTGAAGTGTTACAAGTAGATATAGTGTACTAACTGGATCCTCTCGGCGGGCAGGGAGTGCACATGTCGCCCCAGGCCCTGCCCATGTTGTATCCGCAGCAGCAGTCCCGGTTGGACAGCGACATCGACAGAGGATCCGCGCACTCGCCCGTGTCACTCAGGTATGAGTAGCACGCCCGCACACGACCGTCTGAAACAAAAACAGGTATATTACATCTAAGAGTTTATTTCCAATCGATCAGAATTGATTTCAAGAGTAACCCACCAGGCTTTGGAACAAAAGTTATTACATCTATCTATCACTTCACGCCAAATCCCTTGCGGGGTAGGCAGAGAGAGCCGAGCGCCACGTGACTCGATCTTTATATATCTCACTCGCTTCTTTAACATTCATTGCTCTTTCATGCACGCTCGCCGGTTTCTAGGGCTCCTGACATCACCTTCTGATAAAACACGACCAATTTGATGATGGTAGGTAAGTCTTGGCCTTCCTCGGCTCCATCCTTACATGCATTCTTACATCCTTATCCATCCTTCCACATTTGCATTGTATATCTTCTTCGTCATTCTTTCTACATGTCCGAACCAATGGAGTTATTAACCGACTCCAAAAAAGGAGGCGGAGGTTCTCAATTTGGCTGTTTTTTTATGTTTGTTACTTCATAACTCCGTCATTTATAAACCGATTTGAAAAAACTTTTTTTATTTGAAAGAGTATATTTTCAGATTAGTTCCATTTTTTTCATATCATAAAATACAGTTCTGAAAATGTCGGTTTTTTTTTAATTTTTGATTATTATGTGTAGTAGAATAAGGCTTCGAGACATACCTATACAGAACTTTTTGTCAGGACTGGGGATGAAGTGAGGGTTGCAGTGGCAGTAGTAGTCCCCGTCAGTGTTCACACACTTGCCGTTCTAGAAGAGAAGAGAATATGTAATATGATATAGAATATTTGACGAACACGGTGCGTTAACTACTACGGTTAACGCTACGCTGACTCCAACGCTCGTGGGCTCTATTCCCACATAGGACAAACATTTGTGTACGTGAAGGTTGTTGTGCTAACCAGAGGTGGCATCACGCGAGTGATACTTAATGTTGGTAAGCGGTCAGGTTACGGTCTGCTGCACAGAAACTCCTTAGGAGCTTACTGGTGACCTCACTCACACGCAGGAACACAACAACCCTCTCTTAAAAACACCCAGATCAAGACAAAGAGACATGTCAATGCACATAAGTGTTTGTAGTGTGTGGAAATCGAACCCACGAGCGGTGAAGGAAAACATCATGAGGAAACCCACACGACCTAGAAAAATATATTTGTAAAGACATGTGACCTAACCTTAGAATGATCTAGTTTTCCCTCTGGCTAGATTGTAGAGGTCTGCAGTCTGCGGCAGTCGCTCCGTGTAAAAAACAACTTTTTTTTTACACCACACCACTAAGGTGGCAATCAAGTATACGGCCTGTCTGATGGTAAACAGTCACCGTAGCCTATGGGCATTTGCGACACCAGGGGTGTCACCCATGCGTTAGCGACCGTGTGTTTTCGCCAAAATTTTAGGCTTAGGTAGTTTACCCCGCTAATCCTAATGGATTAGGAAACGGGACAATCGCGTTGTCCCGTTTCAAAGAAGAAGAAGAAGAGTTAACATACCGGACAAATATCAGGATCCTCGCACTCATCAATATCTTCACAATTGTTGGACACGTGGTGCCGGCGTTGTCCCAGGGGGCACTCGCACGAAAACGAGCCCACGGAGTTGACACAGCGACCACCGGAGCACAGCCCGGGCACAGCTGCACACTCGTCTATATCCTGACAACAAAAAAAATATCAATAAATTTGGTCAAGTTACTTTCGCCAGTTCTTCACGTAATTCAAAAAATAGAAACGAAACCTGTGAGAAATACAAATGCAAAATTGTTTGATTTTATGAATGTAAAACGTGTCTAAGTGCCCGCGAGGGCCCAATGGCAAATAAATATTTTGTGCCTTTATCTTTAAAATCACATCCACATGGATCTTGTTTTATCAAAAGGTTGTGTCAGAATCCGGCGAGAGTATATGAAAAGAGCTATGAATAGTGAAGGTGCTGATGACGTGTTCGAGAGCTAAGTGGCGGCCTCATTTTGTTTTTATTAACAACATAGAATTTAAGTTCATTTCCAAAAACACGCTCAATACAGCCACTGTAGAACCATATTTATGTTTTTTGAGACATATTCTGTACGACGTCGGAAGGCATACAAGCATATATAGTTATTTGGCTGCAGTTTTCTGTGAGGTGGAGGTACTTCCCCAGATGGGCTGTTTTGATGCGCCGTATCTCTCTTGTGGCCATAATAAACAATAATTAAAAATTTGGATAATAAATACAAGATATGTTTCACAAAAACGTAAATATGGTTCTACAATGTCAGTATTAAGTATTGTATTGTATTGTCGCACAAATTACACAGCGCCATGTAGCCCCAAAGTAAGCGAAGCTTGTGGGTACTAGACAACTGATAAACATACGTAAATACATTTTTTTTGTAAATACATACTTATTATACATAGGAAACATCCAGACCAATACAAACAGACATGTTCATGCACACAAATGTTTGTAAAAGTGTTTTTTTAATTGATCTTAAATTCATCGTTGTTAATAAAAACAAGATGAGTGCGCCACTTAGCTCTATACGCTCTCTCGCGTATCGCTCAGATCTCTCTGCATATCTGACAAGGGATACGGCATGAAAATATACATACATACATTTTTATATTATTACATACATACATTACATACCGATATATTCAAATACAGATTTAAAAAAATGTATATTTAACGAGAAGATATTCTAGTGAAGTCTTTATGAAAAACATACATTTTTACAATTTTAAGTATTTATTCTCAATTTCTCGTAAAAATTCACGGCACCTGGGTGTAAATAAGTATCATTTCACACCAATTAAATAAATCTGTGTGACTGGCTGGAAAAATCAAGACGATAATTTGTGTCATGGACTTGGGAACAAGTTAATATATTGAGAAATTAAAAAACACGTCTGCCATTATTTCTATAAACAGCTGTACTAATAAGTATACAGGATTAATAAATAATAATAAGTATGAAATTATTTTATTATGTACACGTTTTTTCATTAACGAGTAACCTTAAACATATAAACTGTATAAATATATATAACTTCACGTCAAATCCAGAGAGTAGGCAGAGAAAACCGAGCGCCACGAGACGCGGTCCTTACACACTTCACTCGCTTATTTAACATTCGTAATTGTTTTTATACAATATTTTTATACGAGTATATACAATATTTAATTTATTCATATAAATTATATTTAAATAACTCTGAATTCTAATGTAAACATTCTATTCAGTAAAGGAAATATAGTAGGTATATCAAATCATTAGGAACACCGTTCCTATATGAAATCTATATGTTATTCTGTGTGTGCGTTTGTCTGTGTGTGCGTTTGTCTGTGTGTGCGTTTTTTTTTTTCAAATATTAAAATTTGGACTCGGACTCGGATAAAAAAGTAGAATAGGAATGTTCAGGAATACCGTTCCTATCTCTTAAGGAACATGGTCAATATGACCGACAAATTAAATAAAAAAAAATTGAATTGTTATATAATTGACGAGCCAGATGTTCCTCTGGCAATGCAAGCTTGCGATTCTCAACTGGTTTTTAATGAAATGTTTACATAATGTAAAACTCGGATCCTAAAGCAGCAGAATACCTGACACTCCTTAGTGGCGAGGTTCCGGATGTGTCCGTGGGGGCAGTCGAGGTCGCCGCATCGTTCGCAGGGGTGGCCCCACGCGATGCCCACGGTGGCGCAGCACAGCTGTTTGGTGCACAGGACGGCCTCCAGCGCGCCCGTGCACAGCGCGCCGCGCGTGTCCGTGTAGCATGGGCCTAGAGGAAAAGTAATGCATTAGACACCTCCCTTATTATGTTTTTAATATGTGTAACATCCAGTCCAGGTCAGGTAGGCAGAGAGAACCGAGCGCTATAAAAAGCAGTCCTTACGCATCTCACTCGCTTCTTCAACATTCATAGCTCTTTTCATGCTGGTTCCTAGGGCTCCTAACATCACTCATAGAATTGTAATATTAAGAATTACGAAACAGATATGTAACGCTAAAGTAGAGGAATTGGAGGAGTCGAGGGAGGACAAGACAATTTTTTTATACATACCATCATACAATCCACCTGATGTGAATTGGTTACCGTAGCCTATGATCGCTTGTACATTAGCAGTCAGAACCCGTTATATACGCATATTTTCCCATACATTTCGCGGTCGTATACGACCAACCGGGTTTCGAAGGGTTAAATATCACTCTGCAGCTAACACAGTCACTCCTTAGGAGATTACTGGTGACCTCATTCACACGCGAGAACACAACAACCCTACGTGGTATTTTTATTTGGCTGTGGTTATCTATGAAGTGGAGGTACTTCCCCAGACGAGCTACTTTGATGCACCCTATCTCTTTTAAAAAAGACTTATCTACCATGACCAATTTGATCGTGTTTTGAAGGTGATGTTACGTTGGAAACCATCGAGCGAGCATGAGAAGAGATATGGATGATGAAGAAGCAGGCGAGGTCTGTAAGGACCGAGCCAAGTAACGTGCTTCTCGCCTATACCAAAGGGAATTGGCTACTGTAGACCGACGGTGATTTGTTCTTGTATTTTTCTAATATTTCGACGACGTCGCAGATTCCATGGCTACGGACAATTTTTTTTTTTATAAAACAGCGCTTGTAGTACAGAAAGTATTGCTCGCGCGTTACCACCACCGCTGCTAACACAGCGAGCTCGCTAGTAACCTCACTCACTCGCAGAAACAAAGTATTCCTTCAAGGAGTTGTTACTCGTCTGCGGATGTAGAGCTACTTACTGAACTGGACAGCATCTCACTTCTCTTTGTTTATTGACTGTTATTGGAAACAGCTGGGACCGATGGGTTGACGTGCTCGCAAGAACGCGAAACTGCCGAACCCATCCATAAACAGACTGCAGTCGATGCTGTTGAACTTGTGTGTTCGATTATTCTGACACGAGCATCGACGCCATCGCGCCCCTCAAAATCTGAGTGGTGTCTGACATCTGACAAAATGATGGGGAAAAGTTTTGGGTATGGGCACTCAGTACTGCGGTATACTCACCAGTTCTGCGGTCGATCTCACACCGGGTTCCGGAGAGGCCGTGGAAACAGACGCACCGATCAGGCGCGATGCACCGCCCGCCGTGCAGACACGGCTCTCGGCAAATAGCTGAAAAATAATACATCACATAAAAAAATGGGAAATGTACAAATTATATCAATTTATTCATTAGTCAGTTTATAAAGGAAACCCTTCGCCTAAGCTAATAGAACTATTTACAATCTGAATTTATCATTTACAGCGAGTTTGGATGTTTTAATGCCAATTTCAAGAAAACTCGCACATAAGATAGATAGACAATCATTTATTCCAAAGAATTTGTAAGGTAGGTGTTACAAATAAATGATTTTGAGCATACATATTCTGCCGTTGCTGGAACATTAGTTAACATTAGTAATTATTTTTTGTTGTCTAAATAACTTACTCGTCACATGTTCTACGATATGCATGAATATTAGACATATCGAAAAGATGTAACATAATGCTTTAGATAAGTGCCTAAAAAGTTATTTCAATGGATTTATTCTTAAAAATTAGGTATGTCAGAAATATATATTATTACATTACTAAACTAAACGCAGTTCTAAAGCAGTTGGATCGACTGCAGTATAACGGCATCCTAGCTCCACAGTAGCTTCTGTCTTGGTCCTCAGTGATCGCGGAAATTTAGGATTATATATACTTGTTTCAAAATGAAGTTTGATGAAATTGTAATTTAAAATATTATATAATTGTCTCTGAATTAATGCAGTTCGAAATGCAATTATATTATAGTTGGTCCAACTGCATTACAAATACATAGTCGTTAGAATAGCATGACGCAGCCAGTTGGCAGTTTTGATGCAATAAAAGCTGCTCAAAAACGGCGTTCAAACTGCAATTTTGCAGCCGGCATGCAGTTCATAGACATTCGGTGTTGCGGAGGATCCGTTGTATCCTGATGAAGGCAGCTGAATAGATTGTCAGGCCGGTCCGTAAAGAGCCGTTTATGGCTAGTTGAAATAATTGTCAATCTTATTTTAATGAGCATAAAATTCAAATGCTCGCCAAGAGGCGATCTCGTAAAAACAGGATTAAAACAGATCTGTGCTTATGTGTAAATCTTTCCACTGAACCGCCGCCCGTGAGTGGGCATCGGTTCAAACTCATCGTTATGATTGGTGAAACTCACGCTCTGTGCAGAACTCTCCGCTCCAGCCGGGTGCGCACGCGCAGGTCCCGTTCGTGCAGGTGCCGCCGTTCATGCAGATGCGACGGCAGCCGCCGCGTGTTCGGGCTGCAATTGACAATCATCATCATCATCAATCAGCTTATACTAATGGTTCTTAATATGTATATTTCTTAAAAAAAAAAACACGATTGTAAACAAAAATATCCATAATACGTCGAGCTTAAGTTCTAGTATTCATATAGAATGATATGGAATAATAATAAATGATAAAAATAACCGCTAGTGTCTCAAATAATATATCTATATGTTCACACCAAATCTCTTGCGGGGTAGGCAGATAGTAGGCGAGTATCGACCTCCCTCGGCTCCTACATCCTTCGACTTTCGCGTTGTTGTACTCGTATGTTTCGTACTTCTCTCCTCCTGCATTATTTCTACATATCTGAACCAACAGAGCATGCTCTTTTAACGGCGACTTGCTCTTTCAAACCTACTCTATTTCTTATCATAGTTGTCTTAAGAACAATGTATAGTTCAGGGAAAACTCGTGTGGAGTCCAGAGATATTCAATTCGTTTTATATATACATTCAAAGTAAGTTTGGGATTTGAATAATCTTAATATATAAAACACAAAAAAAGATGTATCCATGTCCGTTATAGACTTTAAAACCATTCATCCGATTGTACAGAAACTTATGGGTTTTGACTTCTTCCCGCGCTTTTGACGAGTGACATTGTTGTTTTACTTGAATGTTTTACAATTCAGTATAAAATTAGTTTTATTTGACAATTTCGATA
Organism: Pyralis farinalis; assembly: GCA_947507595.1. NCBI lineage: Eukaryota > Metazoa > Arthropoda > Insecta > Lepidoptera > Pyralidae > Pyralis > Pyralis farinalis. Next base: position 2,231,875 of record OX382274.1, read on the forward strand.
GTATTTTGTAACATAAGTGCTAGTGAAATTATACAGTAATGAAAATACTCAAATATAACACGTTTATGCACTTTTTGGAAGACGTGAATAAGTTCATCAAGAAACCTCGTAAAATCACTATCGTTTTACGGGTGGTATTTAAACTGGGTTGATTGGGTCTAGGTACCCTTCCCAAGTATTTTTTCAGCACAGTTCCTGAAGCTGGAACAGAGAATTAAGATTTATAAATGGTTCTAAACTGAAGACTTTGACACTGGCATAAAGTAGCAACACTATTGCCATATATGTATAAAAAAAAACTTATGGGTTATATTTTTTTTTTATGACCTGACTATGTTGTTGGCCCCTGTGGGCCGTTACTACGTCACTGGAAGGGAAATCTGGATTATATTAACACATTACCGAGAAGGTTCATAGATAAAAAAAGAAAGGTAAAGAGATATGTCCAGCGAAGAGGTGCCGGGCACAGCAAGTGCTATATATATATACTTTCTGATTGAAATATAAATATTTTTATTTATGAAATATTCATACATATATAATAATATAATAATAATAATAATAATCCGTCCCTCTTCTGCAATAGCCCGGTTCTAATAATACCTCCAAATTTCATTTTAATAGCCCACGTTTTTCCGACATATTTACAATAGTCCCAATACCTGCCGTGACCTGTTCATTGGTATATTGTCCCACTGATATCCCCTGGAGTGGGTCACGGCGGGTGTACAACATTGCATAGTCTTTTCGAAGGGGCCTCTACGCGTTGGATCCTTATCCCCGCGCACGCCTATCAAATGACCGGGATAATGCCCGAGAGCGAGAAGAAGATAATAATAGCCTTTATTCCCATTTAAATAATAGTAACATCAAAACGTATTTTACAAATAATAATAACAGTTGTACACATGCATTACTTTACATTTACATTTAGTTATATTTATTGTTCCATAATTTAAACTTATGCATTGATGATTACATTTAACTACTTCTATTAATTATCGGGAGCCCAAATACAGACAAAAGCCTCTTCCAATTGTGACCATTGTTGTCTGTCCTCAGCCAGCCGCATCCACATCGGCCCCACCGTTTGGACAATGTCATCCCACCAGCGACGCTTAGGTCTTCCGCGAGGTCTTCTTGCGCTCCGAGGGTACCAGTGTAATATTTCTTTGGTCCACCGCCCATCTTTGAATCTTACTACGTGCCCAGCCCAACAACATCATACATATATGCACTTATGCTTAAATACTTACATGAATACGGATATCCTCCGCCATTGGGGTTACAGCTGGGTGCCTCCATGCCTCCCGCACACCGGCACATGTTAGGCGCGATGCAAGAGCCAGGAGAACCGCAGTCTGGGCGGCATAATGCTGGAAGAACGCAGGATCATACAGTAAGATTGCAGACAAAATATCCAACTATTAGGTTACAAGGTTACTTGTATTTTTTATACCTTTCTTGCTAATTACTGCAATGGACTAATAGTATACAAGTATATGTTCCACCCGTTGTAAAGCGGTTACCGTAGTCTATGAACGCTTGCAATACATTAAGTCTCACTCGCGCGATATCACCTCTGCTGCTAACACAGCAACTCTTCAGAAGTTTACTGGTGGCCTCACTCACACGCCGGAATACAGCATCATTCCAGGGAGTTGTTATTTGGCTGCGGTTTTCTGCGAGGCTTACTTGGGAGTACTTCCCCAGACGGGCTGCTTTGGTGCGCCTCTACCTCTCTTAAAAACACCCAGACCAATACAAAGGAGCATGTTAATTCACACAAATGTTTGTCTTGTGTGGGAATCGAACCCACGAGCGTTGATGTCAAAAACACATCATTCACCACTACGCCACCAAGCTCGTCAATGTATTTGTTTTCATAGGTACCTATTTCTGCTTTTAGGCTCAAGTGATTATTTTTTAGCATCCTTATTTGTAATTTGGATGTACATTCGACTGTATAAACGATAGCCCGGTACATAAAAAACTAGCCTGTTACCCATGGTCCCTGCTTCGAATCCTGATGTGGACACGTAACACTAAATTCATATTTTCGTACTTATGTACATATTTGTCATTATCACTTTTTTTTTTATACCACTAAGGTGGCAATCAAGCATACGGCCTGAAAACCTCTTCACGCATTTCTTGAAGAACTCCATGCTGTAGTCCCTTGGAAAAACCTCGGCTGGGAGCTCATTCCACAGCTTGAGTGTTCTCGGAAGAAAACTTCTCTGGAACCGCACCGTACGCGACCATAGAGGTTCAAGCGTGTGAGGGTGAACTCCCCGCCGTCGGCGAGCGGTGCGCTTATAAAAAGATGGTAAGGTAACTTGGTGGCGGTGAAGGAAAACATCCTGAGGAGCTGTAACCTAGGAATTAGGTTTTCCCCTCTAGGTTTTACAGGTCTGACGGTATATTCGTCAAAACCTTAGGAATTTAAAACACGATGTATTCAGAAGAAGAACGAACTTTGAAAGTGCTCACAAGAGTAATTTGACAATAGTATTTTTAAATAAGGACCATAATACTTACGGACTACGCACAGCAAGGAGTTGGGCCTGGCGGACCACCCCGGGCAGCAATGCGTGCTGTTCCGCGTCCGGCAGACGTGGGGCCTGAAGAAGAAACAACAATATGACCAACTCAACAATAAAACTTCTGTTATATATTTAATGTATATATACAATATATATGATATATGTTTATTATTGTGTACGAAACCGTTTGTTTGTTTATAATAAATAAACAAATATTGTCCGACAAATTACACAGCGCCATCTAGCGCCAAAGTATACGAAGCTTGTGTTATCGGTACTGGACAACTGATAAGCATACGTAAACATATATATTTTTTGTAATTACATACTTATGATTCATAATAATATAATAATATTTATTGACAGATTTTTTTTACATAAAATCCGAAATTGATTTAGTTCCTACACTAGGCTAAGCCTGTCTTGTGGGCAACTTTACAGCTTGATTTGTCGTGAAATAAGGTACTAAACTTAAGGCACTAAAACTACATAAGAAAAATTTGGTAATTGTCACTATTTTATCCGTATTCTAATCTCTAGTGCTATTCCAAACAGTTCAATAGCTCTTCTGAATCACTGTACGTCCAGCACAATAATAGTTTCCAACGTATTCTTAAATTCGCGAGAACCAAACAAATAACCAAACATAGAAAACACGCAGGCCAAGACAAACAAACATGTTCATGCACACAAATGATTGTCCTGTGCGGGAATCGAACCCATATCATAGTAGCGTTACTGACCATTGCGCCACCGAGCTCGTCATTTTGTTCGTCAGTATCATTGTTTGTTGTTTGAACACGCGCGACGGACATTGCGGAGTGCAGCTAGTATTTAGATAAAGATAAGATAAAAATCTTTATTTGCCCCTATATATAATAGGCTGCGATGACCGCTTACCTGATGGGGGCCGCATGCTTGTTTGCCAATCTAGTTGTATAAAAAAAAATACCACGATTTCGAAAATGATTATTGGCGTAGAAGTTATGTCGAAAGAAACTTGGTAATTACGTCTTTTTTCAATTGATATTACCACTGTACTGATGTCAGTCAGTCGTAGAGTAGTACAGAGACGCTTGTTGTCTAGAATCTGGAATTAAAACTTAATAAGTTAAGGACACTGTAAAAGTAACAAATTAGTTTTTAAATGAATTGAAGAACGTACGTACCTACTACAGCTATGATTAAACAAAATACTAGGCTGGCGCTCCTTAGATTTCATCTCTTTTATCAGTGACACAGGGCTATCCTGCATAACGTTGCTACCGAACCTGCCCATAGGCTTGGGTAAAAATATCCATAGATATATCAAAATATTCATATTTTTTATTGAACGTACATTGATATTTTTAAAAATATCGATTTCGATATATATCGATATATATTTTTGATTTGCCCATCCCTACTGGCCCATCTATTTTTATGTGTTTTTAAGAGACGTACGGCGCATCAAAGCAGCCCATCTGGGGAAGTCCTCCACCTCACAGAAAATCGCAGCATTATAAAAACTCCCTGGAGGGATGTTTTGTTCATGCATTTGAGTGAAGTTACCTGTAAGCTCCTATGGAGCAGCAGAGGTGGCATCGTGGCTACGGTATACGCTTTACTTTACATCAAGTAGGTCTTATACTTGAATACCTCCCGGAGTTGTAGAAGAAAAAAAAACGAGTGTGCTTTAGAGCACATGACTGAAGTAAAACTTCTTTAGCTCCATAGTGTGATACAGACATTAGACCTGCACTGTGTCTTACATATACGAAACTTAACTCGCTATGAGAGAAAGAGATAAAGAAAATGTGTGATCGCACCTCTCTCTCTTGCCCCTACAGTAATATACGAAACGTCTCTCTCTTTCTATCTTCACTAAATTATATTTCCCTCTCAACTTCCATTCGCCTCGCCCGATCACACTTTTCGTAATGCTCTCGTCACGCATTCACCAGCTTACTCCCCACGTCAAGCGTGCGTAAAGAAGTTTTACTTCGAAAAATGTTAAAATCAATTCGAAAATCTTTGAGTTATATACGAGATGAGAAACGGTCTAGTCTAAACTTAAGCTAGGGTATCAAGGAAGCGCTTGTCCCACAGTGTGTCTATGACAGACTATCTTGTCAAACGCTTGTACCAAGTCAAGAACCTCGGTAAGTAATAAAACGACCCAGTTGTGACCAAAATTAATTAACTAAACAGAAAGGACGATATCGTGTCTCAGTAAGCCGTTGGGCCAATTAATTACAACTTTGGTTCGAGACGTATTATGCGTACAAACTATTACGTAATCCATAGACATAATGTGTTGAGAATAGAGCGTGTTGGAAGTCTAGGAGAACGCGTGCGACAAACAAATAACTAGTAATTTGATTGTTCAAGCATCAGTCTATTAATTTAATTGTCTATTATATCAAAGACCTGCCTTCTTCTCAGAATTACCTTACACACTGGCACGATTTCAATAATTAATGAATTGTTTTTTAGTTATTTGTTAAAAGAGCTATGAATGTCAAAGAAGCGAGTGAGGCGTGTAAGGACCGCGTCTTATAGCGGTCAGTTAAACCTTTGGCAAGACCAAGTAATTAGGTAAAGGTATGCTTTTCCCTCTGGTTTGTGGAGTTCTAATGAAAGTCGCCACATGTTAAAATCTCCGTGTCTTCGCCAAATCTTACCTCCACCACCACACCAAGTCACCTTTGCTGTTAAGACGGCAACCCCATAGGAGTTTTCTGGTGACCTCACTCACACGCAGGAACACAACAACCCTCTATGGAGATGTTATTTGGTTGTGGTTATCTGTAAGGTGGAGGTACTTCCCCCCGTGGCTCTGATGCGCCCCCTCCCCCTCTCTTAAAAATACCTAGACCAAGACGAACAGACATGAACATGCACACAAGTGTTTGTTCTGTATGGGAATCGAACCCACGAGCGTTGGTGTCAAAGTAACGCAACAGCGCGTTTCGCCACTGCGCCACCTAGCTCGTCAAGTGTCCTTGACATTTCATTACTTTTCAAGATTCACTTTACTTCATATGTATGTAATTTATATATTTTTAATTAACCTCGAGAGGAAGAAGTGCCATGTGTTCAGTGTAGTTGATTGAAGTATGTTTTCTTAGGCTTCGCAATATTACCAAAGTCTATATATTAGGTACAGGCAAAACAGGACAATACTTTTTATTTTCTGTTTGTGGAAAATAAGTATTTTTTTTTATACCACCTTAGGTGGCAATCAAGCATACGGCCTGCCTGATGTTAAACAGTCACCGTAGCCTATGGACATTTGCAACACCAGAGGCGTCACTCATGCGTTGCCGACCCTCTAAAAACCTCTTCACGCATTTCTTGAAGAACTCCATGCTGTAGTCCCTTGGAAAAACCTCGGCTGGGAGTTCATTCCACAGCTTGAGTGTTCTCGGAAGAAAACTTCTCTGGAATCGCACAGCGGTGCGGTTATAAAAAGTAGCTGTCGGCATCATTTCGAACAACTCTTCAGAACACAACCCGTTGTACAATCGGTAGAACACACAAAGGGAGACAAAGTCTCTCCTTAAACTTAAGGGTTCAATACCGTGTATAAGCTTAGGATTGTCGACAATTCTCACAGCTCGTCTCTGAATCGAATCACACGGTCCAAGCTGGTATCCAGGTGCTCCCGCCCAAAGGTGACTGCAGTACTCCAAGTGCGGTCTGACTTGAGACTTATATAATATAAGTCTTTGCCCCGCACTGAAGTACTGCTTAGCCCTGTTGATCACACCAGTTTTTTGGACGCCAGCTTGACCTTCTCCTCCAGGTGATATCGATATTGCACATCACTGGAGATCTCGATGGCAAGCATCCTAATACTTTTGGTGACGGTAAGAGGTATGTTCTGGAATTTAGGAACCACAGCAAATGGAGTTTTCTTAGCGGTGAACTCGCAAACTTGTGTCTTCTTGGGGTTGAATTCGACCATGTTAAGCCGCCCCTAGTCGGATACTTTAGCCAGAGTACCATCCATTTCAGACACAAGTTTGTCGCGGCTTTCCTCCACAAGGGAACGAGGGATGTTTGCACGGCCTGTATAATAAGTGTCCCCGGTGCTTTCGTCCGCATAACAATGAAGGCCATCAATTGACAACATATCATTGATATGCAGCAGAAACAGCGTCGGAGACAGTACAGAACCCTGAGGGACACCAGCATTGATATCCATACTATCGGAGCATCCACCGTCAACCACGGCTTTTATGCATCTGTTGGATAAAAAGCTGGCGACCCATTTGCATGAATGAATGAAAACAGTTGAAAAATGTAGGCCAGTTCCGACGTTGTATAAAAAAAGTAATCCTATGTTTGGATCTGTTAACACTAGATCAGTTAGTGAAGTCACAACCGAGTATCCTGACCAGCTCGGCAATGACGGCCACGCTGCGAATAAGTCAATTCGCAACGGCACTTACAGTAATTTCTGAGTCGGGTCAGAGAGCACTATATATCAATATGTCCTCAGACTTTGAACCAAAATCCTTATTCAAAGACCTTGTAACAGTTGCAATATGCAACTATACGTCATATTATAAAATTGTATAAATTTAGCCACAGATAATAAATTAGGTTTATCGATGTTTGTACTTGTTTAGAAATATTACTACTCCGCGAAACAATATTATACACCTCTGATATACTTCATAGAAAGATATACTTAACAGATTTTTTTAAGTTTGAAAGTTATAAGGTTCCTTTTTTTTCAAAAATAACTATAATCATTGCAGAGATATATTTAATTTTGTTTTTTTAAGCTGCGATCATCTATAAATTCGCCACAGGAAAGTAAGGTATAGTTTAAATGAGCCAAATTTAAAAAAATTATATTGCGTTTTTTGACATTTCATTTATTTTTTATTGCTATTCTTATATAAGCTTTGGATAAGGCTACACAGATAATTATCACATCCTAATACACTCCTATAATAATATATAATGAAATGTGCTCACTATTTGAAATCATAACTATGAATACGCGAGAGTAAGTCAATTCACATTCATTCATTCACTAGATATACAATGTATGTACAAAGTAAAGAAAACGTATTTCATTAACAGTATTATGACATATATACACTGTTTAACGATAATCTATACACAGTGCCACTCTTTGACCATTTAATTGACAGATTTAAATTATCCGCATATATTAAATTAAGCCAAATGCGACAATCGTCGGTGCGCGCAATGTACTTTTAAAGAGATACAAAGTTTTTCCTTCACATATTGATGATAGATGTAACTAAATTAACTCTTTGTACTTTAAAGAAGTAACGTATAAATTGCACCCCTAATTTATACCCTCACGGAAGGTACGGCCAGCCGAGCAGTGATTGATCAGTGAATATAGACTAGTTCTATCCTGGTAGGGGAATGAGTCACTGAATTCGTGTTTTCGAATTTATGTAAGGTAATCCAATAATTAGCACTTTAAGGAGCAATCTTGAAATAATTATAAATATTTAATGTGAAATGAAGAAGTGATAGCGCAGTGGATACTGCCCTAGTGACCAACAGGCTCCCGGTTCGAATCCTTTCATGTGCCACTAAAATCGTGAGTTTCTGTACATATTTGTAATTATCACTTGCTTGGCGGTGAAGGAAAGCATCGCGAGGAAACCCGCACGTACAAGCAAATTATATTTCGAAAGTTGTGTGACTTTACCTAATAATGATATGGATTTCCCTCTGAGTTGAGTAGATCTGACGGCAATCGCTCCATGTAAAAATCAGTATCCTCGCCAAATCCTTGGGCTTAGGTAGCGGACCCCGCCAGTCCCAAGGGATTAGGTAGTTTCTTTATAGTAACAGCCGACCTTGCGGGGCCCGCACCTGTCCCACTGATCCGAGGACCTCATCCGTTCCGCTCCTTGTAGTTCACCCGAAATGATAGCCGTGAAATTCACCCACGCGGGTCATCCCACACGGTACTACACACTCGAGTGCTGTGCCGTTTATAGTGATATTTTGTCGTATTTGTCACTATGCCGGACACTAGAGCACCTGTTGGGTTACTCTAGAAACCAATTCTGATACATTGGTATTCGATTTAAACTCTTAAATCCCGACAGCAGCCCTTGAATGGTTTCATTTTGATGACCGATTGTTTACTGTGTTATTTTATTTTCTATTAAGGAGATTAAATTCTACGTTAGCCTTAAAAACCGGCGAGCGGGCATGAGAAGAGCTATGAATGTTAAAGAAGCGAGTGAGGTGTGTAAGGACCGAGTCATGTGGCGTTCGGTTCTCTCTGCAAACCCTGCAAGGAACTGGTATGAACATTTTTAAGAGAGGTAGGGCGAATTAAAACTGTCGGTATGGGGAAGTGCCTCCACCTCAGAGAAAACCGCATACACAATAACAACTCGATAGAGTGTTGTTGTATTCCTGCGTGTGAGTGAGGGCACCGGTAAGCTCCTAAGGAATTGCTGTGTTAGCAGCAGAGGCGTGCGAGTAATACTTCATGTATTACAAGCGTCGGCAGGCTATAGTAACCGCTTTACATCAGGTGGGCCGTATGCTTGTATGCCTCCCGATATTGTATAAAAAAAGAACAAACTGACGGATATTTATAGAACATTCAATCTGAACTGCTTAAGTGTAAATTTAACGTACCTACGTAAATCCATACACTGTATTTATTTATATCAATTTGTGCATACATATGCAGTATGCACACGAATTTAGTGGTACACGGGAGGATTCGAACCGGGGTCCATTTAGTCAATAGGCCTGCTTTAACCATTATCACTGTTCAATTTGATAAATAAACTATATTAACATTTTACTCTTAACATTTCTACCACCAAATGTGATTTGTAACCTCGATTTATTAATTTTTAATGTTGTATGTAGCTCACCTCACCGCAGCCAATAAATAATGTTGCCATAATTAAACATTTACAGTCAATGTAATATTTTATCGTTCCGCAAGTCAACGAGCGACATAAAACTATCAGAAGCGCATCACAACTATCGCCTGAAATAATATTTACGTAAACAATACACGCGCATTTAATGATTACATGACCACTATGTATTGATAACGGTACTTTGACACTTAGAGAGGTAGGGCGCATCAAAGCAGCCCGTCTGGGGAAGTACCTCCACCTCACAGAAAACCGCACGCAAAATAACAACTCCCTAGAGGGTTGTTGTGTTCCTGCGTGTGAGTGAGGTCACCGGTAAGCTCCCAAGGTGTTACTGTATAAGCAGCAGAGGAAACATCGCGCGAGTGATACTTAATAATTAAAAGGGTTAATAGGCTACGATACCACTTTACATCAGGTGGACCGTATGCTCGTATGCCTGACGTTGTATAAAAGAAAAACATCCGTTCATTTTAATTTCAGAACTTTATAAATTAAAGTATTGATTCCTCGCTTCCTCACCGCTTCTTTAACTAATCTATATGTTAGTTACGCGAGTGAGGTGTCTAAAGACCAAATGTAGTCCTCTGCCTACCCCCCAAGAGACCTGGTGTGAAGATACATTAGTAGTACACATTTGATACGGTATATGTCTTCTGAGGGTTCCTTACAATTATCTATATGGTAAACATTTGGCCGAGGTGGTGGGCACGCCGCACGAGCCGTGGGAACCCTGGCGCTGGCGACGACGATGGTATCACGTCATGCATCACACGTCCGCGGCAGGAGCGAGCGCACATTGCTCGCATTCCTACATTAAATAGTGACTCATAGACTTGCCCTCTCGGTGGTCACAGTGTAGCACACATGGTTTTGTTTATTCCAGCCCATCAGAAGTCAATTCCAAAACTTCCTACTCCTACAAATTTCTTCTGATTAAATTCTGTAGTTTAACCCCCGGGACAGCAATGAACTTTATGTTCATTGCCTTTTTGGTGGTCGGTTGAGTCTTTGAAACTTATGCAGGTGCAATGGTGCAGAGGTACTCACCCGACGAACTGTGTGGGTGCCCGATCATCGCGGAGCCCCCTCGGCCAGTGTCTCCGCGAGCGCGGCGTGCTCTGCTGGTGGTAGGGCTCTGCGCACGCGCACGCCACTGCCAGCGCTATGAACAACCACCGCATTGTGCGCTTGGCACCATCACCCTGCAACAAATATCAATAGGTTACTACAAAACAAGATAAAATAATCAATGACCAGAAAACAACAAATAGCAAAAACTTCCCATTTAACTACATTTTTTATACTATATATTATCTTACACTTTTCACGTGTATAAATAAATGAGCTAATGCCAATAAATTGCCATTTGTGGTCGTAAAATCCTCAACATAATTTTAAATAGAGAAAATTATTTTAGCATTCCGAAATAAATATATTTTTGATGTTTAATGGGGCAGGTTCATACATACAAACGTATGTCTTTAGCGGGTTCGTAGCCAGTACACTTAAAATTAAAGTAGTCATCGTTGCCCACTCGACTACCGGGCCACCAAAACGCCGAAAGGCTGCAAACCTATTTTCTCACTGTATAGTTTAATGAAACGAAAGAAGTGTATCGAGGAAGAGTGAATATACACACATCAAAAGTGTCTAGGGATCAACATATATTTTTGCAATAACTTTTCTCCTGATTGATATTAATTAAAATTTTCTTTAAGGATTCATCAAATAAAGTGTTTTCGTTTGTCTACAGTAACGATAAACCAAGTCACCTTTGCATTAATAAAGAAATTTGCCATTTTCATAATAAAGGGATTTTTGACATTTGAACCACTAACATTAAAGTTCGAAAAAAAGACTGAAATAACAGTTTTCTTTAAAATTTTATTGGGTAACTTAAACAATTAATAATCCGTGTTTCTACCGCGAACACTAACAACACAAGAACATCGGTTTGGCATACTCAAAATGAGTTCATCCAAATCACGCTGTGGAATGGCCGCCCATGTTCGTCGCAACAACAAAAAAAGGTCTTCTTGCGACTGGATACCCTCCATATTCGGCAGAGCTCTTCTCTGTAGCATATCCCATGCATGCTCAATCGGGTTCAAGTCTGGCGACTGAGCAGGCCAGGGCATGACATTGATGTTAGCTGCGGCGAGAGTCTGTCTTACAACTCTTGCGGTGTGCGGTCGTGTATTATCATGCATTAACTGAAATAAGGGACCGATTTGCACTTGTAGAGGAACGATGACGTCTGATACAATCGTCTCAGCATAAATTTGAGCGTTGAGGTTGCCTCTGATCCAAATCAACTCAGTTCTTCCGCCGATCCAAATACCCGCCCATACCATGATGGTTCCACCACTATAAGGATGGACTTCCTGGCAGGATTTTAATCGCTGTTGGCGTCCAGGGGTTCTCCAGTGTCGTATACGTTTATATATTTTTTTATTACAAAGCCACATCTCAATCGCAAGAAATCCGCATAAAAATGCTTGATCCCTAGACACTTTTGATGTGTGTATATCTGCAGGGGCCGTGCTAATGGCACACGTGTATACCAAATTGATGTTGTGTTAAAAAAAGACTAAATCAAAATCATCCAAACCGAAGAGCATGCATGCTCTTCATGCAAGTGCGGAAGAAGCGAGAGAGGCATATTTGGATCGGTGCACCTGGCGTTCCATAGTCTCTGCCCACCCTAATCGGAGACGACCGTGATGATATGTATGTATGTATATGATATTGGCAAATTAAGACTCGTAAACCTAAGTGTTCTAGTAAAATAAACTTGATAAAAGTCCGCGTTACCGGGAAGTGCATTTGTTTTGGTAAACCGAGGTCACAGACCAAAATATACACGACCTATTTCTAACAGCTTAACGTAAACAAAAATCTATTTAGTTCACATGCAGTTTTATCTTTATACTACCAACATTGAAGAACACGTCACCGTGATATCATGGTGTATTATTATACCATTACCGCTACGATCCTGATCGTGACGTTTGCTGACCGCGTTCGCAAATGTGATGGAAGGAAGAGAGTTCTGAAAGAGAGAGTCGATGTTGAAAATGAAAGATTGCAGGATAAAAGAATAACCAAACAGATATACAATGCGAAAGTGGAAGGATGTAAGAGCCGAGGAAGATCATGGCTCACCATGACCAAATTGGTCGTGTTTTATCAGACGGACGACAGGAGCCCTAGGAACTAGCGAGCGTGCATTAAGAGCTATGAATGTTACAGAAGTTAAGTGCGTAAGGACTAAGTCACATGGCTTGGTCCTCTGCCTACTCCGCAAAGGACTTGCCGTGAAGTTACAGATAGATAAATAGATTACTTGACTGAAATCAACTATTAGCCTGTAGAGGCTGCATGACAACGCGGTTGTGTTTACGCTGCCTGTCATGTATTAGTTTTACCAACCACTCAAATGGTGCTGATATGACAAAACTGTAGTCAACTCTAATAACCAAAACAAATTGTTGCATGACCTTTATCAGTAACGTGGCTCCCCGTAAAGAACCTTCTGTAAGTTATGTTTACGATGCTCTAGGAGTATTACCAATAGTCAGTGCTTACGAATGGCACAAATATTACTTAATGTAACTGAATATGATCCTAAATCAATCCGGGCAGACAGCTACATCTGTATGTAGGTCTTCAAGGACTTTTAGTAAGTTGGGTTTACGTTGCTCTACGTAGTATTATCATTAGTCAGTGCTTACAAGCGACACAAAAATTACTTACAGTAACTAAAGGTGACTCTAAATCAGGGCAGCCAGCTATATCCGTCGGATATATGTATCCAAGGACTTTTAGTAAGTTGGGTTTACGTTGCTCTACCTAGTATTATCATTAGTCAGTGCTTACAAGCTACACAAAAATTACTTACAGTAACTGAAGGTGACTCTAAATCAGGGCAGCCAGCTACATCTGTCGGATATATGTATCCAAGGACTTTTAGTAAGTTGGGTTTACGATCCTCTACGGAGTATTATCAATAGTCAGTGCTTACAAGCGGCGCAAAGATTACTTACAGTAACTGAAGGTGACTCTAAATCAGGGCAGCCAGCTACATCTGTCGGATATATGTATCCAAGGACTTTTAGTAAGTTGGGTTTACGATCCTCTACGGAGTATTATCAATAGTCAGTGCTTACAAGCGGCGCAAAGATTACTTACAGTAACTGAAGGTGACTCTAAATGAGGGCAGACAGCTACACCTGTTGGGTATCTATCTATGGACTTATGATAAGTTAGGTTCACGATACTCTACGTATTAACCGAGTTTAGTGATTACAAGCGGCACAAATGTTACTTACACTACATAACTGAAGGCAACACGGATACATGAATGTACCCAAGGGCTTTTAGTAAGTTGTTACGTCGATCTATAATTATCTGAGGTCAATACTTATTGAAGGCTACTCTACATTAGCGATAGCCTGATGGAGAAACCAGCTTGTTAACCTATTGGTCCCTAGTTCGAATCCTGGAGTGGGCAAATGACACTAAGTTCGTGTTCACAGATTTATCACTTGCTAGGCGGTGATAGAACATATTGTGGGGAAACCACATTTACTAAATTATATGTCAAAAGACATTTGACCCCAACCTAAGGAGGGGTAAATTTTCCATCTTGAGTGTGAAGGTCTGACGATAGTCTCTCCTTATCAAAATTTCTAATAATCAATCCCCAAATCAAAGGCAGGCAAATCTTAATGGATTAAGAAACGGAATAACTCCAAGAAAAGTGTTTACTGAAGTTTATTGACATTGCACACCCCCGAAATCGATCCTGTTACAACCAGGACAGATGGCTCTATTTTACCACACGATGGTAACTATTTGCCAATCAGTAATTGTTGTGGATGCAGATGGAGTGTGGTACGCGGGCGCAGAGGGGTGGGGTCAAGGAATCTGTGCCGAAATGATAAGGGCGGGCGACGACCGGCGCCCGCGCACCGCCCGCGCTGCACAATGCTCAACACACACATTTTAGAGATCTCTAATCAAACGCAATCGGGCAAATTGAGAATCGGACTCGCCCCGAGGGTTGTGAACCTCCCTTCAACCGCAAAATCTATTTCTAATGCATATTTAATGATTCCCAAATCTGCGCTATTTCAAAACAATGACAATTCATTACATAAATGTTTGAATATTTACAATAATGTAATATACGAGTATTAACGAATTTACATTGTGTAATATATCTATATTTGACTTGTTCTTTTTGACTGGAATTGTTATATTCCATACATATTTAAGAGAGGTGGGGCGCATCAAAGCAGCCCGTCTGGGGAAGTACCTCCACCTCACTGAAAATCGCAGCCAAATAACAACTCCCTAGTGGGTCACCAGTAAGCTCCCAAGGAGTTGCTGTGTAAGCAGCAGAGGAGGCATCGCGCGAGTGATACTTAATATATCGCAAGCGTTAATAGGCTACGGTACCCGCTTTACATCAAGTGGACCGTATGCTTATATGCATCCCGACGTAGTATAAAAATACAAATTTACAGGCAATTAGATCTAAACTATGGGTGCGCTTCCTTAGTTAATGCGAGCTAGCTCTAGCCGGCACCCGCCTACAACCGTTAACAGATACCCTCGTGGCCATGGCTGCTAAGGTCGTCGCTGTCTTTCGCAGCATGTTATAACTACTAACATGTACAGCACCTGAGGATGCCCGATGAAGAGAAACACGTGTCGCGGAGGTGAAGCCTCCAGGAGTTTCCTGAGGTCGGACTTCCCCAGACTTTGATAGGTACTCTTAAAAACCTCCAGACCAAAACAAGCCGGCTTGTTCATGCACACAAATGTTGTTCTGTGTGACAATTGAAGCCACGAGCGTTCCTTCGAAAATTGAAAACACAGCAACACATCACGGGGCGCTCTTAAACTGTGCAAAAGCCAGGGTAAGAGCGTCTCGTTGTTCTGGAACAAGGCACACGCGGAGTTGGAGGGGAACGAACGTGCCGATGAACTCGCCAGGAGCGCCGCACTGGGGTTGCGGAGGCGGCCAGATTATGACTGCTGCCCTGTCTCATTCGTCAAAGGTATGATCCGCAAGGGGACCATTGACGAATGGGACAGGAGATACACATCGGGAACTACAGCTTCGACAACGAAGATGTTCTTCCCGAGTGCGGCGGCGGCGTACGGCATCGTGGGTAAAATGGTGCCGTCGAGCATCACTACGCAGGTACTCTCGGGACATGGTGGGTTCTCCGCGTACTTGCACAGATTCAAGTGCGCGGATGACCCATCGTGCTTCTGCGAGTCCGGCGTGGACCAGACAGTGCAGCACATATTGTTTCGGTGTCCCGCATTCTCCAAACAGAGGTACGATTTCGAGCAGGAGTTGGGAATGCGGGTCACCGAAAACACAGTCTCCGAATTAGTGGTGGGCAAAACTCTGACGAAATTTTTAAAATACTGCGTCGGTCTAGCCATGGTTGTCATTGACCGTAACAAGCAGAGCGGCTCCACCTAGGACTAATGCTGTATACCTCGGCTATACTCTGTATAGCCGATGGGATCGCGGTGGCCAGGTGGAGCTGTGAAGCTCTCTGTCGCCCGTGGATGGACCGACGCAGTATGGGGAGGGAAATTTGGAAAAAGTTATAATCGTTTTACCGGCGTTCTAAAATGGGCAAAATCAAATTTTTTTGAAAATAAAACTGCAAGATGATGAATGGAAGAATGAATTGCGGAATGAAAGAGAGTATGATGTATGAATGTGTTATTTATTTATATTTTAATGATTTTAAAAAAAATGTGTGTATAACGTATACATATTGTTATATAAATCGCCTTGCCCACGGCAGGGGCGTACGTAATAAAAAAAAAAAAAAAACCCTTCAGGGAGTTCTTATTTGGCAGCTTTAGTGGTTCAGGTGGAGGTATTCTCCAGACGTGTTACTTTGGCTGCTTTTCTGCACCCTACCTCTCTTTATATCCAGACCAAGACACGCACATGTCGGAGTAACGTAACAGTGCGTTTCAACACTGCGCCACCGAGTTACTCAAATATATATCTTTCAGGTGGGCCGTATGCTTGTATGCCTCCGGACGTCGTATGTATAAGTAGGTACTAAGAGAAGTAGGGCGCATCAAAGCAGCCCGTCTGGGGAAGTATCTCCACCTCACAGAAATCGCCGCCAAATAACAACTACCCGGAGCGTTCTTGTTTTCCTGTGTGAGTAAGGTACAGGTACAGTAAGCTGCTAAGGAGTTACTGTGTTAGCAGCAGAGGTCGCATCAGGTCACATCAGGTGGACAATATGTCTCCCGACGTTGTATAAATATGCAAATATTTACAGTGGCCTTCAAAAGTGTCAAGTCCCACGTGCTAATTACCGGGAAACAGATGAAGGGAGATAATTCCAGTGGTTTTCCATATTAGGTCGGAGAGATCATGACTCCTAGATCGGTGGAATTTAAAAGACATAGCAATAATCCAAAGAATGCACGGTGTCTGATGATGGAAAACGATAATAGTGAACTAAAAGATATTTACTGTATTTCCTGCCTCACACAGCCCAACATTACGAACCCAAACTGTATGGAGGTACCATTGAAAAGATCCAGTGGCCAGATCCTACTCCGCCCCAGTACTACAGCACAAAATATTGTGTCGGAAATTATATCGCCACTTATATAAAAATACATTATTATCCATACTAATACAACTTGTCGCGCAGCCTATCTATGGGTGTTACCTATGCTGAGCTTCTCAGTGCTCGGAGGGCTCGCTAAGCCGTCGGTCCCGCGTGTTGTCGATAGATTACAGTCGTTAAGGTAAGTCATTTGGACGACTTGAAACCACTTTTAGGGTCGGTCGGTCTGGTGTTGCAAATGTCCACAGGCTACGGTAACTGCTTATCATCAGGCAGGTCGTATGCTTGTTTGCCACCTTAGTGGTATAATCCCTGCAGTGGTAAAATCTATGCTAATATATTAAAATGGTAGAGTTTGTTTGTCAATGGGATTTGATTTTTTTAGCCCAATTATTGCAAAGCAAAAAGAAAGAAAGTAAGAAAAAGCAGTTCCGACGGTATACCGGCATAGGTGGGGAAATACGCGAGCCGCGGCTAGTAATCTATAAGTTAACAATACCTAAGCGACCGAGTCTCGCTCGGCGTTTTTTGTAAATTTGCTTTATTTTTCAGGAAAGACATATAAATAAATAAAAAAAAACTAAAACCTTATCTCAATACGAATATTATAAAAATCCTTAGAGATATAGAATGAACGTACACGAAATATAAAATCTAGGAAAGATTTTAATTATTTTCTAGCGCCCTGCGGACTACATAACCTTGAAGAATCTGGAGGTTGTTGTGTGTGAGTGAGGTCACGAGTAAGCTCTTAAAGAGCTGCTGTGTTAGCAGCAGAGACGGCATCGCGCGAATGATTATTAATGTATTACAAGCATTCATAGTAACCAGTTGGGTAACGTCACCGGTAGCTCCTAATGAGGTGCTGTGCTGTGTTAGCAGCAGAAGTGGCATCGCGCGATACTTAATGTATTGCAAGCGTTTATAGGCTACACTGAACGGTTTAGTAATTTCACCGGTAGCCCCTAATGAGTTGCTGTCCTGTGTTAGCAGCAAAGGTGGCATCGCACAATAGATTAATGTTACAAGCGTTTATAGGCTACGGTAACCGCTTTACATCAGGCGGGCAGTATGCTTTGTACACCTCCCGACGTTGTATAAAAAAAAAGAGTTCAGTATATTGTTCTCCTCTTTGTCAACCAATTTACTTCATTTTCGTTTTGTTCAATGTAATCAATAAATAGTTTTTATCGAATTTGACCATTGCGAGGAACACTAGTTATAATAAACGGGATCCCTTCTTTTCGCATAATTTCTTTTTTGGCAAAATAACACTGCCATTTTTTGGCATGTATTTATGTTGACTTAATTATCTTTTAGGCTAATTTGTTTTGGCATATAATTTTAATTCGCATAATGTTACTAGACATAACGACTATTAGTCTAACATTATTTGTGTAATGTAGTGTGTCAATAGGTTTAGGTGCGGCGGGGGTGGCCCTTGAGCCAACTCTTAGCCACCAATATGTTTTACACACATATAACAAATTTTCGGAAATTAACTTTTCTCTAAGTACATTATTTATTTATTTATTATTATTATACGTATGCCTATAAAAAATATGTTTAATATCATTATGCGGTAATAAATTTATGCTTTAAAATGTTATGCTTAGAGAAATTATACTTAAAAAATTATGCTTAAGCTGTTATTAGTAAATATCATTAGGATAAACAAACGTATGCCATAGTATATTCTGTCTTAAAATTTTATGCAAATGGATAGGGAACCATAATAAATGTGTGTCTACTGTATTAAATGTTCCAACAAATACAATTTTAAATAAAGTCTTATGAGCTCAATGATAGGGTTCAGTTTGTGTTGGTCCTCACAATACAAACTTCACAATATTCCGCAGGTCCCGTATCAAGGATCAATTCAGTAGAGTGCAGGAACATCACCCACCGATCAATCCCAGCAGTGAGTCATGAATTGTAGCCGGCCGCCCACGCGCCGCCTTCCTTACTACATGGCCGACACACTACACCCCTCACAAACAGTACCTGCACTTCGTACACCCGGCTTTATCTGATCAACTCTGCAATGTAATGTTACTTTATTGTGTTTTTATCTTACCTTATTACAGAAAATAAACTGCAACTTTTAAAATAAACTTGAAGAAGTTTCTAGTACAGATTTTCCGGTAGTCACTTTGGATAAGCATTTTCATTGGTAAAATCACATTGAAAAGCCTAATAACCGTTTACCCTGTTACTGTTACGCTCTCTCGGTGCTGGTTGACGTATCCTCTACTGAAGTCGCGGGAAGCTTATCCAGCACATAGAAAAACGCAGTCAAATAACAACTGCCTCCAGGGTTGTGTGTTCCTGTAAGATTACCAGTAAGCGGCTAAGGAGTTGCTATGTGTATGTGTATGCTGGGAGCAGAGGTAGCATCGCTCGAGTGATACTTAATGTATTGCAAGCAAGGTGGGTCGTATGCTTGTATGCCTCCCAACGTTGTATAAAAACAAATATACAGAACTGGGTAAGTATCTCAAACGCGTAATTTTGTCGAATCCGTTTTGAATATGTATTTCCAAGGCTTGTGCAATATTTGGGGTAGGTTGTTTAGAGCAATGATAGCCCAGTATATAAGGAACCTGTCTATTGACTAATTGGCCCCCGATTCAAATCCTGGCAGGGGTGTGTAAATTAAATTTAGGTATGTTTTCGTATTTATGTACATATGTATCATTTGCCAGCGATGAAGGAAAACATCGTTAGAAACTCACACTGGTTTGTTGAAGTCTGACAGTAGTCGCTCCATGTAAAAATCAATGTCTTTGCCAAATCCTTGGGCTTAGGTCCGGACACCGCCAAGAAGCCGTATAACGCGAAGAAGAAAAAAAATATATAAATAGTAATAAATGTCAAAATAAAAAACAAAATCGAAAGTAACTAGATAAAATAGAAAATAAAGTAATATCTTCACCATTAAACTCCTGAGCAGTCACTGTGTAAGCAGCAGAGGTGTCATCGCGTCAGTGATACTTTATGTAATACAAGTATTCATAGGCTACGGTAAAAGCTTTACATCAAATGGGCCGTATACTTGCACGCCTCACGACTCTGTATAAAAAAATGTGACATTATCTACACGCTGTAAATTAACAAAAGTATTTTTTGCAAATCATTTCAAGTTATTTAATGTGTGTTATTAGGCTTTTAAAGATCATAAAATGGGGTCAAGTTCGGTGGAAGCGACCTTCGAGATAGTGGGGTGTCACCGATAAAAGAGTTTAGATCTAATGTCGTGTAATGTAAGTTACATGTCAATACACAACGTTCGTCATGTCATTTTATAGAATGTCGGGAGGTACACGAGCATGCGGCCCACCTGATGTGAAGCGGTTACCGTAGCCTATGAACGCTTGCAATAAGTAACACTCGCGCGATGCCTCCTCTGTTGCTAGCACAACAACTCCTTAGGAGCTTACTGGTGACCTCACTCACACGCAGGAACACAACAACCCTCCAGGGAGTTGTTATTTGAGGAGTTGCTGTGTTGGCGTTAGGGATGGCAACGCGTGAGCGATCCTATATTCCAAGCGTTCATAGGCTACAGTGATCAGGTGGGCCATACGTCTCTTGACGTTGTGTAAAAAAACTCTAGTACGTGTGACGCGCTGATAAAGATAAAAAGGTAAAGTTTAATTTATTTTCCGCTGTGTTTATTAATTTCTCATATTTAATTTGTGTTTTTAATCTTCTCTGTCAATGGTAGTTTTCGAATTGCTGATTCGAAAACGACCATTAACAAGAAGAAATTCCGAAAGAATCTTACCAATACAGAGTTTTTTTTTAATCGTCAATTGTTATTACCATAACTATATGTCAACTTATCAATACAAAAACAGATGTTGATGATAATGTAAAATGGTCACCTGTGCTGAATCATTTCCAAACATATATCCCTTGAATATTCATCAACTTTAAGCCTTTTTACCTCTAGGCCGCCGAAATATAAGTCAGAAGGCACAGCTCGCTGTACACTGTACCATAACTTATGGAAGTGAAAGATGGGTATGGCAGACTATGAAAGTAGTATAAATGCGAGATGTGAATGAAAGAGAGATAAAATACGAAAAAACAAGCTCTGATGATTTCGACATGAAGAAAGGATACAGAATGATTGAATGACGAAACGATATGAAACGCGAAAGTGTAAGGCTGTTGACGCCGAGAAAAATTAATACTCACCGACATGACTAAATTGGGCATGTTTTATCAGAAGGTGATACAGGAGTACTAGGAACCGGCTTGGCAAGCATGGCATGAGCTATGAATGTGAAGAAGTGGGCGGAGATCTTATGGCACTCGTTTGTCTCTGCCTACCCCGCAATGAACCTGGCGTGAAGATATACATCTAATTCTTTTTACGAACGATATTTTTGACGTGTTTTTTGAATACATCGTCGGGAAAGCATAGAACTTTCAGTCAGTTTTTTTTTAGATTATCGAATTGACAAACAAGCGATGGCGTACCTTACTGTTTGCGATGATTATAGTGTGACCGCGTCATGTCACAGCGCGGCTAGTAACGTACCGCTTCTGACACCACTGATATGAATAAGCAGGATATTTCTAAACTGTGCGTTGTCCTCCTCACATTACAAATAATTGCAAACCAGCCAAATAGATAACCATTAACACACAGACCTGTCATATCACCAATCTTCTGAAAAATTTGAATTCGGCAATGGGGAGGGGTACAGAATAATATACAGACAGTCGGAAGAGCGAAGACGCACTAATAGCGTTTCTTATTTATATTGATACCAACCAACCAATGACAGGCTTAAGAAGTTAAGAGAGGTAGGGTGCATCAAAGCAACCCGTCTGGGGAAGTACCTCCACCTCAAAACCGCGGCCAAGTAACAATTCCCTAGAGGGTTGTTGTGTTCCTGCGTGCGAGTGAGGTCACCGGCAAAAGCTCCTAAGTTGTGTAAACAGCGGAGGAGGCATAGCGCGAGTGATACCTAATGTATTATAAGCGTTAATAGGCTACGGTAACTGCTTTCCATCAGGTGAGCCGTGTGCTTGCGTGCCTTCCGACGTTGTATTAAAAAAAGGCTACGAACGAGTTTCCGATACCGTACGAACCCGATCAGAATTACTCCAAGTAATCAATAGTATTTACTTTGCATCCTTGAATATGTTCATTAAATTTGGGACATAATCAAACGAATACATCCAGTGATTTGAAGAGTCTTCAATAAAAATAAGCCACTTCTACGTGAGTAAGAAGTCAAACGGCTATAATGAACTTTCCCCAAACACTCGATCGCAATCCAACCGTCCGTTCCGATTTGTAAACAAATCCTTTAATAATATCTCCTGATGCCTCGGCTTGGTGCTGCGGGAACGTAGATACCCATCTTCAATGTAGTTTGACAGGTTACTTTTTTTATACAAGCTTACGGCCCACCTGATGAAAAGCGGTTACCGTTGTCTATGAATGCTTGTAATACGTTAAGTATCTCTCGCG
Organism: Pyralis farinalis; assembly: GCA_947507595.1. Classification (NCBI taxonomy): domain Eukaryota; kingdom Metazoa; phylum Arthropoda; class Insecta; order Lepidoptera; family Pyralidae; genus Pyralis; species Pyralis farinalis. The sequence goes on from OX382274.1 coordinate 2,254,436, forward strand.
TGGTGCCTCGTCTGCTGCTAACACAGCCACGCCTTCGGAGCCCACTGGTGACCTCACACGCAGGAACACAACAACCCTCAAGTGAGGTGTTATTTGGCTGCGGCTTTCTCTGAGCTGGAGGTATCTCTCCAGACGGGCTTGATGCGCCCTACCTCTCTTAAAATTGCCTGTTATATTATATTATATTATATTAATACTCCATTGCATGACCAGATACAGCCTAGTGGATAAAAAATTGGACTATTATCCAACGGACCCGGGTTCGAATCCTAATGTGGACACGTACCGTTAAATTCGTGTTTTCAGATTTATGTACTTATTCACTTGCTCGCCGATGAACCCCACACGCCCAAGAAATAATATTTGGAAAGACTTGTTACCTAATCTAAGAACGATCTGGTTTTCCCTCTGGGTTGCGGAGATCTTACTGCACTCACTCCATGTTAAAATCAGTATCTTCACCAAATCCTTGGACTCAGGTAGCGGTCCCCGCCAATCCTAATAGATTAGGAAACGGGGTTATGCTAAGTAGAAGATAATATCATATTATATTGAAATTGCCGATGCTATAAAATTGAATTAATTTCATGGCATCGCTAGTTTCGAGTTGAATTGTATAGCGACAATCATGACGCCAATTCAGTAACTGATCGATTTCAAGAAAGAAGGATTTATACTTGTCGAGTATATGAAATCTATATGTTTGTCTGTGCGTTTGTCCGTGGGTTTGTCTGTCGCTTTTTTTCGAATATTCGAATTTTGACTTCAGATTCGGATTCATAAATAATAGTATAAGAAAGTAGAATAGGAATGTTCAGGAACACCGTTCCTATCTCAAGCATGGTCAGAATGGCCGACAAATTAAAAAAAAATGTTGAATTGTTATATAATTGACGAGCCAGGTGTTCCTCAGGCAATGCAAGCTTACGCATTCTCAACCGGATTTTATGTACCTTCACATACAATCGGAAATGGTTTAGACGATTTGGATTGCATTCGATGATTAGTGCTAATCGATTTACAAAATTAATGTTCGTGTTTTTTTATTATCAGAAGATGATGGTAAGCGGCTACATGTATAATATATATGAATGTTATCGAAGCGAGGGAAGTGTGTAAGAACCGAGGCATGTGGAGTTTGGGTCTCTCTGCCTATCCCGCAAGAGACGCGCACTTTTATAAGTTTTTATGTTTAGGATGGAATCTCAATTCGACGTGATCAGTTACCTACTTAATTATTCGCCTTTAAAGTGACAAAAAAAAAATGTTTCTGACGTCTAATGCTGCCTAAAATCCAGTTAAATCATTATCTCCACTATCCCACGTGACTTATAACAAATCGATGTCTAGTGATTATTGATGCGATAATTAACATTACGCCTAAACGGTAAACAGCTCTGTTAATTAGTTAGTAAGCACTTGGAAATACGGTATCTGTTAATAACAATTTTGATTAAGATGGAATCAATAATAAAGTTAAATATAGATTTTGAACAACACACCTGAAGTGAACGGAACCAGTATAACAGTTTTAAGTAAACATTTGACGAAGCTTTAATTGGTAAACTAAAAAGTTCTAAAGTACAAACATTATGAATAAATATGAGTTGGTCTCAAAGACAGACTTACCACAGGGAGACTTTGTACAAAAGTTGTCTGCGCGGGTACATTTACAATACAATACAATACAAAACTCTTTATTGCACCAATAAAATATACAAATATACATAGTCTATATAGGAAAGTACAGTTTATATAGCTATGTTCCGGTTTGAAGGGTGAGATGGCAGAGAAATTACTGGGTACTGTGACGAAACATCCTTAGTCACAGGCAGCGCGCGAGTAACATCACCATGATGTTGCGAGCGTCTATAGGCTGCGGTGACCATCTAATGCGGGCCGCATGCTGGTTTGCAAATCTAGTTGCATATAAAAAAAGTATCGGTGTAAAGCTAAGGAGAGGCATGCTCCATTGGCTCGGTCATGTAGAAAGAATGTAAGGGGAAGTAATAACGAAACAGATATACAACACGAAAGTAAAAACATGTAAGGGCTTTGAAAGACCAAGACTGATTTACCACGACCAAATTGGTCGCGTATTATCAGAAGGTGGTATCAAGAACTCTAGCGAAAATAGCTACGAATATTAAAGACGCTAATGAGATGTGGCGGGGCGTGGGTGAAAATAGCTACGAATATTAAAGACGCGAATGAGATGTGTAAGAAACGAGTCAATTGGAGTGCGGTTCTCTCAGCCTACTTAGAAGATACGAACCCATTTCGGCATACATAAACTTTATCATGACATATTTATGAAAAATACACTTTCCACGCGCGACCAACATGAACAAGAGGATTACTTGAATCAACTGACAGGTGAAGACAAATTTTAACAACTTAAAATTTACCTAAGAGTTGGACAGGCCCAATTAGCCCCTTGACGTGACTGGCTCACGATTATACGAAAACAATGGTGTTCCCTGTTGCATATTCCATGAGACAAAACGGGCTAATTGCATGCACTCGTCGGTCTTTAGCGAAAGTACTGCTCAATACAAAAGGCCTCTAATAAGAACCCAGTACTGTAGTGATGCCTACAGGGTTTCGCGAGGAAGTCACTTGGTTTACAGTAACGCAATCGTAAGACAATCGGTGCATCTTTTAATTTTTAGGTCTAGAATGTTTGGCCAGCGAATTGGTAAACCAACGTTTCGAAATATTCTGTCTGTCTGTCCTCCTGAACAGAGAGAACTTTAACAAATTAGTGAGTAAATTATTATTAGTTAGTTATTTTAGGTTCACTTAGGTAGCACACCTCGCCAATCCAAATGAGTTAGGAAACTGGATACTGCTAGGAACAAGTTGTAGTTGGCTGACTTAATAGGTTTGGTAAAATGACCGAGTTATCGTCATTTACAACACCATTTTGAATAACATCATTACAAGGTAAAGAAAAAACATAACACAAGAAAAGAACGAGCTCGGTGGCGCAGTGGTGAAACGCGCTGTTATGTTACTTTGACACCGATGCTCGTGGGTCCAATTCCTACACAGGACAAACATTTGTGTGCATAAACATGTCTGTTTGTCTTGGTCTGGGTGCTTTTAAGAGAGGTTGGGCGCATCGCATCAGCCCGTCTGGGGAAGTATCTCCACCTCACAGAAAACCACAGCCAAATAATAACTTCCTAGAGGGTTGTTGTCAGACAGTGCAGCACATATTGTTTCGGTGTCCCGCATTCTCCAAACAGAGGTATGATTTGGAGCAGGAGTTGGGATTGCGGGTCACCGAAAACACAGTCTCCGAAGTGGTAACGGGGAGAAGTAGGTCGAAATTTTTAAAATACTGCGTCGGTCTAGCCACGGCCGTCATAGATCGTAATAAGCAGAGCAGCTCCACCTAGGACTAATGTTGTATACCTCGGCTATACTCAGTATAGCCGATGAGATCGCGGTGGCTAGGTGGAGCTGTGAAGCTCGCTGTCGCCCGTGTCTGGACTGACGCAGTATAGGGAGGGAAATTTGGAAACAGTTATAATCGTTTTACCGGTGTTCTAAAATGGGCCAAATCAAATTTCTTTTTTAGAAAATATAACTGAAAGATGATGAATAAAAGATGAATTGTGGAATGAAAGAGAATGTGATGTATGAATGTGTTTATATACATGTGAAATGTGACAAATTAGAAAACGTACACCAATGTGAATGTTATAAAATAGCCTTGCCCACGACAGGGGTGCTAGATTTATATAAAAAAAAAGAGGGTTGTGTTCCTGCGTGTGAGTGAGGTCACTAGTAAGCTTCTAAGAAGTTACTGTGTAAGCAGCAGAGGAGGCATCGCGCGAATGATACTTAATTTACACAAACGTTAATAGGGTAATACGGTAGCTGCTTTACATCAGGTGGGCTGTATGCATGAATGCCTCCTGACGTTGTATAAAAAAAAGATAAACCCATCCATAGAAGGGTTGCGGTTGACGTTGCTTAACCTGCATGTTTGGTTAGAATGACACGCGCAACGACGCCATCGAGCTCTCAAAGAAAGCATCTTCGCCAAATTCTTAGACGTACCTAGATCTAACAGATTAGGAAACGGGATACCGCCACGAAGAAGGTTCGATATATACGCAACTAAATCATATTGCTTAGCCTTAATTGGTAAAATGAGTAACTAACCGAATGTCAATCGGGCTGAAATTGAAACCATGCAAAATGTTTACACTCAAAAGAGTCATAGGTATATGAATTGGTTCCATCTTCACACGTGCGTGCTAATCCATAAGTAACGTGTTTGACTTTAATACATTAGGTAGTGTTTAACTAGAGCATTCTTACCGAATTAGCGAAAAATATAAATTATTTTCACCTTAGTATTTTCTTAGGTTTTCGCGATTGTTATACATTCAAATAAACTATTTTTAACGGAACGGTTTTATTTCTTTTCCTGCGACCACGGACGCTGCAATCATTCGAAACGTCAGGTTCAATAAAATAAATAAAACACGCGATTCTTGCGTTAAAAATCGTTTAATTCAATATTTTCACCTTCTTCTCTTTCTTACAATTTTATTCGTTATTCCGTTTCCTAATTCTGATAGTAATAGGATTATGTAATAATAGGATTGGCGGGATCCGCTATCTAAGACAAAAATTGGCGAATATACAGCTACATGGAGTGAATGCCGTCAAACCCCTGCAATCCAGAGGGAAAACCAGATTAAGTTAAGTTTTCTTATTTTCATCATCTATACTAATATATAAAGTGGAAGAATTTATTTGTTTGGTTGGTTGAACGCGCTAATCCCTGAAACTAAGAGGCAGATTTATAAAATCTTTTTGCATTTGATAGTTCAATTCTCGAGGAAGATTATACTATTCAACATCACGATACGAACCTTAGAAGCCAAAGAGAAAGAAATAATGTAGAAAAGCGATTCCTATCCTGCGAAGAAAGTCGCTTGGTGCAGCTAGTTTGTAATAAAACTAATACTGAGTGGACACTTCGACAAAAATCTGAAAAAACACCGGAATATTGCCTTTGCACAAGTACGAGCAATAAGTTAAAAAAGTTTTATTGTAATAGGATGGACGATATAGAAGTATCAAGTCTTGATTTTTCTACGTAAGATATGGGTCCCAACATGTCTGCGTAGAGCCGCCACTTTCAAACTGTAGTGTCATCATCGGATCAATGTCGAGTCTCGTTCAAATGGATTGTACCGTCCACAAATGAGTTACGACTGCCACTTGTCAGCACGGAGGCGGCACGCGCTCTCATCAATGAAATGATCGCGCAGGACTCTCCGGACAACTAGTGAATATGCAGCAATTAGATCGTTTAAGTTATTCAGATAAATTGATGTTAGATCATATTACAAATAATATTGCAAATTTACCGTCAGTACATCAGACGAGAACTTTATTAATGCAGATTATCTTCGATAACAATATAATAGAATACACCATTGAAATTACTATCGCTAAAACAAACAACTTAACTACAGCTACAACAATGAGTAACACCCTGCGTTGATAGACTCTGCCTGCAATAAATTTGAAGGCATGATGAAGAACGATAAGAAAGAATTATTGTAATTCATGAAATTCCGTAGAGGAGAGGAGGCGAATAAACTATTACCGGAATTTATAATAATAAAGAAATTCAATCCATACCTTTTCCTAATTATTACAAATTCATAAGTATTGGATTTCTTTGCCTTGTGAATTATTATGGAAATGTCTGGTTAACGTAGTAATTAAATAGTACCACAGATTAACAACTATATTGTAACTTGTTTCCTTGTCAGAGAATTTACGGGAAATAATCAAAGAACAAATAGATCAGAAGATCTCTTACCATTATATTTAATATATTTTAAAGCTAACAGAAGCAGAGTTGTAATAAAAGAAACCCCTTACAATTCATAGCAATCGATCTGGGAAGCATGCAGCAAATCGGATAAAGTAAAACCAAACGCTTCACGAAACAAATCGTGTAATCTAAAAGGGCTTTAAGTCGTAGCCCAGATTGCATTGAAAATCTAATTTTGGGATTGCAAACGTACTCGTATTATATAGATTTCTTTCGTTTGTATAGTCGGATTAAAATAATCTGATAGTTGAAGTAATATCTTTAAAAAGACAGAACGATACACGCACTACATCACTATTAAATCAAATGAAGAGCTACCGAGACTAGTAAGAACAGGTTCAATGTTCATATGTCTACAGCTAAACAACAACAGTCAATTCTATGAATATTTTTTCCAACAGCTTCGATTTAGACCACTAACGTGTTTTTAATGTAATTTTTTAACAACCAACATGAAGCAAATATTTATAACATAGATAACTTAAATAATTATAATAAGATTTACTTCAAGAATCAATAAAATTTTTGCGACATTTCTGATTATGATGTGTATTATTTTTATTAATAGTTACTATCAGAAATATCAGTCAGATCATTAATAATTATTTATGTTGAATAAACATACCTAATATCAACGTTTATATATACAATTTGTACTTATTATTTTGACATGATGTATTGCTTAATAGTTTGTATTAAAAAATGTAAACAGCATGTACCTATACAATTATTGGTTATTCTTCAATGCTGACTATTATTATTCATTAAATCATAAATAAAATAGTGACAGTAAAAAAAAATTACACAACTATTATAAAACAAATCTGTAGAATCGGCCTCTCAACTCTCTTCGACTGATGGATGCTTATCGCATTAATTGCTACTACAAGCTGGGCATGCAATTCAGCGATGCAAACCACTCATTCTGCATTGAGACGCTGCCCCGCATCCTGTTTTACTCGACCACATTGTTCAATGGTGCTGGTTGCATAATTTTTACTGGCATCTAATATCTTTCCTTGGCGTCCCAACAAATACTTCACTTTTATTTCAACTAAACATCGCCACTTCCATCATCATTCTGTTTCTCAGAATTTCTTTACACTTATTCATTGTCAGGACTTCTTCCCGCGCTTTTGACGAGTGACATTGTTGTTATACTTGAAATTTTTACAATTCAGTATAAAATTAGTTTTATGTGACATTTTCGATAGTATTTTGTAACATAAGTGCTAGTGAAATTATGCGGTAATGAAAAAACTCAAATACAACACGTGTATGCACTTTTGGGAAGACGTGAATAAGTTCATCAAGAAAACCTTGTAAAAGCCACTATCCTTTTACGGGTGGTATTGAAATTGGGTTGATTGGGTCTGGGTACCCTTCCCCAAGTATTTTTTCAGCACAGTTCCTGAAGCTAGAACATAGAATTAAGATTTTCAAATGGTTCTAAACTGATGACTTGGCTGTATGGGCTAGATCCCTTTGCCTGTCCCCTCGGGGATAAAAAGAACCAAAAAAAAATTATTCATTTTCAGAAATTTAAAAGTTCAAATTAAGGATAAGAGCTTCTATTTTGATGCGAATACAAGATTTATATAAATTTATTATGTAGCACTACCGCTTTCTAGTTATACAATAATGTGCCTAATGTATCGTACACTCCTAGAATTTAAACGTGATATGATGTGAAGCGTGATCAAACTATTAAATGAGTACTCAGGCCTTCTTAACTGAATTAATATGGTCGTTCTCGTCTCCTACTTCTGATTATTTCAAAGTGCAAACTTTATCACGTTGTGTTCCGTCATTGTCATGAACCTGATGGTTTACAAGGTCAAAATACTACCTGTGACTATATCAGTCTACCCACAAGTTTGATCGCATTAAAATATTATTGTTAGGGTTGTCCAAAACAAACAATATAATCTACCTTTATCTTTACGCCAGGCCCTAGCGTGGTAGATGAACTATCTTCTTTAACATTAATAACTATTATGATGCACGTTCGCCGGTTTTAAGGCTCCTGACCCTGTGACAACACGTGACCAGTTCGATCGTGATAGATGAGTCTTGGGCTTTCTCAACTCTCTCCAACTCACACTCCAATTTGGGGTTGAATAACCATTTCGTCATTGTCCTATCTCGCATTTTTTCCTTTCCGAACCAACGAAACAAAGAAAATAACGCACTAAATTTTCAACCTAATAAAACATTTATTTCATTAGTTCAGTTTATTATTGTAAATTGTAAGGTATATATATTCTACGGCTTATATTCAAATATACATATTTCATGTTCTGAAACAATAATTAAAAAAAATATCGGCCAATTATTGGCATGGCATATTCAAAGCTTTATTCAATCTTATAGCCGGTTCAGGCAGACATATTGTTTTTTAATTTACCCTCTTGTGTAATTATAATCATTATACTCGTACCTACTCGAAGGAATCCCACCAGTGTTACCAGCGATATAATTCGACGCTCCTCTCCGGTCACAAGACGCACCAAGCCGCGAGTGGCCCCAATTGAGCGGTTATTAACGTTCACTCGTATCTAACGATCTACCGCAACAGACAAACAAACAAACATTCCACAGGCGCATACGCATCGCGCCATGCTCCCGATAGGACGTCATAGCTTGCAATGAATTATACATATACAAAATTGAAAGGGATAATGTGCTTCTGTTTACACTTCTTTTTAAAAACTACGGCAAAGCCTATATGGGTAATGATTTTAGCACTCTACCAATTTGTATTTACAATATATCTACGAGTATATATAAATAAAAATGAATCGTTAAATGTTTCGCCAAGCGCAAAACTCAATGTACTACACCTCTAAAAACATACACCCTGACTTTCTAAAACGCCGCGATATTGACAAAATTCTTAGATTGTTCAAACCAATTGACGAGGTATTTGAAACTTTACTGTCTGAATGGCAAGAAAGATGGGAAACTTCTACTAAAGGACGCCACTTGTATCTGTTCTTTAAATCAGTGCGAGACAGATTAAGTAAAGAGTGGTTAGAAGTCGATCATCCTGTTGCGCAATTTTTAACAGGGCATGGAAACTTTAGGGCAAAGCTCTTTTCATTTAGACTTGTGACATCGCCTTTATGTGAGTGTTCTACGACAAATCATGAATTCGAGCAAACAGCACATCATGTTCTCTGGGAGTGCGATCTCTGGCAACGGAAGCGGGACGATATGTTAAATTCCTTGCGTGTCACATCCAGGGTAGTATACTATTCTGATTTGGTGGCAACAAGGGAGAACTACCAGGCGTTTAGGCGGTTCTGCAATCTATATTATTGGAATCGATGTGTTAGGTAACAACTCACAGGTTAGGTCCCAATAGTGTTAGATATTTGATTATCCGTGGTGCACGGCAGTTGAGCTTCACTTGACTAGCCATCTCTTTGAGGTTTTAAATGCCTTATTTGTCATATTGCTGTCTCTCACTTTGCCAAGAGGGGAAGTCAATTCTAAAACTTCCTACTCCTACAAATTTCTTCTGATTAAATTCGTTTGTGAGTTCCAAGGCAGCTGTAGTTTAACCCCCGGGACGGCAATGGACTTCACTGTTCATTGCCTTTTTTGTGGTCGCCGCTGTTAATTCTGGCTACACAGGAGACACAGTGGTGGGTATGAGTGGTGGGCCTGTCCCGTTAAAAGAAAGCGCAAAACTCCATGGAAGACAAACAAAAGTCCGGGGAAGGTTCTTATGAAGAGAAATATTGGGAATATTGTCAGAAAGAGTGTTAAAATCACTATTTTCTAGACAGGATTTTCCGAAATACCAACAGAACGATGTCCGCGGCATTAACGCGGACAAAGTCACGCGGGTCGGCTAGTATTCAAATAAATCTAAACTGCTATACCATTTTGATAACTGATGACACTTCAGTCGAGTCTTTATGGGCGACATAGGCTACATTAGTACATTTTTAGAGTTAACAGTAATTATACGCAAAATGCGTACAGCATTAGGAAAACTGTGGCTGCTGATGTGAAAACGGACACTACCTGATACTGCTAATTAACGAATACTGCTACTGTTAGCAGCAGAGGCGGCATCGCACGATTGATACTTAATGAATTACAAGCGTTCATACGCTGCGTTAACCGCTTTACATCAGGTGGGTTGTAAGCCTCCCGACGTTGTATAAAAAAATATACTCTGTTAATTGATGCTGTTAATCTTTCAAATAGAAATAAATATATACCTATATATATTCAATATGGATGTGACGTTAAGAAAAATATATTGTTTGCAATGTTTTGTGATCTATCCTTTTAAACCAACACAATATTTCTTTGAACATTTCTCAAATGGTTATTATTAGACGTCAGAATCTAACAATCCACATTACATAATTGAGAAAAAGAGGCCAAACCATTTGAGGCAAGTCCCACAAATAAATAAATACATTCTACCGAAATGGAATAACCTATACGGGACAAGAATAGACGATTATTTATTTCCTATGTACTTAAATATATAATATACAGGTGGCACAGGATCGAGACGAATGGCTCTCGAGAGGGGAGGGCTGTGTCCAGCTGTGGACGAGTACAGGCTGAGATGGTGATGTCTTAAATATCCAAAAAAACTACAAAGTAAATTCTAAAACTATCCATCTATAACTTCACGCCAACATTTCTCATGCACGCTCGCCGGTTTCTAGGGCTCGTGACATCACCTTCTGACAGAAGACGACCAATTTGACCAAAATAGATTTTTTTTATACAACTAGATTGGCAAACAAGCATGCGACCCGCATTTGATGGTAAACGGTCACCGCGGCTATTGAAGCTCGCAACACCAGGGGGATATTACTCGCGCGCTGCCAATCTTGTGACCTAAGGATGTTTCGTCACAGTACCCAGTAATTTCTCTGCCATATCTTTACCCTTCCCTTAAACCGGGCCACAGCTATATAAATGCAGCTGCTTGGCTACAGAAATAGGTGAGACAGCCGCATGCAGACGACTTTTATACAAAGTCTCCCTTTGGTAGGTAAGTGAACCTCGGCTCCTACATCCTTCCACTTGTGCAAAACCTAAAATATAAATTGGATATATATTAAAAATCATTACATAAACAATCGATATGTATGTATGCATAGACGTAATAAAAAAAGCAGACACCGTCTCCCGAACTAAACACTGAAGCACCTCTATAGTAAGTCAGTCGCTATACGTACGAGCCGACACGCACACATTCACACCATAGTAAGTCTACCGCCCGCTATAACGCACCGACACCTCGCCGCGTGATAACCTTGTCGAAAAATAATAATAATGCCGTCGTGCGTAGTGAAGAGCAGTCGAAATCATAGTGGTACAATTAAAAAAAGCCAAGGGATTACTTTTCATAGGTAAGCAAGTAATTTTTCCGATTAATTAATCGTTTTCACTTAAATTAATTTTTGAAAACAATAAATCGACCGGTGTTACCATAACTCACATTTCCAAATTAGCGTAAATGTGTGGGAGATCATTTTTCTTTTGTTCTCTTGTAATTCTTACTTAAATCAGATACCTAATTTTATTTAAACAGACATATAAACTTACATCCTATGATTCTTTTACTGAACAACTATTCATACCTTTAATATTTTTTAGATTTCCATCGTCAAACGATGCATGGAAGAATGATTGGGTACAAATCATAAGAGAATAAAGCGGCTTGATTCCATCTAGATCCAGAGTAGAGTAATATGTAATATACATTTTGAGGAGTGGCTGCCGTCTTCTGTGAGGTGGAGGTACTTCCCCAGTCAGGCTAACCTGCCCTACCTCTCTTTCGCCAGAGCTTCGTCTGGTCATTTTTTATTTCAAACAAGTATGCATCTGTTTGTCCTACACAATAAAAGGAATATGTAATGTTATATTTCATGTGTTTAATTTATTTTCATCAATACTTATTTTAAACAACACAAGTTACAAATCAACGGTCCATAAAATTCGAGTTTCGAAGACAGTAACGAATCATATATTTTTTTTATTTCTTTTTAGTTAAAGAAATGGGAAATTTTCTTCCATCTAGCAACCCACTTGACACTCACACATAGTTACATGCCGCCATTGTGGTGCTTCAGTTGTTTCTTAGCGAGATTCCGTCTGTATTTTTTATTACGTCTATGTATGTATGTAGGTACGTCTCACTGGCACTAGATAAATCCTGCGAGGTTTCCAAAGTGCGGTCTTTTTCCGTAGTATTATAGTTTTTAAGAATATTGGAAATAAATAAATAAATAAAATTATTTCCTTCATGGCGCTAATGGATAAGGCAAGACCTGGCTTAACGTTTGGAACTTGGAGTAACTCGAAACGATCCGTCGACAGGCTGCCACCGACGCTCCTTACACTTTAAGCGCGATTACACCGATGAGCGCATCGCAACACATTTAGTATTACTCGCGCGATGTCACCTCTGTCACTAGCACAGCAACTCCTTAGGAGTTTACTGGTGACCTCACTTACACGCAGGAACACAACAGCCCTCTAGAGAGTTGTTGTTTGGCTGCGGTTTTCTGTGAGGTGCTTCTCCAGACGCACTGTTTTGATGCGCCCTACCTCTCTTAAAAACACTCAGACCAATACAAAAATAAATGTTCATGCACAACAAATGTTTGTCATGTGTGGGAACCGAACCCACGAACGTAAAAGTGACATAACAGCGCGTTTCGCCACTGCGCCACCGAGCTCGTCGTTCCAATGAGTTTTTCTAACATTATTAATTATTGACTACACCGAGCGCCGCGTCTCCCGAGCACCCTGAACCAATTTTATTAATTGATATTCGTAATTACCGATCACAAAATGAGGTAATTAATGGCCGCGCTGGCAACCCTACACGGCCTTCGTAGTCCGATAGGTGGTCCACTTATTTACGGCGCACACTTTAAAATGATCAGAGGTATTAATAACGGGGCTGCGGCGCGCCGTGTCCGCGCATGATTTACTGTCATATTATAACAGTTTTAACTGAACTAATTATAGAATAATTATGAGGTTTAAAATCCATGAAAATTATATCAATGCAGTCAATCTGACTTTAATGAATTCCTAACATCATCAAACTTCGTGTTCCTAGCGATATTCCGTATCCTAATTCATCGGGCTATTTTCATACGACGACGAGCGCGGCGGCGAAGTGGTTAGAAATGTTTCTTTAGCACCAAGGCTAGCGGGTTCGATTTTTTTTAAATAACGTCATACAAGCGTACGGCCCATCTGATGGAAAGCAATTACCGTAGCCTATGAACGCTCGCAATACATTAAGTATCACTCGCAAGATGCCACCTCTGCACCTCACTCACACGCAGCAACACAACACCCCACTAGAGAGTTGTTGTTTGGCCGCGGTTTTCTGTGAGGTGAAGGCACTTCTCCATTCGGGCTGTTTTGATGTGCCCTACCTCTCTCAAAAACACCCAGACCAAAAAGACCAAGACAAACAGAAATGCTCATGCACACAAATGTTTGTCCTGTGTGGGAATCGAACCCGCGAGCGTTGGTATCAAAGTAATGTAACAGCGTGTTTCACCACTGCGCCACTGAGCTCGTCAAGATTTCCACACAGACTTTGCAGACTTTGTGTACGTATGCATGGCTATTCTCTTGGTGTGGGTGTTTTAAGAGAGGTGGAGCGTATCAAAGCAGCCCGATTAGCGAAGTACCTCCACCTCGCAGAAAACTGCATACAAATAACAACTCCCTGAAGATTTCTTGTGTTACTGAGAGAGAATGGGATTACCAGTCAGCTTGTTGTGTTAGCTCAACAGATACTGCATGTACTGCAAGCGTGCATAGGCAACGGTAACGCTTAATATCAGGTGGGCCGTATGCTTGTATGCCTCCCCACATTAACTAGTGGGAGACTTTATACAAAAGTCGTCTGCTCTGTCTCACCTATTTCTACCGCCAAGCAGCTATATTTATATAGCTGTGTTCTGGTTTGAAGGATGAGATATGGCAGTGAAATTACTGGGTACTGTGAAGAAACAGCCTTAGGTCACAAGATTGGCAGCGCGGGAGTAACATCCCCGGGGTGTTTCGAGCGTCATTAGGTTGCGGTGACCGCTTACCATCTGATGTGGATCGCAAGCTTGTTTGCCAATCTAGTTGTATAAACAAAAACATTGTATAAATAAAGCATACGGCGTACACGATGCGAATAAGAACGCTTGAACGTGAAGTATTGCTTACCGCTGCTGCTAACACAGCAACTCCTCAGGAGCTTACTGGCAACCTCACTCATCGCAGGAACACAATAACCGTAGTAGTTGTTATTTGGCCGCGGTTTTCTGTGGAGATACCCTGGGCTGCTATGATGATCTCTAGCTCTGGTGAAAACCCAGATTAAGACAAACAATTTCCATTTACACAAATGTTTGTCGAGCCCACGAGCCCTGTTAAAAAATATTATCGCAGTAACGTATATACGTTTCAACGAATGTTAACTAACACAGAGTCGTAAACATTGTAAATAAATAAATTTTATTTTTGATGGTTACGACAGTTTGTCACGCGGCGGCAGGGTCTGCCGGGCTCCATTGGCTGTTACCTGATGCGTGAAACCCTTTTACTAAACTAAATTGCCAGAGGACGCCCATTTCTTAATTTATTTCTGTTCGACTAATTAACACTGTTATCTTCAGATGTTTCAGCCGATCTCTATGCAAGAGAAGAGAAGAGTCGTAAGAGAGAGAAGAGTAATGAGTCTTTTAAGAGAGGTAGGGCGCATCACAGCTGCCCGTCTGGGGAAGTACCTCCACCTCACAGAAAACCGCAGCCAAATAACAAACTTCCTAGAGGGTTGTTGTGTTCCTGCGTGTGAGTGAAGTCACCGGTGAGCTCCTAAGGAGTTGCTGTGTTAGCAGCTGAGGTGGCAGTGCGCGAGTGATACTTATAGGCTACAGTAACCGCTTTAAATCAGGTGGACCGTATGCTTGTATGTCTCCCGATGTCGTATAATACAAAAAAAAAATGTGGCGCTAGTGGATCTGTAAGAAGTTCATAAATATAATTAATAATTTAATTTTCACCATTTATTAGTTACAAGACTAACCAAGACTCACCTGCCATGACCAAATTGGACGTGTTCTAACAGAAGGTGATGTCAGGAGCCCCAGGAACCGGCGACCGTGCATGCAAAGAGCTATGAATGTCAGAGAAGCGAGTGAAGTGTGTAAGGGCCTCGTGTTACGGCGCTCGGTCCTCTCTGCCTACCCCGAAGGGGTGGATACGCGCAGATCAAGTCCCGGTGACTTTTTTTATACAACTAGATTTGCAAACAAGCATGCGGCCCGCATTAGCGGACACCGCGGGGAACGTTAAATCTCATGTTAACTCGCGCGCTGCCAATCTTGTGCCCTAAGGATGTTTCACAGTACCCATTAATTTCTCTGCCATATCTCACCCTTCATACCGGCACACAGCTATATAAATATATCTGCTTGGCGGTAGAAATAGGTGAGACAGAGGTACCCACGCAGACGACTTTTGTACAAAGTCTGCCTCAGGTGAAAAGTGACTACCTGCCAGTATAACGTAATTACAAGTTATTTTTGTAAACGAACCACGTGTCAGCGACCCCAGGTGCATTGAATGCAGACGGCGAGGCGCCGAAGCGCACGTCAGCGGCGATGACGATGATTGATGGCGAGATGATCCGGTGAGCTTAACAAGTTGGAGATGCTACTTAACTGTTACTTGGAAGCAGCTACAATACTTGGATTATGAGCGAGCTATGGCCACGCTTGGCAACGTTGTAACATACATTTATTGTAATAGAAATCCCACCAAAAACATTCTGTAAAAAACTAGCCAAGTCTCGATGGAGCTGCTTGTTTATCTCTAAAAAGTAATGAAATCTAGACAAAGTCGTGCCAAGTCTAAGGTTCCTTACTGCGATTTCTTTATTATTATAGTTAATGTTGTGTGACTTGGCCGTGGAAGGGTACACAAGGGTACAAAACCAGGTGCTCCACGACACCATTGCACCAATCTGTCGCCAGTGGTTCCAGTGAAGGATGGTACGGCAGTGTTTGCTTCGCGCTCGACTTGGCGGGGGCACTGCCGTACCCCCCGATTGACGATTTGAAAATAAAACTATACCTATATATACCTACATGGAAATCATTTGAGATGAGTAAGTATTGTTGTGGAGTGAGTGTTTTAACTTGTTGATATGCTAAAAAAATATAAAATGAAACCTTAAAATAAAAAACACTGGCCAAGTGAAGGGAATGCATCGATCAGGGAAAAATCAAACATCTAAGTCATAATCAAAAGATACGTGTGTTTATGCCTTGTTTATGCGCATATTTTGACACTCGCAAGGGAATTGCAACCTATAGGGTACTTCCCGTTGACCTAGAATTATGCAATTGGGTAAAAAGCTGTGTCGTGTAGCACAAGTAAAGGAAAAAATCCGAAAACCGTAAAATTTATAGTTCCATCATAAAAAAAAATTATTTTGCGAAAATATTTTTTTCCGACTCACACTTGACGGCTTTTTTTTATTATCATTCATAATAAAAAATACCTGCATGGAAATCATTTGAGATGAGTAAGGATTGTTGAGGAACTCGTTGATAGGCTAAAAAAAATATAAAACGAAACCTTTCAATAAAAACAAACTGGCCAAGTGTGAGTCAGTCTCGAACACAAAAGGTTCAGTACCACTGTACAACATTTAACACTGTCTATATATATTTTAAATAATTAAGTAAAAACACACGAAACGTATATAAAAACCCTATGAAAGAATTTATTTGTCAACCTTGTATGGTCCTGTTTTCACCGATTGGGTATTCAAATCTGAACCGATCTCACACGACCTTCGTGAATAAAGCACAGTCGATTACAATTTTGACATGCCACTAGCTGAACCAGCCTTCGTCCGCTCGTATCCCGGAGGGGCCGCTTTTCCTACATTCTTTTTTTTCTCGTCTTCTAAGAGCCATATCCTAATTTTGAATAGCCTATAACCTTGAAATTAAACTATTTTTAACGGAAGTATCGCGTGTTTTATTTATTTTGTTGAAACCTGACGTTTCGCCAAGGAGAATCGCTACATGCCGAGAATGTTGCGCGAGGCTATTGAAATAAGAAAACACCCCAATTTCAATAGAGAAGATGGTTGGCAAGTACCACCTGCTTGGGATCCAGTCCTAAAAATAATCAAGTCACAAATCCAAAGATCTACTAAAAAATGTTCGGACACTGTTAGCGATTTTTGTGTGAATCGGAACATATATAATTAATCCATCCATGTCGGTAGATGTAATAATTGAATAACTAATGTAAGACAAATACCACCTTAGTCTTTCCTGCGACCACGGACGCTGCAAAGCGTTCGAAAACGTCAGGTTTCAACAAAATAAATAAAACACGCGATACTTCCGTTAAAAATAGTTTAATTTCAATGTGTAACAATCGCGAAAACCTAAGACAAGCCTATAACCTTCCTCAAGAATTGGTATATCAAATGAAATAAGCATTTTTCAAATGCGATTGTTAGTTTCAGAGTTTAGCGCGTTCAAACAACCAATCAACTTTTTCCACTTTATGTATTAGTATAGATTAGCCTCTGTTTGATTAGGATTCTAAGGGCTGTTGTAAGGAGCAAGTCACGTGGCGTTCGGATCTCTCTGGACTTGGTGTAAGGATATGGATAGATAATCTGTGTATACTGCAATGTTACTTGTCCAGTAAACTAATGGTTCCCAGTAGAAGATACGAAAAATATTTAGAAGATGTACGATACAGGCGTACATATTGCTTCATCAGCGAATTACCACGCTATCAGCATTTAGTTTATTCATGTATTTTATAATTTCATACCTCAGTTCACGAATTGTATTCCATCACGGCAGACGTGTAACTCACCGTATTAACATTAACAATCATTTATATAGATATTCAAATAAACATCTTGAGAATCTAAGCAGAAGTTTAATCAATTTAACATCTAAAGCTGTACGAGTGAGCAGCCCGTACGGAAGAAATAAATGCATTAATTTGATGACAATAAATAAATATAAATAATAAATATTGTCGGACAAATTACACAGCGCCATCTAGCCCCAAAGTAAGCGAAGCTTGTGTTATGGGTACTAGACAACTGATAAACATACGTAAATATATATATATTTTTTTTGTAAATACATACTTATTATACATAGAAAATACCCAGACCAATACAAACAGACATGTTCATGCACACAAATGTTTGTCCTGTGTGGGAATCAAACCCACGGGCGTTGGTGTCAAAGTAGCGTTACAACGCGTTTCACCACTGCGCCACCGAGCTCGTCGGTGCTTTATGGAAATCAGATTTCGTTTTACGAATTTTATGTAACCATAAGTCAAAACACCATTCATTCACGGATTACCACGAATTTGTAAACCCCAGCATCCACATAACGTAATGGAACTGAGTTTTCCCTTTTCTTATACAACTAGAGTGGCAAACAAGCATGCGGCCTGCATTAGATGGTAAGCGGTCACCGCAGCATATTGACGCTCGCAACACCACGGGGATGTTACTCGCGTGCTGCCAATCTTGTGATCTTGGGATGTTTCATTCACAATACCCAGTAATTTCTCTGCCATATCTCACCCTTCAAATCGGAACACAGCTATATAAATATATCTGCTTGGCGGTAGAAATAGGTGAGACAGAGGTCCCCCGCAGACGACTTTTATACAAAGTCTCCCTCTGGTAAACCTGATTTCCTGTCTGTTTATTATTCACAGCAAAATTCCTAAATCAATCGTAACGTAATTGAATCATATTTGTACAGGGTCACAACAGTTGCCATACGTACCAAATCTTACGGATTGATTTTGGAAACTTTTTTTATACGAACATTAACTATGCCTATGAACGCCTATGAACCTTAGCCTACAAACGCTTGCAATACAAGGAGTATCGTTATTTTGCTCCGCTCATTGGAGGTGAAGATTCTCCCTGTTTAGCCTTGATGCGCCCTACCTTCCTTAATAGCTTGTGACAAATCATTAGGCCAGATTATTATGTCAGGCCATTAATGATTCCATGTAACCAATTCAATAGGAAACACCAAAAAATAAGAAAAAACAATAAAAAGTATTAAAAACGGATAATAATTAGTTAATTTATTAAGACGTTATTTCACAAAACTCAAAGTAATTTACATGCAATTCTGGTATGCAATTAAAAATCCAGCTTTGTGCGATTTCACACCTATTTTTTTTTTCTCACACAAAGTTACATAAAATTGCATATAACAATAATTCTCACAACTCTATGCTCCTTCTTCTTCTTAGCGTCATTCCGTTTCCTACTCCAGTAGGATGGGCGGGGTCCGCCACTTAACTCTAAGGATGATCTGATTTCAACATGGAGCGACTGTCGTCAGACCTTCACAGCCCAGAGCTTTCTTGGGTTAAGTCACATACATTTTCGAAATATACTTTCTTGAACTTGCGCATTTTCTCATGATGTTTTCGTTCACCGCCGAGCATGTGATAATTACAAATCACAACTTTATGCTTTAAAAACGAAAACAACATAAGAAGAATAAGATTATACGCATAAGAATATAATATAAAAATAACTAACATGAATGACAACCACGGAGGCAGCTCGATGAAAAACCTACGCCGCCTAGCGATAGACAAGATGCCGACCTCGTTAAGATAGCGAAATAAAAGTAAAAAGGTGTCGTATAAACATCAATCAACATGATTGATAGCAGTTATCATATCACGGCACGGGTGCTAACGTGTCGAGCGATGACCCTGTTCTGACTATTATTAGGTTAATTCATTACACTCGTTTTAATTAGGTCACTCAATCTAAATAAGATACCATTGTCGATTTTAACACTGGAACGTTTAGATTGATAGATATCCATTAATTCAGAGGAATGTGAAACAAATAGTTGTTTTGTAGAGATGTGATTCGGTCCTTATATATTCTGCCGTTAAAGGCGTAGGAATGTCATTTGTTTGCCAGTGAATTGATTGCGTTTTCTATTTTATTAGGTGATCCGATCGCTTCCCAACTTCACGGGATCACTCTGATCAAATGTGAAGATTGCTTAAAATTTCATCAACATTTTCCAGTCCGTAAGAAACATATATGTGTATATGTTTTTTGCTATGGACTCGAAAATGGACATGGAATTTTATATATAAAATTCCAGTTTTGTAATGTTAAGTTTTTGCAAAAACTAATTAATATTATTATGTATATCTACTAATACTAATATGTTCTGATATCCAAGGAACGCGTTAACAATAATGATGAGAAACAGAATTGGTTTGAAAAAGAATATCGAAGAAGAGTCTCCGTTGATTTCAATACGTAGAAATAACGCAAGAGGACAGAATCAAGGAATAGATGTACAACGCGAAAGTGGAAGAATGTAAGAGCCAAGGAAGGTCACCTATTAAGACCAATGAGTGTGTTTTATCAATAGGTGATATCAGGAACTCTAGAAACTGGCCTGCGCATGAGAAGAGCTATGAATGTTAAAGAAAAGAGTGAGGCGTGTAAGGATCGAGTCACGTAGTCCTCTGTTCTCTCTGCCTAGCGCGCAAGGCCATTGACGTGAAGATACAGATAGGTAAATATCCAACGAAATGAATGTGTCTGTAAATCTATACGAATATATTAAACAGACAATTTGTATGTTTGAACGTGCTAATCTCAGGAACTACTAGTCGGATTTGAGTCCCTTTGAAACATAGCAAAAAGAAAGAAAGTAGGAAAAAGTAATTCTCACGAGATACCAAGATACGCGGGGGCGATGTCGCGGCCTGCAACTAGCATGTAGTAAAATACCACAACAAATACATACCATATAAAAAAATTGGAAAACTACTGTACAAGTTCTTACCAGCTTAAAAATTGTATACAGTCAAAAAGTTATAGACGTATAAATTGAAATAATTTAATACTCGTACTTAATCGTACAAGAATGTTTAATGACAACGTGCATTGAATGAAAACAATAACTGAATTAAAAAAATCATTAATTACGATAATAAATATCGCAATTTAACTTAGTTTTTGCATTAATTTTTCATTAAATATTGAAATAAATATTTAATAAAACAAACAATATTCTTGCTCCAGGGGAAGAATATGACGTCGCGAATACCTTCAGAGAAAGCGTATCACACATCTCGCCACCCCTAAGTCCCTCACGCCGGTGGTGATCCCGGCAGACTTTCTTTGACATTTCGGGTGGTCCATCCACTGAAAGGTGAGCCACCGCCTGCCAGAAGTAGCAATGAGATGTGACACAGCAATCAGGTGTCCGTCCTTCTTCAGTAATAGCCCAGAACCAATAACCCTCCCAGGTCGCATTGAAATAGCCCCGTAATTTCCAACATATTGCGTATATTGTTCCATTGATATAAATAGACACTGCGGATGTACTACATAAATCTTCTAAAAAGGCCTCTACTCGTTGGATCGATATCCCCGTGCACCCCTATCAAATGACCGGATACCCGTGATTAAAGACGAATATAATAATATTCTTCACTTTTGTTGCTAATAATATTTTGTATGTGTTTATTGTTCATAGGTCCTTTAATCGTTTATGTATTCTCCATTTCTATGTATGTTTTTGATAACATGTGCTTTAATTATTTGACTATTCTCTAACAATTAACCGGAATGTGAGACAAATCATAATCGCCGCTTGCACAAAATAGTTAATTACGTTATCACAGTCGCTCCCTTTGATTCGGCAAGATGACGAAACGGCCTGGGGCCACACAAGATGTTCGGGTCGCTCCAGTACTCCCGAGGAGGAGGTCAAGGGCGCGTTGGACACAGTCGTGTACACTATCCACGCTTATAAACCACCAAACTTTGGTAAAGGAAGTCGTGAGAAGCCATGATCAGACACTCGTAGGAACACAACGACCAGAAAGTTGTTATATTGGTGGATGTGGAATCTCTAATTACCCCAATGGGAGACAGGCGTGATGTGTGTTCTATGAGTCGTATTTTTCTTTTTAATATTATAGGCAAGTTGTCGTGATTTATAGAATAGCTCGATATTTGGTCAACTCGTCCAAGATAGTAACCCCTTGATATCACAGAGTGCCATGTGTACAATGTCACATCATATTTTTTACACGGTCATGACATTATGGTTATTACATTTTTCGTCGGACTGCTTTCCAAACAAATCAAAATTTATTTATTTCCACATGTTAATTTGTCATACATAGGAATAATGATAATAATTTGGATTGCAATACATAGTTTGTTTATTTGTCAGTATATGCACCGTGTAACAGTGATTCATGTACTCATAATCAAACATATTTGTAAATGTTTTTAGGATGGTGTTGGGGCCCGGGGCCCATGCAACAACAACGTTCACCGTTTTAACCGATTTCAAAAAAGGAGGAATTTCACAATTGAACGATATTTTTTTTGTATGTTTGCGCGATCATTCCGTCAATTATGAATTAATTTTGATGATTCTTTATTTTGTTTGGTAGGTCATACTTCAGAGGTACCACATAAATTTTATCGAAATTGATTCAGCGCTTTTTGAGAAAATCAACAAAAACAAAAATATGTACAAAGATAGATAATGTTTTGGTTTGTGGTTCCTTCAGCAAAAGTTTTTGACGAGGACTTTCAATCTCTGTTTTTTTTTTATTTTGACCACTAAAAAACAAAAAATAAATATTTATTAAATAAAAAACCGCTTTCTAAAAACACCCAGAAACTAAAAAGTGAAAAATTGGTCACAATTAATAGCCGCATAATATCAATTGATAAGATCAATACTGGTACGGACTCCAAAAATCGTAAGTAATTGTTTCCAATTATTTTTCGCTTTTTAGTCCCCGGGTGTTTATCGCAGGCGGTTTTTTTATTTAAAAATAATTTTCTCATGGTCGTGTAGAAACAGTCGACCTGTAACTCAGCGAACATCCCACATGCGCTACAATGCCGAGGGAACCCTAAACGTATTATTATACTGAATCTGAATGGTCTTGTACTGTTTCGGAGTACATGACATCAACAGCTTTATGCTATCTCTTAAATTAACTGAATAATGGAACAGACTCTTCAAAATGAAACATAACCGCTGTGAGATCGGATCACATAGCCGTAACCTATCCCATGTTGGTCTATTTCAGACACAGAGTGATCATTGACGGGCAACGAGGAAGCGGAGGCGTGCACGTGGCGAACCACGATCAAAGGACCACTTAGTTCCACGCACTCGAGACAAGACAGCTTTCTAGTCAATGTTGGAGAGACGTGTAAATCTACATGCGAAACTCGGGATATTGAAATTTTGATGGAGACAGATGGTTTTCAGGGGATTATGAAGATACCTCGTTATCTGGTAGGTTTAGTTAAAGGATTTTAGTGTTTGAAATACTAATAGCGATTTTTTTAGACTCCATTAGGAGACTTACAAGCATACGCCCCACCTGATGTAAAGCGGGTACCGTAGCCTATTAACGCATGCGATATATTAAGTATCACTCGCGCGATGCCTCCTCTGCTGCTTACATAGCAACACAACCACCCTCTAGGGTGTTGTAATTCGGCTGCGGCTTCCTGTGAGGTGGAGGTACTTCCCCAGATGGGCTGCTTTGATGGGGCCTACCTCTCTTATAACGACCACAATGTCAAATAACTGGTATCAGTTATTGGAAAAATTGTATTTTTTTTTTATAGGACGACACCTATATAGGGAATCTTAAAAGCAAAACCTTGGCTGAAATTTTTCTCACGACGTTTTTTAGCTCAGTGGCGTAGTGATCAACAGTGCTAATTCAACACCAAGACATATAAATATACGACCCACCTGACGTAAACCGGTTACCGTAGCCTATGAGCGCTTGCAATGCACGAAGAATCACTTGCGTGTTGCCGTCCCTACTGATAACACAGCAACGCCTTGGGACCTGGCTGCTGACCTTACTTAACATCACTCACTCACAAGAATGCAACACTCTTCCAAGTTATTTGGTGGAGGTACTTCCCCAGTCGGGCTGCTTTGATGCGCCCTACCTCTTTTGAAAACACCCAGATAAATACAAACAAGTCCATGCACACATATGTTTCTCTTGCGTGGGAATCGAACTCGCGAACGTTGCTGTTAAAGTAGCATTGCTCACCACTCTGCCACCGTGCTCGTCAACATGTGATATCTGATCAGACATATAAAGTAGATGCATGCTCCGTTGGTTCGGACATGCAGAAAGAAAGAATTACGAAACAGATACACAGCGCGAAAGTAGAAGGATGTAGGAGCCGAGGAAGGCCAAGACTTGCCTACCATGACTAGATTGATCATGTTTTATCAGAAGGTGATGTCAGGAGCCTTGTGCATAAGAAGACCAATGCTAAAGAAGCGAGTGAAGTTTGTAAGGATCGAGTCATGTAACACTCGGTTCCCCCTGCCTACCCCGCCAGGGATTTGGTGTGAAGTTGTAGATAGATAGATAAATTTATTTCTAACACATTATTACTTTGCATTAGAAACACTATCTTAAGATTAAAGTTTGTGACAAAATTCATATTTATTTTTATGATGTAATGCAATCTACAAGTATATTTGTGCAAGATAAACATTCTTATTTTCAGCAGTACGTGGTCGCGAGAGGAGTCCGATTGCCTAATTGTAGCAAACACAGTTACAAATGAGATATGAATGTTCACTTACACGTGCGGGGATTGTTTCTAGTCATTACTCCAATATTTGGCCTATATCTGCCCTTTAAATACAACAAAAAGGAAATAAACCACATCAAGTTATTTATTTGTTTACATAAACAAGTTAATTTCAAGTTTATATATTGAGATTTTACAGTAAACTATTTATCATGAAGAATCATTACGCAAGGGCAGAATTGTTTTATTAATTAACAATACTTTCATAGCATACAGTTATTTTAGTCGTCTATATGAGTTATATAAAAAAACAGTTATTACTATTCTACACATACATATGGATATATATAATGTAATCTTGATACCTTTGGCATGAACAATATTTTGCAACAAAAAATAATATTTTTGAGTTAAAGTTTAAAGAAAAAATATTGTAAGAATGCCAAACTTTCCTCTTCCTAGTGGCAATGGGATAACGCCATTTCCTAATCCTGCAGAAATGGCGGGGTTCGCTACCGAAGCGTATGGATTTGGTGACAATACAGATTTTGGTATGAACTGCCTGCCAGATATCCACGATCCGGAGGATTCAGGTCACGTCTTTCGAAATATAATTTCTTACGACGGGCCGTTTTCCTCGCGATGTTTTCCTTCACCACCGAGCAAGTGATGATTACAAATATGTATATATATATCCGAAAACACGATTTAGTGGTACACGCCTACACTAGGAGTAATTTTTCAATATGACGGTTTCTTACCCAGTAGGCTATGACTGCTCACTGAAATGAAACCAAACCTATTTTAACATGCTCGTGCATCATGTAAGGTATAATGTTTGTAACAGTCTTGCACAATATCTCAGTGCGCCACCTAGCTCTGTAATCGGCGCAAGTCCTTAAGTTTTACAACACCCGGACAATAGAACTTAAAGGGACAGTTAACTGCCAGTTGTAATTTCATAACGACATCGCGACACTCACAAACATCGAACACAATGGAGGATTAGCCATCTCGTATGCGTTAGGGCCAATGCCGACCGGTCTATTAATCTTGTTTCAGAGGTAGTTGACGAATGTTATGATATAATCACCGAGCTTAGATCAGTATGAGCTCAGAGCAATACGCATAGGTGCAACATAGTAACAGAAGTAACAACAATGCAAGAAATTGATGTTATAATGTCATCGTTTACTCAGGTGGCGAAAGCTCTGTTTGCTTCCTGTGTGATTCAATTTTCGCAAATGTTTGAACTATTCAAAAACATACGCTTGTAATTATATCTCGTTTAGGTATTTATGTCACGAGTAACTTGTGAACGTTGAAAGTGTACTGAACTGTAATTTCAGCATAGAATCATATTGATATTGTAATGTAAATGGCGATAAAAATTTGAAGTTGAACATTATCGACGTAATGAGAGTCATATATGTCGTAAACTGTAGTTAAAAACAGATAAATTCGAACTTTGTGAACAGTAACTTTGGTGTAATTTAAGCTGACCGACTAGCGTGCATGTGATCTTCGGCTGGATTATTAAAACGTGGACATGTGTTAGCAATGACGCGAACCAGAGTAGACGATAGGAGTAGCAGGACACAGTTTCCCACACATCTGAATTTAGCGACGGACGTGATACGTTTCGCTGTGATTGCGCAAATCGGTAGCCTTCGTGCGGTTCCTACTCTGATAACAGTGCTGAGCGGTGGTCAGCGTTTAACCCTGGCCCTATTCACAGAGGATGTAGGAATCGCTGTTTGTCAAAATTATATGCTCAAGTTTAGACGATGATTTAAGGAGAGCAGAAAAATCAGAGATTGGTCCGAAAGAAACATCACAAAGTCTGAAGACCTGACATTCGAACTAGATACAACAGAATTCAAAGATCTTAAAATCAACGAAGCTTTCATTAATAAACCGAAAGACAAAATGATATTCACTAAAATACTTTTTTTTGACAATGTGAATTAATATCTTAACGGAAAATTAGTAGAAGATGAACTACTTTGAGAAAATTTGCATCAGTTAATACTATACCTATCCGTAGCTCTATGAGACAATAAGCGGTGGCCACCCAGGATCGGCGTAGGCAAAATAAAATGAACATAATCCTGAGAGAATTAATCACAAATTACCATGCCACTGGATTCCTCTGGCGATCACCCAGAGTCGGAGCGATGAGGCGAGGTGTCTCCGAGTGTGGACTTGTCGATCACGACCGGACGGCGATAACGCGCTCGCGGCGCTCGTAAGGGAGGAGTGCTTCGCTCGGCAGCCCACTCCCGACTGACAACTAAAATTGCGAGCTTTATCAATGGGCAAACAGACGGACCGGCGCGCGCGCACGTTTGCCCAACCACTTAGATCGACGCTGCTTCCGTTACACTATTAGTGCGAAGTTATTCTTTACCCAAATGTTTGTTTATTGCGTTCGTTTTAACTCCACGGCTTGTGTGCCCGCTGCCTTTGATTCTGTATCGCTTTGTATCATCACATTGATTGCACCAGTGTCGGCCATATCTTTTCTCGCACATTAAAGTTCTATTCATTCGGATTTTGTAATTAGTGGCTTTACTATTGCATAATAATATTTTATGGATATTTTGATTCAATAATTTGACCGTATTCCATGACTAAACTGGTCGCATGAAGAAGTCGGTGTCAGGAGGCATAGTAAGTTAGCGTGTATGAAAAGAGTTATGAATATTAATGAAGCAAGTGAGATGTTTAAGAACCGAGTCATGTGGCGCTCGGTTGTCCCTGCTTACCCCGCAAGGATCTTGTCGTGATGTAGTAGTAATTTGACGGTCTCTTTTATCATCTGGAAAAGGAGCAAATGAAAAGTCGTCCCTAAATCGTTATTATTATTACCTTAACCACCAACCCAGTAGCTATTCAGGAGTTAACTCACTCGTAAGGAGACAACAATAGCAAGGTATCGTTACAGTTTCCTGCAAGATACTTGTAGATTCGGCTGCTACGTGTTGAATTATTCTGGCAAACTGATTTATAATTTATGTGGTAATGCGATCAGTTAGTTCATGTGAACTGTCAGGTGACAGGCACGCAGAGGCTGGTCGGTGTTTGGCCGATAGTAATAGATGCCAAGACCTTGTTGGCACACATCCAGCTACAACTACCGTTAAAGGACGCAAGCTGACACTGTGGCTGCTCTGGGGTCGCCTCTGCCACAAGTGCTGCAGCATTTGTAACCGCATTTGCTGTAAACATAGTAAAACGCACTATACCGGCCGGGGCCAATTCTCATGAACTAACTGATGGTGGAAGTTTTGACAAGCTCGATGTCGCAATGGTTTAGTCACACTACTTTGATATCAACGCTCGTGGGATCGATTCCTACACAAGACATACGTTTGAATGTCTGCTTACGTTGGTCTGGGTGTTTTTAGGAGAGGTACGATGTATTAAAGTAGCACCTCTGGAGAAGTACCTCCACCTCACAGAAAACCGTAGCCAAATAACAACTTCCTGGAGGGTTGTTATGTGCCTTCGCGTGTGTGTAAACAGTAAGCTCCTAAGCAGTTGTTGTAGTAGAAGCACAGATGTCATCGGGCGAGTGATACTAAATAAATAAATATTGTCGGACAAATTACACAGCGCCATCTAGCCCCAAAGTAAGCGAAGCTTGTGTTATGGGTACTAGACAACTGATAAACATACGTAAATACATTTTTTTTTGTAAATACATACTTATTATACATAGCAAATACCCAGACCAAGACAAACAGACATGTTCATGCACACAAATGTTTGCCTTGTGTCGGAATCGAACCCACGAGCGTTGGTGTAAAAGTCGCGTCATTCCTTGGTTGCGCTTGCTTGGTTCCCAAAGTTGTATAAAAAAGGTAACAACTTTCAGAGACCCTATCATTTACGACCTTTGAACTATTGAAGACGAATTGGTTAATAGTCTTAAGCGTTACTTTGCGAAAGTCAAATTTGGGTCCTTCCGCTACACAAAGCAGGTTAGATCAATCCTACCTAGAGGAGGCCTAAATCTAATCCTAAAGGCACAGCTCGCTATACGTAATGCTATGCTAATTCCAACGCCAGCTAATGAAAATGAACGCTGGACAGAGTAAAAGTCGAATAAACGCGGTCGAGATGCGAGCAGTGCGCAAAATTTGTGGCGTAACGCTTGCAGACCGCGTTCGCAACGAGGATCAGCCTCAAAAAAAGATGGTCTAAACGTGAGTTACGGTATTAAGGTAGAAAAAACATGCTCCGTTAGTTCGGGCATGTAGAAAGAAAGTAGGACAAAAGAATGACTAAACAGATATACAATGCGACTCACCTATCTATTTATCTATAACCTCACGCCAAATCCCTTACGGGGTAGGCAGAGAGAACCGAGCGCCACGCGACTCGATCCTTACATACCTTACTCGCTTCTTTAACATTCGCGACTCACCTATTTTATCAGAAAGTGATATCAGGAACCCTAGGAAACGGAAAGCGAGCACGAAAAGAACTGTGAATGTTAAAGAAGCAAATGAGATGGTGTAAGGACTCGATTCTCCCACAAGGGACCTGTAGGCCAATTCTACTAAAAAAACCTGCAGCTGCACATTTACGTTTGTCATTTGAGTCGTGCAGGAATAGTGCAGTGCCAATATTTTGCAATATAAATCACCGCTTCAGAATATTAATTTCTCTTCGCAAAAGTTGCTTGAGACTAACGTTAGCAAAACTGCACATAAACTCCTTCAAAACTTCTGTCACCGCTATACAAATGTCAAAACAATTTAACAGAATACAATTATATTGCAGGAAACGTGCAGGTGCAGTGCAGCTTTTTTAACAGAATAGCGAGTCATTTACTGCCGCGTCGCTACAACGCCGCTACTGTCAGATCGCTAACAATAACGAAACGTCAATATGTACACATTTTGACACACGCCGCGCAGCAGTGCAGTTACGATTACCTATTTATCAAAATTGGCCTACTGACTTGAATATATAGATAGATAAATAGATACCTACGTATCTTTCCTTCTAGCCTTTAATTTAATTAAGGTAGAAATTAATTTAAAGACCATTACTGCAGTTATCATTATTTAAAGGTAATTGCGTAGAGTAGGAATGTGATCATTATTATTTTAAGACACTAATAAATGGCGAACCGCCATATCAATTCCACATTCACTTGATGTTTTGAAAGTCATGCGGGGAAATTGTTTTTAAAGGTTGTTAATTCCACTATGAACCTGAACAGTTTTTTTGACGAGCTCGGTGGCGCAGTGTGGAACACGCTGTTACGCTACTTTGACACCAACGCTCGTGGTTTCGATTCCCACACAGGACAAACATTTGTGTGCATGAACATGTCTGTTTGTCTTGGTCTGGGCATTTTCTATGTATAATAAGTATGTATTTACAAAAAAAAAATGTATTTACGTATGTTTATCAGTTGTCTAGTACCCATAACACAAGCTTCGCTTACTTTGTGGCTAGATGGCGCTGTGTAATTTGTCCGGCATTATTTATTTTTTATTTATTTTTAATCGACGTCAAAAAAGGAAAAAGTTCTCAATTTGCTGGAATCTATTATTTTTATGTAAGTTCGAGTATAACGGGATTCTAATGATTTGCTGTTGCTGCGTTAGTATTAAACTTCGAAGACTACTACTACTAGAAACTAGGAATGGCACTCTAGAGGGGAGGCGTATGTTCGGCCGTGGACGAATACAGGCTGCGATGATGATGATGATAAAGTTCGAAGATACACTAGGAAAAAAAAAGAAATTTATAGTGACTGAGGTATGTCGGGTTCGTGACCTGTTGTTGTTCCTGAAATAAGGTAGGTACCTATTACGTGTACCTATGGTTCTATCCTTTCCTAACAATGTATTCAAAAAACACATTAAAAATACTCTGTGTAAAAGGACTTATTATAAAATTGATGAATATCTAACTGACAAAGATGTCTGGAAATAATTCAGCAGAGGCGACCTGTCCTTAATAATCTATAATTCTACAATTTCATATCATTAATGTATCAATATGCTTATGTAAATTTATTGTAATATTTAATTGACAATTTTAAAAGAGACCAATATTGGCAAGTTTCTTTCAGCATTTCTTCTACGCCAATGGTTATTTCCGAAATGCTAGCAGATTAAAAAATCGGCCACGTGCGAGTCGGACTCGCACACGAAGGGTTCCGTACCATTATCGATAAAAACGGCAAAAAAAATCACGTTTGTTGTATGGGAGCCCCCCGTAAATATTTGTTTTATTTTAATTTAATTATTTATTCTTGAAGTGAATATATAAATAAATATTCTGTGAATATTTCAAGCGTCTACCTGTTGCCGTTATCCATATCAAGCAAAAATGAGCAAAAAAATCACGTTTGTTATATGGGAGCCCCCTTAAATAATAACTTTATTCTATTTTTTTAGTATTTGTTGTTATAGCGGCAACAGAAGTACATCATGTGTGAAAGTTTCAACTATCTAACTATCACGGTTCATGAGATACAGCCTGGTGACAGACGGACGGAAGGACGGACGGACGGACGGACAGCGGAGCCTCAGTAATAGGGTTCCGTTTTATCCTTTGGGTACGGAACCCTAAAAAGAGGGAAGTAAAATAAGAAAATTGAATAAGATACATTAAGACTATATTTCAAAAAACATAATACCTGTGTCTAAGTGTCCGCGAGTGCCCAATGGCAAATAAAGAATTTTTATCTTTATGTTCAAGGACGACTTAAAACGGGCCGAACTTGGATTAAGAAGGTCCACAATGAAACTCTATACTCCGTTCATCTCTTGTCTTGATTCAAAGCCCCGAGAGCTTTCAGCTCGAACTTCAAAATGTTTAGTGACTAATGATTGTATAAAAGCAGACGATATATACAACAAGCTTGTGGAAACTGTCCATGAGGTGGGAGCTAAATTCTTAAAGTCTCGCACAATAAGAACCCAAGAACTCTCCAGTCACACGCAGAATCTCATGCAGATCAGACGCGAAATGTTGCAGTCTTCAGCTCGCACGCTAGAGTAAGTAAACTGAAAAAAAAAAGAAAACAGGAATATTTTTTGGAGGAATTAATATTTTGCTGTTTGGGGACCTTATGCAGCTACCCCCAGTGGCAAAAGTGGTCGGCGGCTCGTACTGCTTCAGACAGCCTGGTACTTTGTGTGCAGTCATTTGTGGAGGTTATTTAGTTTTTGCGAACTAAATCAAAATATGCGCCAGGAAAATGATGAACATTCATTGATATTTTGAATATTGTGCGAGTCGGTCAATTGACCGTAGAGCAGTTGCAAATCTTGCATAGTCACCGAATATCACAATCACAGACAGAAGACCTCAGTGATGTAATTAGGATATATCCTACGATAACATAGGTGGGCAATTATAACAAAACAATGACGGAACGGTTGGGAACATTGACACAAATATACAAAATTAATGCTGGTGACATTTCTATAGAAGCGAAAACATATCGTCGTAAGCCCCAGGCAGAATATATTCTAAACGATCCAAATAAAACTGGAGGATTGGTTAATAAACTTGTTATAGGCATTGATTCAAAAGTCATGCTAAGAAAAAACTTAAACGTCACTAGCGAATTACAAACGGCTCTATAGGTACCATGAAAAAGATAGATAGGCCCACACTTTGAAGAGATCAGCTCGAACCTGGTGAGTTGCCTAGCGCTGTGCATATCAAATTCGACGATCCAACCATCAGACGTTATGTTGCCGAAGGAAATGTCAAAATTGAGTGTGCTGCAGTACAATTTGATGGACTATGAGGGAGTGGAAAAATTATACGAAAAATGTTACCACTAATTCTGTGTTGGGCTGTGACGGCTCATAAATTACAAGAATGCACATTAGAACGTGCAGCGGTGAATTTAGGAAGTAACGTTTTTGCCAAATGCCAGGTTTACGTCGCATTTAGCAAAGTCAAAACTCTAGGTGATTATTTATCAGTGATCGAAACCCCAGAAAAGTTTTACATAATGCCCGCGACCATAACTCATTAGAAGAACTGACCAGGCTACGAAACTTGCAACCGGCGCGCGAATAAAATTATTAACGACAAAAAATATTCAAATAAAAGTAACACTGAAACCCAGGTATGGAAGAGTAAAAAACAAGCTAGGGATTCATTCTGAGATATCTGTCACTGAATCATAAGGCCGTAGGCGGTGGTCAGTAGTAAAATATCAAAATCAGATTATCTGATACGGCTCACAAACTCACAACTGAACATCGCCTACAGCCTTATAATTCAGTGACAGAACCCTCAGAATGAATCCCTAGTTTGTTTTTTACTTTTCCGTAGTCGGGTTTTATCGGGGAGAATTACCAGGCGTTTAGGCGGTTCTGCAATCTATATTATTGAAATCGATGTGTTAGGTAACAACTCACAATTTAGGTCCCAATAGTGTTAAATATTTGATAAACCGTGGTGCAGTTGAGCTTCACTCGACTAGCCATCTCTTTGAGGTTTTTAAATGCCTTTTTTGTCATTTGCTGTCTCTCACATTTTTCCAAAAGGGGAAGTCAATTCCTAAACTTCCTACTCCTACAAATTTCTTCTGATTAAATTCGTTGTGAGTTCGAAGGCAGCTGTAGTTTAACCCTCGGGACAGCAATGAACTTCACTGTTCATTACCTTTTTGTTGGTCGCCGCTGTTAATTCTGGCTACACAGGAGATACAGTGGTGGATATGGGTGGTGGGCCCGGCCCGTAGTCAGGTTTTAGTTTTTTTAACTTTTATTTTTTAAATATTTGCGAAATAATGCTGTGTTTAGTATACTACAGTATATAACGATAGAATTATTGACAATGGACAGACATAGTTTATATATTTTTATTTTTTATCGATATTTTGGACTCTATGTACGCTTCCCGATCGTTCATTATAGTCACAATTTGATGTTCGATCATTGAAATTACGACCATTAAGCCTAATAGATTAAGGTTTAAATTAATTACTAAACTGTTTATCATCGCTATATTTTTACTTTTTTTAAAAGACTACTATGTTCAGCAGTGGACTAATACGGGCCGAAATTATGATGATGATGAAGTTCTGGCAGCACAGCTTTAGGAAAAAAGCTCCGAAAATCAATTATTTATTATTGCATTCTGTAACAAAAATATTATGAACCTACATTTCCGCTTTTAGCAGAGATGGAAGTACACCGCTAATGTGGAGAGACGAGTGAGTGCTGAGCTAGGGAAATAAAACTAACTAACTAACTTCGACTGAGAGGTCAACGGACGAATCCAACTTGACTGAGCAGCGTTCGGGGAACTTGACGTATTAGGATAATAAAAGTCAAGTCATGAGAGAAAGGAGGATGTAACATCCACCGCCGAGCAGATGATGATTGCAAATTAATATGTACATAAATCCGAAAATACTAATTTAGTGATGCCATGCCCGCGCGAGGATCGGAACCCGCTCCAGTTGGTGATCAGACCGGTCCTGTATCCACCGGGATTATCACTGCTCTTTTCACCACCACATTTATATTTGTCTTTTTTTAAAAAGACCGTACCCTTTGGGTACTATTACTGAGACTCCGCTGTCCAGCCGTCGTCCGTCCGTCCGTCTGTCACCAGGCGGTACCTCATGAACCGTGATAGTTAGACAGTTGAAATTTTCACAGATGATGTATTTCTGTTGCCGCTATAACAACAAATACTAAAAAACAGAATAAATAAATATATAAGGGGACTCCCATACAACAAACTTGATTTTTTGCTCGTTTTTGGTCGATATTGATAACGGCAACAGATAGACGCTTGAAATATTGACAGAATATTTAGTTATATATTCACTTTAAAAATAAATAATTAAATTAAAATAAAACTAATATTTAAGAGGGGCTCCCATACAACAAACGTGATTTTTATGCCGTTTTTATAGATATGGTACGGAACTCTTCCTGCGCGAGTCCGACTCACACTTAGCCGGTTTTTTTATGAACCTATATCATTTAAGAACGCGCACTTAGCCAATTTCTTTAATTAAATTTCTCGATCATTTCTCATCGCTACATTTAAATTTATCTATAACTTCACGTCAAATCCTATACAGGGTAGGCAGAGAAAACCGAACATCTTATAACTCGGTCCATACACACCTCACTCGCTTCTTTAACTACATTCATTTCTCTTTTCATGCACGCTCGCCGGTCTCTGGGGCTCGTGACATCACCTTCTGATAAAACTCGATCAATTTTATAGTAGGTAAGGCTTGACATTCCTCGGCTCCTACCTCCTTCTGCTTTCGTGTTGTTGTCTGTTTCATAATTCTTTCTTATTTCATTCTTGCTAAATGTCCCAACCATTGGAGCATGCCTCTTCCTATTTTAACACGGACACTCTCTTCACCCCAGTTTACTAACTACGTCTCACTAACGTCATCATTGCGAACGCGATCTGCAAGTGTTACGCCACAAATTGTGGGCAACGCTCGCATTTTGACTGCGTTTATTTACCTTTCATGCTCATATCTGCCATATCCTATCCAGTTCTCATAATTTAACGTTGGATCCAGCGCTGTGTTGTGTATAGCGAGCTGTGCCTTCTGGCTCAAGTTTTTTCACTCACTCTACTCCCAACTCGTACTTTCCACATTATCGGTGTACCACGCACTTATTCCAAGGCTTCATCATCAGCCGTCATCCTTACAATGGTTCTGGTTTCTTCTCTTTTAAAAACTTCATTCAGTATATAAACATTCAGTAGCCTTTCTCCATATAATCGTCTTTCATTATTGTGACCAGTGTTTGCAGTTCAGCTTTTGTTTCTTCTAACATCACTGCATCGTCTACATCAAGCAGTCAGTTCACAACTAGGTCATCCATTTGCAATCCTATATTCGTTGACCTTATTCTCTGCAGATTATTTATATGCAACATCGCTTTCATAATCTAGTCTAATGATTAAACTTATTTCATAGCAAAATGACATCAGATCCAAAAATTACAGTAGCTCGTCCAAAAGCGAAGCTGTTCAATTAAACTTGCGTTAATATAAACATATGTTCGAATCGGATATTTATTCGTTTACATTTAATGTCTCCAAGTAACTCTGAAGCGACCTTGGGATGCCATCGCCGTGTGTAACGGACTCATGCGTCAGATCAGATATATTGGAAAATGTGTTTGAACGATAACTGAACTCGCATGAGGTACTCTACAATAAAGAATTAATTTACCAAAGATGAGACAGGTATTAAACAAATTAATAACAAACACAGAACTTTCTCAATGTATTAATTAAACATGTTTTTATATACATCATGTAGAATGGTTTCTGTAGCCTATGTGTGTATGAATAATGCTCGCGCGTTGTAACGCAACAATCGTGCAAGAACTTGCTCGATAACCTTGTTCAGTCTCTGGACCGTAAATTTCTCCAAAAGTGGTCATTTGCCCGCGATCTTCGGTGAGGTAGAAGATCGTAGCAGATAGAGACTCAATATTTTCACAGAGTGTACACACTAGCGAGTGTGTACCAGGTCAGTACCTGATGTGTAGTTATAGGTAAATAGATAATAATATATATTGTCAGTGGTTACTGGAAATCGATAACTTCTTTCTTTTTTTAATTATATTATTAATCAAATGTGCTACTACGGAGTTTTTTTTTTTTTTTTTTTTTTTGTTTTTTTTTTTTTTTTTTTTTTTACTTACACCCCTGCCGTGGGCAAGGCACTTTTTACAATATAATAATTCACATTGTTTTGTTTTTTAAAAATCACTGGTCAATATAAAATATAAAACACATTCATACATCACACTCTCTTTCATTTTCCACAAATCATTCTTACATTCATCATCTTTCAGTTACATTTCCAAAAATTTTTGATTTGCCCGTTTTAGAACGCCGGTGAAATATCTTCATATGTCCAACTTCCCTACCCATACTGCATCAGTCCAGCCACGGGCGCCAGCGAGCGTCACAGCTCCACCTAGCCACCGCGATCCCATCGGCTATACAGAGTATAGCCGAGGTATGCAACATTAGTCCTAGGTGGGGCTGCTCCGCTTGTTCCGATCTATGACAGCCGTCGCTAGACTGACGCAGTATTTTAAAAATTTTGGTCTATGCCTCGTCACTATTTCGGAGACCGATTTTTCGGTGACCCGCATTCCCAAATCCTGCTCCAAATCGTACCTCTGTTTGGAGAATGCGGGACACCGAAACAATATGTGCTGCACTGTCTGGTCCACGCCGGGCTCGCAGAAGCAGGATGGGTCATCCGCGCACTTGAATCTGTGCAAGTACGCGGAGAACCCACCATGCCCCGAGAGGACCTGCGTAGTGATGCTCGACGGCACCATTTTACCCACGATGCCGTACGCCGCCGCCGCACTCGGGAAGAACATCTTCGTTGTCGAAGCTGTTGTTCCCGATTTGTATCTCCTGTCCCATTCGTCAATGGTCCCCTTGCGGATCATACCTTTGACGAATGAGACAGGGCAGCGGTCGTAGTCTGGCCGTCTCCGCAACCCCAGTGCGGCGCTCCTGGCGAGTTCATCGGCGCGTTCGTTCCCCTCCAACCCCGCGTGTGCCTTAATCCAGAACAGCGAGACGCTCTTACCCTGGCTTTTGCACAGTTTAAGAGCGTCCCGTATTTGCACCGCCAGGGGATGGGGGGACTCGACGTTCGCCACCGCCTGGAGCGCCGCCATGGAGTCGCTGAAGATGCCGATACTGGGTCCATCGCAGCTCAAAGCGTACTCGGCCGCCGTGCAGATAGCCAGGAGTTCCGCCTGGTAGACGGTACAGTAGGACGACAAAGCAAGCTTGACGGCCTTGGTTTCCGCGCCGCCGTTCCATATGGATACAGCGGCGCCAACCCGGCCCTCAATCTTGCTGCCGTCCGTGTAAATTCGCAGGGCAAAGTTGGAGTGTGCCCTGCATTGTTCCTCGTCCACCAGGCTGCCGAACTCCAAGCTATCTAGCTCCGCGGGATGCGGGGCCTCGATCTTCGAGGCCATCCGCTCGATCTCCCTGTCCCCGAGCAGCGGATGGGGTAGCCCCCTCTTGGCCTCGTACAAAGAGGCGACCTCGCGCACTCTGAGGTCAAGAGGCAGCACCCCGGCCAGCAGCAGTGCGGAGTTCAGGGAGACCGTGCGGTAGGCTCTGCAGATCTTCTGCGCGAAGCCCCGCTGTACGCTGTTGAGCTGTTTCTGGATGCCCAGCTTATTGACCGCTGGAGCCCATGCGGCGGCAGCGTACAATATCGTAGGTTCCACTACGGCTGAATATATGATCTTCACTACTTCAGGGTTGAGACCCCAACTGACGCGGGCCGTACGCGCAAGGCGCCCGTATATGGCCACTGCCCTTTTACAGACAGTAGCCACGTGCGCGTTGAACGTCAGACCCGCGTCAATCGTCAACCCCAGCAGTTTGATCTGCCGAGACATGCCAATGTCTATCCCGCCCATGGTAAGCCGCGGAGTGTCATACCTAAGTTTGCGCGTGACCAGCATAGCGCTGGTCTTATGCGGCGCAAACTTCAACCGGTTTTTGACACCCCACGCCCTCACATGCTCGAGAGCGGCATTGGCCTGTCTCTCTATATCCAGCGCAGTGTTGCCGTCGAACATCAGCACGACGTCATCGGCGAAGGCCTGACAGTGCACCCCCGCAAGGTCGAGTTGCTGCAGAAGAGGGTCCAATAGGAGGTTCCACAAAATCGATCCTCCTATGGACCCTTGGACGCACCCTTTGGTGGTGGACCGCAAGGTTTCCCCCCCGGCGTACCTAACTCTGACCGTCCTATCGCTGAGATAGCTGTCGATCACTCTCCTCAAGCCCAGAGGACAATTTTCCTCAGCCAGTCGTAGTTTTATTGCCGGCCACCAGGCGTTGTCGAAGGCTCCCTCTATATCCAGCGAGACGAGAGTGAGCATTCTCCTCTCGTCAAGCTTGGCGCGGATGTGCTGCACCAGGTTATAGAGGGAGTCTTCGGTGCCTCTTTGTGGCATAAACCCGTACTGGCGAGTACTAATCCTCGGTAGAATGTGGTGCTTGAGGCGAGCGATCAACATTTTCTCGTATACCTTGCCCAAGACAGGCAAAAGCCCAATCGGCCTGTACGATTTGGGCAAGGTATACGAGTCCTTGCCTGGTTTTCGAAGGACAATTACGAGGGCCCCCTTCCACAGCCGAGGAAAGTAGCGGAGGGCTCGACATTTATTAAGAAGGGCCAGGAAGAACTCAGGGTCACTGTTGATGGCCCGAGCGCAAATGTCAGGCGTGAGGCCGTCGGCACCGGGAGCCTTCTTCGGGTTGAACGACGATACAGCCGCTGTGAGTTCCCTCATGGTAAACGGCGGGTCATGATCATCATCGACCCGCTCGTTTACCTCGCGGGCCTTCTTTCTCATTTCGCGGTGATCTGTATCGTCGTCCAACTCTACTACGGAGTTAGGGGTATGTATATACCCCTTGCGGGGTAGGCAGAGAGAACCGAGCATCACATAACTCAATTCTTACACACCTCACTCTCTTCTTTAACATTCATAGCTCTTCTCATGCACGCTCGCCGGTTTCTAAGGCTCCTGACATCACCTTCTGATAGACCACGATCAATTTGGTCATGGTAGGTAAGTCATATCTTCCTCGGCTCCTACATCCTTTTACTTTCGCATTATACATCTGTTTCGTAATTATTTTTTCTGCATTCTTATTTTAACACCGATACTCTGCTTCAGACTTATTATCGTATTGTGGATTCTAAAAATATTTAAAATGTCATCTATACTCTATACATATAAATAAAATTGAAGTGTCTGTCTGTGATTTCAAAATAAAGCCTTTATCTTAAGCTCATATTATCACGTTACCAAAGCCTAAATATGCATTTTTTACTTTTTTGTCTGCTCTGCTAGTATCATAATAAAAATTAATATACTCGTAAATAACATATAAAACAAATTCTTTTCTCTCTCATCGCTGTGCTGACAATAGCCAGTAATCTTTTATAATATTATATTTAATTGAATTGTAGTAACTTGACTCATCTAGATAATTCACTTACTCTATGTACGAGGCAGTGAGCCATATTTGCTATCGAGTCTCATGGACACATGTGCAGGTGTCTGGCGGAGGCATTGTCTACACCTCACCTAGTTTGGTTAGCTCAGAACGCAGCCTAATACTAGCTCTAGAGAGCACTCACCTCGATGTAATCATAATCACACATTTGATTAATTTCAAACGTTCACGGTTGTTTCTTCTTCTTCCTACCCTTATCCCATTTCCTAATCCATTAGGACGGGCGGGGTCCGCTATCTAAGCCCAAAGATTTGGCGACAATACTGATTTTACATGCAATTTGATCTAACCTGCTTTGTGTGCTTCCACCACCAATTAGTTTATGCGGCCTAGCGCCGGTCGGCACCCACACACTACCGTTAGTAGATGCCGACGCTACCATGGCTGGTCCGGTAGTCTCTGCATCGGCTGCTGCGACCGTCCGCCAACTGGAACAGAATCCGCATGCCCCCACCACCACCGGCCCTGCCACGACTGGCCTGGTCGTCGCTGCGACACGTGTTTCGCCTCTCCACGAGCCATCATCAGGCGATGTAGACGTTAATCGTTAGAATAACATGCTACAAGTTCTATTGCATGTAAATTTGACTTTCGCAAAATAACGCCTGAATCTATTAACTAGATGCTGATTTTGTTATGGAACGACTGCCGTCAGGCCTCCAGAGCCCAGGGAGAGAACCAGAATTTTCTTCAGAAATCTGATATCTTGGACGTGCTGGTTTCCTCACAATATCTTCCTTCACCGCCGAGCAAGTGATAATTATAAATATGTATATAACCTCGAAAACACGAATTTAATTGTACATGCCAGGATTCGAAGCTAGGACCTGTTGATCAATGCCGGCCGGTTCCTTATCCACTGTCGTGTTACGGTTTTTTAATACCACTAAGGTGACAATCAAGCATACGGCCTGCCTGATGGTAAACAATCACCGTAGCATATGGACATTTGCAACACCAGGGGTGTCACTCATGCGTTGCCGACACTAAAAACCTCTTCACGCATTTCTTGAAGAACTCCATGCTGTAGTCCCTTGGAAAAACCTCGGCTGGGAGCTCATTCCACAGCTTAAGAGTTCACGCAAGAAAACTTCTCTGGAAGCGCATAGTACGCGACCACTGCGGTCCCAGCGTGTGAGGGTGAACTCCCCGCCGTCGGCGAGCGGTGCCGTTATAAAAAATAGCCGTCGTAATCATATCGAACAATTCATCCGAGCACAACCCGTTATACAATCGGTAGAACACACAATGGGAGGCAAAATCTCTCCTTAAACTTATGGGTTCAATACCGTGTGTAAGTATAGGATTGTCTACAATTCAATTACGTTCACGGTTGTTGATATTTGCACGATATTTCGGCGACGTTGCAAACACCATGGCCACGGGATGACTGTCATCCCGGACGACTGTCGCGGTAGGTCAACAAATGGCGGCAAGTCACGTACCTACAATAATGGAATCGTACATTAATTTTCAACTAGTAAATAACAGCAAGCTGTGTAGGCAGAGCTGATATTTTTTAAATTTAATAAATATTTTATTTTTAATTTTTTTTAAATATATGGAACCCTGTATGACATCTAGCGACGAGTGCTGTTACTTTTTCTGTTGATGGGAGTGCAGTGCAGACTCTGCACTGCAGAGTGGCCGGCCATACGTTATCCCATATGTTTTTTTTTTTTCTAATTGGAACGATTTTGGACCGTTCTTCCTCACCAACGAACATTTATATTTCAAATTAAAGGATACAAAACTACAACATGTTAGCTATTAGTGTGTCGATTTTGGAGTTTCTCACTATTGCCGTCTAAACGCTAGCTGGATGACATCAGTCTACCCCAAACGGCAATTTTGAGGGTAATGTAGCTCTGCTGGCTATCGCAGCTCTGCCAATAAAAGGTCATACAGGATGACCTTTTATTGAAAATTAATGTACGATTCCACACATAATATTACATTCCTCTCATATTTTACCAATTGGGTGAACGAAAAAAAAAAACACGGCATTTAGACAAAAAAATCACATATTATTATTGTAAGAGTAAGTATTTATTATTCAATTCAT
This sequence comes from Pyralis farinalis, assembly GCA_947507595.1. Taxonomy (NCBI): domain Eukaryota; kingdom Metazoa; phylum Arthropoda; class Insecta; order Lepidoptera; family Pyralidae; genus Pyralis; species Pyralis farinalis. The sequence goes on from OX382274.1 coordinate 2,296,127, forward strand.
TTTTTTAAACAATATCGGGAGTCATACAAGCATACGGCCCACCTAACTTAAAGCGGTTACCGTAGACTATGAACACTTGTGCAATACATTAAGTACTCGCGCGATGCCTCCCCTGCTGCTACCACAGCCACTCCTTAAGAGCTTACTGGTGACCTCAATCACACGCAGGAACACAACAACCCTCTAGGGAGTTGTTATTTGTCTGCGGTTTTCTATGAGGTGGAGGTACTTCCCCAGACGGGTTGCTTTGGAACGCCCTGCCTCTCATAAAACACCCAGACCAAGACAAACAGACATGTTCATGCACACAAATGTTTGCCTTGTGTGGGAATGGAACCCACGAGCGTTGGTGTCAAAGTCGCGTCATTCAAGACTGCGCCACCGAGCTCGTCAAAAATGTATATATTAGTTAACTATAAGTGGTTGTTGTTAACAATTGTGCACTGATGGCTTGAATAGATATGGTTTTTAAACAACACGCAGTTATCTTAGCTTCCAGTTGCCGTTGTGGTCCTGTGCGTGAGTGAGGTCACCAGTAAGCTCCTAAGGAGTTGCTGTGTTGTATATGTGTGTATTGTTGCAGCAGAGGAAGCATCACGCGAGTGATACTTTAATATATTACAAGCGTTAATTGCCTACGGTAACTGCTTTTCATCAGGTGGGCCGTTCGCCATTCGCTCGTGGGTTCGATTCCCACACAGTACAAACATTTGTGTGCATGAACATGCCTGTTTGTCTTGGTCTGGGTATTTTCTATGTATAATAAGTATGTATTTACAAATATATATATACATATATTTACGTATGTTTATCAGTTGTCTAGTTCCCATAACACAAGCTTCGCTTACTTTGGGGCTAGATGGCGCTGTGTAATTTGTCCGACAATATTTATTTATTTATTAGATATTTATTATCATGTCTTCACAAACAAGTTGTGAGAAATAGTGAAAATTGTCGACGGTCCTAAGTTTATAAACGGTATTGGGTTCAGGATCGTCGACAATTCTCACCGCTCACCGCAAGTAGTTTTAGGACCTTTCAGACCCACCGCATTCCTGGGAGAGACTATGCTTCCTTTTGTGTGTTCTACCGATTGTACAACGGGGTGTGGCCTGAGGAGTTGTTCGATGTGATGACCGCAGTATTCCTCTACGATCGCATCGCTCGACGTCGGCGGTGAATTCATCATCATCGAATCATGATGGTCACGTTCTGTGCGGTTCCAGAGAAGTTGCTCCCGAGAACTCTTTAGTTGTTTTCCCAACGGACTACAGCATGGTGTATTTTACCAAAGGCACGTCAAAGTTTTCATTTACGGCAACAGCTTACCATTAAGCACGCTGTATTCTTGTTTACCACCGCAGAGTTACAAAAATGTGTCCGCAAAACTGTAATATAATTACGTATGTTTGTCAGTTATCTATACAAGATTACGATCTTTGTTTAGTTTGGGATTATACGACGGTGTGTAAATTAACTGGAGTTATTTATTACTAGTTTGTGCCCGCGACTCCGTTTGCACGGAGTTTGCTTTTCAGGATTTTTCGTAATTACCAACTAAACATTGACGGTGAGAAAGTAGCTCGTATTTTGGCGGGCTCACGTTAACTGGACTTCACGTCGTGGAACGTTGCATTCTATAGAGCAAAGACAGCCGATTGACGGTCTGACGGCACTCATTCCACGTAAAAATCCATCTTCTTCTTCGCGTTATTCCGTTTCCTAATCCATTAGGATAGGCGGGGTTCGCTACATAAGACTAAGGATTTGGCGAAGATACTGATTTTTACATCAGGTGGGCCATTCGTTATATAACCTCCCGACGTAGTGTAAGAAAAACATACAGATTTTTACATGGAGCGGCAGCCGGCTGATCTCGACGGCCTAGTGGGAACGAGCTATTTTGAGTATCCAGACTTTTCAAATTGGCCAATAATATTTTGTGGTCAACGCCTAGCTCTTCAACTGTGTCGTGTCTAACTACTAATACCACCTAACTACACTAATACCACCGAGCTTGCCATTCTTCTTCATTCTACATTCTTGTAATCTCTTAAAAAATAGAAGTATCCATTGCCCAGGATCGATTCCGTAATTTCTTTTACGGGAATCAAATTTGTGTTAATGTACTTAGTTGTTGATAGCCGTTCGATTACCAGGCCATTGTATAATGACGCATGTATGACCCTAACCTCTACTGCAATTGCAATACCATTTAGACCATCCATATGATTTCCTATACCTCAATGTCTTCGAACAATACAAAATTCTCACATCTCCGGGTGACGTGATCTTTAAAATATTCACCGGCAGGCTTAATTCGACAATGATAAGATTGCGATTCCGTATCTATATGAAAAGGCTCAGATCGGAATGCATTCGAAAAGTAAATAGACCAGATACTTGAACTGTTTAATTATCATTATGCTATGTCGAGTGACGTACCTAGTACGATGCCCTGCGGTGAACCTCTGAGTTCGTTTTGTGATATTATATTATATATTATCGTGAATGACGCGACTTTGACACCAACGCTCGTGGGTTCGATTTCCACACAAGGCAGACATTTGTGTGCATGAACATGTCTGTTTGTCTTGGTCTGGATGTTTTAAGAGACGTAGGACACATCAAAACAGCCCTTATAGTGAAGTACCTCCACCTCACAGAAAAACCGCAGCCAAATAATAACTCCTAGAGGGTTGTTGTGTTGCTGCGTGTGAGTGAGGTCACCGGTAAGCTACCAAGGAGTTGCTGTGTAAGCAGCAGAAAAGGCATCGCGCGAGTACTTAATATATAGCAAGCGTTAATAGGCTACGGTCCCGCTTTACATCGGGTGGGCCGTATGCTTGTATGCCCCCCGACGGAGTGTATAAAAACAAATAGGTAGCCTTACAGAAGCCTTTCAGCGTTCACAACATTAGAGAGTTGTGTTCCTGCGCGTGAGTGAGGTTACCAATAAGTTTGTTAAGAGTTACTACGTTAACGGCGGGTGTGGCAATGGCCAAGCATTATTCCGTGTATTGGAAACGATCTAATCTACAGTAACTGCTTTACATCGGGTAGGCCGTAATCTTGTTGTGACTCTAAGCCGTATAAAAGTAACTCGTTGTCTGTTGCACCACAATTTCTACTATTGCTTACTGACTTTCGAAAACCGACCTTCTCTGTATTTTGCTTTCAAGACACTTCAATGAAGTCGGCTGCACTTTTGATGTGAATATGTCTTTTGCTTCCATATTGGGAGGCAATTCAGAAAACTGATGATATCAAAATCGGGAAATACAGTTTGGTGTTGTAGCAACATATTTATTGATCCAAAATTTAATTGACACCACTTGTTAGCTACAAAATTCAAGAAATCGTTACATTCAATGAGGACTGCGAGGCATCGGAGCGGCATACGGGAAAGCGCCGCCATTTTGAGATGTTTTCGCTGCATCATATAATGTCCTTTTAGTATAACTGACTTCCCGTTACAGAAGCCTTACAGCGTTCACAATATTGGAGAGTTGTGTTCCTGCGCGTGAGTGAGGTTACCAATAAGTTTGTTAAAGGTCGTAACACACTATAACGCCCCGGCACCAGACCAGCACCGCCTCAACCCTCGCCGACAAAGAGCCAGCTCGGCGTTCATTTAGTCATCGGTAGACCATCCACTCGCTGACGCCGCATGGACAGCGCGCTGTACACTATTTCTATCTAATATAGAAAATTGTACCTTAGTAACAATATTCAGAGCTCACTTTCAAAGGTATTGCTAGGCGGTGCTGGTCTGGTGCCGGGGCGTTATAATGTGCTACGACCTTAAGAGTGGCTGCGTTAGTGGCGGGTGAGGCAATGGCCAAGCAATATTCCGTTACGAAGAGATATTCACGTAACACTCACGAATGTGTTCACGACACAGACACATGTTGATTAATATATGTATATATATATACAGGGTCCGTCACTCGAAGTGTTACCAACTTCATGCTGCTTCTATTTTCAAAATAATAATGACAGCGCGCCCAATATTGGTGAAACGTCAGTTTGTTTCATTGTTTTAAAGTGGGCAAAAATAGCGGGAACTAAGTTGAATTTTAAAATAAATTTTCGCAATGGATATTAAACGTAGCTATGTGATCGCTTTGCACTTGGCTGGAAAATCACAACCAGCTATTGTTAGAGAGCTCCGACAACTACGTGTGAACAAAATGTTTGTGTATCGGACCATTAAGCGTTATAACGAAACTGGGAGCATTGCTAAACGACATGGAGGTGGTCATCCGAAAACTGCAACATCACGTAATATGATTCGAAAGGTGAAGACTCGAATTCAAAGAAATCCTCGTCAGAGTGCAGGTGAATTGGCGAAAAGTCTGAAAGTATCCGACTCAAGCATTCGCCGTATACTAAAAAAAGAACTCCAACTGAAGCCCTACAAGATCCAAAAAGTACAACATCTTACTTCAACTCAGAAGATAGTCCGGCTACAAAGAGCTCGAGCACTGAAAGCCTTACACGAACGTGGCGAGGAGCTGGAAAACATTGTTTTTTCTGATGAAAAAATTTTCACCGTCCAGCAGTACGTCAACAAGCAAAATGATCGTGTTTGGCTACAGGGCAAGTCAAACGATAATTTGGATGACAGAATTGCCGTTCGTAAGCAAGCGCCTGCTTCGGTTATGGTCTGGGCCGCAGTGACCTCAAATGGTCGGTCGCCACTCGTGTTTATCGAGAAGGGCGTCAAAGTCAACCAGCAAGTGTACCAGCAAAAAGTGCTAAATGATGCTCTCATACCGTGGACACGTAAGCAATTCGGTACAAACAGCTGGACATTTCAACAAGACTCAGCACCGTCCCACAAAGCTCGCATGACACAAATTTTTTTAGAGAACCACGTTCCTCGGTTCATTTCCTCACAACAGTGGCCTCCTTACTCGCCAGACTTGAATCCAATGGACTTCTCGGTGTGGTCTATTTTGGAGGCTGCTGTGTCAACAAAAAGGTATGAAAGTGTGGACACGCTCAAGGCAGCGCTTCGTCGGGAATGGAAAAGAATACCGCAAACCCATCTTCGTGCGGCCTGCGATGCATTCGTTGGAAGACTCGAGGCCGTAATCCGTGCCAAAGGAGGTCATATCGAACAATAATGATGATTTTCATAAAATTTAATGTTTTTTTTACAATTTTCTTTCAATTTTTAATAAATCTTACTTTGAATAACTAAATAACATCATTTAAAATTGGTAACACTTCGAGTGACGGACCCTGTATATATATATATATACATAAACTGAACCTTAACTGATAGATGCACTGTATGTCTGTATACCTGTAACCACACCAGGTGGGTCATATTCTTGTATGCCCCCCGACATTGTATTACAAAATCTTTTATATTTATTTACATGTTAACGCCCGGTCCCTTGCGGGGAAAGCAGAGTGGACCGAGCGTCATGAGACACTGTCCTTGCACATACTCGTAGCTTCTTTAACATTCGTTGTTCTTTTCATACGCGCCAGTCGATTTTTAAGGACCCGTACATTCTGATAAAACATGACCTATTGAATCTTCCTCCTGGCACAGAAGCTCCTTAAGGATCACTGATAACCCCACTCACTCGCAAGAAGGCATCGCTCCAGAGAGTTTTTATTTGTGTGCTGTTTTCAGTGAGGTGGAGGTACTCCCTCAGACGAGCTGCTTTGATGCGCCCTAACTCTGCTGTGTGGGAATCGAACCCACGGGATTAATTCTAAGGTAGCATTGGTGACTCTGCCACCGAGCTAGGTAAAAGATGTCGAGACCAGCTGAAATATACGCCACATCTTTTTTTTTTAGGCATACACGCATACGGCCCACCTGATGTGAAGCGGGTACCGTAGCCTACTAACACTTGCGATATATTAATTATCACTCGCGCGATGCCGCCTCTGCTGCTTACACAGCAACTCCTTGGGAGCTTACTGGTGACCTCACTCACACGCAGGAACACAACAACCCTCTAGGGAGTTGTTATTTGGCTGCTTTTCTGTGAGGTATTTCCCCAGACGGGCTGCTTTGACGCGCCCTACCTCTCTTAAAACATCCAGACCAAGACAAACAGGCATGTTCATGCACACAATTAAATTTCGTGTATAGGAATCGAACCCTCGAGGGTTGGTGTCAAAGTAGTGATACAAACCACTGCGTCACCAATCCCGTCAAGAAGTCAATCGTCTTTATTGATTTTATTTGCTTAGACATGTTCATGCACACAAATGTTTGCCTTGTGTGGGAATCGAACACACGAGCGTTAGTGTCAAAGTCGCGTGATTCACGACTGAGCCACCGAGCTCGTCAAGACAAGACAACTACAAACCAATAAGCAAATTGCCTTCGTATGAAGGTGTCTCACGTTTTGTTTTAGCGACTAAATATCTCAGCGATTGGAGCAAACTGATGCTGAGCGATGTCCACCCTTGAAGTAGCCAATAATACCACGGATGCTGCAAAGCGTTCGAAACGTCAGGTTCAACAAAATAAATAAAACACGCGATACTTCCGTTAAAAATTGTTTAATTCAATGTGTAACAATCGCGAAAACCTAAGACAATACTAGCCAATAAGAGTTTTTTTTTTAATATTTTAATATTGTCGGACAAATTACACAGCGCCATCTAGCCCCAAAGTAAGCGAAACTAGACAACTGATAAACATACGTAAATACATTTTTTTTTTGTAAATACATACTTATTATACATAGAAAATACCCAGACCAATACAAACAGACATGGTCATGTACACAAATGTTTATATTGTGTGGGAATCGAACACACGAGCGTTGGTGTCAAAGAAGCGTAACAGCGCGTTTCACCACTGCGCCACCGAGCTCGTCAGCAGCGCGTCGTTGCACATTCTTATACACCTCCAATTTGTATCATCAATTCTCCATAGGTTATTTCATTCAGCGACAACTGATCAACGTACACCAATCTCGCAAGTCATCCAGTCCCTCCCAAAATCATTTTTAATTTCTTTTGCATACATTTGTCTAGTAATTGTGGAGAGGTTGACTGGCGCTCGCTGTATCAACAAGGCTTGTTTGTCAGAGATATCTAATCAGTGTTTGTCGCAGCCTCCTTACAGCTGACCTAATTACCGAATATTCACTCTGTGATTTTATAGAAAATCGAAAGTTTGAGAGCACGTGGGTTATGTAGAGCACGCGCTGGTAGAGTCGACGAGGGCAGACGGCCGGCGACGAAAATGGGGACGCATTTGTGTGTCACCTTTTATGCTGGGATGGATAGGCTTATCTTTAGAGCTGGAGCCAATATTCGACGAGCCCTGTGGTGGAGTGGTTAGCAGTGCTACTTTAACATCAAGGGTCATGGGTTCGATTCCCACACATTATAATTTGTAGTTGCTTTGTAGTACTTGTTTGTGTGAGAGAAATGGTGTCGTTGCGCGTGTCATTCTAACCAAACACACAGAATAAGCAACATCGACCGCAGCCTGTCTATGGATGGGTTTATCTATCTCCAGTTTCTCCGTGCATCGGAGGGCACATTAAGCCGTCGGTACCGGCTGTTGTCGATAGATGATGAGATTAAGCTAAATTAGTGGCCCTCGGGCGGCTTCAAAACACTGGCCTCCGCCAATCCGCATTTGAGCAGCGTGGTGGAGTATGCTCTAAACCCCTTCTGTTGAAAGGAAACCCGTATCCCAGCAGTGGGTTTGGATAAGTATGTAAAGTGGTTACCGTACCCATACAAGCGATGTATAGAATATATTCAAAAATATTAAATAAACTGCACTTGGTACGTAAATAGTAAAACTGGCTCTGGTAAGCGAGGTACCTACTACTACACCAGCTCTAACTCAACCCACTGCTGGGATACACGTCTCCCTTCAACAGAAGAGGCTACTCACAAGAGGAATTAGAAAGAAGAAAGAAAGAAAACGTTTATTTGGACGTAACACAACACTGTACACACAATAAACAATATACAATAACTAGTGAAGCAATAATAGTGCTGTGTGACGTCACAAATAGGTCCTATCTCAGCATATTGCCGTGACAATTCATGACCCGCCGCTGATTTTCAGCTTACTCCACCAAGTTGCTTAACTGCGGATTGGCGGAGGTCAGTGTTTTCAAGCAGCCCGACGACCACTCACCTAGTTTAACGACTGTCTTCAATCAAGAACCGGGACCGACTTTTTAATGATACAGATAAACTAATCCATAGGTTGCGGTCGACGTTACTTAACCTGCGTATTCACTGCACACGCAACGGCACCATGCAGCTCTCAAACGAGCACTGTATTTAATTTTAACTGCCCACAGCTTCGACGGCGCCTAGTTTCCGTAATCGCGATAATAAATGGCCTGTATACTTCTCCAGCTCGCAGACTGCCTCGGTACCAAATATCGTATCGAATCGTTCAGAGGTTTCGGTAAAAACAGGTTACAAATAGACAGAGTTAGTAGAATTATAATCCGCATATAGAGCATTAAACTCCAATTCCTCCATGGTACCGAAGTAGACCCAGACTCGCCCATCACGACCAAATAAGTTATATGTTATCAGAAGGTGGTGCCATGGAATCGTTGAGCGCGTATGAGAACAGCTATGAGTGTCAAAGAACCGAGTGAGGTTGTAAGGAAGGACCGAGTAATGTGGCGCTCGGCTCTCCCTGCCTACACCATAAGGGGTTTAGTGAAGCTATAGTGTAGTACAGTACGCAGTAATTCATTTGACACCTAACTCGATAAACATTCACAGATACCTCATCATTGTCAATCCGAATAATTCAGTCAGTAAATGTACATGTATATACACACATCAAAAGTGTCTAGGGATCAAGCATTTTTATGCGGATTTCTTGAGATTGAGATGTGGCTTTGTAATAAAAAAATATATAAAATATATAAACGTATACGACACTGGAGAACCCCTGGACGCCAACAGCGATTAAAATCCTGCCAGGAAGTCCATCCTTATAGTGGTGGAACCATCATGGTATTGGCGGGTATTTGGATCGGCGGAAGAACTGAGTTGATTTGGATCAGAGGCAACCTCAACGCTCAAATTTATGCTGAGACGATTGTATCAGACGTCATCGTTCCTCTACAAGTGCAAATCGGTCCCTTATTTCAGTTAATGCATGATAATGCACGACCGCACACCGCAAGAGTTGTAAGACAGACTCTCGCCGCAGCTAACATCAATGTCATGCCCTGGCCTGCTCAGTCGCCAGACTTGAACCCGATTGAGCATGCATGGGATATGCTACAGAGAAGAGCTCTGCCGAATATGGAGGGTATCCAGTCGCAGGAAGACCTTTTTTTGTTGTTGCAACGAACATGGGCGGCCATTCCACAGCGTGATTTGGATGAACTCATTTTGAGTATGCCAAACCGATGTTCTTGTGTTGTTAGTGTTCGCGGTAGAAACATGGATTATTAATTGTTTAAGTTACCCAATAAAATTTTAAAGAAAACTGTTATTTCAGTCTTTTTTTCGAACTTTAATGTTAGTGGTTCAAATGTCAAAAATCCCTTTATTATGAAAATGGCAAATTTCTTTATTAATGCAAAGGTGACTTGGTTTATCGTTACTGTAGACAAACGAAAACACTTTATTTGATGAATCCTTAAAGAAAATTTTAATTAATATCAATCAGGAGAAAAGTTATTGCAAAAATATATGTTGATCCCTAGACACTTTTGATGTGTGTATTAGTACTTTAAATTTAATGTCAATCTTCTTCTTACCGGAGTCAGCTGCCTTACCCTAAGGATTTGGCGAAGATACTGGTTTTATACGGAGCGCCTGCCGTCAGACCCAGAGCGGAAACCAGATCATTCTTAGGTAAGGTCATATATATATATATATTGGAAATATAATTTCTTTACAAATATGTACATAAATCTGAAAACACGAACTTAGTGGTACATGACAGGATTCGAACCGGGGACCCGCTCACTAGGCCGGTTCTCTATCCAATGAGATATCACTGAAAAAAAATTAATGTCAATATTAGATCACAATGTTTATGCAAAAAATTGATTATAAGTTATGTAGTAAATAATTATTTGATGTGAGTCTATTAATGCGATCGGACATATTTTATTTAACAATTTAATCATATTTTGTAAACATGTAGTGACATATTTTATATAAAAAAATGAGTTACTACTGAACTAATAATGTTTGGCTTGTTCAAATACCTAATTTGAACTACAACCAATATCAAATAACATACCAAACTTCATTACTCTAGCTGGTGCTGTAAAATACGCAAACAAATTCAGCAACTTATAGTGAAACAAACCAGAGAGAAGAACTCAATTGTTTAGAGAGTTCAACGCTTATATACTTCGAAATTATGAAGCTGTGTACTAAGTGCATGTTTGAAACATTGTTAGAATTTAATAGATTCAAACTTTTTTCATAACTTCAAGTGTAAAAAAACATCTTCACGCTGTGTAATAAATGTTGGTCGAGATAGGCGATGTTTTAAATCAAGCTATTGTGAAGATCGCTGATTTCATTTAATTTCTATCCATCTATATCTCCACGCACCCTTACGGGGTAGACAAAGAGACTCTTCCCCTGTCGCTTCTTTAACATTTATAACTCATTTCATGTACACTGGCCAATTTTTCAAGTTGCCGGCCTCACCTCTGAAACACAACCAATTTGTTTTTTTTTTTTACAACACTCAGGAACACAACGACCCTCTAGGGAGTTGTTATTTGGCTGCAGTTTTCTGTGAGGTAGAGGTACTTCCCCAGACGGGCTGCTTCGATGCGCCCTACCTCTCTTAAAGCATCCAGGGTTGTTGTACTGCGTGTGAGTGAGGTCACCAGTAAGCCCCTAAAGAGTTGCTGTGCTAGCAGCAGAGGTGGCATTGCGCGTGTTAATACTACGCTACGGTAACCGCTTTCCATCAGGTGGGCCGTAAGCTTGTATGGCTCTCGACGTAGTATAATATATATATATATATATATATATATATATAAATGTATGCCGTTGCAAAACTATGCGATTACGTAATATAGCGGTCATCGTAACCGAGATGTGGTCGTCGGCTCATATCACGGGAGCCAATTGTCTTAATCAATATATAGGTGTTGCCAATTGATGTATCTTAACTGAACCTATCTACCGTTTAACTATCGCGTTATCTGCGGCGTGCGGCCATTACATTTTAGCTACAATCTAACGCGGTTTTATGGATAACTCAATACGTAGCTATTAAATAGGTACATATACTCGTATTATTTTTTACTTTTTTTGTGCTAAATGTGGCTCAATATCTTTAAAGTCAAAGCCAAAGGTTGACAAAAGAAAAAGTTTTTGTATTTTTCTCGAAATCGATGAATAGTGCGACAAAGTTTCGATTTTTTTTTTTATGTGAACTCTAAAACGAGTCAACATATATTAAGAATAATAACTGTATATCTTTGTGCATTAACATATTACACACACATGCTATGTCATGTTTTTCCTACACGACCTTTATTTTTATATCACTAAGATGGCAAACAAGCGTACAGCTTGCCTGATAGTAAGCAGTTACCGTAGCCTTTGGACATTTGCAACACCAGTACTCTTGCGTTGCGACCCTGTAAAAACCTCGTCAAGCCTTTCTTGAAGAACCCCATACTGTAGTCCCTTGGGGAAACCTCGGCAGGAAGCTCATTCCGCAACTTAATAATTCTCGGTAGAAAACTCTGGAACAGCATAGTGCGCGACCATTGCGGGTCCAGTGTATGAAGATGAACTGCCAACCTGACCAGCTCAAATATGTTACAAAGTTTATGGGAAATAAATATTATCATATGAGAATATTATTATATATTAAAGAGTAAACGAACTAAAAGGACTTTGTTTCTTTGTGGGTTCAACCGATTGTATTGATTGGGTTGTGTTCCGAGTTGCTCTATATGATGCTCACGGCTTTCTTTACCACCACGCGGCGGAAGTCATCCTTACGCAGAGAAGTTTCCTTCTGAGGAGTCTCTTTGTGAGCTCCCTGCTGAGATTTTTCCAAGGGAGAAGTGAAGCGCAAAATTCAAAAAAGTCATGATAATCTTTTTGTCTAAACTACTGGACGAGGGATTGGTACACCTGGTATTGAAAATGTGCACATTGTACGGCATTTTATGCCGTAAATGATCATGCCATAATAAACTCCTTAGCAATATAACGGTTTAAATATCTGACAGACTCATGATCTAATAAACTATATTTACCTTTTGAGGTTCAGAAATCTAATTTGTAATGTACATAATAAGCTTTATTTCGTTTAAGTAGAGCGCGCACATGCGCTGCTGCCTTAATAGTGTGTAACAGACTCAACATAAGGTCTGCAACGATGAGCTGCTCTGCCCACTTCATAGTGCATTACTTAGACGGTAGATGGCGCTACACCACAACTTTACAGCGACTCATCGATGGAAAAATTTGCCATCATCACTAACTTTGCTGGCAGCTCAGTTGGAAGAGCACGAGACCAGCAATCGAGATGTAGCGGCTTCAAAAGTCACTTATGCAAGGAGAGTAACTTTTTTCATTGTAAAAATATTTATTAAGGTTCAACTTTGATTTTTAGTGTACACGTAAATGATGCATCAACTCGCACCAGCTTCCAGCTCCTACTTTTTGTTCCGCAGCCAGTTAACTTATGTGTATTGGCGCCGACCGGCACCCACCATACACAGGTCGGAGGGCACGTTAAGCCATTAGTCCTGGCTGTTCTCGATAGATGACATCGTTAAGCTAAGCCAGTGTTTTCAAGCCGCCCGAAGGCTACTGCTACGGGCGGCTTGAAAACACTGGCCTCCGCCAATCCGAAGTTGAGCAGCATGATGGAGTATGCTCTAAATCCCCACAGATGAAGAGAGATCCATATCCCTGCAGTGGGATGAGTCAAGGTTGGTATAATAGTAATAGTAGCACTAACCCTCTACCGAAATACCTGCCAGGGAGGTCGCTGCCATGGCTGTTCTTGTCAGCTCTGTGCCGACTACTGCTGTCATCTCAACACTTGCCCACCATCCTAACAGAAAGTGTCTGTAACTTACAGAGGATGAGTTCGTCTCTACGCGTATCCACCTTCTGAGACAGTAGACACTGCTGCCTTGGCTGTGGTTGTGTCTTGTGCTCCACTTCCTTACCAGGCGATCATGACCGTTATACCAAACATAAACGCAAAATTGTTACTTCCCGGATTAATTTGTAGTTAGCCAAGAATTGCCCACAGCACGAAACAGAATCTCAGAGCAGCATTTGCCGTGCAAACGTCCCACGAATAAGCTCAAATGATCACGATATCAATGTAACCATGGGAAGATGCTGAGTAAGTGTTACTTCCCTGTTAGATTAGACGGTAGCCTCTCTGAATAACTTTTGTTGAAGTGAAAACATCTTTAGGCACATTAAGCGAGTTTTGGTTGAGGAAAATCTTATGGCTTCACGTCTTTTTTTTTATACTACGTCGGGAGGCATACAAACTTACGGCCCACCTGATGTAAAGCGGGTACCGTAGCCTATTAATGCTTGCAATATATTAAGTATACTCGCGCGATGCCTCCTCTGTTGCTTACACAGCAACTCCTTGGGAGCTTACTGGTGACCTCACTCACACGCAGGAACACAACAACCCTCAATCAGCTTTGAAGTTTTCACTTCTGTCGACACCTTGCCAGAGCCAATCGCTAGTTAACATGGAGCACCATGTACAGGGAACCTTCGCTTTGACCAACACAAAACACGGTATAAAAACTCAACTAATATCCCCAGCCGAAATTCCCCTTAACAAACAAACGCACCAACTTATGTCTGATTTGTCTAATATTTGCGTTGCCACGGCTACGACCGCTACGCAAACAAATCTTCAAATGGAACGTTACATAATAATATACTTCGTATAATATTTGCGAAAGATAAATAATTTGTATGTGAAGCGAGCGGTGGCACGCGGTACGTGACATCACGCCGACCATTTTGTCACATAAGGGTTATACACGGTATATCTCAAACTACGAGTTTGTCATATAAGGGTTATACACTGTATATCTCAAACTACGAGTTTGTCATATAAGGATTATACACGGTATATCGCAAACAACAAGTTTGCGCGTTCACCGCTAAGAAACTCCACGTGCTGTGGTTCCTGAATTTCAGAACACACCTATCATCATCGCCGCAAACATTAGGGTGCTCCAGTGATGTTCAATATCGAGGTCACCTGGAGAGGGTCAAACTGGCGTCCAAAAAACTTGGTGTGTTCAACAGAGCAAGCAGTCCTTCAACGCGGTGCGATCTATGTTATATAAGTCTCAAGTCAGTCAGACCACACATGGAGTACTGCAGTCACCTTCAGGCGGGATACCAGCTAGGACCTTGTGATTCGGTGCAGATACGAGCTGTGAGAATTGTCGGCGATCCAAAGCTACACACGATATGAAACCCTCCTAAGAGATTTTGCCTCCCTTTGTGTGTTCTACTGACTGTACAACAGGTTGTGTTCCGAGGAGTTGTTCGATATAATATCAACAGCCTCATTTAACAACTGCACTACTCACCGACGCCGACGGCACGAAATTAATGTTTACACCATGGAACCGCAATGGTCGCGCACTGTGCGATTCCAGACTTTTCTTTCTAGAACTCCTAATACATGAACACCCTGTCAAGATACGTCGTTCTTCTTCTTCTTCGCGTTATCCCGTTCCCTGATCCATTAGGATTGGCGGAGTCCGCTACCTAAGCTTAAGGATTTGGCGAAGACACTGATTTTTACATGGAGCGACTGCCGGCTGATCTCCACAACCTATAGGGTAAACCAGATCTTTCTTACGTTAGGTCACACATCTTTCGAAATATATTTTCTAAGTCGTGTGGGTTTCCTCACGATGTTTTCCTTCACCGCCGAGCGAGTGATGAACATGTACATAAATCCGAAAACACGAATTTAGTGGTACATGCCCCGCCAGGATTCAAACCGGGGACCGTTTGCTCAATAGGCCGGTTCCTTATCCACTGGACTATCACTACTCGTCGAGCACGAGATAAAAATGCTTTGAAGAATCATATTATCATGGCTCATACTTTTTTCTTACTCTTTGGATGGCGTTTATTATGTTAAAAACTTCTTTCGATTTTCCGCCGTTTTATATTAGTTCCGTGTTTATTATTAAATTACAATATGGAATGGGGTGTAATGAAAACAGGATTGCAGTGATTGCCTTGCACTAAGTGGGTATGGAGCCGTCGGTCATATTCACGACACTTGTTCTTCAGCTCGGCGCTTTTCGTCGATATACAGGACATGCCCTAAATCAATCCCTACAGTTGAAGAGACGATCTAAACGCCTTCTGTCCCGAAACACAGAAATATCGTCTTCACTGATGAAAAAAATTCACGATTGAAGAGCACTACAACAAGCAAAATGACAAAGTGAACACACACAATTCTAAAGAAGCCGCCCAAGTGGTCGGAAAGATACAACGTGGTCATCATCCTGCGTCTATAATGGTTTGATGGGGGTGTTTTATCAAGGAGTCACAAAGCTTATTTTTTGTGAAAAAGGAGTGAAGACTTCAGCCAAAGTGTATCAAGAGACTGTCTTGGATCGTATTGTGAAACTTCGCAGCAATACACTTTTTAAAAATGAACCATGGACTTTCCAGCAAGACTCTGCACCTGGTCACAAGGCACGAACTACCGAAGCGTGGCTCGAAACCAAAGTTCCGAGTTTATAAGAGCTGAAGCCCAGATCTGAACCCCTTAGACTACAAACTATGGTCAGTTTTAGAGCACATGGTCTGCTCGAAACGACACAACGACATTTTGTCTCTTAAGAAATCTTTGGAACAAGCAGTGGCTAAATTTCCCATGGAAACAGTACGTAAATCCATAGATTCGTGGCCAGACATATTAAACCGCTTGCTTCACTTGTTGCTTGTAACCGCTTTACATCAGGTGAGCCGTATGCTTGTATGCCTTCCGACGTTGTATAAAAAAGGTCTACGTAAACTTGACCGATTTTCTGTTTTAACGCGAGTGAAATGTGTCATCGCCATGCGCCTGATTAACTCGTACAAACACGAGATTAATAAGAATCATCTGTTGCTTCTATGAGTGTTCGACGCGTGTCATGTGACAAGCGATTACTTGGAGCGTATTGTTTGAGAGAGCGGTGTGTGTGAGTGTGTACGAGGTAAATGTTGTGCCACCGCGTTATGCAAGGTGGCGGCGACCCCAAAAAGGAGCGTGACCAGGTTACCGCGGGAGACGGCCAAAATAACACGGCCTGAACCAACACCTTTATTTGGACCAGTTTAATCAGGGTAAATTTACTGCGAAGATTAAACTAATAGTGGAGATAAGCCGCGGCGCACGTGGAGCCGCGTGGCGGTGTGTGCGTGTTAAAGAAAATCCAGTTTTAGAAAATCTTTCTAATCACTACTTTCTGTACATCTTCGTATTGTCTGACCAGAATTTGATTTATCTTTCATGAGTGTGGTTGAGGGCTCGACGACGTCGTTGTTGGTGTCACTCTAACCGAAAACGCAAGTTAAACATCGCCGACCGCAACCTGTCTATGGATGGGTTTATCTATCTCGAGCTTCTCCGTCGGAGGGCACGTTAAGCAGTCGGTCTCGGCTATTGTCGATAGATGGGAATCGTTAAGCGAAGTCGGTGGCCCTCGGGTGGATTAAAAACACATGGCCTCCTCCAATCAGCAGTTAAACAGCGTAACGCAGTATACTCGGTCGGGAAGAGAACCCCTGGCCCTGCAGTGGGATAAGTTTAAGTTAATACCAAGTGTAGTTGATAATAATGATGACGAATATAACATTGGTAAAGATTTGATTACAAAAACGTAGTTAGGCCGCGGACAGACGGGCGGACGTACGGACAGACAGACGGACATGGCGAAACTATAAGGGTTCCTTGTTTACTACGGAACGTACGGATGTAGGAGCTGAGGAAGGCCAAGACTTACCATGACCAAATTGATCGTGATTTATCAGGTGATGTCAGGAGCGTTAGAAACCGGGGAGCGTGCATGAAAACAACTATGAATGTTAACGGAGGCCAGTGTTTTGAAGCCGCCCGAGGACCACTGACTTAGCTTAACGACTGTCATCTATCGACAACAGCCGGGACCGACACGGCTTAACGTGCCATCCGAGCACGGAGAAACTCGAGATAGAAAACCCCATCAATAAACAGGCTGCGGTCGAAAAGTTGTTACACTATTTAGGAGTTATTTCCCAGTGAAATGTATTTGGTATGTTTTAATTCGGACATGTAGAAAGAATACAGGATGAAAGAATGACGAAGCAGATATACAATGCAAAAGTGGAAGGACTTAGGAGCCGAGGAAGGCCAAGACTTACCTACCATGATCAAATTGGTCGTGTTCTATCAGAAGGTAATGTCAGGAGCCCTAGAAACCGGCGAGCGTGCATGAGAAGAGCAATTAATGTTACAGAAGCGAGTGAGATATGTAAGGATCGAGTCACGTGGCGCTCGGTCCTCTCTGCCTACCCCGTAAGGGATTTGGCGTGAAGTTATAGATAGATAGATAGAAATGTATTTCACTTCCGTTCGCATTGACACAGATGGCCATATTCGACATGAAATTTAAATCTTTTCAATGCAATTTGAATGCATGCAAATTGAAATTCTTTTTCCGAAGCACGGAGAAACTCTGTATATAATCCGCATATGCAGTAATAATATAAGATAGACCATACATACGGTGCGACCAAATACATAATAATCATACTGTCGAATAGATGGTGTGTGGGATGTTATGTGTGTGTGGGCTATCGAGCTTAGTTCGGCATTATTTTAATGCTTTTGTAATTAAATCATTTTTCAGAAAAGACATGTATGCAGATAGTAGATAAACGAGATAAAATGCAAATCCTACTAAATACAAAATTTGATCATAATAGTTAAAACCGTTTCCGAGACGCACGAAATACATTTATATATATATATATATATATATATTTGCAATATACATATATAAAAGAATTGCCCGTTTAATGTAAGTATAAGATTTTGTACATGTCGAAGACAGCTCTGACGATTTTAAATAGATTATGTGTTTAATTTGTTTTTTATATTTTGTTTATTTAGGAGAACTTTTTCTATAAAAAACATAAGGACCATAAACCACTGCGCATGAAAGCCGCGCTCACAAAAATATTGTATTCTAGCGTTTAAATACCAATGGGCGGATATTTTAACCAATAAGCCGATATGTGACGCGATAGTGATATGTAAAACAACCAATAAGGTCTGCGCGTTCTATTTTACCGACGGTCTCGATAGGTTATTTTCTTACATTACAGATACCCATACATTATCGCTACAAAGTTTTTTTAGTGATTTATAATAGACATACATAATAATATGTGTCACACATTGCATAATCGCAGTTTGTGTTGCACAAAATGCATCACAAAACCAACAGCCAGAGATGTGGGTCGCTCGCATACCGGCTTGTTGAATCTGCCAGTTATCTAAGTAGAGTGCACAGGAGCCTTGTCTGATAACGGCATGTGAAATCGCGACCAATTTATATTTCGCATTCTCGGCGAGATTGATCACTTGAATATTATCAAATTATAGTGACGTTCTCTCTATTGTCACCGTCAAACTTATACATAAATATCTAAATATTTGAGAGACGTCCGGGGAAGTACAACAGCTAAATAACAATTCTCTGGAGAGTTGTGTTAGCTGCATTGTGATACTTAATGTATTGCACGCTTTCATAGGCTTAAGAAACCGCTTTATATAACGTGGTATGCTTGTAAGCTACCGACATTGTATTTACCAGAGACAGACTTTGTACAAAAGTCGTCTGCGTGGGTACCTCTGTCTCACATTTCTACCGCCAAGCAGATAGATTTATATAGCTGTGTTCCGGTTTGAAGGGTGAGATTTTACAGAGAAATTACTGTGACGAAACATCCTTAGGTCACAAGATTGGCAGCGTGCGAGTAAAATACCCTAGGTGTTGCGAGCGTCAATAGGCTGCGGTGAACGCTTACCATCTGATGCGGGTCGCATGCTTGTTTGCCAATCTAGTCGTATAGATAAATTATACAGCTCCATCTAGTCCCTAACTAAACAAAGCTTACACCCTTTTTCTTCCTAGCGGTATACCGTTTTTCTAAAAAATATTCTAATCCTGGCGGACTGGCGAAGTCCGCTACATCCTAAGCGACTCCAGCCGGCAACCGCCGGGACCGACCGACGGCTCTCCGAAGCTCGGGATAGAAGAACCCATCCATAGACAGGCTGCGGTCGAAAAGTTGTTACACTGTACCGGAGTTATTTCCCAGTGCAATTTGACCACACCAGCTTTGTGTGCTTCCAAACACAAAGCAGCTTAAATCAAATTGCATGTAAATTTGACTTTCGCAAAATACTACTCGTATAAAATATTATTAATAATCTACTCGTATTAACTATTATTTCCCAGTGAAATGTATTTCACTTTCGTTATTTTCGAAATTTAATTCTTTTCAATGCAACTTAAATCCATGCAAATTAAAATTCTTCTTCTCGTTCGTAATGTGACGAGATTTTGACTCGAAATATTTTCGAGAGCGTTTGGGCTCGCGAATTTTTCGATGTACATATTTAATATCTTTGAATTGCAAACAAAGCGAACGAGGTTTGTAAGGTTCGAGTCATGTGGTGCGAGGTTCCCTCTGCCTACCCCGCAAGGGATTTGGCGTGAAGTTATAGATAGGACAATAGAAAATATTGAATCGGTTCTAAACTTAAGATTTCTGCTGTATGAACTGTTTGCCTTTCTCCTCCGGCCTAAAAAGATCCAAATAAAAACAAAAATTTGCTTCACTTGGTGAGACGACTACTTAGTCTGGCCATAAATACTGTTACAATTAAAAATAAACAAAATATTACATTTGAATTTGGAATCTGTCATTTTAATAATGATTGTTCATTGTGTTTTCTCATTTTGGCGCCAATACATTTTACAATATTTTGCGATATTAAAATGGAGTGGGGTGATAAAGAGAACCGAATCGCTGTGATTGCGTTACACGAAGTAGGTATGGAGCCAAATGCAATTCTTAAAACTCTCCATACGCTTGGTATTAGTAAAATGTTTGTGTACCGGCTATTAATAGGTACAATGAGACCTCTGTTTGTGACAGAAAAAGATCTGGTCGTCCACGTAGTGTTCGTACGAAAAAGGTGGTCAAAGCAGTAAGGGAGAGAATTCGAAGAAATCCTGTCCGAAAGCAAAAGATTTTATTTCGGGAGATGAAGATAGCACCTAGAACCATGTTAATGTATTTTAAAAGATGACTTAGGACTTGCAGCCTATAAGAGACGAACTGATCATTTCTTAACTGATAATTTAAAAAAGAATAGGGTGGTAAAGATGAAACAAAGGCGGTACGCAAATGGAGGTCACAGAAATATTTTGTTTACGGATGAGAAAATTTTTACAATTGAGCAACATTTTAACAAACAAAATGACCGTATTTATGTTCATAGCTCTAAGAAAGCTTCCCAATTAGTCGACAGAGTGCAACGTGGGCACTATCCGACTTCAGTGATGGTTTGGTGGGGTATTAGCTATGAAAGAGTGACTGAGCCATACTTTTGTGAAAAAGGTATCAAAACATAGGCACAAGTGTATCAAGATACCATTCTTGAGAAGGTAGTAAAGCCCCTTAACAACACCATGTTCAATAACCAAGAATGGTCCTTCCAGCAAGACTCTGCGCCGGATCATAAAACTCGGTCTACGCTGTCTTGGTTGGAAACGGACGTTTCGGACTTCATCAGAGCTGAAGACTGGCCGTCGTCTAGTCCCGATCTTAATCCGCTGGATTATGATTTATGGTCAGTTTTAGACAGTACGGCTTGCTCTAAACGCTATGATAATTTGGAGTCCCTAAAACAATCCGTACGATTGGCAGTGAAGAATTTTCCCAAGGAAAGAGTGCGTGCTTCTATTGATAACTGGCCTCAACGTTCAAAGGACTGTACGGCAGCCAATGGAGACCACTTCGAATAAGCTTTTTATATTTTAAATTGTTTTATATTTATGTATTAAACAAGCACACTGTAAAAGTAATTAATGTTATTTGCAATAGATTTTATTTCTTTGTTTCAGTAGTTATGGCAAGACTAGGTATATACGCCTGCAAATAAGGTTTTGCTTTTCAATTATATCTTTTCAGGTCTTTCCTGAAAAATGCTATTTTACACAAAACAGTAAAAACAACGCGATAGACGCTCCGGTGCCCGGTATATGGTCACCTATTACTTTAAATGTACAAAATAAATATATTTTTCATATCTCGGATATAGCTCCAATGATTATACCCTGGCAAATAATATAAAACACATAGATCATAGAAACAGACTATGAGCGTCCCATACTGTGCAACTAACTACAGACAAAACACATTTCTAGTGCGAGCGAGTACAAATTTTAACAAAATTTCAAATACTTTAGACTTAGACTTATTCAATACCAGCTGCGAAACAGCGAGGCGCTAACTTACACAGTTATTTTTTAATAATGTAAGTTAAAGCAAATCCTGTAAAGTGTTCCCATTGAGTGTTATTTACCTTTATAATTTTATATTGTTTTATATTTGTGTGGACCTGTAATTGGCTCTCCTTTGCTACATATGTTATATAATACGTCAATACAGCTGTTGGTCTTCCAATAAATAAATAAATAAATAAAAACAGACATATTCATGCACACAAAACTCTTCTTCTGCGGGAATCGAACCCTTTTCCCTTGGCGATAAAGTAGACAATAGTATCCACTCGACCAGCGAGTTTCTCATCAACTGCAAAATGATAAATGACTCTATCATTATCGACAGCCATTATTATGACTAATTACTTTATCGAGTTAATGTTATGTCGAACATAGAGTAGAACAGCGTCGGTTTAGCCCAGGGCTGTCCAAAACGAGACTTGCTTTGCTCATGTGACCTTTGTCTGAACCTAAACAAATGTAATAAAAAGGAGCCATTTATTTTTTTGTATGTTTGTTTGTAATGGATAAACTCAAAAAATACTTAACCAATTATAAAAAATCTTAATTAATAGATTCAGGCGTTATTTTGCGAAATTCAAATTTACATGCAATTTGATCTAACCTGCTTTGTGTGCTTCCGCCACCAATTAGTTCATGCGGCCTAGCGCCGGCCGGCACCCACCCACTACTGTTAGTGCGTGCAACATGCCGACGCTGCCATGGCTGCTCCGGTAGTCTCTGCCTCGGCTGCTGCGGTCGTCCGCCATCTGGAACAGAATCCGCATTGCGACCGCGACCGCAGCAGCCGAGGCAGAGACTACCGGATAAAAAATCTTCTACATATAAAAAGCTACATTATCAGTTCAAAAATTACAATAATGTACAATTTGGCTACAAAAGTTATAATTAGGCGTGTGCAGCGAAAACTATTGATGATACATAAAATATTGTACGACATGTTTATAGTACTCATTACCATATACAATACCATAGATAATATTTATCATGACCCATAAAAAAATCCGCGAAACTATATGTCAAACTATATATTAATTGTAATTTGTCCAAATTAGTCAAAACACGGATACAATCAAAATATGATGGCATTTGTTTATATCATGGTATCCTTATTCAACTAAATTATCTTCCTTCGTCCTTATTTTCGCAAATAAATTATCTCATCTTCTCTCATCTCATCTCATGTTATGTTTTCTAAATGATTCCACAAATCCAAGATGATTATGCATCTATATATCTATAGCTTCACGCCAAATCCCTTGCGGAGTAGGCAGAGAGCACCGAGCACCACATGACTCGATCATTACATACCTCTCTCGCTTCTTCATTGCTCTTCTCATGCACGCTCGCTGATTTCTAGGGCTCCTGACATCACCTTCTGATAGTACACGACCATTTTGGTTATGATAGGTGAGTCTTGGACTTCCTCGGCTCCTACATCCTTCCACTTTTGCATTGTATATGTGCTTCGTCATTCTTTCATCTTGCATTCTTTCTACATGTCCGAACCAAGGGAGCATACCTCTTCTTAATTTAACACCGACGCTCTTTTTCAAATCAACTCTGTTTCAAACATCATCATTGCGAATATGGTGTAGAAGCGTTACGCCACAACTTTTGCGCAACGCTCGCATTTCGACCGCATTTATCCTACTTTCATGCTCTTTCTGCCATACCCAGCTCTCGCTTCCATAAGTTAGCGTTGGGACCAGCACTGCATTGTGTATAGCGAGCTGTGCCTTCTGACTCAATTTTTTACTGCCAAGAAGTTTTCCCAACGCTCCATTCACACTATTCCCAGCACTCACTCGCCTTTTCACATCTGCGGTGTACCTTCCATCCCTGCTGAAAGCGCATCCAAGCTATCCACTCCAACACTTCATCATCAACCGTAATCCTTACATTGGTTCTGGTTTCTTCTCTTTCAAATACCATTATCTTTGTTTTTTTCGCATTCAATAGTAAGCCTTTCTCCATACAATCATGATTATATGACATGACATGATTATATAAATTTCCCTTGGCCCAACGGCCCACCTGATGTAAAGTGGTTACCGCAGCCTCTGAACGCTTATATATTGTATAACTCACGCAACGTCACCACTGTTGTCAACACACCGACTCCTTAGGAGTAACCCCTCAGAGAGTAGTTATTTGGCAGCACATTTCCGTCAGGTGGAAGAACTTCCCCAGATGGGCTGCTTTGATGCGCCCTACCTCTCTTAAAAACACCTAGACCAAGACAGAGTTTATGCACACATATTTTTGTCCTTTATGAGAATCGAACTCACGATCGTTAGTATCAAAGTAGCATTAATAACCACTGCACCACCGACCTCGTCATCTCTATCAGCTCATCGCCTCTGCGTCAAAAACAATCATACATACATACATAAATAACACCTGCCAAACAAGTAGACAATCCATTTAATCATTGCTTCATCAATGTCCCTTACCCACTGACTCCCTCAACTCATCTCCACATTTGACAAGCTCAGTGGCGCAGTGGATAGTAACACTACTTTGACAGCAACGCTCGTGGGTTTGATTTCCACACAAGACTAACCTTTGTGTGCATGAAACTATGTTTGTCTTGTTCTAGATGTTTTCTATGTATTAAGTTTCTATTAATACATTACTTTCAGGACCGGACGATAGTGAAGTGAATAAATTGGTGCAAACCTATCAACATTAAATTAGACGAATGTACAGTAGGAGCCAGGAAGGCCAAGACTATCCTACCATGACCAAATCGATCGTGTTTTATCAGAAGATGGCAGACGACATGACTTAGAAACCGTCAGGCGTGCATAAGAAGAACAATTAATGTTAAAGAAGCGAGTTAGGTTTGTGAGAATCGAGTCATTTAGCGCTCTGTTCTCTCCGTCTGCGTGAAGTTATACAAAACCTTTCAAACCCAATTACCTGTGACTGTATTTTATTGCGTTCTCAAATAACCGCCTACATGAACCCATCAATTGTTCGACAATTGTCCAATTAATTCGCCGCCATGTTATTATAATCAAATAGTTATGTTCACACATAAATAAATACAATTTACATATTTAATACCTCAATCGCAAGGTTACATAGTTACGACTCAATCAAAACATTGACTGTAATCATATAGTGAAGCTATTATAGCTACCTACGCGTAACCATTTTACAACATAATAATATTATATGCGTACATATATTATTATTTTAAGAAATACTTACCATGATTCCTAAATACTACACCAGCCCTAACTCATCCCACTGCAGGGATACGGGTCTCCCTTCAATCGAAGGGGTTTACACCATACTCCACCACGCTGTTCAAATTCGCGCATCCCAGATATACAATCTCATCCACTTGTTCCAACACTTCATCATATAATTTTTCGCTCCTTATCCTTTCATGATCTTCGAAAGGGATACGCACTCGCCAGTGCCTCCACTTTTTAAAAAGGCCCACAAACCGGCTTACCACCAGGTAGTGGTCCGCTCTTGTATCCATTAGAACATTTCGGAGACGTCTATCAATTAAAATCAAATCAATCATACTTTTTGGTCATTCCTTCTCCATGTATACGTGTGAATATCCTTATGGTGAAATAAAGTATTCGACACGAGGTTTCGTTCCATACATAAATCTAGTATTGACTTACCTGCTTCGTTCACTCTCTTATCTCCATAAGGACCAAGAACAGCTTCATTGCTGTATCGCTTAGTCCCAACCCATCCATGCAAATCTCCACACATAATCACTCTTTCATTCCCTTCAGCTAAGTCCAGAACATCCCTCACAGACTCCCAAAACTTCTCCAGTTCTTGAGCACATGCTGAGCTTACGGGAGCGTATGCTGCAACCAGAAATACTCGCGTGATGCCCAGTTTAATACGAATCCAGAGAAGTCTAGGCCCTACCAAACAGTAATCTCTTACACCAGTGGCTAAGCGAGAGGAGAGTACAACACCTACACCAGCACTGGCATGATTGCCCCGGTCTACCCCAGACCATAAGGCCATCATACCACCGAGCAGATCATCGGTGTCGCTCCCCTTGCGCTTAGTCTCTGTCACACACAAAGCATCCAAACGTCTATCATTCATTACGTTTATCAGTTAGTTCATCTTAACATTCAATCCACCTCTCACATTCCACGTGCCTATGCGGCACTCGGCTCCCCTCGTCCCGCCGGAATTGGCGCTGCGTGGTGGGTGGCGGCCCCCACCGTCGCATGCAGCTATATTCGCAGCGACGGGGGCGGATCGGTGCGCTTCGCCTCCGGGGGACGCCCTAATCCGCACGTCGGTGCGCTCTTGGTCCAGAATTGCAATCGATTGATTGGCAGAGGTCGCGAACGAGCACGCTTCTGGCACATGACCCCCAATGAGTAATAAAAAGTGAGACGACCCGTTTTTAGGGTTTTCCTTTTTACATAAGCTCAGCATAGTGGTTCCGCTTTGTCTGATGGTAAGCGAAAGAGGAGCCCAAATCACAACGGCAACCGACAAAAGGCTACACAGTATTCTGTCAGTTGACGCTACTTCTTCACGCTTCGTTTGAAGGATCCTATATTGTAGGAAGGACACATGTCAGTCACAGAAATTGCCGAACTTTTTGGTACGCGAAGAAATGTTTTCAACAGTGAAACAATGACATCGCAAGCCTGCACGCGTGGTTCTATGTCGAAAGCGAGATAGTGGGATAAGGGGTAAAATATGCTTAGCGAGCCAATGTTTGTACCTGCGGAGTTGAAGAGGCTTCTTCGAAGATACGTCCCGCGGAAGATGTAGCGGGACGCCAATTGTCTCGTTTTAGGCACGTTGACACTTAACAATATAAACCAAATGTAAAATAATACATTTAGAGGCGAACTACCCACAAACAACACTGGCTCACTCGATCCAACCCTTTCCTCTCCACTAGCTACCGAAATTGAGTTGACCGTTCTGGTCAAAATAAGGTTGTATGGAGCTATTTTAGTATACCTAGATAAAAACAACACTGGATAGGCTTATAAGAAGTTGGTTCTTTTTATTGGCATGATCGTGTACTTTAACGTCTTTTTGAAAAGTCCCGCTGGTTTTAACCACGTCTCGCATTTTGGACACGAGTTTCCACAAATCCGTGAACTGCGGCTGACAAAAAGACACAAATAAAGCAAGCGATAAACAAACCGCTTAACGAGCGCCTGAAAAAAAATTAACATCTAAATCGACTAGACGCAGCATGAGTATCACTATGGCGTCTCCACTGAAAACACGCTGTGGCTTTTAGTTGCAGCGTATGCTGAGTGGAGGCCAAGTTAGACAGCCCTACAGCTTCTAAATTGCCTACTTATGGTGAATAATTTATGTAATCTTGTAATAGCTAACATAAGTTTAATTTAAGTTGAATTTGGGATATGAAAAATCATCAATAAGGAAAAAAAAAAAATCGATTTTAATAAGCGATTTTAATATATCGAAGAATCGATTAACAGTCGATTATTTTTCTCCAGATGTTGTTTCCTTCATGCTAGCCGCTGTTTAACAACGGGGAGTATGCTGCATTGTCACCCGACGAGTAAACGTTAAACGAAAGTAATTATGTCATCCAATGTCGTCTACCACGCATATTCAATCTCAACTTGAGCCTAACACAATAAATGCAGGATTTACCCCATTTTGCGGTACGTTCGTGCCAGATGCGATCTGACCTTTCCTCGGGCTGCGGTCCTAGACCTCAATAACGGAGCTGACGATCCGATCAGCCGCGCCAATGAAGATGGAACGGTTCTCATTGAGCTCGCCACATTGCACACTGATTTTCTCATCTCCGGCCGACGAGAATAGAATCTTGAACTACAATGATCAGATATAATGATATAACTAGATAATACATAGATAAATATTTACATAAATATACATTATGGATACAGATGTAGATAAAAAATTTGTATCCGCCAAATCCTCAGGCTCGGGTAGCGGACCCCGTCAATCCTTATAGATTAGGAAACGAGATTTTTTTTATACTAGTCGGGAGGCATACAGGCATACGGCCCACCTGATGTAAAGCGGGTACCGTAGCCTATTAACGCTTGCGATATATTCATTATCACACCCGCGATACCTCCTCTGCTGCTTACACAGCAGGGGAGAGTGCTTTGGGGGCCTTGCCTTGGGAGCTTACCGGAGACCTCACTCACACGCAGGAACACAACAACCCTCTAGGGAGTAGATATTTGGCTGTGGATTTCTGTGAGGTGGAGGTACTTCCCCAGGCGGACTACTTTGATGCGCCCTACCTCTCCTAAAAAAATATAACTCTTAAGCAGAAGAGGAATATATATATATATATATATACAGATAGATAATATGATTGTCAACGAGACGAATATAATAAATATTCCAACAATTTCATTACCTAATTTTATGTGATTTTTTTTATACAACGTCGGGAAGCATACTTCCCACCTTATGTAAAGCGGTTACCATAATTATAACGCTTGCAATATATGAAGTATCGCTCGCGCGGTGATACCTCTGCTGCTAACACAGCAACTCCTTAGGAGCTTCTTGGTGATCTCACTCCCTCGCAGAAATGCAACAACACTCCAAGAAGTAGTTATTTGGCTGCGGCTCTCTGTGATGTGCAGGTACTACTACTACTAGATTACTTAGATGCGCCCTATCTCACTTAAAAGCATGCAGACAAACGCATATGTTCATGCACAGTAAAGTTTGTTCTGTGTGGAAATCGAACCCACGAGTGTTGGTGTCAAAATAGCGTTATTAACCACTCCGCTACCGAGCTCGTCACCAATAGGTACTTTTATATAAATATAACTACTGTTGTTTTTGTTACGCATGACGCAAAGTAAATATTCTTTCATTCTATATTATTTTCTTTAATATATCGATCGATGTACTGTTAATATAATTTCATATATTCCTTATTGTATGAACTGTGATTTAATTGTATGATACAGGTGGATGTAAAGCGTTAAAAAGTACGTAATAATAAAAGTAAAACTTTTTTTATTACGTCTATGTATTTACCACGTTTCAATCAATATTCTAGCAATGAATCTAGTACAACATCTTCGTTTTCTGATGCATCTCTTCGAGCTTGATTTATCAAATTTATAATTTTCATATATAATTCTGATAATACCTCAGGTCGAACAGTCGTTATTTCCTTCTAAAATATTTAATAATTCAAGGGAACAACACTAATTTGTACAAGGAACGTGTTATTACGGTGACGGCGCCTGAGCAACAGCCATCAAGATACAAATATGGCGTCGTTTGACCTTGAGCCGCACGTAAAATCATGGTGACGGCGATCGGAGATAATCTGAACTAGTGAAGTTCTCAGTTATCACTTCTTTATCGAAACAATAAATTATCTCTTATATTTAACACACATTAAAATAAACATTTTTATTGTTTTAACATGCTTGAACTTAGTACGACTATTCGTGCTTCGAGTTTGACGAAATAATTTGGATTACAATGCAATTTTTTTGCTTTCACACCATGATTATTCAATAAAGTTTCGTTTAGATTACGTTGATTTGCTCATCCCTAGTAGGTACACGTAATATCACGATATTCGTGTTGGTACTAAGTAACACCTTACAACGAATACTACATAATCAACTTCGCATTTCTATAAATATCATAATGAAACGCAGCAAAATTTATTAATTATTAAGAATACATCCTGCATTGTAATGTACAACGTTTATTGCAACTTCTATCTAATCTATCTAAAACTTCACGCCAAATCCCTTGCGGGGTAGACAGAGAGAACCGAGCGCCACATGACTCAATCCTTACATATCTCACTCGCTTCTTTAACATTCATTGCTCTTCACATGCACGCTCGCCGGTTTCTAGGGCTCCTAACATCACCTTCTGATAGAAAACGACCAATTTGGTCATGGCAGATAAGTCTTGGCCTCCCCCGGCTCCTACATCCTTCCACTTTTGCATTGTATATCTTGTTCGACATTCTTTCATCTTGCATTCTTTCTACATGTCCGAACCAACGGAGCATGCCTCTCTTCTTATTTTAACACCGACTCTCTCTTTAAGACCAACTCTGTTTCTAAAATCATCATTGCGAATACGGTCTACAAGCCTAACGCCACAACTTTTTATTATTATATTTTTTATTCTACTTTCATGCTCTTTCTGCCATACCCAGCTCTCGCTTCCATACGTTAGCGTTGGGACCAACACTGCATTCTGTATAGCGAGTTGAGAATTTATTGCAACTTAATCTTTAATATAAATGCACCAATAAACAATTTATAAAACTCGACGTGAAATTACGTCTGTGGCGCGTGGAGCACGTTTTTCATATCCCGTAATATTACGGTGATGGCGGTTAAAGGGTATACCGACGCTTTCTTTCAGACCAACTCTGCTTCTACCCTCATCATTGCGAATACGGTCTTGCGGTACTATATCTCTCAGATTTTAAAGAGTTCCATTAAGGTGTTTTTTTTTTCTATACAACCTCAGGAGGTTTATAAGCATACGGTCCACCTGATGTAATGCGGTTACCGTAGCCTATGAACGCTTGCAATACATCAAGTATCACTCGCGCGATGCCACCATTGCTGCTAACACAGCAACTCCTTAGGAGCTTACTTGTGACCTCACACGCAGGAACACAACAACCCTCCAGGGAGTTGTTACGAGTATTTGTCTGCGGTTTTCTGTGAGGTGGAGGTACTTCCTTAGCCGAGCTACGTTGATGCGCACTACATCTTAAAAACACCCAAACCTAGGCAAACAACAGACATGCACGCAAATGTTTGTCCTGTATGGGAATCGAACCCACGAGCGTTCGTGTCAAAGTAACATAACAGCGCATTTCGCCACTGCACCACCGAGCTCGTCGAAACTGATACTAGAGTGGAGACCAAACACTTCCAATATACAATTGTAATCAAGACAAATTTGATTACAATTGTTAATTGGTTATCGAATCACCTTCAGTTTTATTTAGCACGAATATGATCATAATCTCGAAACTGCCTAAAATAATTAAAACAATATTGATAAAAAAAAAATATTTTATTTAAATACTTTAAAAACAACTACATAAATGTGTAATAAGCGTGTCGAGCGTCCCGTCTGGCGACTAAAGGGTACAACACCATACATAAGGATACACAATGGCCAGAAAATATGCATTCAACTGCGGCCAGAATTGGGAAGCAAACTTAGTACAGATACATGAAACATATTATACGTCAGAGCACATTTAAATACACCAAAAAACATTTTAACTGGTCATTCTGTCTCCTTCACATTTATTACATGTACAACAGACAGAGAGTTTTCTGTATCTTTTTAACTAATAGGGAATATGCATGAAAAAAATGTCGTGCAGATTTTAAAAGAGGAGATAGATACAGGAAGATATCACAGAGCATTTTTTTTCTACGATAACTAGTTCGCGAGATAATGCTGTTTGAGAGTGGCATTTTATCACGTGACTTGAAAACGCTTCATACTACGAGGCCGCGGCAGATGACGTCACAAACTATGAAATCTGTTAAGAAATGTATGTATTTCATCTAAATATTATCTGTATTTCCGAAATTCAAACATTCACATTAATGCTGTCATAAAAACTTCATAATTTGAATCATTGTCATATTTCAAACATGTTCAAAATATGACAATGATTTTCTTCTTCTTGAATGTTTTTCTTTAAATTAAAATAATTGCGCGATTTAAAACGAAAACAAAAAATTTCATGCATATTCCCTATTGAAATACATACATATCATCACGCGTGTCTCCCATTGCGGTAGGCAGAGACGCCAGGTGCATCGATCCAAACATACCGCTCTCGCTTCTTCCACACTCATCAAACTCTTCATGCATGCTCTTCGGTTTTGGGTACTTTTGATTTGGCCCTTTTGTAACACAATACCAATTTGATCTATATGTGTGCGTCTAGGGCGGCCTCTCCCGACCTCACCATTCACTCTTGCTTGATACACTTCTTTCGTAACTCTTTTGTCATTCATTCTTTCTAAATGACCAAACCATCTCAGCATACCCTTTTCAATTATTATCACTACATCATCTTTCATTCCACAAAGTTCTCGTATCGTGCTATTTCTTACTCTATCAACCATTCTCACTCCACACATACTCCTCAGCGCTCTCATTTCTACGACGTTCTCCCTGCTTTCATGCTTCTTCTGCCATACCCATGTTTCACTGCCATACATCAATGTTGGCGTTAATACACCCTGAATAATAGCCTAATAATACCCTAAATAATATTTCAATTATGTAAAAAGAGAGATAGTTATGATATGTTTTACGTGTAATAAATGTGAAAGAGTCAGAATGACCAGTTAAATCACCTGTCGAAGGTAAATACATTTTATGGACCGTAAATTTCCAAATCATTAGCAATCGTTTTCTCAGTGAAGTATCATGCAAAACTGGCAGGTCGCCGCTCGGCGCCTGCTCTTACTTGCTCAAGGACTCGTAATGTAATTCAAATTTATGCTCTATACAGACGGGATGCATTTGAACTGCACGACGGCTGTAAAATTAAAGTTTGGGTGCCGTTTTTGTGCAATTGGACTTTATCGAAACTGTCAACCGAAAACGCAGTCCGCTTGCAGCCGACGTGCAGTCGATATGCTGTTCTAATGCACTGTGACTGGAAATGAAATTTGGTGAAGAATAGTAATGTTTAATTTGAGTGGCTTTTGTTGTGTCACAAATTGTAATTATGTAATAAAAATAAGTAATAAAACGACATAATTGTTTCGGTTGCATTGAAATGCAGTTCTATTGCAGTTGGTTCAACAAATGCAGCTAGCATGCAGCCATTTATACCAGTCGTTAAGACAGCTTGCCGACTGGAAGCCGACTGCGCAGTCCGATGCAGTAGTACAAACTGCACAAAAATGGCACCCAAATCTAATCTAAATGCAGCGCGTCTGCTTAGACCATTAATGATACAAAATCATTTTAAATGTTCCGATTACTACCAGGTTGCCTATTGGCATGTTTGATATTTTAAGTTCATTATGATCCAAATTTTTTGAAATAAAAATGGCGTTTGTTGAAATAACACAACCTACTGTCACCGACCACACTACAGCGTTCACTATTCATTATCAATACCACTTTGGGCCGATTAATGTAAGGAACATCTTCTACACATGACTTGGAATAAAATACTAAAATAAAAACAAACCTCTGAATGTTAAAAACTTATATTTAGATAAATGGATGCTTTTAATTGTTAACTATGTCAATTAATCATGGACTTGTAAAAACAAAGGAATCTTTAACATGACTCGCCTACCGAGACCAAATTGGTCGTGTTTTATCAGAAGGAAATGCCGGGAACGTGCGTAGTAGCTATGAATGTTAAAGAAGCGAGCGAGCTGTGTAAGGACCGGCTCTTATGTTCTCTCACAGAGGCCTACCTCGTAGTGGACCTGGAGTGAAGATACTTATAGATATACATGTAATTGAGTATTTAGAAGTCACTCGTGTATGAAGTGCAATTCACACATACAGATCACCGACCAAGTCTTACTTTACAGATAGCGACGAGTCCATGTTTGTTAGAAGTCTATGGTCACGGCATAGCAAACTGCTTACATGTACCCAAATAAATAATAAAACTATAATTAAAACAAGCGATGTACGGCCACGAAGATATTATTAGAGCTTTGGCAATTCTCGTGACTTCCACATTTGACGTGGAAGTCATGATAATGAACTCATTCAAACGACATTTAATAGGATATTATTAATTCTCGCTTATAAGATAATTATAAACTTAGTGCGTACATCTGCGAAAATTACGCGAGAGCCAGTTGCACTTGTAAACGTACGAAGGCTCGTTACTTTTGTTATGCTAAAACGATATACGATAAAAATACGTAAGTTTTTTGTCGCGTAGTTTCCGCATTAAAACCCTGAAATCTATACACTTCATTGACGGTATAAAAAACGGTATAGTACATATTCTTATATGTACATACAGGGTGTATAAAACAGAAAGGATATATGGGATAAAATAGCCAAAGAATATAGAAATATTGTAAATAGCAAATTATACCTAAAGGATGTTTGTTTCAAATTGTGAACGAATGCAAAAACATTTTTAATTTGGTGGGTTTCGCATATTTTTGGTGATCATTAGGTTGTGTATCTTACTACATACAGTTCAGTGTATTTTATAACTCATATTCAATGTTCTTTGCGTATGACCGTCTTAGAAAAGTTATTATTGCATTATGTTTGCCAATTTTATTCAAATTTACATTTTTTTTATAGTATTGGATCGGTCTCATATTCGGTCGGACAGAATTGAAGTTGATTTTCCTTCGGATTAAATAAATAAAGCTCCATTAACAGATTTAAACAATACAATTTTGAAGCGGTATTTTAAGCTACATTCTATTTGAAAGAAATTTCCCTGTGTCCCATCCGTTTTTAACATCCTGTATCTATTGTCCGGTTATTATATGAGAAGTTCTAACACCAAAAATTTCATTTCACAAATGCGTATTCAATCCGGTATCTCTATATCAAATCGTACAAATTAATTTAGCCTGCTTCCGGATGTAGGATTGAGCTGAAGTTATAAATATAAGTGTGATGTACATTATAATGTCGATGATTGACAATGAAGCTGAACGATTGTCATACGAACTATGTCTATCCATCTATTTATATCTTCACACTAAGTCCCTTACGGCGTGAGCAGGGTGGACATTGTTGCCCTTAATTCGGTATTTGCACATTTTACTTGCTCCTTCAATTTCTTTTCATGAAATGACGTGCGGGGATTTCTAGAGTTCCACCGTGGCTTAACGATGGAGCCGCAAGAAAGTCACTGGACCCCGCTACAAGAAAATGCGCTATTCAGGTTTAGAGGCATTGTACTCATGTACCTCAGAACCTTGAAACCTACTAAAAATAAGTGGCATTTATTAACTGAATCTATTGTTCAAACACATCCCCTTCCCTCTCCATGCCTTACATCAAACTGCTCGGAATACGGCACGTGAATCGATTGTGTTTTATAAGGTACCAGCTACTCGACCCAGCTTCGCACGGGTGATCCAATCATTACCAAACTTCACAGGATCACCTGCTGGGCTAACCTGAAGATTCACTGAAAATTTCATCAAAATCTGCCCAGCCGTTTTTGAGTCCATAGAGGACATACAGATAAACATTCATTTATATATATATAGATTAGACATTCCTAGAAGTACAAATTTTAATGGTGAATGTAATATCTCAGAGCTGTCAGAGCTTCTCCTATAATGTATGAATACTTAACTTTTAAAAACGAATATAAAATAAATAAATAAAACTTAACTAATAAGTTACTTATCACAGGTTTCACTAACTAATTACGTGTAGCTGGACATACACATCTAGACAGACGGCAAAGGCACGTGACTGCCCGAGAGCCTTGCCAAAACTTGACTAAACTTTCACTTTAAATTGATAAAACACGACTGTGTGCAACTTACTGCTTACTAAATACAACACTGTTGATTAAATATGAAACAGAGTATATACTGTTGATAAAATATGACACAGAGTATATACTGTTGATGAAATATGACACAAGAGTATATACTGTTGATGAAATATGACACAGAGTATATACTGTTGATGAAATATGACACAGAGTATATACTGTTGATGAAATATGACACAGAGTATATACTGTTGATGAAATATGACACAGGTGGGTTACAATCGGAATACCTCAAATTAATTCACCTAATGGCATTGTACACTTTTAGTAGAAATACCTTTTATTTATACAATGCCGGGAGGCATACACACATATGGCCCACCTGATGTAAAGTAATTGCTTATGAACGCTTACAATACATTAAAGTACTTGCGCGATGCCACCTCTGCTAACACAGCTACTCCATACCCATCAAACCTCAAGGAAGTTGTTATTTGGTGGCGGTTTTCAGTAACGAGGTACTTCCCCGGTCGACTGCTTTAATGCCGTAATATGTCATTTTATAAACTGACTTTCGATCAACCGTCTGTAAGGGAAGTTCTTGTATTACAATATTTAAAATTAGCCATTGTAAACTTGAAGCTGTAACCGTGAGAAACTCGATGGTATCGTTACGCGTGTCATTGTAATCGAACACACAGGTTAAGCAACGTCGATCATAACCTGTCTATGGACGCTTTTATCTATCTCGAGAATCTGCGTCGGAGGACGTTCAGTCGTCAGTCCAGGCTGTTGTCGATAGATGGCAGTCATCGAGTTGACAATCGATTTGAGGAAGCGGCCTCCACCAATCAGCTGTTGAGCAACTTGGCAAAGCATACTCTAAACCCCTTCAATTGAGGGAGACCCATATCCCAGCAGTGGATGAGCGAGGGTTGATTTGAATTGTACTGTACTTGGGTCGTACAATGCTTAGGTGAAACGACTGCTAAGTGCTTTGAAATGATGTATTTCAATCATACGTGCACTGCCGTTATGTGAAATAATTTCAAGTCTTCTGATTAACTCTTCAACTGGAAATTAAGTTTACCATTAACAAAGTTTAGTTTAGGAGTTAGTTTAGTTTTATGAAATCTTTCGAGTTTTTACCAACATGAAAGATAATCTATAATTAACAATGTTTGACCGCATTGTTGTCTAATTCAAACCAGTCAGCCACGAACCTTTGCTTTAAAATAGCTGCATTGCAACTAACATTTTAAGTTTAATTTTGTAAAAATGTAAAATAAATCATTTGTAGTATCGAGTAAGTTGTAGATGACTTAGTACAAGACTCTTCGTAATGCGCAGAGTTAACCCCATTAATTGCCATCAACGCACCACTTGCGTTGTATGAAATTTCAGTCATGCTACAACGCACCGTATGCGTTCAGTTAATTGATAATAATATTATGAAGCGTACATGCTTGGCGCTTTTAAATTTACGGAGTAATCAATGTGTTGGAGAGGCAGACAATACGCACAGCATATATACATCAATAATCACTCTTTCTCTACACTACATACCTGATGGCAACCGTTGCAGGATTCGAAGTTGGGATCTTTTAGCAAGTTACCTTCAGGTAAGTTACACTGGGAAAGAGCAACTGCCTCTCTAATACTGCGCTCTGCAAAAATAGTCTCGTCTATTACTTTAAACGAGTATTTCTTGTATACATAAAAATATATTCGTGTATCTCGGAAATGGTTCCCACGATTAGAACCAAATTTTGTGTTTAGTAAAGTTTCTTAAATATATTGATTCTTAGTGCTTGGTGAAATTTTGAAGACATCTTGTTAATGTTAACACTTGTACAGACTCCACTTCCCAATGTTATTTATTTCTACCGACCGGTTTCTCCTTTACGCCACTATTCATTGTGAACTAAACATCTGGCAATACCGTGCAATGACAGTCAATGTCCAATAAAATAATGAATTATTGATTGCTTTACCGTAAAGGAGAAACCGTTCCGTAAAAATAAATAACATTGAATTAAGCCATTTTTAACGGAAGTATCGCGTGTTTTATTTATTTTGTTGAACCTGACGTTTCGAACGCTTTTCAGCGTCCGTGGTCGCAGGAAGAGGTTCAACAAAATAAATAAAATACGCGATACTTCCGTTAAAAATTGTTTAATTCAATGTGTAACAATCGCGAAAACCTAAAACAATACAAAAATAAATAACATTGGGACGTGGAATCAGCACAAGTGTTTGCATTAACAAGGTTTCTTCTTCAAGTTTATCTAAGTAGGTGTCATTTTAAACCCCTTAATTTTCCACAAAACAAAGCTCAGTTGTCTAAGTACCAATAATTTATATGAAAAAAACTAAACTCTACAACTTACTCCACGCTAAATATTTGGGAACGACTGTTCTATTAAATAAAGAGTTTACAGCCAATAATAATCCTAATTTAACATTACACCCTTAACATACTTATAAAAATCATACACATTTCCATGTACAGCCCAAGACAAGACCAAACTTAGCACTTACAGCTCGATGTAGCTCTTACATCTTGTATTCACGTACATCATAAGAACGGCACAAAGGACAAAGTGGCTTCACGTGCCCGGAGCTGAATTGGAAAATTGCATCTTTGATACCCTAAATTGGTATTGGCTATCCGCACATTCGGTTAACCGTTGTAGCGCACAATTGGGCTGGTTTTCCACTAGAGCTGTGTGACGAAGGTGAGCAAAGAAAAATGCCACAAGTGGATTTTTTTTTAACCTGGTCCGGAGACAATTCAGACAACTGATGATAGCAAAATCAGGGGATACAGTTCGGTGTTGTAGCTACATATGTATAGTTTACTTTCAAAATTTAATTACACCACTGGATAGTTAAAGAATCAAAGAATTCGTTACAATGAGTGAGGACTGTGATGCATCGCACGCGACGGGGGCAAAACGCCGCCATTTTGAGATCATTTCGCTGCATCATAATATCGTTTTAGTATAACTTACTTCCCGTTACGAAGACGTATTCACATAACACTCAGGAACGTGTCCACGACACAGACACTACCAGTTATTTTTCATATTCCTAATAGGACTCCGGTAAGTCTTCAGACAGAACTGCGTTGAGCGAGCCAACCTAAATGAAGGAATCCTATTCCTCGTTTTTCTCACTGATCTGCTACCGTTTAGCTTCTTCTCGCAGATCTGATGGAAAACCCGGTTCCGACTGTGACATTGAGCAACTCACGGAGACATTCTCCAATATATTCATGTAAAGTACGTAGAATTATAACACATAAGAGATTTCTTTGATGAGATTATTAAAATTAAATTCATTAAACGCGATAAGGTCATCCCCTTCCTATCTATGTACAAAAGTTTTGAAGTAGTTTTGACTTTACACATTATTTTGCATCCATCATGCCTAAACTATGTCCTCCTTCGTTATTTATTAGCAGCGCTACTAACCACTGCTACACCGAGCCAACCAACTAACACTACGATGGTTAATATGCCACATGCAGACATCATCCCAGATGGCAGGCTGATACAGCCTCATTACATGTAATGACTATTTTTTTTTTATTCTACATTGCCATACATGTAAATGTAATTTATGGTACTTTGTAATCCATACGTTGATACCACAAAAAACGTATATATCTAAATAAAATTATATATATAATTATTTTTCACGATGGTTTCTTACCCTACCCACCGGCGGGGTCGGAAGAAAATAATTGTTTACCAGTTTTAAGTCTAATTTATCATTTATTACAATGTGTTCAATCATCATGATGTTCAATTCGTCAATTTATTTATTACATTGTCAAATTATTACGATCCCGCGATTGTGCAAATATAAACTGAATTTTAATCATTTTCGATGTTTATATAGAGACTTGAACAGATAATAAGAGACAACATTTCGCCAAATAAATAATAAATAAATATTGTCGGACAAATTATATAGCGCCATCCAGCCCCAAAGTAAGCGAAGCTTGTGTTATGGGTACTAGACAATTGATAAACATACGTAAATACACTGTTTTTTTTTTTGTAAATACATACTTATTATACATAGAAAATACCCAGACCAAGACAAACAGACATGTTCATGCACACAAATGTTTGTCCTGTGTGGGAATCAAACCCACGAGCGTTGGTGTCAAAGTAGCGTAACAACGCGTTTCACCACTGCGCCACCGAGCTCGTCAAATCTGTCACGTAGCAAGTTGACAGTCGAGATATATATATAGATAGCAGATTGCAATCTGTTAGATTTTAAAGCGCACTTCAGAAATATGACGTACACTAAAGTCACTTAAATCTCGCATAAGTGTCGACTTGTTATACGACAGACGTGGCGAAATGTGGTAATTTACGATCTGTTTTCAAGTTTCTACATTAAAATTAAATATATATATTACATATTTGTATATTTCTGCGTGTTTCCGCACCCATTCCACCCACTAACGTTAGTAGATGCGTGCATATGCCGTTTTAGACCATTTTTCTTGTATTTTTCATTGGCCAGGCTGTTGCGATCATCTCTGCGCTTCATTAGCAGTCCATGCAGCCGCATACTGTGCTCTCTATTACAAACAGCTACACGCAAAGACCACACCGGAGGGCGGGACTGCGATCATGTTTCCATCGCCTTTTCATTCTAATGCAAACGCGGAGACGATCACAATACGAATAATGGATAAAACAAATTAGCAGAACTTAAATGAGATCATATAGTAATTAGATAACACATAATAACGGATCACACATACATATAAGGAGGGGAAGCATATTAGTAGGTCATAATTAAGGCAAATTGGCGCATGTAGCCTCGCCATATAGCAGCAGAACGCATCCCACCTTTCCTGGAGTGGTAAGAGACCACTACAGGTAAGGTTGGGAAGGGAAAGGTGACTGGTTCTTCGGGAAACACAGAGTTGATTGCCTTTCTTGGCTAAAATACTTACTTGTTACTCGTTATTTTGTGTTATTTAATGATTATATATCAAATTGCGTGTATATCTGACTTGTGAAAATATATATATATACATATGAGATAGTTGCACATTTTCACTGCGATGTTACTGTATGTGATACCTAAAACTGCGAAACAATAGTGATCCGGTGTGGCGCCGCGCTACCACCGCACGCCCTAGGAACCTACTTGATCTCGTTCCCTCGGTACAAGTAAGCTTTAAAATCTCCCATCTTCTTGCCGTCCTTGTACATGTAGAGCTTGAAGCACTTGTCGCAGAAGAAGGCTGGATCAAAAGGCACGCCTGGTGATACACAAACGGACATATTTGTTTATATATTACGATTTTTACTATTCCGTGTATATTTACGGACAAAAGCCTCGTGGAGCGACTCTGTACATCAGTTCGTGCGTGAGCCATAGACACCGGCGCCCTGCCCTGTATGCACTTTATAAAGCGAAACATCTAAAATAAACTTATGATAAAAAAGGCGTCAAGTGCGAGTCCAACCCACGAGGGTTCCGTAAAAAATGTTTTCGTATTTATTTTTTGTGATGTAACACAAATTTACGATTTCCAGTTTTTTTCCTTTACTTTTGCTACATGACATTGTTTACCAAATTTCATGATTCCAGGTCAACGGGAAAGTATCCTATAGGTTTTGATTCCCTTGCGAGTGTCAAATATGCGCATAAACGAGGCATAAACAGCCGTATCCTTCGATTGCGTTGACTCAGCAGTTTCATTTTTTCGCTGCTCGAAGGGATTGTAGACTTCAGATAGCTCCACCCGACCCCGAGAAAAAGGGTCTTGACAGACAGACAGATAGTTATTTCCTTTTGATGTACGGATCCCTAAAACCGAGCCGATGCCTATTAAGATGTTGCTGGTGAATTCAGTTTTACTCGCATAATATTATTTACTACTATTATCTACTATTTACTCGCATTATAATATATACATAGTACTTGTTTTACTCAATTTGCCTACAACTCTTATAAAATAATAAATAAATAGTCTCTGACAAAATACATTTAGCGCCATCTAGCTCCAAAGTAAGCGAAGCTTGTGTTATGGGTACTAGACAACTGATAAACATACGTAAATACACTTTTTTTATAAATACGTACTTATGATACATAGAAAACACCCAGAACAAGACAAACAGACATGTTAATGCACACAAGCGTTTGTCCTGTGTGAGAATCGAACCCACAAGCGTAGGTGTCAAAGAAACGTTACTAATCACTGCGCCACCGAGCTCGCCAATCAATCAGTCAAATTATCTCAATTGTCAGTGGCTTGTAAGAGAAATAAAGTTATGTAATCAAAGATTAATGTGACAATGTATGGAGGAAAACATTTACCAGAGGGAGACTTTGTACAAAAGTCGTCTGCGTGGGTACCTCTGTCTCACCTATTTTTACCGTCAAGCAGCTACATTTATATAGC
Source organism: Pyralis farinalis (assembly GCA_947507595.1). Lineage (NCBI taxonomy): Eukaryota > Metazoa > Arthropoda > Insecta > Lepidoptera > Pyralidae > Pyralis > Pyralis farinalis. Next base: position 2,337,615 of record OX382274.1, read on the forward strand.
TATGTTCCGGTTTGAAGGGTGAGATATGGTTGAGAAATTACTGGGTACTTTGACGAAACAGCCTTAGGTCACAAGATTGGCAGCGCGCGAGTTAAAACCCCGTGATGTTGCGAGCGTCAATAGGCTGCGGTGACCGCTTAACATCTAATGCGGGCCGCATGCTTGCAATGAAAGTGAACTAGATTGGCTAGTTCACTTTCGCATTGTATATCTGTTACGTCATTGTTTCATCCTGGATTCTTTACAGATGTCCTAACCAACGGAGCATGCCTCTTCTTATTTTAATATCGACACTCTCTTTCAGACCCACTCTGTTTCTAACATCATTACCAACGAGGTAAACAAGCGTTATGGCAAAAATTTGGCACTATGCTCCCATCTCTACCGCGTTTTTTCCACTTCCATGCTTTCTCTACCATAGCCAGCTGTCACTTCCATAAATTATCGTTGGGAATAGCACCGCGTTGTGTACAGCGAGCTGTGCCTCCTGGCTTAGATTTCGGCTGCCTAGACGTTTACGCAACGCTCCATTCTTTATTCCCAGCAATCACTAGTCTCTCCACATCAGCGGTGTACCTTCCATCACTGCTGAAAGCGCATCCAAGCTATACAATCTCATCCACTCCAACACTTCATCATCAACCGTTATCCTTACATTGGTTCTGGTTTCTTCTCTTTCAAATACCATTATCTTTGTTTTCTTCGCATTCAATAGTAAGCCTTTCTTCATACAATTGTACGCAGTCTACAAGCGTTACGCCACAAATTTTGCGCAATGCTCGCATCTCGACCACATTTAATCTACTTTTCATGCTCTCTCTACCATATATATATACATATATATAACAATAATGTTTCGTTCGTGTGTATGTAAGGGTGTAAAAGTGACCTGCGCAACCCACGACGATCCACTTGGCGGCGAACTCGGCGCAGGTCGTGCAGTAGACGGTCTGGTTCTGGGAGAGCGCGGTGTGGCGCGGGTACATGGACAGCTTCAGGGGGTCGCCGGCGCTCAGCACGCGCACCTCCGAGAACATGAATAGGTGCTCGCAGCTGCCCTGGTGCATGTACACCTGCAATGATACACCGTCTGTACAGCGAGGGGCGACCTCATCCGCACGCTGTTACGGAGCCAGCTCCTGGATACAAAGTAAGAGAGATAGGGCGCATCAAAGCAGCCCGCCTGTTGTGTTCCTGCGTGTGAGTGAAGCTCCTAAGGAGTTGCGGTACTAGCAGCAGAGGTGGTATCGCGCCTGTTAATTTACTTAATGTATTGCGTTAATATGCTACAATAACCGCTAGCAACAGGTGGGCCGTATGCTTGTATGCCTCCCGACGGTGTATAAAAAAAATAACAAAGTTTGTGTCAATTTCAAAGATAAAGACTGCATATGCTCTCATATTTTCCTCACCGGTGTTTTTAATCCAGCTGCCTAATTATTGTTTTATACTACATCGAAAGGCATACAAGTACGGTAAGACTTAGGACCCGCTGGGTTGATGAACTGAATCACCCTACCTCGCAACTCCTTGGGGACCATGGATGTTTGAGGAAGCGATCGAGCGATTTCCAACCTTGTGCACGGTGCTCTCGCAACATTTCAAATATGGCGAGAGTGAGGTGGACTAAGATCACGTTTTGTGGTCCCAGCCTAAGCATGCAAATCAAAGGGAAAGAATTATAGAAGGGATCCAGCGCAACGAAGAGGCAGCGGGGTCGGTGTACTTCGCAGATGTAGTGTCGTCGCACAATGCCGAAAGGTTCCCCACCTTTCGGCATTCTGCGATTCGCCCACGCGAGATTTGCCCTTAGGAATGCGGAAGAAACTACCGCTGTTTCTTCAAGAACTCGAGAGCGCCACGAGACTGAATAATAATAGCGCAATAGCATCTTCGGACAGCAGTAAAGGCATGTTGGTGTGTGTTGTCGCCCAAGAATGAGGAGAATGGCTATACAGAGGCACAGGAAAAAATAATTAATAAAGGTGCCAAGCTTTGCCTTGCTGAGGTGAAGGTGCACTCCCCAATGGTGATATTGGAAACTCAACATCTGAAAGCCCCGCTGTAGTCCAAGCAGCCTTGTTACATTGTTACCTCAGGGTGTCCCAGCTTGATGACGAGCTCGTCAAGGCGAACATTACACATGTCCTTGGAGGTGAAGTCGCCAATGCCATTCTTGGAGGCCCAACGTCTGATCGGCGCGCTGTAGTCGAGACACCCCTTGCGCGTGTCCACGTAGAACACGTTGTTGATAAACAGGAATCCGGACGGGAACACGTCCTGGAAAATTTAAATAACCTATTTATTCAACGAGGAACATAACGCAAGTACTTCAATTGATGAATTCATATTTTAATTTTTTTGTTCAACAATTTGCATTATGTATATTTATAACTGATAGTATAAAAGTTGCAGGATTTGAAAAAAGGGGGTTAAGCCTTCGCTGAATCCCTTCCAGCCGATCGTTGCTTTTGAGTACTTGAATGGAACAATGAATGGCGGTGGGAACACGCTTTTTCCCCGTCAAGGAGCGGCACTGTCGCATGAGAACGCGTGTATTGTTTTACACAAAGGCGGCGAACTTCTATCCGCAGGCTCGCCCCCGCGTGGCACGAGCGCAGATCTGCGGAAGAACGAGCAGAGAAGGCGGGGCGAACGGACAGCAGATCACAGTACGGTTACGTACGGCGACGAAGACGTATGTGTGCTAGTTGCAGCCTCAGAACGGTGAGAAAGTCAATGTAAATATAAGGACAAAGAAATAAACAATTTGTGGGGAGCGAAGAATTACCTACGGTACGAAGATGATGAAAATGATCGAGAGATTGGTGGAGCCACGTGGGTTGGTCTACAAAGGTCGAGGAGGTTGTAGAGCATGTGATGAGAAAGACCAACTTCACCTTGAGGGTCGAACGATTGGAATCTCGCCATAGAGTAAATTTTAGTTCCTTTGTGATGAGGGTTCCGACTCATCATCTGTCGACTTTCATGAAGGAAGAATTCTATCCGGAGGGAATCGTGTTTCAGAAGTTCCGAGGACGGTTGCCTAACCTCAAGCACTACACATCGCTGACGCTACATGGAATTAGTTAACTTTACAATACGATAGGTATGTATGTATTGTAATAAATTATTTGAAATTTTGAGAGAGGTAGGGCGCATCAAAGCAGCCCGTTTGGTGAAGTACCTCCACCTCACAGAAAACCACAGCTAAATAACAACTCCCTAGAGGATTGTTGTGTTCCTGCGTGTGAGTGAGGTCGCCAGTAAGCTCCCAAGGAGTTGCTGTGTAAGCAGCAGAGGAGGCATCGCGCAAGTGATACTTAATATATCGCAAGCGTTAATAGGCTACGGTACCCGCTTTATATCAGGTGGGCTGTATGCTTGTATACCTCCCGACGTAGTATAGAAAAAAAATTGAATAGTTAATAGATTCAGGCCTTATTTTCAGAATTACATGCAATTTAATCTAACCTGATTTGTGTACTTCCGCCACCAATTACTTCATGCGACTAGCGCTAGCCGGCACCCACCCACTACCGTTAGTAGATGCAACACGCCGTCGCTGCCATGGCTGTTCCGGTAGTCCCTGCCTCGGCTGCTGCGGTCGTCTTCGCGATTGCCCGCCATCTGGAACAGAAACCGCATGCATCCGCCACCGTTGCTGCCATGACTGCCCCGCTCGTCTCCGCGACAAATGTTTCTCTGCCACGAGGCATCCTAGACGCTGTAGATGTTAGTCGTTAGAATAACATGCATGGTATGCAAGCAAGCAGGTTAGATCAAATTGCAAGTCAATTATTTGAATTGAATTAAGGGTGGATATTGAGTGACAGTGCGTCACGCACCTTGGCAGTAGTCGGAGGCAGGTCATCGGGAGTTTCCGAGATGTCCACCCTCATGTCCAAATCGTTACAGCACATAATCCGGTCCCGGAGCGTGCTCAGTTTGTTGCGGCCGAGCAGCACTATGTCGTTGCTGAACACCGAGTGTCGAGACCGCGTCAGGTACTTGTCTATGGGACTGTACTTGAACGGGCGGTACACTCGCACGCGGAACAGTATGTCGTGGCCGGGCTGGAGCGGCTCGCCGATCGTCACTAGTGGCGTGGCGTCGTCGTCCTGGAACACAAATGAATAAATCATTTGACTGCGCTTGCGCCCCCGCCCAAAAAGACGATGTGTTTTAGCGCTTAAATACCGATTCGAGCCTACTGACCAAAGGGAAAATATTTTACCCAATAAGTCGATAAGTGCCGCGAATTAGGCGACCATTGCGTTTCAAGTGAGAAATTACTTGCAATTTGATGACTTTTGTCATTGAAATCCTGGACTTTTACCACAAAGTTGTAGAATACACGCCCATATCACTGGGTGTGCAATTGCAATTCCAAAAGGGTTTAAATTTAAGGCTGACTTAATGTTATTCAAATATTTGCCAATCTCTACCTTAAGAGGTCATATAAAGAGCTAAGTGGCGCCCTCATTATGTTTTTTTAACAACGCTGGATTTAAGCCAATTCAAAAAAACGCTCAATACAGGATTACAGGCCGTGTAGAACCATTATTTACGTTTTTTGTGACATATTCTGTATTTATTATTTATGTACAATTAGTCATAATTTTGATTATTGCTATAAGTGGCCAAAATAAGCAATAATTTCAATTTTGTTTCTGGTACATAGATTTATTATCTATGTATAAGATATGTCCAAAAAAACATACATATGGTTTTTCCGTGCCAGTATTGTTTGTTTTTTGGAACTGGGACTGAAATTAAGCTTCAAATTGTTAATAAAAACAAAATGAGGGCACCACTTAGCTTTATATGCCCTCTTAACCAGAACATATTATGAAATTTATCCTTTTTCTCCAAGAAGTTCCATCCTTAATAGTACTAGAATATCACCATTGATTTGTTATTGATTTCAAGTAATTATGGCAGACAATTCTCATTTAGTTTTTGACGTATCCCACATGGACCAAACACAGATCAGAAACGTCAAAGCTCAGAAATTTGCATTACTACACCACTACTACACCAACCCTTACTCCAACCCTTACATATCCCACTGTAGGGATACAGGTCTCACATCAACCGGAGGGGTTTATAGCATATTCCACCACGCTGCTCGACTGTAGATTGGACAAGCTTAACAACTCATCTATCGATACCAGCCGGAACCAACGGCTTAACATGCCCTCCGCTGAAGCACGGAGAAGCTAGAGACTGATAAACCCATCCAAGAACAGATTGCGATAGACGCTGCTTAACCTACCTGTTCGGTTAAAATAGCACGCGCAACGGCGCTATCGAGCTCTCTAGATTGCCTTAGGGTTTGTAAATTGCTACTGCATTTGCGATATCCACTCACGACATCCGGCGCGTTAGAACACACTGTGTGCGTGCTGTGAGTCGTAGCGCTAGCTTGTACATAACATGTTTGAAGCTACTTTTTAAAAAATATTAATAACACGTAATTTTTTTTAATAACTTCGGGAAGCATACATCCCTGATGGAAAGCCGTTACCATAGCCTATGAATGCTCGCAATATATTAAATATCACTCGCGCGATGCCACCTTTCTTGCTAGCACAGCTACTCCTCGGCAGCTTGCTGGTGACCTTACATGCAGGAACACAACAATCCTCCAGGATATTGTTATTTGACTGCGGTGTTCTGTGAGGTGGAGGTACTTCACCAGACGGGCTGCTTTGATGCGCCCTACCTCTCTTAACGTTTCAGTGTACGTAAGTGCGATAAGAGTAAAAGTAAATCCAAACCTCTTCGTTGAGCGGTATCATCCGTATCCCCCTGTACTTCATACGTTTGGTGTAGTTGTTCTTGACATCTTTCTTCGTCCTCAGTTTATGTTTCCTGTGCAGGCTGAGCTCGGGCTCCTGATTTGTGATCTCTATTAAACTTTTATCCATTGGAAAGAACCCATAGCCAGGGCTGCTAGTATCCATTGTCAGCTCATTGCCTGTTTTTAAATGTTCAGGGCTGAAAATTAATTGTTAAAATACTGTAGAAACATGAAAGTCTACAAAAACCCAGCACTAGCTGACAAAACATATAAATGTTCTTTATTGAACAGTTGTATGCATGTGTATGAGTTGTTTGAAGTTAAAACTATGTATTTGTCTGCCTGTTTGTTTATAAAACTCTACTGCATCTTAAACAATATATCTATCTATCTATAACTTCACGCCAAATCCCTTATGGGGTAGGTAGAGAGAGCCGAGCGCCACGTGACTCAATCCTTACACACCTCTCTATTCTTTAACATACATTGCTCTTCTCGTGCACGCTCGCCGGTTTCTAAGGCTCCTGACGTCACCTTCTGATAGAACACGACCAATTTGGTCTTGGTAGGTAGATCTTGGCCTTCCTCGGCTCCCACATAAACAATATAAACCAATACATAATTATATCATGATCATGAAGTAATAACTAATTAGGGAACTTAAAAAACATAGTCATGTCAGATACAAGACATGTCAGATATACATAGATGGATAGATGGTTAAGGATTCAGCAACTTCATCAACCATATCATCTTGAGTTCAAGATTCAGAATTTTTTGTTTGTCAAAACATGTGTAACAATATGTAATTTGCAGTTGTTATGCATTGAGGAGGTTGTGTTTGGCCAGCTAATTGCAAATATATACATTTTAACAAATACAAATTCACATTGCGCATGGGTGACCTAGTGGTGAACTGTCTGCTGTATGCAGACGACGCCGTGCTATTAACAGATACGCCATCTGAACTGCAAACACTGGTCACAACGATGAAAGACGAATGTATGGGAAAGGCTTACTACTGAATGCGAAGAAAACAAAGATAATGGTATTTGAAAGAGACGAATCCAGAACTAACGTAACGGTTACGATTGATGATGAAGTGTTGGAACAAATGGATGAGTTTGTATATCTTGGATGCGCTTTCAGCAGGGATGGAAGATACACCGCAGATGTGGAAAGACGAGTGAGTGCTGGGAATAGTGTGAATGGAGCGTTGGGAAAACTTCTTGGCAGTAAAAACCTGAGCCAGAAGGCACAACTCGCTATACACAATGCAGTGTTGGTCCCAACGCTAACTTATGGAAGAGAGAGCTGGGTATGGCAGAAAGGGCATGAAAGTAGAATAAACGCGGTCGAAATGCGAGCGCTGCGCAAAATTTGTGGCGTAAGGCTTGTAGACCGTATTCGCAATGATGATGTTAGAAACAGTTAGTCTGAAAGAGAGCGTCGGTGTTAAAATAAGAAGAGGCATGCTCCGTTGGTTCGGACATGTAGAAAGAATGCAAGATGAAAGAATGACGAAGCAGATATACAATGCAAAAGTGGAAGGATGTAGGCGCCGTGGAAGGCCAAGACTTACCTACCATGACCAAATTGGTAGTGTTCTATCAGAAGGTGAATTCACATTAAAATAAGAGAAAAAGAAGGATGTCATTATGATGCATATAAAAATATAATTAAAACTAAAAAAGTTAAATTTGTATAATATGTAAAAGTTAATGTTGTTTGTGGATAATTTTCGGTAACATACAAAATTAAATACCATTCGTTTGTGCACCTTCCGTCATTATATTAAACAAAAGTTGCAGTTCTAACATTTTTACTAATATAATTAAATTTAATGTACATTTGCCAGCTTAGTGATATAAAAAAATCAAGCAAATATGTCACACTGGGCTTTTAATCTTCATTTAGAATAATATTAAGGGTGTTAAAGTATGAAATTTCCGATTTTTACGGAAATATTAAAACTCGTTTTTATTCTAAGATCTAACATATTTATTTAATCAAAATATTTACCCTCATTATCTATACATTGCTGCCATCTAATCGGAAGTTTATTTATGCCTTTGCGATAAAACTCTAGGGGTCTAGATTCGACAAACTGTATGAAGGTATTTTGTACTGCCTCCTGGGAAGAAAATTTTTTACCACCTAGAAAATTGTCCAAATCACGAAAAAAATGGTAGTCAGTTGGAGCAAGGTCTGGCGAGTACAGGGGATGACGTTAGTGTCTGACTGCAACTCCTGTAGAGTTCAACAGTTTCTCGTGCAGTGTGAGGTCTTGCCTTATCTATCATGGAGCAATAATGGTGAGAATGGATTGACGAGTCGGGCCTGTTTCACTTTCGCCATCATTGTTCGAAGTTCAGCACAGTAAACATCTGCTGTTATTGCTTGACCAGACCTGAAAAAGCTATAGCGAATAACGCCTTGAAAAGACCACCAAAACAGTGTACCTTTTTATTGGTATGCTTTGCTTTAGGGCCTGTCCGCACAGCGATATTTCACCGCAAGCTTTTTATTCTCACGTATTATATTTCGCGATCAGAATTGCGCCTAGTACGCACAGCGAATAAAATTCGCGCGTTTCGCTAAGTTGTGCAATGGCGCTATTGACAGAATTAACCCTAAGAGTTATCGAGAGTCTCGGGAGTTGTAGTAAATTATCTAATGATTTTTTTGTCATTCTGGATATTAATCCAAAAAAGTTTTTACTGTATTTCTGCAGCTCTTGATGTTTTATGTAAAAAAATCCTTTCACAGGTCTCAATGCTGTAAATGTGTGAATCCAATGTTCATGGCACGTGCGTCACAGTCGGGACCAGCATTAAACTGACAAAAGTCGTGCGAAATTTATTCGCTGTGTGTACTAGGAGTAATTCCAATCGCGAAATATAATACGTGAGAATAAAAAGCTCGCGGTGAAATATCGCTGTGCGGACAGGCCCTAAGGGCACTGTTGCAATGTTTGACCTGGTGTCAGCCATTGCATTTTTCGCTTATGGTTATCGTAAAGAATCCACTTTTCGTCACATATTACAATTCAATCCAATATTCCTTCATTTTATAAGGATTCAACAAGGCAACAAGTTTCAACATGCGTTTCTTTCTGCAGATCAGTCAAATCATGAGGCACCCTTTTTTCACATTTTTTTATCTTATTGATTTAATGCAAATGAGTCAATATTGTAGGTAAGATAATGTTAAACCATGCCGCTAATTCCTGGATAGTTTGACTGGGACCGACTTCCACCATCTCCTTCAATTCAGCGTTATCCACTTGTGTGGGTAGTTTCTACGTGGTTTGTTCTTCAAGTCGAAGTTTCCAAAAGCGTTTAATCCAAAAACAAATGGTGCGTTCATAAGCAGTCTTCTCTCCAAACGCAGCATTGATATTGCGAGACATTTCTACTGCGTTAGTTCCGCGTCGGATCTCGTATTCAAATATTACTTGAATTTTCAAAGAATCCATCTTACCTATCTATGCTCAATAAAAAAAAAAATGTACATATTTTAAAAGAAAAACCTCATAGGTATCATACAAAAAAGGTTTCACTCGAAAATCTCACACCAGGAAGGTTGAATGTCAATTCAAAGTATATATTACTATAAAACTGCAATTTCATACTTCAACCCCTCTTACAATCTACCAGATTACGAAATAAAAGGGCTGCGTTCATAACACACATTGTGTATTAGCAAATTTTAAATTCATACCTGCAGTAGTCCATTAAAGCTTCAAACTCTTGATTCTTTAGTCCACAGCCAATATACTCCCTGATTTTGTTCATTTGGAACTCTCCAAGTTCTGCCTTGGTATTTGGTCTCCCAAAAATAGGCAAACTACTGAATGCTTTGGTCAATTTCTTGGGTATGATAGGTGGCGTTACAAATTTACCAGTTGTATCATATATTTTAGGTCCGCTGTCTTCAGTGTAAATATCAACCATCTTCTCTTTCATCCACTCACTCCCCATAGTCACAGACTGATTATCATCACTAGCGTTACTGACAATTTCATTTAAATTACTGTTCATATTTTCTCGATCGCTATTTGCTTGTACATTGAAGTTGTTTGATTCGCTTTCATGAGACACTGATGGAAAAATGCCTTGTTCAAATATGATTCTACTCGAAGAAGATGGTAGCTTTTGTTCCATAATATTAATAGTAGCTTCAATTTCAGAAATCTTTTTATCTATAGTTGCTAGCGGGCAATTTGCTGGTAGATTATCATTGTGAGGGAATAACGAATCTGTTCTCATAAAATCACTACGAGTTTGAGATGTTGATGGCAATGCAAAACTTGGTTTAATTAACTGATTACTTGTAATCGTAAGTTGTGATGGAAATATATTTGAACATGTTGGTGACATACTTAAATCTTGGGGAGAAATTAAACTACCAGGAAATGTTACATCTTTCTCTGCTGTACAAATGGCCACATTGTCAGTGGTATAGTGCAATAGACTGCTTGTATTATGAGTGACGTCAGCCCTATCACTCATAGAACTCAATGGAATACTAATGTCCTGTCCATCTATAATCCCGCTGTCTAAAAATACAACTTGACTTTGCTGCACTGAATTAACACTCGGAGATATGTTTTCATTTCTTGACAAATTGCTACAATGGGTCCATGTTGCACTATTCTCACCACCATTGGTACGTAACTTATCTGTTGACTTGGTATCCATATATCCACTTCTATCCATAGCTACAGTACCACAGGAATCATTTGTTTCATGAACCTCTTGTAGACTCTCACTGTTCAGGCCCAATAAATTACTTTGGGCCCCTTTGTCAATACTTATAACTTTGTGACTTAAACTGGTTGATGGATATGTTAAATCTACCTGATCTTGAACATTGTTTGATGATATTTTGTCTTTATTATTTCCATTCGTAGAATCCGTGTGTTCGTGTATTTCTGTAGAAGGTTCAGAATCTTCATTTACCTTTGGTCTCTGAACTTCGTTCTCAGGAAGTGCCGCCGGTATATCCATGTTGCATTAACTATTATTATTTAAGTAAAGGTCTATACGATAATTGATTTTAACCATTAACGTGTTTATCAGAAATTGCAGATTGCGAAGTTGTAATTTCTTAAACATTCCTTAGAAACCGACGAGTGTTCATGAGAAAAGCTGAATGTAAGGACAGTTATTATGTGGCGTCCAGTCCTCTCTGCATGGCTCGGGAGGGACTTGAAGATACAGACGTGCTGATACAGTTTCATAGATAGACCGCCGCCACTGCGGTTTGGTTCAATCCAATATAATTATTTGTGGCGCTCCTCTTCTCTCTTGTTCTCGCCAATGTCCATGACTTTAATGTTCTAGTTTAAACATTTGACTGATTTAACTGAATAAGTGACTATCCGGTAAAATGGAGTTGTGAGAGCGTCGTACACGTAGAATACAAGAAATTAAATTGTAAGTTTCGGTCGTGTTTCGGTACATATATATTTGTATTTATAATATTTCCTCCGTCAAATCTTCATCTTCTGCTGCAACTTCTTCTTAGTTTTCATTGTTGGCTGATTATCTTAGTGATGGTCGACTCGAGTAAGTAACTCGAGTCAACTCGAGTTGGGCTTAACTCGAACCTACTCGAGTAAAATTCTTTCCGACTCGAGTTCGGAAACCGAATGAAACTGACATGGAGCGAAGTTTGCCAATCATTTGAGACTATATTCATTCGTAACAAACAAGTGTCACATTTATGTAGATTTGAGGTTAACTTTCAAAGTGCCCGTTATTGTTGTAGATTTTCGTGTTTTATGTTCTCTTTTTTACTTTAGTTAGTATAACTCTCCCAATACATTATAAATAAATAATAGAAAAAAATAAACAATTGAAACAGATAGAAATATCATTTGTCCCTTCCAATTTTTTTTAATTATTAATGCTATACATAATAATAAAATAAACTATTAATGAATAAATTAGTATTTTTTTAAATCATTAGCTATTTCATCCAGTTAACTTTATGAGTTATGTAACTCGAGTTCAACCCGAGTTACGTGAATTTTAGCTCGGGTTAAATCGAGTTTTGTTTTTTCCGAGTTGGCACATCACTAGATTATCTTCTCTGGCAGCACATATTCTAACAATAAAACACAAAACCATATTACACTATTTAATAAAAAAAATAAACATATAAAATATTTCAAATAACATGTACTAAAAATAATCATAATTACGAGAAAAAAGAGGGCGAAAATTCCTACTAAACAAACAGATTTAAGAGACAACAAGAAAAGCAACTCTGAATACAAATTCCGACAATGAAGAATATCACTGAGTCCAATAAATCACTTGAAATTGTTATGTTTTTATGTTATTTATAGACATGTTCCGTTAGTTCGGATATGTAGAAAGTAATAGTGTTGTCATATCTACCAACTTATTGGTAGATCTACCTATTTTGGCCTCAGTCTACCTGTCTACCACCCTAAGGCTTAAATCTACCTATTTTCCATAGTTTTCGACACCGTAAAAAAAAATGTTTTACCGAGTCAGACTCAATAAGTCTCATGACGAGGCAGTATGGCATTGTGACTTGGTTCCTCGACGAAACTTAAAAAAACTTATCGTTACAGATTGACTTTGACACTTGACAGATACACAGTGACATTCACGTTGATTGACATTTTGCATCGCACTTTCGTTCGTACCTATTTTACGTACTGGTATTGTTCGCGCCTTCGCGCCAATAGGTTTGATTGTTGTACGAGTTAATGTAATTTTATTTTTTGTCTAGTTTTAGTATAAATAATTTGAGAGCAGTTTTGGGTTTTTAATCTTAAAAATTAAAAATTAAAATTAAATAACCATTTATTTCGGACGCAAAACATCCATAGAGGGGTTAGTAACATCGAAATCTTATAAACTATGTTAGTAACAATGGTTGAGTGAGTGAAAATTCGTTATGTATCTATGGAGAAGTGAATTATAATCCAAAATATATTTGTATTATAATTCACTTGACCCTACCAGTGACGACGGCCACCCAGTGCGCCTGGATGGGACAGTCAAATCGGTCAGCGATCATTTTCAGGATGCTGTTACTGCTGTCACGAACTCTATGTAGTAGTGATGCTACTTTTTTACGCATTATAGCGTGAAATCCGTCTACGCGCGCCTCGGCGAACATCCCCGATGCACTACATCGTCGCGGCAGCCCTAACAGCATTCTGAACGCATTATTATATTGAACACGCAAGACGTTGTAGGTTCGTTTCGTATACCACACCCACAAGCTGCTCGAGTAAAAAGACTGACAGTATGCTCTAAAGAGAGATATCTTAACCTGTTTTGTACATCGAGCAAACCTGCGAGCTAGCATATTACTCCTTACCGCCAACGCCCTACGCTCTCGTTCTATATCAGAATCGTCTTTCAGATCGCCAGTCACTATATGTCCGAGATACTTAAATCTGTCTACTATCGGTAGAGCACTTCCATCAAGCACAACAGGAGGTACATAAGTAGGACTAATTTTTCCTGCTTTAAAGATGAGCAATTCACTCTTATTTGAGTTGTACTTGAGACCATGTTCATGAGCGTACTCCTCGCATATACTCACCAATCTCCTAATACCACTAATTGAGGGGCTCAGCAGCACCATGTCATCAGCGTAACTAATATTGTTAACACAAATATTATCTATATGACATCCAACATGCGTGCTACTGAGCCTCTCAATCAGTTGGTTCACATATAAATTGAACAGTATAGGCGATGTAATGCCCCCTTGTCTTACCCCACATTCCAATGTATATTCATCCGAAAGAGTATCCGCCCATCTCACCTGGTTCTTTTGATTTTTGTACCAGAATTGAAGGATCGATACACACTCCTCCGATACACCCTCATTCCTTAGCTTCTCCCATAGAATGTCATAAACAACCCTATCGAAGGCTTTGGACATATTAAGAAAGCACGCGTATATCGGTGTCTTTCGCCCCGTATAATACCTGACAGTATGCTTAAGGCACAAAACAGCACTTTCGGTTGATAATCCATTACGGAATCCAAACTATGCATCATGTAGCTTAATGTGCATGCCAAGATAACTATTAAGCAAACTGTCAAGTACCTTAGCTATTACAGAAGCAAGTGAGATAGGCCGATAATTTGACGAATCTGATATATCCCCTGTTTTGCTTTTAACAATTGGTACGACTATGGTTCTCATCAGCGGTTCAGGTAAATATGAGTGACCCAAGCACAGCGTATAGAACATCGCCAGCACACGGGGCAAATGCACACCCGCACTACTGAGATGCTCGATACTGAGGCCATCATGACCTGGTGATTTTCCTCGGTGCATATTTTTGATCACCAAACGAACATCTTTCGCCATGATGTTAAATTTACGTTCCGCCATGACGGCCCCAGCACCGCTCACCCCTGCAGCCACTGAATCAGTATCTCTACTAACAGTGAACATACGCCCGAAGTTATTGGCAATATCCTTGTGCTCAGATACGCCATTGACGCTCAGCGGGAGACTCGATTTAGCATTTAATTTTTTAGTGTTTTTCCAGAATGATTTAAAATCCTTAGCTGCATGATTAGAGGCTAATATATCCATTTTTAATTGGTCTTTGGTCTTGCCTGTCCTGACACCATTTCAACTTTGACCTAAAAATTCGTCTGCTGTCACACATGTCATTATATATATTACCACTGGAAGGCCTACCAGCGCCCACCCATAGCCGAAATTTTAATCTTGACTCCCTGTGAGCGTCAGCGACGTATTTATTCCACCCCGTAATATAACCCCCTTTCCTATGACATTTGCGCTCATAAGACAATTGCGATGCCGCTGTTAAAATACTTATTATGTCATTATACATTTTATCCAGTATTAATGTGTGACTTTTATCACAACACATCTTATCAGCACAATATGTAAGTTCGGATGGGAAGTCAACTTTTCTAAGCCTCTCGTGACATATAGTGTGGTACATATCGACCTGTTCCGGTTTTCTATCCCCCCAAATAACCCTATTACATACTGACTCAGTACTAGCATCACATTTAGCTCTAATGCTACCCAAATCACACTCAACAATAAGTGGATTATGGTCAGACCAATATACACCATACTGTACATAAATATTTTTGACAGTGTCTTGTGCAGAAGCGGTAACTATGCAGTGATCTAACCACCTTTTACATCCGTGTATATCACTTGTATATATATAGGTATCCGATGCAGCACCGAGTCGCTCAATGTCGATACAACACCAATCTTGTTCAATACAAAACTCTAACATTTCCTTATAAAATAACTGATTTGGGTGCGCATTAAAATCTCCAAGTATATAAACCGCTTCAGTATCACTATTATTGTCTATAATTGAACTTATAATACTAAGACAATCCGTGTAAATAGTCAAGTTTTCAGTGGAATCAACAGGCATATAAACACTGAACACTAATATTCGCTTACCATTATTATCTAGCACCGCCTTGATAGCTGACAAGCGCACATTTCCGCAATCAATAACTGACACTGACTTGAATACACTTTTTCGCCATAAAATAGCGACACCACCATATGGACGACCGACCAGGAGACCCGCTGATGTATCTACTGCCGACGTACCTGTGCACCCGAAGTCACCATCCACCGTGTTAAGTATTTGCAAGTCATGTGGCAATAACCACGTTTCTTGCAACGCCACTACATCAGCAGATTTACATAGCATACGTATATCATCTATTGATCGTTTTAGCGATCTACAGTTAAACGTCACAAGTCTACTTATTTTGGATTTAATTACGTTATACATTTATTGATTGGTTAGATGGCTGCTCTCTAGTAGGACTTGATTGCCCAGCTCTATATATATTTTTTTTCATATCTACAAACCTCCTGAACGATATTCCACATGGCCATAATTTGTCATCCAGAAAGATATCAAGCATATGCTTAGTGACAAATACCTTGTAAGAATTGTAGTCCTTTTGTTTTTTCATATTGATTTTCAATAAAGACACTTTCTGGTTCGTTTTCTCATATATATAATCGACTATATCAGATTCCATTACATCCTTGTGTACATTAGATACGAATAGTGGTATCTTCGTATCTGCCGCTTTAAACTTATTTTTGGGGTCAGACTCCGCTTTTCCCTTACTACCTAAAAATTTATTTCTTAGTCTTCTCCTTTCTACTAAGATCCAATCATTATCTTTCTTATCCTTCTGCCATTCATTACCATTTCCCGCCACATCCGCGAAGGACAACTTTCTTTCTGTCAATTTATTCATTCTTTTATGATAAACAGCTGTTGTGTTGTCGTCACTTGCCGGCGCGATCAGCTGGTCCGTATCTGTACCTTGCAAATGATTCATCATGTCATTACTGGTAGACTGCGAGAGGTGCGAGTGCGTTCGCTTAGGGGTAGATGCGGGTGCAGTAATGTGGGAGTGAGACGGACAAGCTTCGGCGGCACCTCGTTGACATTCGCCTTTGTCAGCGGCGATGGACGACGATTGCGTGAACTCCGGTGAGTGCGAGTGGGACCGCATGCAAGATTGAGACAACACTCCATTTTTACATGCAGCTTGCACTGTCGCTGAGTCATACCTCGGCGTTAGAATTGCCATCGGTCCGCTATCTAGCAGGTATCCGCCTCGTTTTGTGTTTACCTTACAATCACTGCTTAAAATTGATGTGTACCGACAATTAAGCCACTTGTTTTCCAAATCTTCAATCTGTTTATTAATAACATAATCTTGCTTGATCGCCCGTAAATCAGACTTTATCAAAGTAATTTCTTTTAATAAAGTACTTGGATCGAGATGGTCAAAACTGACCACAGGGAGTTTATTCAAATCTCTTGCTACAAAGATCGGCACAGTTTCCGGGTCAGTCTCCTTGAATACCGCTATGATATCCTCAAGGTCCCTCTGCTTTTTTCCGTCCTTTCTTCGCGATATGTTCCGCTTGCTTGTCGTTATAGTGTCAAATAGTAACGACTTAGCAGTAGCAACTTCCTGTTCATTAAATGTCGACACACATATACGCACCATACTTTCATTGTCCATGGTATCAACTTTATTTTGTATATAAGATAGTATTTCACTTATAACTATATTACAACTCGCACATTTTAATGTTTCCGACTTTGTACTCGATGACATTTTCGCTACGTAAGGTCGCGGTGTACACAGACGCAACGCACGAGACCGCGGTCAAGCGCAGACTGAAAAAATTACTAAATTAAGGTGGTAGATCTACCGATTTTTCATTTTGAATTCTACCAATTTCTACCGATTTTTGGCACTTAATCTACAAATTTTCCAATATTTGGGTTGGCAACACTGTAAGGATGAATGAATGACGAAGCAGATATACAACGTAAAACTGGAGGGATGTAGGAGCCGAGAAAGACTAAGATTTGCCTACCATGACCAAATTGATCGTGTTCTATCAGAAGTTGATATTAGGAGCCTTAGAAACCGGCGTGAGTGCATAAGACGAGCAATGAATGTTAAAGAAGCGAACGAGATGTATAAGGATCCAGTCATGTGGGGGCGTTTCTCTGCCTATCTCGCAAGGAATTTAGCGTGAAGTTATGGACCATACGAATTAGTTTTTTTTTATATGGCTTTTATATGGTTGTTGTGCAGTTGCACAAATATATATAGCTGCATATAAAAAAAACTGAAGTAGTAAGTTTGTAGAACACAAAAGTGTCGCTAGCGCTTGGCTGCTCGTCTTATCTCAGGAATTTTCTGATGACCTTACAATTGAGCCAAGCGCGAGCGACACTTTTAGTGTTGCAAGCATTCATAGGCACAATGACTAATTCTCATCGGGCTTGATTTACTTGTTGTGATTCGTATTGTATATCATGTGAGTCGATGCCCGATTAAATTGTTCCTGTCTGAATAATTTAAAATCTCTTTTTATTCTATAGTTAACAATTTCTAAAAACACTTCGCCACATTGTCACCCATCCTGATCGGTTGGCCTGTAAGGTTGCAAGCTGGTGCTCTCCTTCCATTAAAGACTCTGGCATATATGTTTTATAGACATATGCTTCTAACATTGGTATGGTATCACATCCCTAAATCCTCCATCCAAGATATTCACATCTACGGGTTACTCTTGACACTAATTCGAATTTCAAACCAATTATTGCAATAACGTTAGATTACGTGAAAGTTTTCGGTAATCCTACTAATATTATAAATGCGAAAGTTTGTATGTAGGGATGGATATTTGTTGCTCTTTCACGCTTAAACGGCTGAACGGATTTGAATGAAATTTGGCACGTAGATAAATTATGATCTTGATTAACACATAGGCAACGTTATTTGACTCCACGCAGGTGGAGCCGCGGGCAACAGCTAGTATTTCATAATTCCGACTATAATTTGGTTAACATGCGATTGCATGTTATTAGTGCCTAAAGAGTACAATCGAGGATGAAAATTAAACTAATCTGGGGTTCTTGTCGTGATTCAAGAACTTAATTCCAATATCGGGTTATGGAAATTGGTTTCCAGAGGACTGAAAAACGATTGCATTGGGCACTCCTCAATTTGAAACAAACCTACCATTATACTAGCATCATTATCAGTTGCCTATACGAATACGTTGCCTTGCGAATACGGTCTACAAGCGTTAGGCCACAAATTTTGCGCAACGCTCGCATTTCGACCGTGTTTATCATACTTTGATGCTCTCTCTGCCATACGCAGCTCTCGCTTCTATAAGTAAGCGTTTGGACCAGGACAGGACCTG
Source organism: Pyralis farinalis (assembly GCA_947507595.1). NCBI lineage: Eukaryota > Metazoa > Arthropoda > Insecta > Lepidoptera > Pyralidae > Pyralis > Pyralis farinalis. The sequence goes on from OX382274.1 coordinate 2,356,201, forward strand.
ATAGCGGGCCGTGCCTTCTCAAGCTCAAGTTTTTACTGCCAAAAAGTTTTCCCAACGCTCCATTCACACTATTCCTTGCACTCACTCGTCTTTCCACATTTGCGGTGTACCTTCCATCCCAGCTGAAAGTGCATCTATGATATACAATCTCATTCACTTGTTCTAACACTTCATCGTCAACCGTAATCCTTACATCGGTTCTGGTTTTTAGGGTTCCGTACCCAAAGGGCAAAACGGAACCCTATTACTGAGGCTCCGCTGTCCGTCCGTCCGTCCGTCCGTCCGTCTGTCACCAGGCTGTATCTCATGAACCGTGATAGTTAGACAGTTGAAATTTTCACAGATGATGTATTTCTGTTGCCGCTATAACAACAAATACTAAAAAATAGAATAAAATAAATATTTAAGGGGGCTCCCATACAACAAACGTGATTTTTTCGCCGTTTTTATAGATAATGGTACGGAACCCTTCGTGCGCGAGTCCGACTCGCACTTGGCCGATTTTTTCTCCTTCAAATACAAATATCTTTGTTTCCTTCGTAATGAATAGTAAGCCTTTCTCCATACATTCGTCTTTCATCGTTATGACCAGTGTTTGCAGTTCAGATGGTGTTTCTGCTAATAAAACGGCATCGACTGTATACAGCAGGCAGTTCACCACTAGGTCACCTATGCGTAATCCTACTTTCGTAAATCTTGTTCTCTGTAGACAACTATCGAGATACAGAATTACTTACTTAATGACTAAGTCATTGTTTTGTAAATTCGTATAAATTCTAACAAAAATAACCGTGACTGTCCTCTCTCTGTCCGTCGCCCAGTACCGCTGTCAGTGTCAACTGTCAAATGATTTGTAACCTCTGTTTTGTAAACTTGAATTTATAAATATTTCAATATGCTTACATTGTGGAACTTATTCGAAGCTTCATTATTATGCTTGAACGCAGTTTGTGTTTTACACGAAGAGAGGTTTATGCAAAAAAGTGGGTAAATATAACCTTTAGCAAGCAGCTTAGGTTGTGTGCTTGAATTTTATGTTCCATACGTTACTCTTCTCAGTAAAGACTTTTTATCTTTGCCCAAGAATTAATCAGATGCTCTGTTTCTATTCTGAGAGATGTGAGAGGACCATAACACGATAGTATTTTAATGCACTCATAACCGAAACTGTGTTATGTGTATGTCCACCGTGTCCTATGAATTGAAGCTCTTTCGATATATTTGAATTTGGGGAAAACAGTTTTGCAACACATGTGGATATGAACATAGCTGCCTCTGTAGCTGCAAGTGTCCATGGGCTACACTAACTGCTACAGTATAAAAGGAAATGGTGTGCTTCTAAAAGTAAATAAATATATATTTATCAATTAGTAAAAGGCCTAATACAAACTTACTATCTGTAAAATGAATAAACCAAAGATAAATAGTTGAATGTGGGCTCACTCAGTCCTCACAGAGGGTCTGTCCAATCTCCGTGTTATAATAAGTTAAGCAACAATGACAAAGTATATAATCTATCTATCTATCTATAACTTCACGCCAAATCCCTTACGGGGTAGGCAGAGAGATTGGAGCGCTACATAAGTATGCATATTTTGTTATCATTCAGTCAGATAAAGATACTTACGTTATAGTTACAGTCAACAGACAACAGGACGCACAGTCATATTAATTTTAGTATATAATAGTGACACTCGATGAACTCGACGAAATCGAATGAACAAATAAAATTTGTAGTAAAAAGTTTTATACATATAAAAATGGTCTAATAAAGCTGCGTTCCTCGTTGTAAAATGATAATATGAGTTATATACTAATATTATACAATTACTATATGCTAATCATATAATATAATAAAACAATTGTTTTATTTAATTATTTCAAACAAAGTAATATCATTTATTAATTGATGCCTATTTAACGATGACAGATTTTAGTATAATTGATCTTTTCAATAAATAGGGTAGTTAGTATGCCAGCTGGCCACTAAATAGCATCACATGTCAAAAAAATTACATCTGGATACCCTATTCTATAGAGTTACATACAAACAATGAATTACGTATATCTCATAAAGTAAATTTAAATATCAAAATGTATATTGACAAATGTTTAGTAAATATTTTTACATAAATTTTAGATGTTCACTTTAATGTTTACTAATCTAAAGATAGTGAGCAGTTGTAAAAAAATATTCACTGAAGACCGCACAGTAATAGTGGTTTCTTTTATATTATACAAAATTCTGTTCAAAGTTTGCTTGAACAAGAGATATGATGAAATGTGGTTCTGTAGTTGGTTTGTATTTATAATAGCTTTAGAGAATTTATACAAAAACTAGAAGACTTGTTAACTTATTATAATACTCCGTATTCGGCTGAGACCACATTTAACTAATCATCTTATGTTTAATAGTTTTACAAATTGTAAGATTACAATTTACAATTGTTTTAGACCATTTGGTAAGTGATAAATATATATACTCGTATCTTTATTTATGGAGGGTGACTTAACGGCGATCACTCAATAATAATAAATAAATAAATAAATATTGTCGGACAAATTACACAGCGCCACCTAGCCCCAAAGTAAGCGAAGCTTGTGTTATGGGTACTAGACAACTGATAAACATACGTAAATACATATTTTTTTTTTTGTAAATACATACTTATTATACATAGAAAATACCCAGACCAAGACAAACAGACATGTTCATGTACACAAATGTTTGCCTTGTGCGGGAATCGAACCCACGAGCGTAACTCAATAATAGATATATTGTTCTAAGTAAGTCTTAAATACCTCAATTCATTGAACTGGCCTATTGATCAACTGGGCCTCATTTCTAATGCTTATTACACCACAAAATTCGTATTTGGCAATTTATGTATATATTTGTAATTATCGCTTGCTCGCCTCTGAAGGAAAACATTGCAAGGAAACCTGCACATACAAGAAGTATATTTCCAAAAATGTATGACCTAACTACTTCTAAACTAAGAAATGTTAAAATTTCGCCAAATCCTTAGGCTTTGGTAGTGAGCCCTGCCAATTCTAATGTATTAGGAAACATGGTAACACTAGGAAGAAGAGAAGACCTGCATTTGTCTGGACATCTGCATCAATCACGTGTACACATGCACAATTGGGTATTTGACACTTGTAACAATAAAATACCTTTTTGATGATGCACGGATAGCAAACTTTAATACTAATACTCATGGGTTCGATTCTCACACAGGATAAACATTTGTGTGTATACATATTTGTTTGTATTGGTCTGGGTGTTTTTAAGGGGGGTAGGGCAAATGAGAAGAGCTATAAATGTTGAAGAAGTGGGTGAGGTGTGTAAGGACCACATCATGTGCTGTTCAGTTCTCTTTGCGTAATCCACAAGGGAATTAGCATGAAATTATAGATAGATATGTAGTAGGGCACAACCCGACTGGGGAAGAAACTCATTCTTACAAAACTACTGCAACCAAGTGACAGCTCTCAGCTGCAGAATTACTGTTTTCCTGTGAGTGAGTTTATCAGTAAGCTTCAGGAGTACCACTTTACATCAGGGTAGCCATATGTTTGTATGCCTTCTGACAGTATTTAAAAAGAAAATGAAATATATTGGAGAGGTAGAAGACCTGACTTCTCAGCCGTCGGTGAGCATGCAGTTGTACAATAAGGCTGTTGTCATAACCTTGTTGTATAACTCATTGGTTATTTACTTGTTTTTCATTATTTGTTCCAGTGGGATGGGGAGCAAACAATCCAAATCAGGGATTTGAGGACCAGTCTACTGTGAAATTCCAAATATTAAATCTTGTAAGATCAATTCGTACTGTGACGAGAAGTAAGTAATAGTTTACAATTATTAATTTGTTAACAACAAACATTACATTTACAACTAAAGCCATCCTCACCTGATATCTATAAGAAGGTAATGTGTTGGCACCGCATATAGCAAAGTAAGTAAACTCTCATTTATTCTCAGTTCTTGCGGGAACGTTCAAGTGACGCCCCCTGGTGTTGCAAGTGTCTGTAGACTACTGTGCAACAGGCAGACTGTGCTTGTCTGCCACCTTTGTTGCACAAAAAAGAACTCACTCAAACTGGAAATCTACTAAACAGAGGCACAGGAAATGCTACCCTAAAACCACTGTACTTGTGTTGTTAATTGTCATAAATTAAGATTGTTTTTGTTTTTTGTTTCAGTTCCTCTCATACTACTCAACATATTAACAATAGTATTCAAATTGTTACTAGGATAATATTTAAACAACAATTAGTAATTTATTTAAAAGAACAATATATGGTTTTAACAGAAATGTCAGATAAACCCGTTTACATATCCAGAATCCAGTTTTGGTACAATATTGATAAAGCAATGAAGGAGATACAAGATTCTCAAAAAAAAAAAATTTTTTTATTTAAACCTTATTTGAAAATTATAAATGTATGTATGTAATCTTTATATACAGCGCCATCTAGTCCCTAACTACTGGAAGCTCGTATTGAGTGAGTGAGAGAAGTTATTTTGCGCAGGACACAAACGCAACTTCTTGACGGCGCAGGAAGGCCGCCCTCACTCACCAAAGCGTAGTGTTCTAGCGCCTAAATATCTCGGCGGTTCGAGCCTACTGGCCAATGGGACGATATTTTAATAAGCCAATAAGTGACGTGATGTTGATCTCTGAACTACGCAAGAGCTGGGCGTTCTTCTTTACCTCTCGAACCACAGCGATGATTATAATATGCTACTGTCAAAGTGCAGCACCGCGTCGGGACTAGGCTTGTGTAAAAATATCGATATTTCAAAATAATCGATCGACCGATATATATCGTCAATATAATTAATCTCGAACTATCGATATTCGATATTTATTTCAGAGTATCGAACTTGTATCGAATTCGATACTTTTTTAAGAATTCTGTATATACGACGCATGTATGCAACCGCGGATAATACTTATAAGTGTACCCCTAGAAAAAATATCAATATTTTTTATTGAACATGTATGGATTTTTAAGAATATCGATTACGATATATATTTATGATTTGCCCATCCCTAGTCGAGACCGCGCATCATAAAACGTGCCGTTGCTGTACGTTGACTGCGCGTAAGCGGTGTTAGTGGATAGGTTCAAACTAAGCTTTATAGGCGTTAGCATTAAAACCAAAATTGCAATAGCCACTTCGACAACTCGCCGAATCCGTGGCGACACAGAGCCGATAGAAAACGCTTAGGTCTGTACGGGCTCTCTTATTGTTGTTATAAAAACAGAACCTATTGTTGTTTATAACTTTAATTTTTTAAATGATGAAAAAAATATACAAGAATATTAACAATTAACACGTTTAAACAACAAATCAATAACCAATAATCAGAAGAACTCTTGTCGTGCACTATAGTGCTGCTACGAGGCCTCGAGGGCATGCCGGTAGTCTGTCACCGCGCCCGCCCCGCTGAGACCTATAATTTACGCTACTCCCCTTATGCTCAGAGCGTAGGTACTAGAAGTTTGGTACGGTACGAACATCCTTGGAGTGTCAGGCGTGATCTGCACTGCACTTGTAGGTACTTAGCATAGTTACTTAACTCAGTTTTCATGTCATTAGCTAGAATATCAGGATGGCCACAAAGATATGCCATAATTCTTTGTGGCGATCCTTATAGGTACTTGTTTTAAGCAACAAAAATTTGACATACAATTTGAAGTGTTTTTGCTCCATGGTTCATCATCTATAATGACTATACTCCTGACTGTATAACTAACTGTGGCCAAGGCTGACATGCAATTTTTAGCTGTCCTTTCTTTGTTTGTATTAATCAAAATTTTATTATTATTTAACTTAACACTACATGCATTTATATTATTTTTGTAATAAACAGTGAAATTGTATGTGATTCGTTTATTTTTACTCGTTCTTCCTATTTTCCGTCCATAACATTACAAAGGGGAGACTAGGGCAAAATGGGATGCTTAAAAGAGCTTCATCATAGAAAAACAAATTGTTTGGAATATCTATGAATACAGACGCCAACATTTATAAATATAATTTGTATTAGCGAAATGTTTTACAAGTTACAGCCATATTTTTGCCAAGGAATATTAGAAAGAAATTTAAATTTCCCAAATTGCTTTATAGTCGGGCCATAATAAAAATTACATGGGGTAGAAAGAGAATACATTTTCATCAGGCTGCAAGAGACAACAAGTGTGTGTCCTTCATCGTCGAATACAATCTAATGCAAGAATTATGAGCCCAACCGAGCCACACGATGAAGATTATGTACCTAATTTTATGCAATCAGAGTCAATACATCTACCAATTGGGATGAATCAATGTCCCTCTGCGCTTCCTGATTTAGTCTGGGTTATTGCTTTTTCTTTGATTTTTTTAGTTACTTGCTCCTTAGTATGTTTATTACTTTTTCAATAATTTGGGCATAAGGAGACTATAGTTTTACCTCGTTTTCTTGGATTCTAATTTATTTTGATATAAGTAGCTACCATGTGTCTCGCATTAACTAAAACGAGATATTTTCCATTGGTCATTTAGTTTCTCCGAAGTATCTGACATTGGAGGTGCAGGCTGTTTAGTTATGGTTTATCATCATCATTTCAACCGAAGGACGTCCACTGCTAAACATAAACCTCTCCATTAGACTTCCACAGCAATCGGTCTTGTGCCGGTTGCATCTATTGTCTCCCTGTGATCTTCACAAGATCGTCGGTTTATCGAGTGGGGGGTCGTTCTACGCTGCATTTTCCGGTTAATGGTTGTCATTCGATAACCTTTCTACCCCAACGCCCATCGATTCTCCGAGCTATGTAACCTGCCCACTGCCACTTCCAACTTGCTGGTCCTTAGAGCCACGTCGGTAACTCGCAAGTCTGCTACGGATGTGCTCATTTCTGAATCTATCTCGCAGAATAACTCCGAGCATGGCTCTCCCCATCGCATGCTGTGCAACTTTGAGCTTGTGCAAGCTTCCGTATGTGGTCCATAGTAAAGTATCACATTGTTGTGTCATAAGTCATCACTGGCAATCCATACTATTCGAAGACTTTCGTCTTGAAACATTGAGGTATTTTGGACGAGAAAATCTTTCGCATTTCCCAAACTTTACCCATCCTACTTGGATTCGACGAGATACCTCTTTCTCGAAGTTGCAAATACCTAGCTGGAGTGTTTGTCCTTCTCATCATCAAAACCGAGCTCCCAACTAAAACTGGAGTGCGTACAACATGCAACATGTACATTCAACATAATCTTCGTTTTGTTCATGTTCATTTTAAGATCTACTTATTGGGATGCTCAGTCGAGATCTTCGAGCACTGTGTTCAAGTACAAAGTTGTACTCCAGCAATTTGCCATGATTACTATATCATCGACAAATGGACTGTGACTACTGTGAGTGATATACTCGCCGTTGATGGTTTCAAGGTACTGGACTGGAAAGAATACGGCATCCTTTCCAGTAGTACCTTGAAAACATCTTCCAAAGCAGGAGTAAACAGGTTCGGAGAAACAATCGCTCTTCGGTCTTCTGCATAACCTGCCGCATCGTATAATTATTTGGAGAAAAGAAAACACTTAGGCCAAATTGCAATCCAAAGTATGTGAGTACATGAACATTTGAACGAGTTAGACAGTTAAGCTATGTGAATACAATAATTTGGAAACTAACTAAGACAGGTAGGGTGCATCTAAGCAACCCGTCTGGGAAAGTGCCTCCACCGCACACAAAACCGTAGCCAAATAACAACTGCCCGGAGTGTCGTTGTGTACCTGTGTGTGAGTGACGTCACCAGTAAGCTCCCAAGCAGTTGCTGTACTAGCAGCAGAGGTGGCATCACGCGAGTAGTAATCCCGAGAAAAGAACACTTTTCTCCAGATTCACCTCGATTGACTAATCGGTCTTCTTTTTTTTTTGACCTGATTATGTTGTTGGCCCCTGTGGGCCGTGACTACGTCACCGGATTGGACTAGTCGATCGTAGTGCCGTCCTCTATATAGGTGGAGGGGGTGGAAGGGATAAGCGAAAAGATATGTAGGGACACAATGTGCTTACGTGGCGTTTGCGCCGTGTCGGGCCAGGCACGGCCATTTACAAATTAGTCGTCTCCGCGCGCCCAAAATAGTGATACAACGACAGGGACAAAAAATATTTTATCTGTCACTTTTCTTCTTATGAGGAACCGTATACATCTATCACGTTCTATCTTGGTATTATTATTTGCTTGTCACCTCTAGGTATCCTTCCTCTGAGTTAAGCACAGACAACCTTCAAGATTTAGGCAGTTTTTACTAGAAATACTTTTTGTAAATTAAACCGATATTTTCATTGTTTTTACGTTATTATACAAACAATTTATTTAAAAACTACATGTGTATCTAATTTTCGCAAAATATTTGATAACAACTATTAAAACTTTATACTTACGTATGAAAGGTTATGTTTTCGTATTTTTGCTAACTGAGGCTTTTACAGCCGTTTACACAGCAACGTAATGTACCATTGTTAAAGTAAAAAGACAATTCCAAACAAGCAAAGGAACACAAATATGCACTAATATTTCGCTTATATTTAGTAATTTATGCAAAAAAATTGTTGTACTACAAGGAACGAAATGATTGTTTGCCACGAATTTGTTTTTGTGGCAAACACAAAATAGTGATACTATGACAGGTACAAAAAATATTTTATCTGTCTCTTTCCTTCTTATGAGGAACTGTATACATCTATCACGTTCTATCTTGGTATTATTATTTACTTGTCACCTCTAGATATACTTCCTCTGAGGTGTAGAACCATTTGAAAATCTCGTAGACAGAGTATATAGATAAACGCGTCATCAGCGTATAGGGGTATGAGATAGAGATAATAAACATAACTTTGTAATCTACATGCCATACGCAATAAGTATTGCCACTACGCAACTTTTAACCTCATTGATGGGGTAAACTTGGAACATAATCGGTTACAATCACAAGTAATCACAACAGGGGACCGGCCATTTCGAAAAGTAATTCAATCATAAAAGATTAATTTGAATTTCTTTTAGAAATGTCCGGTCCCCTGTTGTGATTGTAACCGATTATGTTTCAAGTTTACCTTATTTATTTGCCATTGGACTCTCGTAGACACTTAGACACGTCTTACATTTTTTTAAATATAACCTTATTGAATCTTATTCAATTCTCAATATTACTATTGTTCTTTTTTAATCTGCTAGTATTTCGGAAATGATCATTAGAGAAGAAGAAATGTCGAAACAAACTTGCCAATATAGGTCTCTTTTAAAATTGATAATTAGATATTACAATAAATTTACATCAGCATATTGGTACAATAATGATATCAAATGGTAGAATTAAAGTTTATTAAGGAATGGTAGTCTGTGCTGAATTATTTCCAGACATCTTTGTCAATTACATATTCACCATCATCACGCCAAGTCCCTTGCGGGGTAGGCAGAGAAAACCGATCGCCATAAAACGCGGTCCTTGCATACTTCACTCGCTTCTGTGACATTCATAGCTTTTTTCATGCACGCTTGCCGGTTCCTGGGACTTCTGACATCACCTTCTGATAAAACACGACTAATTTGGTCATGGTAGGTTAGTCTCGGCCTTCCTCGGCTCCTGCATTCTTCCACTTTTGCATTGTATATCTGTTTCGGCATTCTTATTCAATATTATGTTACAAGTCAAGTATACTTCCTATCCTCTGATATTCTCCATTGAAGAGCCCATATTTAACATGATGAAATTGCTTTTCCAATTCATGTAAGAAGTTAAAACGTCTAAGTAAAGAAATTATTAAAAAAATATAGAAGCGAATGGATTTTGCAGGCAATCAAATAATCGTTGATAAAAGGCAACCCTGGATCACAAATCACAATCTGCACATTTGAACTTTGTTTTTTGTCACACTATCAATACAAAATCAAATAGCAAATTATCCCAGCCAGCGCCATGGAAAAATATTTTACGACGCTAACCGACCTGGGACGCTATTTTTCAATTAGCTGGGAACTTATTCAGCTGCCACTGCCATTTTGACATCTGGTGTATGACGATGACATGACAAATGTCGCCATTTTTAAATCATAGACAAGCACAGACGTACCGACCGACCGGCCTTTCCGCCCGAAGCGTCTGTTGTTTCAACGCGGAAAATTGGTAAATGATGGCAGCAAATAATTATTTTGGGTTTACTCACGGAGGAACCCAATATGGGTAAGTTTTTATTGCTTTAACACTTGTAGGGCATTGATTTTTAATGTGTATTATATGTTGCTGTATGTGATTGATGTGCAATCTCGTACTCGTGTTTCTGTTCATGTACCTAGTCAAAATGGCGTCTTCTTAGTATTGATCGAGGTATTTGATCTGAAAATCGTGTTCTCTTGGTCATTTAAAAGAGCTGTGCTCTGTTTTAGTGCGGCAACTGCCGGGGCAGCTTATGGTGGCCAAACTGGGTACGCTGTAGCGCCTGCGGCGACCGCTGCCACCTACGGGACCCAGCGGGCTGCGGCCACGGGATACGACACTGCGTATCAGGCCGCAGCCGCTACACAAGGTATGTTAAATCCAAATTACTATAAAAATCGTCTGTTTCCATGTTTGTTTGCACTGTAAACAGATTACAAGATAAGGACAAACAAATACCACGTCAAAACAATACATTTTGCGGTGTGATGAACATTATAAAATCGATAATACTGCGACATGATTTTACATAATTGAATTATTAAGGAATTGGGGTACAAATTCGTGTTTTTCTTGACTTTGTTCGTTGAAACGTCTTTAGGTTTAATCGCGTGGTATTTTCCATAACAGTACTTATAAGCTATGATTATTTATAGCCAATAATTTGAAAGAAAGCATGGTTTCCTATGTAATAGCCCTTAAAAATCAATTATTTGTATACATAATGTTTAGATGACATTCTATTCCAGTCAATACCCACAATCTATAGAGACTTTCCATTCTGCAGTCACTAGTTACAAAAGGGAGCCCGAAAAGTCTTTATTATTACAATACTGTTAGTATTTCAATTGAATGTGTGACCCCTGTTCTCATGTGTTTTGAAAAAAATGTCTTAATTTTTAATAGAACATTAAACATTAAAACTTCTTTGTATGAAAATGTATTACTTATATGTCAGGTTTGTTGAGAATTCCTACAATGAATTCAAAGCGTTCATGTGATGGTTGACAATATACACTGTCTCACTTTGGCTTGAAACAAAATGTAAAGAAACCATAAAACCAAAAAAAGGTTATTCTATATGTTGCCTTTATCATGAAATAAAACTTCATCAAATACAATACATTTAATAAAATGTATAAATGTTACTTTGTATGTAAATAAATATAAAGTTATTATTAGGAATTCACAATAATAGTCTCCGTTGCTTTTACAATAATTCACATAAATATTCTATGAATATTTCATAATTGTGGGCTGTAAAAGATCTATTATTCGATTTCAAATTGTGCATTATTATAGTTCCCAATGAAGGTGAACAGTTAATACAGATGATTAAAATAATATGAAGTAAGAATAATTAACAATTTTTAAATAGTGTACTTCTCATATTTAATTTTGACACAGGTTATTAGGAGTGTTGCCCTTCACTGTTTTTGTCACTACTTTTTTAATAGTTTATTTAGTAATAGTACTTATTGTTTTATTTTTAAACTTATGAATAGGTATGATTCATAAGTTTGAAAACATATGCTTTATTTGTTTTACACTTTGCCTCCCAGCATAATGTAGAATGTGTTAATTTAGTCTTTGACAAAAAAAAGTCTAAATTCAATGACAAATTAAGGAAATCTGAGCCCATTAGATTTATATTTCATGTAAATAAATGATAATTCACATGAATAATATAGCTGACGACTCTCAACTAATTATTTTTGTTTAATCTATAACTTCACGCCAAATCCCTTGCGGGGTAGGCAGAGAGAACCGAGCGCCACGTGACTCGATCCTTACATATCTCACTCGCTTCTTTAACATTCATTGCTCTTCTCATGCACGCACGCCGGTTTCTAGGGCTCCTGACATCACCTTCTGATAGAACATGACCAATTTGGTCATGGTAGGTAAGTCTTGGCCTTCCCCGGCTCCTACATCCTTCCACTTTTGCATTGTATATCTGCTTCGTCATTCTTTCATCTTGCATTCTTTCTACATGCCCGAACCATCGGAGCATGCCTCTTCTTATTTTAACACCGACACTCTCTTTCAGACCAACTCTATTTCTAACATCATGATTGCGAATACGGTCTACAAGCCTTACGCCACAAATTTTGCGCAGCGCTCGCATTTCAACCGCGTTTATTCTACTTTCATGCTCTTTCTGCCATACCCAACTCTTGCTTCCATAAGTTAGTGTTGGGACCAACACTGCATTGTGTATAGCGAGTTGTGCCTTCTGGCTCAGGATTTTACTGCCAAGAAGTTTTTTCCCAACGCTCCATTCACATTATTCCCAGCACTCACTCGTCTTTCCACATCTGCGGTGTACCTTCCATCCCTGCTGAAAGCGCATCCAAGATATACAAACTCATCCAAGGGGGGGGGGGTGTGTGTGTGTGTGTGTGTTAGGTGACTTCAGTCCATTGATATGAACAGATATTACACGAAATTAATGAACAATCCCTAAAAAGTAATTAGAAACAGATTCCTTGATAAATTTGCCACAAGATAATATTTATTCACTTCTAACAATAAATAAACATTCGTAGGGCGGAAATGGCGGCTTCACTAATTTTGAACGTTTTTTCACTAAAAGTAATAGAATAACTTGAAAGAACACAAAATTTCCAAAAGATTGAAGCTTGTTACATGTAAAAAGCACTGACTGTTTATTTATAACAAATATTTTTATAGGACTCCATTACACACACAGCAATATCGAAATGGCGCGAAACGGAAAAATGTAACGACTCACTCTGATACAATTTTTTTACTGGTCGTCGGAGCAATTTTATTAAGCAAAATCTAATTATATGACCCAAATAAACTTAAAAACTAAAATTAAAATAACTAAGATTATTTGTTTAATAGATGCAGTATAGGTAAATGGTGCATTGATGCTTACTGTGGATGTTCCATTTGTGTGTAAACAAAATAACTGCTATAAAAGCTATTATTGCAATTGATTTACTACAAAGAAACTAAATAGGTTACAAACAAATTCGTCAAGTGCTAGAAATGTTTCAAATAGCTTTAGTATTGCGAATATAATAGTAGTTTTTACAGCTTTTAGTTTGATTACCCACAAATGACATCATGCATTTTTGCCAGGACATTTTTAAATAAATATTTTTTAGACTTGGTCATTTTAAAATTTATCACTTGTATAAAATGACATTTTTATGGTGATAAATACTTATTATTACTATTTTGAATCACATTTGAGATTCCCCATCCCCTATTCCATGATATTATCATTATTTTCTTTGTGCCAATGAACATAGCATATTTTATTTATACATGATGATAAACTACTAAATAATTGTAAAATATGTCTTGTAATAACAATAACATTAAAAAAATACTAATGAATGATGAAACATTTCTCTTAATGATTTTTATTATTTACAAATCCATATGGAGGTTTATTTTGTTAGTGTTTGTGTAGTTGTTTTTCTTTCTAATTATTAAAATGGGTGAGGTCCTTTTCTAGGCGACCTCAGCAAATGAAAGGCATGACACTAATTAAAGAAAGGGTTTAATAAGCAAAGTTTACCTCGGGCGCCAGCCAACTCTCTCCATACCATTGCTCCGAAGTCTAGTCCAGCGATGCCTGAATATTTAATCTCAAGAGGGGTGGCAGGAAAACCATTTGAAATCCGATTAATGTTTTAATACTCTTATGGGTAGGGTGTAGCAAATTACAATTAACTAAAATTCAACTAATAACAAGATTATAAAAGTAAGTTAGTGAGGTTAGTTGAGTACAATGGCTTATATTAAACTTACTGCCCCAAAGCAAACTATTTCTTAGGTAAGGTGATGAATTCAGATAATAATCACTTCCAAAAAAATCTTAAGGTTCAGTCGAGTCACTAAGGTTGCAAGTTACTATGAGTTGAATTACTATGGGTCAAATGACTAAAGAGTCGAGTTTAATCAAGTTACTACATGTCGAGTTGCACTCCAATAAAAGCTTAACAAAATCTACAGTGGACCACGGCATCCCATGTTATAAAAATACGAAAATGTGAATGCATTATTGATGATACTGCAAAGCTGTGTCGCGCCATCCCAAACCACAACGCCATACATAATTTCCATGCACAAATGGGCCTTCACCTTGCGATTCTGAATTCCAAGGTAAAATTTCCAGTCCTAAGGAAAAGCTGTTTTCAGCATAGTGCAAATAGTTTAGGTGCCCTTGAAAATGGGTGCGCTTCGAGGAATACCTGAAATAAAAAGAAACATACAGAATCAAACTAAAACTACATACAAAATAATAAAATAATAAATAAAAATAACCAAAAATATATCTGTAGTCCCTTGGGAAAACCTCCACTGTACTAGCTCTTTCATTACCAGTGACATGATCACATGTCTTGCTAATTCTGAAAGGTCCAGGCACACAGTTGCTCATCAGCGTCTGTGACCCCACAGATCAAAGAGACCCTTGATCTGTGGGGTAAGTAAGAAAGTTGCAAACGACGAGCTCGGTGGCGCAGTGGTGGAACACGCTGTTACGATACTTTGACACCAACGCTCGTGGGTTCGATTCCCACAGTACAAACATTTGTGTGCATGAACATGTCTGTTTGTCTTGGTCTGGGTATTTTCTATGTATAATAAGTATGTATTTACAAAAAAAAATGTATTTACGTATGTTTATCAGTTGTCTAGTACCCATAACACAAGCTTCGCTTACTTTGGGGCTAGATGGCGCTGTGTAATTTGTCCGACAATATTTAAAATTTAAATTTAAAATTGGAGCCCTTTTATTTATTGGTCTTGAAAAGTTCCACCTCGGCAATCCATTCACAATTATCATTTGCTCGGTGGTGAAGAAAATCATCTTGAGGAAAAAAAAATATCTTGTAAGGTATGGAAATTATGATTTCGCTAAAGATGTGACGGACTAACAACTCCCTAGAAGGCTGTTGTGGTCAACTTGCGATTGAGATGAGAACAATGAATTCCATTAGGCAAGCAACTACAATCTGCGCTCGAAATGTGTACTATAGTATTTCGGCCGCAGATACAGCGTCGTACCTATTCGTCTGTGGCCGATGTCATATTTTGACATAATCAAAAATATAACACTATATTCAATCAAATGATAATCTATTCAACAGTAATACTCCTAGAAAATTGGTAATTCAAAATATATACTTGCTCAAAAATTTGGTTGCGTCCTAGTATCTCTAGATATCTACATAAATGCAGGAATAATAAGTCCTTAAGCTTTTAAGAGGGTTTGTTTACCTATTCACATTAGGTTGATGGTATGTGTGTTTGCCTCTAAATATAATGACGACATGAGAAAGTTCTGGAAGTCATAAATTAATATAATTAATATCAATGGTATTAACTAATTAATATTTTGCCTATTTTTAGTTATATTTTCTTATTGGTAAACAAAAACAAATATTGTAAGTATTAAGTACTTAATGATGACTACAAATTGTCATGCAATGTGATGATTTTTTTAAAAAGTTGTTTTAGAATAGAAATGCTGTATCTATGTAGTTTGTGTCCTATGGCCAAGAGAAAGTATCCAGCGCCTTTGTGTAACAATTTTTTTTTTATACCACTAAGGTAGCATACGGCCTGCCTGATGTTAAACAGTCACCGTACCCTATGGACATTTGCAACACCAGAGGCGTCACTCAAGCGTTGCCGACCCTCTAAAAACCTCTCCACGCATTTCTTGAAAAACTCTATACTGTAGTCCCTTGGAAAAACCTTGGCTGGGAGCTAATTCTATAGCTTGAGTGTTCTCGGAAGAAAACTTCTCTGGAACCGCACCGTACGCGACCATTGGGGTTCAAGCGTGTGAGGGTGAATTCCCCGCCGTCGGCGAGCGGTGCGGTTATAAAAAGTAGCTGTCGGCATCATTTCGAACAACTCTTCAGAACACAACCCGTTGTACAATCGGTAGAACACACAAAGGGAGGCAAAGTCTCTCCTTAAACTTTAGGGTTCAATACGTGTGTAAGCTTAGGATTTTAGACAATTCTCACAGCTCGTCTTTGAATCGAATCATACGGTCCAAGCTGGTATCCAGGTGCTCCCGCCCAAAGGTGACTGCAGTACTCCAAGTACGGTCTGACTTGAGACTTATATAAGTCTTTGCCCCTTACTGAAGTACTGCTTATCCCTATTGAGCACACCAAGTTTTTTCGACGCCAGCTTGACCTTCTCCTCCAGGTGATTTCGATATTGCACATCACTGGAGATCTCAACGCCAAGCATCCTAATACTTTTGGTGACAGTAAGAGGTGTGTTCTGGAATTTAGCAACCACAGCAAAAGAAGTTTTTTTAACAAATATAAAGTGTCTGTAAAAGGGCAATAGCCATATACGGGCGCCTTGCGCGTACGGCCCGCGTCAGTTGGGGACTCAACCCTGAAGTAGTGAAGATCATATATTCAGCCGTAGTGGAACCTACGATATTGTAAGCTGCCGCCGCATGGTCTCCAGCGGTCAATAAGCTGGGTATCCAGAAACAGCGCAACAGCGTACAGCGGGGCTTCGCTCAGAAGATCTGCAGAGCCTACCGGACGGTCTCCCTGAACTCCGCACTGCTGCTGGCTGGGGTGCTGCCTCTTGACCTCAGAGTGCGCGAAGTCGCCTCTTTATACGAGGCCAAGAGGGGGCTACCCCATCCGCTGCTCGGGGACAGGGAGATCGAGCGGATGGCCTCGAGGATCGAGGCCCCGCATCCCGCGGAGCTAGATAGCTTGGAGTTCGGCAGCCTAGTGGACGAGGAACAATGCAGGGCACACTCCAACTTTGCCCTGCGAATATTTACGGACGGCAGCAAGATGGGGGGCCGGGTTGGCGCCGCTGTATCCATATGGAACGGCGGCGCGGAAACCAAGGCCGTCAAGCTTGCTTTGTCGTCGTATTGTAACGTCTACCAGGCGGAACTCCTGGTTATCTGCACGGCGGCCGAGTACGCTTTGAGCTGCGATGGACCCAGTATCGGCATCTTCAGCGACTCCATGGCGGCGCCCCAGGCGGTGGCGAACGTCGAGTCCCCCCATCCCCTGGCGGTGCAGACACGGGACGCTCTTAAACTGTGCAAAAGCCAGGGTAAGAGCGTCTCGTTGTTCTGGATCAAGGCACACGCGGGGTTGGAGGGGAACGAACGTGCCGATGAACTCGCCAGGAGCGCCGCACTGGGGTTGCGGAGGCGGCCAGATTACGACCGCTGCCCTGTCTCATTCGTCAAAGGTATGATCCGTAAGGGGACCATTGACGAATGGGACAGGAGATACAAATCGGGAACAACAGCTTCGACGACGAAACTGTTCTTCCCGAGTGCGGCGGAGGCGTACGGCATCGTGGGCAAAATGGTGCCGTCGAGCATCACCACGCAGGTCCTCTCGGGGCATGGTGGGTTCTCCGCGTACTTGCACAGGTTCAAGTGCGCGGATGATCCATCCTGCTTCTGCGAGCCGGGCGTGGACCAGACAGTGCAGCACATATTGTTTCGGTGTCCCGCATTCTCCAAACAGAGGTACGGTTTGGAGCAGGAGTTGGGAATGCGGCTCACCGAAACCACAGTCTCCGAAATAGTTTTGGGGGGAAATAGACCTAAATTTATAAAATACTGCGTCAGTCTAGCTACGGTTGTCATTGATCGCAACAAGCAGAGCAGCTCCACCTAGGACTAATGCTGTATACCTCGGCTTATACTCCGTATAGCCGATGGGATCGCGGTGGCTAGGTGGAGCTGTGAACCCCGCTGTCGCCCGTGGATGGACTGACGCAGTATGGGGAGGGAAGTTCGAAAACAGATAAAATAAATTCACCGGCGTTCAAAAACGGGCAAATATTAGAATTTTAGATAATAACACTGAAAGATGATGAATGAAGGAAGGAATTGTGGAAAGGAAGAGAGTATGATGTATGAATGTGATAATTTATATTTAGTTGAATAAACAAAAGTTATATATAGATATGGTTGTCGAAATAGCCTTGCCAATGGCAGGGGTGCACGATATAAAAACAAAAAAAAAAGTGTTGGTTATCCAGTAAGTAATAAGAGTGTTTTTTGCAGCGGCGCACGCCCACGCGCACGCTCACGCGGCTGCGGCGGCAGCGTCAGCATACGACGCCAGCAAGAGCGCGTACTACCAGCAGGCCGCCGCGGCATACCCCACCGCCGCGCCGCCGCAGCCACAGCCAGCGTACGACGCCTCCGCCGCCAAGCCTGCCTACTCGACGCCTGCTACCTACACGCAGGTGAGCACATCACATAACAGTGGAGATGACCTGCCATTTTGTAGCCACGTTAATATGTAAGCATTAATTATGCTACTTTGCCGTGGGATCGATTTCCACACAGGACAAACATTTGTGTGCATGAACAATTTATATTTCTGCATTTCTTTTTCAATTTGTATTCTAATTCTAATATAAGACATAATACATAATATATCAAAATAAAGAATTTAAATTCACAATCACAAAGTGTTCAGACCTATGAACTCATTCAGAACAAACTATCAGGAGTTTGCTGCCAACCAATTAAAAACCAAATTAACACATTTTAAAGAAAGAACACTTTGAATAAGATATTTGGCATGTGGATTTCTGCTTATTAGATTATGAGAAATGAACTGGCTGCCAAGCTGCTAACAAGAAGTTATCAAAAGCGACTTAAAAGGAAGGATCATAATTCCTGAAGAATGAGTAGAGGTGAGAACCTCTACTTATGCTGGAGAACACACTCTAAATGTGACTGCAGCCTTTACTACATCTGCTAAAAGCGCAATTTATCGCTGATCGCAGATAATTATCAGAAAAAAAAAGAAGATTATGAGAAGTTGCATTAATCTCCTGAGATCAATATTATGATGCTTATTATAGTGCGGATAACGAAAGAATGCGATCCTGACGTCTGTCAGTTAGTCATGACTAGTGATGGGAAATAATTAACACTATTATTTACTTTTTAACTGAAGCAATAAAAAAGTATCCTAAGTTTAATTACCTACTTGTTTGTCTGGATTCTAATTTCTGAATGTATTTAAATTAATAAAGAAGATAAAAATGCGATAATATTATTCAGAAACATTTATTAAAAATATAACAATATCTGGAAAAGTAGTTGCGACTGGCGAACAAAGAAATTTAATTCGATTTGTTTGTTGGCCGCACTGTAGCAATGTAACTGTGGTTCTTACCACAAAGAAGAGTACAATATATTGCTAGCATAATTAATTTCATTTCAGAATACTATTAAATAGAAAAGAGACTTATAAAGTTCATTTCAAATAATCTTTGATCACTGTCTTCATCGATCAGGACCCAAGAATGTGCCATTGCTAGTGTGTTCCCCCATATAAAACACAAATATTAGGAAGAACGAGAAGTATGTCATACATATCTATTATTAGGTGAAACTTCCTAATTTTCGATTAGCAGACTTCGTTATTGAGTGCCTTGGTGCACCATTAATTTGGTAGTACGAGACATTTAACCTGAAGGATTGTTCTGAGTCTTTACAACCAAAGACCTAGTATTACTTGTAAATGTTGTTGATGTGGTGCTAACTGGAGTCCCTCGTAGCAGTCGTTTGTGGCGCAGGGCGCGCGCGGCACTGGCTCGGCGGGCGGCGCGAAGGCCACGTACGGCGGCGTGTACACACATTCGCACACGCACACCGCCACCACAGCCGCCGCCTCTTACCCCGCACAGGCCTACTCTACGCCTGCTGCGCACACAACTAAACGTGAGTTCATAAACATCAACACACACAAACATCAATACTCACCCAAACATACACCATGTCTGCCTTTCTACCCTGAATACACAATTTTTTCAAAATTAGTTGAGATGCATCATAAGTTAATAAACACCAAAAACAAAATTACATCATGTAACACAACACTAGACAACATATCACAATGGACAACACTGACAAAAGCAAAAGCGAGTGAGCGAGAGGATAGTAAAAATAGTGTGCATTTTTCTGCAGTTTAGACTAGTGTGAGTAACAAAGTTGATATTTACCGCTCTTAAATTCCAACTGAGTTACCAAGCAAACAACCTAACAAGCTACCAGGATGAGTTACCAAGCAAACACGCTACTGCCATGAAGCTTTGTCACACAATAACGAACAGAAATGCCTAAGTATTCATAAAATTGTGTGACGGATAGTGTTCATCTATTCTTATCTAATTACATCTGTTAAATGTATTTGTTGCAGCAAAATTATAGAATCAGTTATATTACATAACGGCTAGCCGTTTTTAAAAAGACAGAACCATTTTGTTTGAGAGTAAATGTTTAGGTTAATTGCATTACTACCAACCGCTTACTTGCTACAATATGTTGGAACATGACCCTAGATATTAATAGTTCATTAGTTTATTATTTGCATGATCAATGAACTTTTCTATTTAAATATTAATCATAATTTGACTTGAGTATTCATTAAATATTCAATTAGCAATTTGCATGGTCTCAAATTTATTTTGAATATACGATCAACAGTGACAACTAGGTAATGGTGTTTTAAATATATGTATATAAAAAGTGTGCTCCTAATACATACATAGATAATAGAATCATATTTTTCTCTATCAGTTGTTGGTATTTATAAATTTTTACTTGGTGCAATGTTTGCAGAAACATTAATAAAAGTATAGTGCTGGTGTACTGCAACTTATCCCATAAATTAAGCTATACTACCAAGTTTATTTATGAAACAAAGATTACTGTTATTTTTGCTTTGTCATCCCTCTAAAATATGAAAGTGCTCCATTGATTGCAAATTGTCATATACAACTGTTGTTAATCTAATTATTGACTTATCATGCTGCACTCTGGAGGAACAAAGCAAATGACTGGGCAATTGGGACAAGCTAACAACATCTTTCCGCAGCTATCTAGCCGGTATTAAGAGCTTAACTACCAACATGTCTATAGACAGTTCATTGCAGTCCCTAAGCTTAATCACAGCCTTGGAACTGATAAAGAATTTATTCACTTGAAATTAGGAAACATTGGCATGCCAAATAGCATATCAATGTCAAAATATATTTATTCTCTGCTGGGACAGATCTTGTCAATAGAAAAGGCCAAGTGTTTGTTAGTTTCCAAGGCACCTGAACATACCTTTCCCTAAATAACTACAGAGTTAAAGGACGACGCAGCTCGAGTTAATAAACTCATCCAAATAGTAAGATACTGCTCAATGCTCATTGACTTACCACATGATTTACAAGACTGAAACAAGACCGTAGAAAGTCACAAGTTCATATGTTTAAGTCATTTTTTGGGCTATGATTGTTTCGATGCTGTTTGTGGCATGTCTACTCTGCTGTTCCTATGATGAAATGTATATCTTCTACATCAGGTTTGAATATGCCAAGCATTTCCTCTCTTGTATCAATGACGGTGTCGTTTAAAACAATTTATAAGGAAAGTCGAAGAAGCAAGTTTTCGCTGAGCTGTTACCTAGTTGCAATTGTTGATCGATAAATTTGAGCAACATAATGTTTATTGGTTGATGTAGAGTCTGCTAACAGAGGAAACACTGCCTACGATACAGCTCTGTACAACGCGGCGACGATGTACGTGGCGCAGCAGACCAAGACCGGCGGCGGAGGGTGAGTTCTACTTATTCTGATGTATCAAATGTTGTGTGATGTGTGATCTATCTCGAACTTCGGAAATTGTCGGTTCCGGCTGTTGCCGAAGATGAATCGTGAAGCTTAGGCCACTGCCTTCCGGCGTATTGACAATATTGACCTCTGCCAAACCACATTTTAGCAAGTTGCCGCCACCATATACCACAACCTAAACTGCCCTTCGATTCTAGGTTGGTGTGGAACCAAAGTAGAACTGCTGAAGAAACAATGTCAGTAGTTAAACTTCTTAGTTTCTTTCTAAGATCATTTCACATAAAAATATAAATGGATAAATTCACCATTCTTTCTTTTCAATTGCTGAGAAGCCAATTTGCATATCACTTTTAATCTATTAGCGACACTTTGCTGTACCACAATTGAACATTTTTGAAAGTCCCAACATTTCCACACCTCACCTCACGAGCACAACAACCGGTTATGTGGCTGCGGTTTTCTGTTAGGCGGAGCTGTATTCGTCGTTTGTCTGTGTCCTACGTCTCTTTGCTTCTATAAAAAAGGGTCGGGACCGACCTCTTAACGTGCTCTCCATGGGAAGAACTCGAAACAATTATATCCATACTCCCTAAAGCGGTCCATATCGGCCCCATGGGGTCGATATCAACAAGTAAGGGCTCTATAAGATTCAAACATTAGTTAGGCAGTGGGTCTATGGAGAGCAGAAGATATATAGGCAAGGGGTCTACAACAAAAATGATTGGAAATCTCTGAACTAAACTCATCTGTAATTGGACGTTTGTACACGCGCATCGACGTAATCGAGCTCCTTAAAATTCCCTTAATTTCAATTATATACAAATTATTTCTTTATATAATTATATATCGACGGCTTAATATGCCATCCAAAGTACAAAATCTTCAATTATGATTAATCATAAATTGTTGGTAAATGTTTAATCCACCACACCCCTGTAGATGGTATCATTTGATAGTGTCAATATGTTACAACGAATGCGGTTTTTGACCATTTGTTATGTTGGTCGTAGTGGCTGGAAGAACTACAACAAGGCGGGTGTAGGCGCCGGTCAGCAGCGGCGTCCTAAGCCTCCGCCCAAAGCTCAGCAACTGCATTACTGCGACGTCTGCCGCATCTCCTGCGCTGGCCCTCAGGTATGTGGAATACTTCAGTTGAAAAGCAAAGAGATCAAACTTGGTAGCGATGACTTCTAATAATTCGCTAAAATAGAAAATGACTGAAATCGCATGCTCCTCGAAAATGTATAGGTCTTATAGGTAGTGCAAAGTTTAAAAATAAATCTAGAAATTATCATTTTGTATTTGCATATGGATGGATCTCTGAAGCGGTTAACATGTTAAGTTTTTAATTTTGTTAATATGCCATCTCTGTAGACGTATAAGGAGCACCTGGAGGGACAGAAGCATAAGAAGAAGGAGGCGGCCGTGAAGCTAGCTGCAGCCGGTGCGGCAGCAGCGGCCGTCCGCGGCGGTGGCGGATCTGCGCTGCGCTGTGAGCTTTGCGACGTGACGTGCACGGGCGCGGACGCGTACGCGGCGCACGTGCGCGGTATCAAGCACCAGAAGGTCGTAAAGCTGCACACCATGCTCGGCAAGCCCATTCCTTCCACGGAGCCCACGAAACTTGGCGGAGGTAACCATATACACACACATGCTCACACCCACACTGACAATATAATACTAGGTTGCAATTTTGTGAATGTTTAGTTTCATTATGCTTGCTTGAAGCAAAATATTTGTGTATTATTTTCTAATAACATTAATCTTACAGTGAAAAATAAAAGCGGTTAGTTACTGCGACGGCGAAAGCGCCTTCACTGAGTTATGCTGCATTTTGAAACATAGCTTCTAGATTTACACCCCTTAGTTTAGAAAAATTGCTGTCTCAAACGCCGGGAATCATATCTTTGGCTAGGCAGCATGTATTGTCGATATGACTACCTCTTTTTACACACACACACACACATATATATATATATATATGAAATAATGTATATAAACGAAACATTAGCCAGAATAAGGGTGGAAACAGTTTGTAGTGAGTTTACATTAATAACTAATCTCCAAGGGTAATACAGGTATATGTCGCAGTTTTGTTGCCACTGCACTATATTTGAAACATTACATGTATGATAATATCATGCATTACAAATCATAGTTAATTACAACCACAACACAATCTCTATTTTTTTTAAGTTACAACACTCGGTAATAATGTGTAAATTGGGTCCCAAGGGGTGTCGCATGATGATACAGTGTTAGATATTGCAACCGGGTTGTAATCTAATGGAGATTAACCACAAACTTTACTAATGGGGCTGCTGTAATTCCCGTATTTCATTATTTCACAGTATTAACGGAAGTACTTCCACATGTACTTTTATACATGTAATTAGTTTTGTAATGTAGTTTGTGCTTGATGACAGCCACTGTGTACAACACAAATGATATAAGCGTGTTGTCGCACCGCTCTGTTGCTACTAGATATGAGAAGTTATTATTTGTACTAATACCATGTTGACCATTGCAGCCACGTCTACAGCCACTCGTACCGTAATTAATTTCACAAGCTACCGTATGTACAGTAAACTTATGAAGACAATCCATACTTCCTTTACTACACTTGTTAGATATTTCTCGTTGTATCAATGCAATATGACGTGAATACTCAGATATGCTCTCCAGTCTTGTACGTTGGAGAACGTATTTGTATATTGTGCCCCTCTGTACTGTTTCCTCCGATGCCACAATATCATATCTGTATCCATCCGCGGTCGCTCCGTTTTGGCCAATGTTGCGCGAAGTCAAATTTTCTCAAAACGTTTATACAAGTTATATTAGCACTCGGTACAGATATGGCGTGTGCGTAACACCTATGGGCCTTTTTTATATTTAAACAAATAATTGGCCTAAAACAAAAAGCATCTAAATTAAAGCACCACAACTCAAGTTTGTGCTATAGTTAAAGATATTGCTCATTATTTTATCTATTTGTGATTATAAAATTAAATGTTTCAAACTATGAAAATCAAATTGCTCTATCTTCTGAGTTGTAGTTTGAGTTATTTTTCTTATTTATAAATAATTTGCCGGCATTTCTTGCATGCACTTCAGCTTGTTAAGTTTTATACAAAATCTCTCAAGTAGGAAAAACGTCTATACCATTCCAGGTTAATAGCTTCCTATCAGTAAAAGAATTTTCAGAAAGGACCAGAGTTTAGCTCCTACATCCAAACAAACAAACTTTACCTTTTCATAATATACATATTTTGTATAGATGTCCATTTTTGTAGGTTTCGTTTTGTAGTCTTAGGTTGAATGAAATTAAAATTTGTTGAACAAATATGATCGCCTGTTTGTGTGTCATACACAAAATTTTACTTGTGTACATATAATCACAGCATAAGATAAAATAAGGAACCAATGAAGTTATTAACTATAGTCACAGCAAGAGATTGAGATGGTCTAGAAGCCGTGTAGAAAAGGCTCAGTTGATCTCGACTTGAAGTCCTACAAAGATCATCTCTTGAAAATTTGACTTTTCCAACGTCAGCCAAAAAGACGGTAGCCGGCACGCCCAAGATCGCGTTCGTGGCGTCAGGGGGTCTCAGTACAGTGGGCGGAACCAAAGACCCCGTGCCGGCCCAAGGAGGTGACAAGGAGACGACCGAGGAGGCAGCCGACGACGCTGACCCCGAGCCCGAGGTGCAGCCCGTGGGCCAGGACTACATCGAGGAGATCCGCGGCGACGACGGCAAGGCGCTCTCGTTCAACTGCAAGCTGTGTGATTGCAAGTTCAACGACCCCAATGCGAAGGAGATGCACATGAAGGGCCGTCGCCACCGGCTGCAGTACAAGAAGAAGGTATTGTGTTTTACATTGCCTCATACACTACAACAGTACAGACATAGATATACATTATCACCATTACGGTTGGTATTTACTGCACTCGGTGCCGACATGCGATATTTAGTGGCATGATGGTTGATTTGACGCTTCCATTATAAATCTGCATAGCACAATCAATATCATCTACATAAAATATTTTTTTTTAAAGGAATACCAAAGTTTGCCAATGAGAAGTAAATAAAAAAAAGGTTTTAATTTGCCTATTTCATTTTCTGAATTATTTGATATTATAATACTAAATATCAGAGCAAAAATGGTCATTGGTGTGTCTTAAACTCTTGTCCAATTCTACTGAAACATACTGAAATTCTGCAGCTTCATGTTTACGCTTGTCATTTGAGTCGCGCAGGATTAGTACATTGCATTGTGTAAAAAAAACGATTTCTTTAATATAAATGGCCTCAGAATATATATTTCACTTTACAAAAGCTGCTGAGAATCGTGTGTTAGCAAAACTGCAAATAAACTTCTGTCAATGCTATACAAATGTCAAAATAATTTTACAGAATGTGATTATATTGCTGTAAACGTATAGCTGTTAGTCAAAATTTTTAATGGAATTGTTAGTCAATTACTTCATTACTGCTGCAATGTCGCTGCAGTCAGATTACACGATAGGCACGCCACGTGCAGTTTTATAGTAGAATTCATTTAATGCATTATATAACGTATACATCATCTTTGTTACTGTTTAATGATATTATTAAGAATGTAGCATTCATCTGTCATCCAATGATTACTTAGTAAAAGGTTTGAGGTGTCTATCGAGATTGCTTTGGTGTGTTTGTGAAACAATATATGTTTTGTTTGGCAAACTCATGAAGGCACTCGCGGTCACCAAATGATTACAACTTCCAATGAGGATGACAAGAATGACATAAAGACATATCACATAACTTACTTTTGCTATTTTTGGACAATAATAACAAAACAATTTTTACTTAGGTGGTATAAGTGACCCGTGGTCAAAGCAGCCAAGAAGCGCACATTGCGCACAAATTAAATATCTACATAATGTACACAGAATAAATTTGTATGTATGTATGTACATAAATTTATTTTGTGTATCTCTAACGATTTGGATCAAATTTTGTATTTAGATAGAATTTTGCATTTAAACGTGAATCTTTATAGTTTGTCTTAGATGAAAAAAAGCGATTTTATAAAATAAAAAACAGTAAACGCCGAGCGAAGCACGCTCGCCCGTGTACTATTGTTACAAAGTTAACATTTTGACGAGCTCAGTGGCACAGCGGTTAATAACCAACGCTCGTCGGTTCGTCGCCACACAGGACAATTATTTGTGCGTGCATGAATTTGTTTGTTTGTCTTGGCCTGGGTGTTTTTAAGAGAGGTGGGGTACAACAAGCCAGCCCGTCTGAGGAAGTACCTCCACCTCACAGAAAACTGTAGCCAAATAACAACTCACTGGAGGATTATTGTGTTCCTGCTTGTGAGTGAGGTCACCAGTAATCATCTCTATGGAGTTTTTTGTTGGCGGCAGAGATGGGATCTAAAAGTTAGTTAAAAAACCAATAAACCCAACTTATTGTTAAAAAGAACTACAAACATGAAGATCCTCAATTATGGACAGTTTGATAGATAAATGATTTATTTGTACTCACACTAACACACATGCTACAAAGAAACAACACACAGACTTCTTCCCGCGCTTTTGACGAGTGACATTGTTGTTTTACTTGAAATTTTTACAATTCAGTATAAAATTAGTTTTATGTGATAACTTTGATAGTATTTTGTAACATAAGTGCTAGTGTAATTATACAGTAATGAATAAACTCAAATATAACACGTTTATGCACTTTTTGGAAGACGTGGAATAAGTTCATCAAGAAAACCTTGTAAAAATCACTATCGTTTTATGGGTGGTATTTAATGGCCACGTGGCATAAAGTAGCGACCCTATTCACATATATATATATATATATATATATATATATATATATATATATATATATATATATTTGAAGAGGCCTATTGGAGGAACACACCTCAACTAGACTCTAGTAGGAAAAAATACAATTATCCGCTTGACATAACGCAAGCTGTTCTGGAGAGACGTAGGCTTAGACGTATTTGGTATCTAAATAAATAAAAAAATTAAAAGTAAAAGTAAATTTCCACTGACAAGCTATGCTCCTGTGGGAAATATTACACGATTTGCAGAACAAGACTCTGGAAACACAACTTGAGTCCCTGATAGCTACTGCAGCTACTAATTACTCTGTGGAAATTTATGAATGTAAATGAAAGACCTCAGATGGCAAAACCTCTACTCAGAAGTGATGGCGGTTGGGCCCGCACATCTCAAGAAATGGCTAATGCATTCGCAGATCATCTGACTAAGGTGTTCAGCCTGAATGTTGCACGCGACACAGACTCTGTGGAAGATGTTGAAACTGTTCTTGGCCAGCCTCTACAGATGTCACCTCCACCGAAGACTGTCACAGTATGGGAGGTCTGTAGGATAATAAAAAGCCTGAAGGATAAGAAGGCTCCTGGGTACGATCTTATCACTAAGGAAATATTAAGAGAACTTCCTAGGAAAGCACTAGTATTCCTGACTATACTCTACAATGGTATACTAAGAGTTCAGCATTTCCCTGATCATTGGAAGATGACATAAATACTAATGATTCATAAGGTAGGGAAATCTGAAAATCAAGTCGCTTCATATAGGCCCATCAGTTTGTTACCTATACTGTCGAAGGTCTGTGAAAAAAAAATCGTGCTACATCGTATAATGCCTCTTCTAGTAGAAAATAAAATCATCCCTGACCATCAATTCGGGTTTAGGCCGCAACACTCAACCGTAGAACAGGTTCACAGAGTGGTCGAGAGAATGAGAAAAGCATTAGAGGAAAAGGAATATTGTTCTGCAGTATTCCTAGACATAGAGCAGGCGTTCGACAAGGTTTGGCACAATGGTCTACTTTGCAAGATAAAAAAGAATCTCCCTCACAACATCTACATGCTGCTTAAATCGTACCTAGAAGCCCGTCTCTTTCAGGTTAAGGAAGGCGAATCAACCTCTAAATTCTTTACCATAAAAGCAGGAGTGCCTCAGGGCTCAGTACTGGGACCAGTATTGTATACTCTCTACACGGCAGACTTACCGCAGATGGCAAACATTACCACAGCCACATATGCCGATGATACAGCAATATTGGCAAGCAATAAGGATCCTGCAATAGCGAGAACCTTACTCCAAAAGGGTCTCGATGCCACCACCAAGTGGCTCCAGAAATGGCGGATGAAAGCAAGCGCAGCGAATTCACTTCACATTACTTTTACCCTATGGAAGTAGAACTGCCCTCCAGTGCAATTAGAACAAACCACACACAAAGAGAGTGTAAGATATCTTGGTTTACATCTGGAACGACGACTAACCTCGAGTCAGCACATCAAAACCAAAAGAGAAGAACTAAAGATTCGACACAAAAACCAGTATTGGATAATGGGCCGCAATAGCAAACTCTCCATAGATAACAAGCTCTTGATATACAAGACTATACTGAAACCAGCTTGGATGTACGGCATACAGCTCTGGGGAAGTGCAAGCAACTCCAATATTGCAGTATTACATAGAATGCAAAATTCAATTTTGAGAGCAATTAGCAACGTACCATGGTACATCACCAACTCTGAAATACATAAACACCTAAATGTTAACACTGATGGATGAAATCTACAAATGTAAAGATCATTATAAAAGTAGGCTAGAAAGGCATCCAAACATTCTGGCAACTAGCCTACTTACACGAAGCTATGAAAAGCGACTTAAAAGGAAAGACATTGTGTAATAGTGAAAACAACACAAATTAATAAACTATGGAGGAGCTGCTCTCACTGGAGAACGCACTCGACGCAACAAGAGCACACAACACATCTGCTTATAGTAGAAGACTGATTGCAGATAAAAATCACAATATATATATATATAAAAACAACAAAAAAAAATACAAGTGCAAAGAAATAATAAATAAACATTACACACATAGATAAGACAGTAGACATGCATGTGTGTCAGACACTTTCATGATTTACACCCACTATATGGGATTTGCTGACGTTGATGTACAAAGTTATGCACACTCCGGAGATAAAGGCTTACGTCAAATTGATTTTTGCTGACGTCACATAGCCTATGATACTCGGCAGTAAAAAGACTAATCTAATTAATTATACTTTTACTGATCATAATGTCATAATGACACGGACACACATACATATATACACACCCACAAATATACATACGCAGGAAATCATTATCCTCCAATGCTCAATTTTCTGATAGAGAAAAATATTATGTGATGAATTGATGATTATTGGTTCATTATTTATTTAATAATTAAAAACAGATTGTAGAGTTTTCATTTTAAATTTCCATATCATTTAGATTCTAAAACAGGACAGTGTCAAATTGATATTTTGTGGAGAATCGAGGAATTACACAATACACACATATTCACATTGGACAACTAGGAATTTTAACATATAGAGAATTGGGCAATTTGAAACCGTTTAACAATTGAATTGGACAATTTGAAACCATTTAACATTTGAATTGGACAATTTGAAACCGTTTAACAATTGAATTGGACAATTTGAAACCGTTTGACGATTAAATTAGACAATTCGAAACCGTTCGACGATTCAATTGGATATACCCAAAGTATCTCATCATGTCCTAATTATCACAAGTCTGTACATTTGAAGTTATATAAACTTCATAAGACTGTAATGACAGTAGTGAATGTAGTTTCCGATCAAAATAACTTTGCACAATTTTCTTTAAATGCTCGTTATACTACACATCACCACACTGTTTATTCGATTCGCCAATTGCTTTATAACTGAAGATATAAATTTTTGGGGCTCATATGCCAGAATCGTGCTCGTTCGCGACCCCTGCCAATGAATTAGATTGCAACTCTGGACAAAGAGCGCACCGACGTGCGGATTAGGGCGTCCCCCGGAGGCGACGCGCACCGATCCTCCCCCATTGATGCGAATATAGATGCATGCGGCAGTCCCGGCGGGACGAGGAGAACCGAGGTGTGGACAGGCTGTATAAATTTAGAGATATTATCGTGCTGTCTTCACCAAGATACCAGGAAATTATCATCTGCCTACAGTGGCACACAGATTCTTCAAGTGTATGTTCGTTCGTTGTTAGCCTAGCAGGGCTTCTACTGAATCCTGAAGTGGGACTAGTCTCTGTTTTCATCATCATGCTTTACTGTCTTTCTTGTTTGTTTTAGATCGAATTATTTTGAACCTTTTAACCGCCATCGCTGTAATATTAGGAATTTATAGAATAATAAATACACCACGCGCCTCGCACGTATTATTGCGAAATGTTCCTGTCACAAACATCTACAATTTATTGAATTTGCTTAATACGATTTGGTATATTTCCTGTAACTACTTATGTATACGTATTTTTGACAGTACTAAACACTTAATTAGCTAATATAATTAACGGTTTCTAGTGCATTATACATCTAAACATGTGGCTGCATGCAGACTAGTGTTGTGCCACTTAAGAAACTCGAGATGCTAAGTTAATAAAAATCCAGATTTTATTTAACTGTTAACTAAACATTCGTTAAAATTTTATAGTTGTTTTTTTTCTACCATTCATATATTCAAAAACCAATAAGGTTAAGATAGTTAAGTGGTATATTATATAGAAATTAACAAAAAATATATATATGCATTATTTATCCTGGAACGTCACTAGTGCAGACGATCCGTGATCGCCGTCGCCATGATTTTACGTGAGACGCAATGTCCACCAAAGTCATAGTTTGAATTAATGTCAGTTACGGTAGCGCCGACGTGATAACACGTACATACTTAACCAGAGGTAGACTTTGTACAAAAGTCTGCGTGGGTACCTCTGTCTCACCTATTCGTACCGCCAAGCAGCTATATTTATATAGCTGTGGTCCGGTTTATAGGGCGAGATATGGCAGTGAAATTACTGGGTACTGTGACGAAACAGCTTTAGGTCACAAGATTGGCACCGCGCGGGTACATACCCGTGGTGTTGCGAGCGTCCATAGGCTGCGGTGACCGCTTACCATCTAATGCAGGCCGCATGCTTTTTTGCCAAATTAGTATAAAAAAACTTATTATTAGTTGGGTGACTAGAAGTTGTCGATGATAAGTACAAAAAAGGGAAAAAATACACCGATAGATCGACTCAGATCGAGTCATAATATACGTGTTATGTGAAATCAGAAGAAAACAATAATGATTATACGCCCTTTGTTAACTTACCTGATGTGAGATTTTTTATTCAAAGACCGGAAGATCCCCGAAATGAGTGTTTCGTTGCATTGATAGCTTTATAAATAACATAATAAATTTAATGCGAAATGCTCGTGTAGAAGTGTCAACTAAAGATCAAGGGAGTATCAGCTCGTGTCCATCTCCAGAGTATTGCTTTTTAAAGAAGAATAAAAAGTCGAGATTATTATATTATCGAGATCTACTTTTGTGTTACTAATTAAGAAATAAACCTTTGATTATAATTTATTCGGAGGAACTCTACAGACTTATTCGTCCTTTCCCGTTCAAGTACCGGAACTACCGTTCATCTCAGCGTGCACATTTCACACAGTTGAGAATATCATCCCATTGCCTCGCACAAAAAGGTTTAGTCAATCATTTTCGTGCCTAACCGCTGACCGGTGGAATAAACTACCCGGCGGTGTTTCGTGGCTTTTATTCCTGGACACCAGTGTCCTGCGGCCCATCAAGTAGGCCCTAGCTGTCACATGCCGTGTCCCCAATAAAAATTATAAAAATCAATTTTGTAGAATTTATTTCATTATTAAGGTTTATCGATAACTGTCGTTTCGTTTACAATGTTACGCGATTTTTCCTAAATGTTGCTGGCGCTGAATACACGCCTCGTGAGTTATAGCTCGGCGGTTAAAGGGTTAATTGTTACGTCACCGTCTATATAGTGCACACACCATGGCCTAGTTGTCTTATTATCAACCATTAAATGTACACATGCCTCTATACAGTTATCATATTTGTTTTCCATGGAGAGATTATTTCCGACAGAGGCATGTATTTCTCAAACAAACTAATAATAAGAGATAATTGTTTTCGACGAGATTGCATGAAAAATGTTGAGAGCTATGCGCAAAAGTCTGATAAGATCCAGAATAGGAAAATTTGAAAATTGAAAGTAGCAGTGGGTTAGCCATATCTCTAGACTTCAGAGGGCCTATTTTGTTTGTTTGTGTAAAATTGCATTCGTTTTTTGTCATGTACATCGATATAAAAAGCAAATTTGATCTAAATCTTTAGAACCTATTCTTAAGTGCCTACTACATATATAAGAATTGCTTGTTTATAATAATATAATCATGTCGAAATTAAGTTTTGTGTATTGTATGAACAGTTTTATGGTCGTCATTGTTATACTGTCACGGTGAATATGTGTGACAGGTTCAGCCTGACCTGGAGGTGAAGGTGAAGCCGTCGATGCACCAGCGCAAGCTGGCCGAGGCCAAGGCCCAGCGTATGATGGTCCGCGACGAGATCTGGGCGCGGCGCCGCATGCACGACGTACGTATACACTATTCATTCAAGATAATACTCCTGCCTGCTAGTGAATCGAGTCCAAGTGAAACCATCACGATTTTTCACCTTGCTGAAGGAATACCATATCTACAGGATGATATGTGTGGGGATATATGTGGTGAACGTGTAAGTGTGACAATATCACTACAGCTTGGAACTTGTTTTACTAGTATAAAATTAACAGGCTGCAGCCTACAATGTCGTCCGCCCGGTATCCTGTGAAGACCGCTTTTTCTTACTTTCTTTTCCTTCGACTTCTAAGGGTCGGTTTGTTATGTTCAACAGCCTATATATAACCTTCCTCGGGGATTAGGCTAACAAATGCAGTAATAATTTATCAAATCCAACTCATAGTTCCAGAGTTTAGTGTGTCTTAACTCGTCAGCTTTATATATTATATTTAATGTACAAGTTGTTGTACCCATTACGAAAAGCAAGTGTTTGTATATAAACGTGTAATAAGCCAACGCTCAGCTGAGCACTCTCTGCTCTTTGTGGAACCTTTGTAGTACTTTATTTATTAACAGTCTTTGTTGGTTATAACTTATAGGTTAGACCTTACACAATAAAACTTTTATTGATAAAAAAAAATGTTTATAAGTCGGTTCCGAAGTGAAAGTGACATAATAACTGTGATAATTCAAATAAAAAACAATTTAAAGTTAAAGGTATCAATCATATTTATTATTAAAAGCTGTTATCCGGTCAGTTTTTTGAACTGTCGGTTTTATTGAACGAACTGAACTCATCTGCAGTGCAGACACTAGCAGTGCCCTCGGTTTTTTCTTTTTAGCCAGTAATATAAGAAAATCAATTCCTAGCTGTTGCCAATTATTAATCTCTAATTCGAATGTGAGCGCAATATTTAACTTTTTAATAATGAAGTGATACGAAGTATGCTTCCTGCATCTTGGATGCTGCAATTACTCTATAACGCCAACCCTGACTTATCCCACTGCAGGAATATGGGTCTCACTTCTTCAACCGATGGGGTTTAGAGCATAATCCACCACGCTGCTCAACCACTGATTGGCGGAGGCCAGTGTTTTGAAGCCAACCAAAGGCCACGGACTTAGCTTAATGACTGTCTTCTATCGACAGCAGCCAAGCCCGACTGCTTAACGTGCCCTCCGAAGCTCGAGATAGATTCCCCCATCCTAAGACTGGCGGTTGGCTTTACGTACGTTACAAACCTGCGTGTTTGATTAGAATGGCACTCTCAACAACGCCATCGAGCACTCGCTGGATCATAAAAGGCCAGACATTTTGATATTGAGTCAATGATATAAAAACTTACTTCCTAACAGCATCCAAAATAAAGAAAAAGGACTTGAAACCGAGGAACGGCTATTCAGCTGTTGGCGAATCTTCGCCAAAATATTTTAATTACGATTTTATTAGATCCACGTGATTAAAATTTACGTTGATATGATATAAGGAAGAAAAATGACTACTCGTAAATATATTGGTTTATTGAACCATTCCTTTTATTTTCTAAATTATGGGAATATAGCACAATATGACTTTTGTCCTTTCCCTTCAAAGACCATGTTTGAGTTTATACCAGCGCTGTATGCTATATTAGTGAATTAGTTGCTTTGCTTATTCCCGGATTTGGCGTCTACAAATATTTCCTGTTGCCCAATTTAAAGAATTGGTTCAGTTAGATAAGATTTGGCTCCAGTGAGATCTCCATGAATCCTTGACCACATTGCTTATAAGAAGTCGCAATGAGTCAGGTGGTGGTGAAACGGCTAGCAAGTTTCCTTTAACGCCATCGCTCGTGGGTTCGAGTCCCACACAAGAACAACATTTGTGTGCATGAACATTGTCTTGATCTGTGTATCCAAAAGAAGCAAGACACATTAAAGAAGCCCGAGCCTTTGGAGGGTTAGTGTATTCCTGCAATTGTTACCAATAAGCTTCTAAGTACTCGTACTTGCATTGTTTAGAACTTAACATTGAATGAAATGTCTTGGGCTGCGTTTTACAGAATTCTTTAAAGACTTACTTATCACTCTGCTCTCGTAATAACTCCAGCTCCGGGCAGACAATTATAAATGCCGCGATATTGGCCGTTAGTCTAGCACCCAGCACCTAGCAGGTGGCAACAGAGGGGTGCTGCGGTAGGGTCGAGGCAGCGGCGGGAGCGGGCGCACTGGTCAGTAACATAACTTATGGTGTGGTATGTTGTTGCGTAGGGCATGGAGGAGGAGGATCGCGGGTACTGGGAGGGCGGTATGGAGCCGTGGTGGCCGCGCGGCCCGCTGCCGCCGCACCACCACCACCACCACCACGTGAGCATACCACCACTCGTCTTCCTACATCCCCCATCACACACCACATTCACACATCCGCTCACGCATTCATCCATTCATTACAATTATTTAAAAAGATGATGGACGCTGCAATCATTTTTCTCATTCTTGTTCTTTGCTAAAATTGGCAAATGGTAATTTCGTTACAACTCTGTCTATGCATCCACATTTCACGTCTTACCAGAGACAAACGGTACCCACTCGAGCCAAAATTTTACTAAACTTAAAAGTAAACGTAATGTATTAAAGTTACTTCAGAGAGAGGCTAATGCCAATTTCTCATTACCTGACTAATTTAAAATTACTTCTATTAAAAAAAATGTTTTTTCCTGTTTATCTATTGAAAATGATTTATCTTGTGGTGAAAAAACACCATACTTGAAAAAGTAATCAATTGATAAAGAACGCTTGTTGGCAACCCTTTGTCTCTGGGAGGTTGTGTCTTAGACAGATTGATCTGTGTGCTAATAAAATGCACAATAAGGTGAGGTCATTTTGTTTAATTTTTTTCTCGAGTTTTAGCAAAAGTGCCCAACTAAATGTCAAAAATTGGAAAAATACATACGCCAGCCACCCTCACTATTTCTAAAGATAATCAACGTAATATTCTCGTGAACGTACGAGTATTATTATTTATTATTGATGGAAAACTAATTTTTCAATGATATTGTCAAAACTGTAAAAAAAAATATTAAATTGAATTATATGCCTAGAATCCTTTTTAAATCTCAGGTTCTTTCGAAATAGTTTTGTTCTATTTCCAACTGAGGGCAGTTTTAAAAAAATCTGTCTTGGCTTTCGCCTTTTTTTCCTTATACATGTTTCCTTGTTAAAATACTCGTAATATACTGCTTTTTTTCCAACACGATGTCACCAAAATAAAACTTATTTAAGAGTTTACTTTGGCTACCAATTTGATACATAACAAATTGATTTATTTCTCTAATGGAAATGACTTGGATGTTGTTATTATTTATTTCTCTCAGTAGAATTTTAGAAAGTTGTATACGAGGGCTGATTGATAAGTCTCCGAATCAATACAAAAAGAAAAAATTAATGCATATCTGTACATCAATGCTCCCCACTTTTGCAACAAGTTAGAAAATAATAAAATATATTCTGTCTAATCTTTACGGCAAAATGCAAATATGTATTTTAAATGTAAAGCTGTGTAAAATATCAGGTGTTTCAATGTTGGTTCCACATCTAATTGTGAAAATGCAAATTGTGAAATCATGTATTGGGCGGAAATAATGTACAATTCCTTTAGCGTCCCTGAAAACATTGCCAACTGATACTGATTTTGTATTTGAGTGGACAATTTTTTTCCACTGTTCAGACTGCTTTATAATGAAACGTGTCTCGTCCATCGTTAAGAAACATCATAATTCGTTTATTGGTTATTATTACTTATTAAAGTAAAAAGCCACAATTTATGAAACATCCAATCTATTATTGTCAGCAAGTGAATGTTCATGTGAAACATTATTAACCTGTTGTTAGCCCTTCTGGCGGGCGCGGTGTTGAATCGACCGCACTCTCTACATTTTGATCCATAATATCGCTATTTTTTATCGCATGTTTGCCATCGCTCGTGCACGAAATAAACTGTTTACCTCCGTTCCCACAGCCTATTTCGATTTTATATAAAACCAGTTGAGAATGCGCATGCTTGCATTGCCAGAGGAACACCTGGCTCGTCAAATATAAAACAAAAATGGTTTTTTTTTAATTCGGCCATTTAAGAGATAGGAACGGTGTTCCTGAACATTCTTATTCTACTTTTTTCCGAATCTGAACTCAAAATTCGAATATTCGAAAAAAAAAGCGACAGACAAACGCACAGACAGACATAGGTATACAATTCATATAGGAACAGTGTTCCTGACTAGTTACAGACATAATAAGAAAAGTTCATGTTAATTACCACATTGGTATCTAATTCAATAAAAATTCGAATTATGTTATTTTATTTTTATTTGTGATTAAGTATTTTTTCAAAATTTATCCTAGCATAATGACAATGTGTCTGAATACAAAAAAATAATCATGATTATTATTAGTGATTTTACCCCTGAAATATTCCATTGGGTCTTTATGGGCTACGCGCGACTGCTGCCGGTACGAAATACCGCGCACTTGAAGGTTATAAACAAATATTCAATCTGCTATCTGCCTGGACTCTATACATACTATACATTAGGGCCACCAATCATAAAGATTGTTTTTAATGATTTGGCGCTGGTAACGCTAACCCTCAATAGAAGCGACTCTCGTCACATCTGCTGCTAGCATTTTTTGGAAATGTGTAGAGATTGTGAATTGTACCTTTTAAACCTCGCAGATCCAAAATAGGCCAACTGATGAAATGGTATTTGTACTCCAATCA
This sequence comes from Pyralis farinalis, assembly GCA_947507595.1. NCBI lineage: Eukaryota > Metazoa > Arthropoda > Insecta > Lepidoptera > Pyralidae > Pyralis > Pyralis farinalis. The sequence goes on from OX382274.1 coordinate 2,394,305, forward strand.
ATCTGGATAGTTGATAATGTGAATCTAATTTTTAATGGCTAGTTTCGTACTTACTTATCTATCAATCAGCCCGTTTGGTAACGAAAACCTTGTTCTAACATGGATTACTCATTGTATTTTGTGGCGGGTGTTCTTCTCGACAGAACATGAATATGGGATACGGCGCTGTGGGCCGCCGCCCCGAGACCTCCGACGACCGGCACGTGCTGGCGCGCCACGCCGACATCTACCCGTCGGAGCAGCAACTGCAAGAGATCCAGCGCGCCGTCTCGCACACGGAGAGGGCGCTCAAGTCGCTCTCGGACGCTCTCGCCGACCATGCGAAGCCCAAGGTAACATCTATCAGACGTATGATGGCCGGAGCGACCTGTACCAATAAGATTAGATTTTACTCCATAACTTGCAGTGTATACAAATTTCATGTTTCTAATTTCATTAGTTTCGTTCGATGCGGACTAATATATTTGCAAATTGTCTGTTTGAATGACTATTCCTCTACTCTTTTTTTATCGCTTTGTATCGTAATCTTTATGTTCCGCTCTGGAATAAGGTCCCATACAAAAGCCATATAACGAAATTTCCAGAAATGCTTTCTTAGTGGGACCCTACATTAGCAAGGCAAGAGTTCATTGTGCTACTCCTCATGGAATATTATTATGATCAATGGGTGTAATGGAGCTCTTGCCTGGTTTAAAGAAACTTACATTTTCTTTTACTACCACTGCGATTTTTCATAAAATATGTTTTTAATTCCATAGCCTGTAGTGAAGAAGACTGAAGACAAGAAAGATGACAAACCCGAGGGCAAGGAAGATGGTCGCGATAACCAATTGTAAGCGAAATCAACATATAATAAATTATTTCATTACATTGCTTGCTCTGTAATGATATGGATTTGTTTGCATTTCTATACACACGCATGTCGTAAACATAGTTGATGACAATAACAAATGTTGAAATTAGCCAAATTAGCAAGTATTTGAGGTTAAGATTACTAATAGACAAAGAATGGAAGAATAGGGAATGAATGGAAGGAAAAACAACAAGCACACATTGTGAATGCTTTGGGGTATATTGTATCATTTTGTTTATTTTGAAGACCAATTTTGGGCTTAGGTAGTATTATTAAATAAAATATTTTTTAACCTTATTTAAATCAATTTGCTGATAATAAATTCAACCGGTGCACTAGGGTTCTTGATGTGGTGCATACACACCATATAACTAGAATATTCCATATTCCCCACTGTAAATGGCATAGTCGTTCATTCTCTGATCATTAGAATTATTGAGGATTTTTTTTTACCACAAGTGTGGTAGGTTGCAGGAACTGGATGTCTTCAACGATAAACTAGTTGTGTTTGGGAACAAAGTATTGGGACACTTTCGCTCTCTTGATTGACTATACATGATCTGTGGGTGGGCGGAGGTGTCTTAGTAACTTGTTGTCATTATTTTCTTTCATTGGATACGTGGATACGTTGACATTTTACACTAGGCGACATATACGTTTGTATATTTTTTTGTTATGAATGCTCTGTGTACCTTTAATCGGCATTATGTATCGGATAAAACACTGTTCTATAAACAAGAAAACGATTCTATGTTATATATGCTGTTGGTGGTGTACCTTAATAAATAAATAGATATGAATTGCACTTAAGACTACTTTTCTTAGGCTTGCACATGACTGTTAATAGTAGTTTGCCTTATTTGTACGTATTTAAAAATATTACGATTGTATATAATTTTGGCCCAGCACAACAAAATATCACGACTAGTGTTGCCGTAATAAGAGTAGCTTGTGAAGAGAAAGTGCACACATTTTCGTAAATGATGATAGCAAATAAATAGAGCCTGTGAGTACTTTGGGTTGGTGATAATTGATTTTGTAGTATGTAATAATTGTAATTAAATGAATGTGCAGCTCATAAAGTTCTCTTTGCCTTCGTATTGCTGAGTAACTGAGTAACGAGTTAAAAAAAAATTGCTCAAGATTTTTAAACAGTTTACCATAATGTCTTGTTCTGTAACTGCTTGTAGATCATATACTAAATCATGCACTTACTTCTTTTCGGAATTAAAATTGAACTTTATGTTTTCATTGTGAAAAACAATTTTTAATAGAAATAGGATATCACGTACTTAAACAGGAAGCTTGATATCGAAATTAAAATCCTGTTGGTATTATTGCCTTTAGTTTAGCTGTACAAGTCACGTTTAAAAAATTTTAACGATTTCTGAGTGCATGTCTTTAATCTCTCAGTGTTTACCATGTACGTACAGCAGTATCATAACGAGTGGTATTACTTAGAAGGCAATAGTGATTTCATTGTATGTTCTTTATTTTGCCTATTTATTTTAGTTGTTTGTGGTTAGTATATTAGTTAAAATGTAGCTAATTTTTTTTGCGACAATCAGGAAATCCCCAAATATCTATTTTTCGTCGTTTTATGACCCTGTAGAATTTTTATTATACCTACTTTATATTTATGCAAAACTATTTGCAGAGGTTAAAAACAAAAAAAAAAACATTTTTAAGTGTACCTTTTTATAAAAAAAAACACTACTCATTTGTAGCCGCTATAGTGGTCATATAATTTAATACAGGCAGGAGATACTTCAATGTACTTCTGAGTCCAGGGTTCATCACAAAAAACTTTAGCAAAATGCATTGAAATGTGATTGTGGTATTACTGAATCTTTTTTGTCTCTGACAGGTTCTCGTTTGTGGGTGAGGGAGAAGCCGGCGCGGCTGCACCTGGTGGCACTGGTACGACTGAGGCCCGTGCTCTAAAGGGTGTGATGCGTGTGGGCCTGCTGGCCAAGGGACTGCTTCTCAAGGGAGACCGGGATGTCAGGCTTGTTGTGCTGTGCCATGACCGGCCAACAATTACACTGCTGAAGAGAGTGGCCGCGGATCTGCCGCATCATCTCGCTAAGGTGAAGGTGAGTGCCTAACATGAGAAGAGATTACAATTTTTTTTTTTAATCGTACAACTGTTACATTACGGTCTCATGCACGGTTGTCATTTGTGTGAATGACTTTCAAGATATTTACTGTGTCAATATGAGTTTTATTCTACAGACTAATTGAAATTTATGACTAAATTTAAAATTCAGAATAGGAATTACAAAACCAGACAGCTCCTTTTTTTTTAGTAGTACCAAGCATACTTTTAGAGTCTAATTAATATATTTGGTATCGAGCGAGTTATTTTTAATATTTGTAGAGCGGCGGTGACGACTCCAAGTACAAGGTGGACCTGCTGCCGGCTGAAGGCGCGGTTCAGGTCTCCGACGGAAACATCAGCGTGCTGGTCTCCCTGACGTCGGCCGTGATGCGCGAGCCCGCCGGTAAGGACGGGGAGGGGGGCTCCCCGGCGCGATGCTCGACGCAGCCAATTTCACTCGCGTCGCTCGACGCCCGCACCATCCGTTTAACCTGACGAATTCTCACAGCTGTGGCGAGATTCACATTGGCGCAGGCGGTAGCTCGTTGAAGCGACGCATTTACTGTAGAAATTAGAAATAATTTATTTGTAATCGACATAAGGCATTTGATGTAGGCCCGCGCCATAGCTTTCAACAACGATTGGATTTAAATGAGGAAGGCCTATGTCTCGCAGTGAACCTGCTTTCTCATCATTAAAAGTCTGTTCCGTGACCTTGTTCTCATGTCACAATTTCGTGAACTTAAGTACATTTATTCATTATGGAGAGACCTAACTGTTCACTAAAGTCTGCGTATGTATGACATTTAGTTCATTAACTTGTTTAATTATCTATATAGTAGTAGTTTAAATTTGCTAACCTTTTCATATTTTAACCCGTAAAAGTCGCGCGTACTCACGGTCGTATGACGCAGCCCTGCGTTATTCTTCCTTATCAGATTCATTATACTGCATTCTCCACAAGAACATTAAAATCTCAGTTTTCAGCGCAACATAAAAGCATTCATGCAAAAAAAAAATACATCGCTTCAAATGTGTTTTGACTCTGCGTCAATAGGAATCTAGTATTTGTTTGCACGATTTGCAGCATTACGACTGGCTGGCCTGCTTACTCATTATAACACAAAAACGAAAAAATGAACAATAGAGTACCTTGTTGCTAATTCGCTGCTCTGTTATCCAACAACTCAAACTATAAGTTATCGTTTCTGACAGAAGAATATGCTTAAAAAATTGAATATCCTGCCATGGGTACATTTAAACATAACATGTTTAATATGGGACCGTTATATACCTGATAATCGTTTAAATTATCAAGAGTCATTCTGCTAATATACAGGCTGTGTAATAGAACTCTTTGCCGATTTGATGTAATTTACTTTTCTTTTTTATTTCAATGTATACCAATATAATTAATAGCACTGTTTCATAGGATTTTGTGATTGTAGATTAGCAAACTAGGTACTGTATTTAATTAAAAGTTCTCTCCCATCTTCTAATCTCCCTCTATATGACAGCTATGCATAAAATATGATAATTTTTATGTGGAGACATGAGTTCAGGGGGTCCATTCTGAAGTATCTTGTCAAAAGGATGCATGTTTCATACTACGGACAACAGTATAGTCGACTCGGTTGGTTGGTTTTTAGTTTTTGTATAGTTATTATAAACATGAAAGTTTTGTTGTGTACTCAACTTAGTAATAAATTTCCCAACTTCAGCTGTGAAAATACCTGGTAAGAACTTAATTTTTTAAAATTTTGTTAGTTTAACTTGCCACTCGATTCGACTGATTATTTATTTTGGAGTTACCCCACCTGACTCTAATCCTTAATCCTGACAAATAGCATACCGGAGAGTTTTATTGTATGCAGTTGTCATGAGGTAGATTAGTCGCCAGAGCACCTCTCGTGGTACTGCAATCGTCTCATTTGGAAGCGTACTTAACTGAACAGTTAAATCCACAGTCGAGTCCCAGCAGTGCCAATTGCCGACAGTATAGACCTATAGATGTAACCGTTCCGTTGCCACGTCGGTTTAAACTGATTGTGAGTAGTTACAGATACCACTGACCAATTTAAAACTTATTTTCCGCTCAGCAAATATATATTGAATCCACCACAAGCCAGTTGAAATTGGTTGTCGAAGTCGTGACTAACTCGTGAAACGACCTACACCAGAACAAACTATCTCACATCTGGCAATTACTATTGTATATTTCTATTATGTATATTTTTAACAAGTACCTATATTTTTGTTTTTAAATGTGTTCCAATAGAAAGATAATTTGTTCAAGTCACGCCCGCCCGGGCAATGTGTTGAATGCTTATTTTTAGGTGTGCATAGGGTTAGACCGGCGGTACGAGAAGAAAAGGATTTTTGATCATCGCTAGCGATATATCACGTGCGCTCGACCCCGCAGTGCTATATTGACATCTACTCAAACGGAGCAAACATAACTTATGTGTTATAATTGTATTTTATGTATATCTTATATTATTTTTATTTACCATTTTCGAACCCAAATTACTAGGACGATTCTAATCTTGTGATTATGAAGGTTACGTTATTGAGCCTCCCGGATCAGCAGTGGCTAGTCGCGGGGTGATTCGCTATTCGCATAAAATCACACCACGACGCTGGCTCAGTGCCCCCCGGAGTATGTCGATTGCTAGGTGTGCTGTAGGCTGTGTCGATGTTTGCCCCGTTTTGGTGGACGTTCTGATGGTCAAACACCCTTTGTGTTGTTGTCGCTAGAGGGTGGCGACGTAAAGCGAGACGACAAGGATGTGCTACCGCGGCAGAAGTGTTTGGACGCGTTGGCCGCCCTTCGGCACGCCAAGTGGTTCCAGGTACATCGCCACATTTACCCTGAGCGCGCTCCGCCCCCCTCGCGGGCCCGGGGTTACCATACCACATATCACGTATTTTGAAATGTATTATTTTAGAAAGCAAAAAACAATTATGACAAAACAAATTAAATTTTGAATGTTTGACTGGAGTCGGGGATTTTAAGAGGACACGTCGTTTTTAGACCTGGTAACACCTGGAGCACCGTGAGCGGAGCGGAGCGCGCGCGTTTTACTTAGTCACATGTTTGTTTTTGTTTTCCATTGAGAAAGTAGTCTTTTAAGTTGAAAGTCAGTCCTGTCCAGAGTTGCGAGCTCCCATGAACATGTGGCTACAAGTGCTTCCCTGTACTAAGCTGCGTTTCCCCGCACTTTGTCAGCCGATATGGGAGATACGAATATAGGAAACGCAGTTTTAGACGAGGACTATGTTCCGTCGTGTTGGAAATATTCCACATTTATTGCTCTGTTTCTTTGCGATACTAGTAATGAACAAAGTAATCATTAATAAAGTAAATAATTGTTATTCTCAATGGCCAAGATTAAAAGTAACTGTTTGATTATGAGAGTGGAGCAATAAATTGGGCGCGTGTTTGTATTGCCGCGCCGTGACCGGTTTGTTTGTGTGTAGGCTAGAGCGGCCAGCCTGCAGTCGTGCGTCATCATCATCCGCATCATGCGCGACCTCTGCCGGCGCATACCCAACTGGACGCCGCTCAACCCATACGTAAGATGCTTTTATATTGTTTTCAATTAGTCAAAGAATAGCAGAAAACCATTCGCTCTCTATGTTATTGAAAGGAAGTTTATAAACCCATCAACGCACTATTTACGTTTTACAAGATTTCAACGTCATACTATGGACGCACCGTTTGCGTAATGTCAAGGGACACAGTAATCATTTCTTTAACATTAAAGAAATATTTTCACGGTTATTTCTCAATGTAACGAAAATTAAGGAACTTTAAATAATACCTTGAATAAAGTTAGACGTATTCAGTGGTCGCTGTAGAAGGACGTCGTTCGCGCAAATCATCAGTGAGCTTGCTCAGACCATGTTTTAATTCATAAACCAGTTACAAACAGTGGCAAGGAATGAGGTTCGAAGTGAAATTTAAATCGAAGTGTCTCATTCGTGCGTGCTTTCAAAAGTAAGTTGTTTTTAAAACATCTTGATCGTCTGTCTTAAGGCAATGGAGCTCCTGGTATCGGGCGTAATGCAGTCAGCGGCTGCGGCGCTCTCCCCGGGCGAGGCGCTGCGACGAGTCATGGAGGCCGTCAGTGGAGGACTGCTGCTGGAACACGGGCCTGGACTGCGTGATCCTTGCGAGAAGGAACTCGTGGTGCGTATGATCATTAGTCTCATTACATATCCCGGGTCATGAGTGAGCATTCATAAGAGTACAGGACTCACGACATCTATTATCATTCATTAAATGATTTAATATATGTATTTTTAAACGCAGAGAGTAGACAATGAGAGTTTAGTGCAGAGAAATGAAATTAGTAGTATCTAGGCAACTTCTGAACAAATTTGACATGTTCATCAATTCCTTGACCTTTCATCTTTTATTTTATCTATTGTGTTCTTTCCTTAGCCTAGCTACGTGGGTAACAGTGAAGGTTTAAATGAGAAACAGAATGTAGTAGTAGCAGAGTACTAGGCATTCCAAATGTAAGCCAGAGGACACAGTTCACACAACAGCATAATGCGGTGCTAATGCGGACTTCTGTCCTTTCTTTAATCATCTGTGACAATGTCAATTACAGCGTTCGTGTCACCTCCGTTATACTTTTCAAGCATTTCATGACACCAATCCTGTAAGGATTTGTAAATGCAAATCTATAACTTTGCAATGCAATTGTAAATCTATAAATATATGCAGATGTGAACATGTCAAAGTGGGTGTCCCGTCGATATGTGAGTGAATTAAAGGTTAATAAGAAGTAGAAGAAGTGTTGTATTGACTTATTCTCTATATATATCACAGTCTTTAATTATTGCAAATAAACAATGATGTATACTAGGTATCAAAACTGGTACAATTATTTGTAATGTCTGCAGTTTGTCGCGGCAGTGACACACTTCGAATTTGACATGTACTTTGTACATATGTCCTTCGCGCCGCTCATCAGTGAGCTTGCTCTTACTATGTTTGAACACATTGCCATTCGAAGTTTACAATGACAATGTTGTTGATTAAATGTAATAGATTTCCAATAAATAAGGGCCCTGTAGGAGCCTGGCCGAAGAATGACAAATGTTTTAATTGTGTAACAATCGCCTACTCACAAAGCTTTCAATTTTAGTAGCTGCCTACATAGATCTTGGTAATCAAATATATTTTATGTTTTGGCAGTATTCTTCCTTTTAAGTGTAGCTGACCCTTAATATACAACTAAATGTGTCTTATTGTTTTTAGGATGCTCTTGGCAATCTCCCACCGCAGAAACGTGAAGATTTAACTGCCTCCGCACAGCAGTTCCTCAGGCAGATTGCATTCAGACAAATTCACAAGGTAACATAATAAATTTGTTTTTTTTTATACTATGTCAGGAGGCATACGGCTCACCTGATGTAACGCGGGTACCGTAGCCTATTAACGCTTGCGATATATTAAGTATCACCCGCGCTAGGCCACTCTTGCTGCTTACACAACAACTCATTGGGAGCTTACTGGTGACCTCACTCACACACAGGAACACAACAACCCTCTAGGGAGTTGTTATTTGGCTGTGGTTTTCTGTGAGGTGGAGACACTGCCCCAGACAGGTTGCTTTGATGCGCCCTACTTCTCTTAAAATATCCAGACCAAGACAAACAGACGTGTTCATGCACAAAAATGTTTGCCTTGTGTGGGAATCGAACCCACGAGCGTTGGTGTCAAAGTCGCGTCATTCACGACTGAGCCACCGAGCTCGTCATCGTCGTTTTAATGGACGTTTGTTACAACAGAACATTTTAAAAATAATTTCCCCTTGTGATTGAACAGGTATTGGACATGGAGCCTCTACCGAAGCTGAAGCACGCGGCGGGAGGCTGGAAGTTCCCCCGCAAGCGCAGGCGTTCCAACACTGATAACGAGAGCGACCAACCCAATGGTAAATCTACTTTAATCAAATTATCAGACGTATAAGGACCGAGTCATGTGGCGCTCGGTAGTTTGTTTAACCCACAAGTGGCCTGACGTGACTCCTGAAGATAACAAGCATACGGTCTCAAAACCATCATCATAGTATATATAAATTGTTCCTGCTCCATATACAGCAGCGTCATCACCGTCAACATACGAGCTGCTAGTGATCTCACGTATTTGCAGAAACAAGCTCTTATGGCAACACGGGGTTTTTGTTTGTGATTTTCTCGAAAGTTCGAGATACCTCCTCTTTTTCTAATCCTTACGAATCAAAGGAAGAATTTAGGGAACGATTGTTAAAATTGTGTTTATAAACTATGAAATCTATAGAGATAAAGTTATAGTCGATTAACTAATTAATAATAATAAATATTGTTGGACAAAATACACAGCGCCCATCTAACCCCCAAAGTAAGCGAAGCTGGTGGGTACTAGACAACTGATAATCATACGAACATACATTTTTTTTTTGCAAATACACACTTATGATACATAGAAAACACCCAGTCCGAGACAAACAGACATGTTCATGCACACAAATGTTTGTATCCTTTGTGGGAATTGAAGTCACAAGCGTCAGTGTCAAAGAAACCTAACAGCGCGTTTCACTACTGCACCACCAAGCTTCTCAATAATGCTCATACAAATAAAAGATATAAAAGTAAAATTGTAATAATTCTCATTAAATTGTGTTTATAAACTTATAAACAGAACAACCTTTCGAATTTGTTCAGGCGAAGAGTTGACAATTTAAGGAACACTCCTTATGGAATTGCGTAGTCCCGTAACCCTGGGGGCGATCGCTTCCTATGAAGCCCGGCTAAAGGCAGTCCCAGGTGGTGTTTTAGTCAGTACGAATCTGACATAATCAGTTTGTCCTTCGAAATGTTATATCTTATGCAAGGTCTTACCACGTCCCTCCCACATGTCCGGAGGTTGGCCCCCTCACGGAAGAATGACTAAAGCACACACGGGTATGGGTTAGTCCTTCTTTTGTGAGTCTACATTTTCATTGGGCGAAAAAATGCCACATGAGGATTGAATGTTCTCAATAAACCCATATAAAATTGTTCAAATTAATGGAATAATTATGAATCGATTTCATAAATTGTTCTCAATTTTTTCATATAAATACTTTATACACAAATATACTTCGTAAGATAGGTTTCACAATTTTTTTTTTAACTATATGGTATAGTAAAAAGTTTTCACAAATTGTTATCTAAATTATTCCTTTGATTAGCAAGGATTGGGACAATTGGATGGGATCGTTCACACTGTACGCACGTCTAAATATAAATACTCGTATTGTTTGTGCACATTAAACCCCAAGACAAAATGATGAAACTCGATGACGAGTCTGAGGGGATGTGTCGGGGGGCGCGCGGCGACGGGGCGGTGCAGTTGTTGCACTCCCGGCGAGGCGCGCCCCGCGACCGTCCCCCGCTGACGATCTGGCAGTCTGATGGAAGACACCGCCACACTTACTTGTGCAACGGTCAGTCTTCGGTCGCTAACACCCCCGTTCTCATTGCAGGCGAGGGCAAGGTGGTCAAGACCGAAGAGAAAATGGACGCGTCCGTAAACGCGAGTACCGTGAAGAAATAATGTCCGAGATTGAATAGGCTACTGGCGCAGCGCTCACCTGGCGGCCGCCAGCCACTGCGCTGGACTTCGAATATTTTACTACATTTGTATTTTGTGGAAAATGTACACACATTTATTTTTGTCGCTCGGGTCCCCGCGACTCGCAGTATGATGATCTGTCCAGAAAGATAAATTAGTCCCGAGATATTTGTAGTGTTTAATATTAGGTAGATATTAGGCATTTGTAATGTATGCTAGTTGTGGAGACGAGGCGAGGCGGGCGGACGACCGCGTCCGTCGTCCGTCGCGGGGGAATTGCATAGATAGACGAGAATGGAATTAGGGATCGTAAGGGTTTCTTTTACTCTAGGATAACAGTATTTGACTTTAGACATTTGAGTTCCTCTCTCCGCTTCGCGGTGCAATTCGTTTTTAATCGTAACATTTGATTTCTAAATATTAGTTTAGTAAGTTGTATATTTTCGAGTTAGACATGACATACTACGAGCGAGTAGATGTCCTATTGTGAGAATGTGTAATGTGAGATCGGGGATTCAGGTGTTTATTCTAGAATTGTACGGAAAGGGCAGTGGTGTGTTATATACTAGGGGTGTCGATGTGATAATAGTTCTAGGATAGCTCCTGATTTGAGGATGGACCTTGAAAGGGGATAGTTTGCGAGGTCTGCACCACGGGAGACGACTGCACACATACCATTTAATGCGTTCACGCGGCTCTTATTAAATACCATCAATAAAAATCTGTGACTTTTCAGTTATTATCGAGATCACTGAATATGTCACCATGGTGTAGATTTTCAAATACTACCTCGGGACGTTTATACCAGGATTGTAACCAGTCCCACAACAATACTTTTACAGAGCATGAGGGAACGCACATTTACCACATTGCTATTGGGACGTGTTCACAACAAACCGCCGACTGCGAGCAAGTTTTATTTCACTGAACAGACAATACACCATGAGTAGTCGCGTCTCATCAGCACATTGGGCATTTGTTGTCTATTACAGTGTACCTGCATTATAATTGATGGCTGACAGTTGCCTTTTGATGTGAACGCGCCCCAAATGTACAATACTGTAACAACTAGTTTGTACGTGTGTACACATTTGTACAATTGATTGTGAGTACGCCCTTGTGCTCTTGAAAATGACGTCTGTTGAGATTTGTTGTATAGGGTGCTGTCGTACCACGTTGAAAGAAATTGTAACATGGGTGTGATGTTAATATATTATTTATTAGAAATCTGGTTCTCTATATAATACGAACCTTTAGATAGATATTGTAAAAAATACACAGATTTGAAACAGTTCATTGAAACACCGAGTTTGTTTATTGTATGGAGGTTTTTCATTTTGTATCTTCTAAAACTGTACTTCTGAAATTACCTGTCAATAAAGTTTATGACGAAATGAAAATTATTTTCTTTTTTCTGAATATCTGTACTCTCGAGTTCCCCGCCGTGGCCCCTCGGGGTGCCGTGGAGTAACTCCACCCCTCTCTCGTATACTTTAGCGTATAGTAGTTGTCCAAATGACAACTACTATACGACCGATATTGGTAGACAGCTGCATTTATAATTGCTTTTTCCTATTGCATAATAATATAGTAAAATGTGGGTCTGGTAAAAAGAGGTAAGGCTATCGGGCTACTCTTACATCAGGAATACAACAAGCGTGCTGTCAATGCAAGGTTTCGAGTTCCATATATTTTGACAAAAAACTTTAATTCGAATATAGTATTTCAAGATAATATGAGTACTGTCTACATACATCTAGAGTAGGTACCTAGTGTTTTTATTTCTACACTCGCGACCTAATACATTAGGGTGGAATCACCTCTTGTGTTTTGTTCCAAGCGATTGAACTAAATGACCAATGAAAATTAATAAAAATGGTACCATTTTAAAGGTTATATTGTAATCTTTAAATTGATACCATAATCATTTTAATCACACCCATATTTTAGGAGTTGTCCTGGTTTAAGTGAAGGAGTAAGGAAAAAGTGAGCAATAAGGAAATGGAATTCAATAAATAAAACAAGGAAATTTAATAAAATAGAATATTTAGTCTCAAATTTAGTGTGTATTGCCTCATGTATATATCGATATATATTATTTGTATTGCCTCCCCAGGCTCTTACTACAGCTCGCAGACCATTCCTAGTGGACCGAACCAGCTTCTTGATACATTCTTGTGGGATATCTTCCAACTCTATCAAAGAGGATTTCAGCTCCTTAACACTTGCAATAGGAATACTTGCGGTCAAGTATCAAAATGTTACAGTTGAGGCTATCATGACATACTTAAAGCTATGCCAACCTTGTCAAAAGAAACAGAAGACTTCGAAAAGGTACATTGTCAATAAGCAAAGTTCATAGTGATATGAACTCGCGCTGTCAAGTAGACCTTATACTTAGACCTACAAACTAACCCTGATTGAAATTATAAGTTCATATTCCTTTACCAAGACCACCTTGCTAAATTTGTGGTCCTTCGTCCACTTCAAACTAAACGCGTAGCAGAAGTTGCATACCTGCCATCTGCATATTTTTTTCCACTTTTGGAACACCGAACATCCTTCATTCCGATAATGGTCGGGAATTTTGTAACCAAGTAATTGACAGTCTATGTGGCCGGATGTTAAAAGCGTACATGGAAAGCCAAGACAGCCAGAGTCAAGAATTAGTGGAGCGTGCTAATCAAGATATAAAGAATATGCTTAGCACGTGGATGGAAACCAATCAGTCATCAAAGTAGTCAGAGGGCTTGAAATTCATCCAGGCCATGAAAAATAGAGTATACATATCACGAGGGAATTAAATAAATAAATAAATATTGACGGACAAATTACACAAGCGCTATCTAGCCCAAAGTAAGCGAAGCTTGATTGATGATTAAATGCTTACCTTACGAAGAAATGTTTGGTAGTCCCGTGAAGATGGGCATTATAACGTTAGCAATTCCTAAAGATATGATTGGATTATTAAGATCAGAAGATTTAGAAATTTTGTTACATTTGCAAAAAATACGGAACAAAATATTATAGAGGAAAATACAATTGAATACGACAAGGAAGACAATGTTGGTGAAAATGAGTCCGAAGAGGACATTAACAGTGAATGTATGAAGGGTAAACCACTAGAAGACGAAATTATTGAAACCGAGAAGTTGCAGGATAAGCAAATAAACGATAATACTCTATCTATCTATAACTTCACGCCAAATCGCTTGCGGGGTAGGCAGAGAGAACCGAGCGCCACGTGACTCGATCCTTACATATCTCACTCGCTTCTTCAACATTCATTGCTCTTCTCATGCACGCTCGCCGGTTTCTAGGGCTCCTGACATCACCTTCTGATAGAACACGACCAATTTGGTCATGGTAGGTAAGTCTTGGCCTTCCCCGGCTCCTACATCCTTCCACTTTTGCATTGTATATCTGCTTCGTCATTCTTTCATCTTGCATTCTTTCTACATGTCCGAACCATCGGAGCATGCCTCTTCTTATTTTAACACCGACGTTCTCTTTCAGACCAACTCTGTTTCTAACATCATCATTGCGAATACGGTCTACAAGCCTTACGCCACAAATTTTGCGCAGCGCTCGCATTTCGACCGCGTTTATTCTACTTTCATGCTCTTTCTGCCATACCCAGCTCTCGCTTCCATAAGTTAGCGTTGGGACCAACACTGCATTGTGTATAGCGAGTTGTGCCTTCGGGCTCAGGATTTTACTGCCAAGAAGTTTTCCCAACGCTCCATTCACACTATTCCCAGCACTCACTCGTCTTTCCACATCTGCGGTGTACCTTCCATCCCTGCTGAAAGCGCATCCAAGATATACAAACTCATCCACTTGTTCCAACACTTCATCATCAATCGTAATCCTTACATTAGTTCTGGATTCTTCTCTTTCAAATACCATTATCTTTGTTTTCTTCACATTCAGTAGTAAGCCTTTCTCCATACATTCGTCTTTCATCGTTGTGACCAGTGTTTGCAGTTTAGATGGTGTATCTGCTAATAGTACGGCATCGTCTGCATACAGCAGACAGTTCACCACTTGGTCACCCATGCGCAATCCCACATTCGTTGACCTTATTCTCTGCAGACAACTATCGAGATACAGTATAAACAGCCTAGCAGATAGCATGCAACCCTGTTTGACATCAAACCAGGGTGACATGCCACCGTCTATCCGCACACATGCTGAGCAATCCTTGTAAGTGGACTGCACAGCTCGGAGCAGTGAACCGTCAATCCCATATCTCGGCAATATGTCCCACAGTTCCTTTCGCACAACCCTATCAAAGGCTTTCTCAAGATCCACAAAACCGCAGAAAACCTTCCGGTCTATGGCCAGATGCTTCTCTACGATATTGCGGAGCGAGAAAACTTGATCCGTACATCCCCTTCCATTTCGGAAACTTCCTTGTGCGTCCCACAGCATTTCATCGGATTTCACCCTCATTCTCCTTTCAATCACCTTTCCATATACTTTTGTTGCTAAGCTGATCAAACTGATGGCCCTATAGTTGGCGCAGTCCATGCATGACCCCTTGCCTTTATACAAGGGTACGATGACTGCGCGTCTCCAGTCCATTGGGACCCTTCCAGTTCTCCAGCATAGGTTGCATAGGTACCAGAAGGCGTCCCGGACGTAAGTGCCACCTAATTTGATCATCTCGGCTGTGATCAAATCAATTCCCGCTGATTTTCCATTTTTCAAGCTTCGTATCGACCATTCGATCTCATCCATAGTTATGCCTTCGTCGGACGCCGTCAACCTGGAGTAAGCATCCGACTCACTCGCATTGTCAGCGTCCGAGGCATACTCATATATTTCTTCAAAATATTCACTCCACCGTTCTAACACTTCCCGAGTGTTCGCAAGAATGACACCATAATACTAATAACGATAATACTAATGTAACTATTCAGAGATATACCGATTCAGCCACAGAAAAAGCAACTCAGTCTCAAGAACATGCAATACCGAGAAAGATAGGATCTGCCCAGACAATAAGAAAAAAGCTAATTTGAATTTAGACAATCAAGCTGAAAGAATGAAAGCCATGTCGGGTAATAAGTATCCAAATGTGAAAGTTGGTCAAAATGTAAGACTGAGCGTACCTGACATCGACAGAGCTAACACCGACCCGAAAAGCATTATTGCATTTGTGGTTGATGTAAAGAAAAACTACTTTTACCAACATGAACCAATTTAATCAATTTACCTCATGCTCTGAAGATTTTATAAAGATAGAAGACGTTGTTTGAGATAATGAAGTGAGTCTTCCAGAAGTTGTTGGAAAGTGTTGTCGTTGACTGGAGGACAAGGATTCAAAAATGTAGCTGTCTCAAAACAAATGCCAATGCCTGTCGAAGAAACGCGCTTGCAAGTCATCGGGATTACTTTGCAGTTCTAAATGCCACAATAGCGCTCCTTGTAACAAGTAATTTTTATTTACTACATACTAGTTGGTGACAATAGATAAATTCTTTATTTTTGTTTGTTAAATACTAATTAATAAGTAAGAAAAGCAATGACTCAGATTGACAAAGCCGAATAACATTATTTCTTTAAGATAATTTTATATTTAAGAAGAATTTAAAAAATAATATATAATAGTGATTTTTTATTTGTTATTTATTCAAAAAGAATTTTAAAATTAAAAGTTACTAATAATTAATTTTTTTAATTAAAAATATTTTTATATAGGTAAGGACCGATTGGTAACATGGTTGATAATTAATTGAAACAAATAAAGAAAAAGTACTTGTTGTTTTCTTCCCAAAGGCAACATTTACCAACTGTCTCTGGTAAAACCTAGCATGTACCAGTTTCTAATGGTAGAAGTTCGAAAAATTATTCCCCTTTTTATTATTACTTACATTACCAACTCATGTCGGTAAATCTTAACATTTTCTGGTATAACCTAATCTTTGCCGTAGTTCGGGCTTTTACAGTAAACATAGATTTCCGACGACCATTTGAGATCAAAGACCATTAGGTCGGTACCAGAAGCGTCCACGCCGCGTCTCTGCCAGTCCAACAAACCTGTGCGTTGCAATTCTAAGACTCAAAACGTACTGACGTGTCCCGAGAGGAGACGCGCACCGATTCGCATTGAATGCATTTATTCTCTCACCGACGAGGGCGAATCTGTCGTATAGGCACATAGTATGCGAGAGGTGGATAAGATGAATGAGTTGATATAATGAACGAGAGATGCCTAGGTAGATGCTTTTTGCGTCAGAGACTAAGCGAAATGGAAACTAATACCTCTAAGATCTGCCCGGTGGCATGATGGCCCTGTGGCTGAACCATGACGATAATGCCAGCGCTGGCGTAGTTGTCGTCGTGGTTACATTCTCTCACTTGGCCGCTGGTGTGAAAGATTCTGATTTAGTAGGTCCAAGACTTCTGGGTTAGGATGACGGTGAACTACGAGTTTTTTTTTGTTGCAGCATAGATGCCGCGAGGTCAACCAATTCCTGGGAGCTCGAGAAGTTTTGGAAGACCGTCAAGAGTATTCTGGATTTGGTTAAAGCAAAAATGGTCAGTTATGTGTGGAAGATCTAAATGGATGGGTTGGGATCAAGCGAAGCATTTACCAGACTGTGCTTGGTTCATACGGAGATAAAAGAGTGAACGATGCTGGCAAGTTACTTTTAAATGTATGGAACGAAACCTCCTTGTGTCGAATACGTTCTTCCATCACAAGGATATACACACATGGGAGACTGAATGAACAAATAAAATGTTTTTATTTGATTTTGATATATGGACGTCTCCGAAAGTCGTTAATGTTATACAAGAGCCTTTGGAGGTCCCACTCTTGAAACGGATCACTATTTGGTGGTAAGCCAGTTTGTGGGCCTTTTCAAGAAGTGGATGCAATGGCGAGCGCATATTCCTATAAAAAATTGAAAATGAAATTACAAGGAGTACGTGTCTACGTGTAGTCAGCGAAGGACTTGCGAACGCAAGTCTTTCGGACTCGGATGTAGACGAATGTCGAAAAAATCTGAAAGTTTGATTGGCAGTGCGAAAGAAGCATCTGGATACGCAGTTACACAACACTGAGAGATGTCTGGTGGGATGCTGAGGTTGAATCTTCCGCGGCAAAAAGTGTGGCTGGATAATGTATAATCTTTGAACATAATGATTCATCATGTTGCTGTATTAGCAGCAGGGATCGCAACGTGCGAGCGATACATTTACATGTGTGTATGTTTGTATACCACGTGGCAAATCATTTTCAACACGTGGAGCAGGCTAGTACAATAAAACACGCAGTTTTGGCAGTTTGTATATATTTAACTATTACAGAATATTTTCTTTACAATATTTTTTGTACAACGATGGCGATCAAAATGGCTCGTGTTCAATAAAAGATAATACAACACAAGACAGGAAAACGTATCAAAAAAGAGGCAACAAAACAAGTCATAAACATTTCTGATAGTAACATGGCTGGGCCATTCAAAATATTTTACAAGTTTATGTTACACAAATATACACGAGTCTCGCACGGCTAGGTGCACCTCGAGCCGGACACTTTAACCTTTGTAAGGTTCTTGTGGCGTACGGAACAAGAGTTACAATAGCACTTCCAGTGTCAAGCTGGATTTGCTCTTAGCTGCACTTGAACCTTTCACAAATGTACACAATCGAACCTGTTCCATTACAAACTGCAATTCCATTTAAGTACACGAAAACAGTAGGAACAATGTATCAACAACGTTCAATTTTCATACCTAAATAACATTATTCATAGAGGACGAAACAAGCAGTCATTCAAGTGAACTGGCAGTGATTTTGCGTCTAGTAAATTATTGGGCAAAGATTTATTACAAACTGCGCCAACATTGCCCTTGTGTTTAGCCGCCAGTGTACCCACGGCTCGGGATCCAGTGCTCTCACCGGACAAAAAAAGCGCGCCAATAAACAGACGAATCTAAAATGGCGGCGCAAATCATGTCTTCTCACTCGCACACATTTGTTTATGTCACGAAAAAAAGGCATGCGAGTGAGAGAACGACTCGACCGCCACGAAGATTAGTTTCTTTATTGGCGCGAATTACACTTGTACATTTAAGATCGCGTCAAGCTTCACACGCGTACGTCTATTTTAACCTTTATAACGTATGAAGATCGAAGCCAACGCTTTCTCAACTGTAATAAAAAGCAAAATATACAATTTTTGAACCAAAACAATCATTATATATATAATTTAGCACATTACTTCGAAATAGCACCATTTCTAAAAAGCAAACCAGTTACCCAAGGCTTTTGTATTATTATTATAATAATTATAAAATAGTTTTATTTTTAATATATTATATTTGTGAAATTTACGTATTGATTTGGTGCTATATTGTTATCGGTGACTGGTTGCTGTCGATGGTGTCGCCCGAGTCCACTTCGAACGCACGTACTAAAAAAATATATTCGTTACGAATCTGAAGCGAACTCGAGCGATAGCGAAATCCCACATTTTTTAAGCGTCGATAAAGGTGGGACGGCTTTTAAGGCGCCCACTACAGTGAAAAATGCGCCCTTCTCGAATCAAACTCGTTACATAGATGGTGTTAGAATTGTCGAAAAGTTTATTACAACGTAAGTTTTACATAAATTGTAAACGTGTATTCCCACCGGCGATGTGAGGCGACATTTGAATATTGTAAACCTAAATTTCAATTCTCTCTTTGGTCGCGGCGGCAAAAAGTTACTGCAATTTTCGTCTCGCGTAATGGTATTGTCTTGGTAGAAAAAGAAGAGCGTTACTTCGATTCCCGTGTCGCCTGATCGATGACATAGACTAGGAGCACCGCCTTTTACAAAAATAAAAGCGAAAAGTACTTAGTAATAAACAAAACAATAATACAATTCTACAAAATATTCATCTTTTATATGAAACGGCATTTTTCAAGAAGAAGGCGTCATTCTCGCGGCAGTAAGTGCATTAATGTACCGCTGCGATATCTGATTACGGAAATACCGCCGACGCGGATAATCGCAGCGGTTTATTGTTCCCTGTTGTCGCCACGGATCTGTTCATATTGATCTGATGAGATTATTGTAAATTTCAGTAATAATGTTGCGTAATTGCAGGACTACGAAACATGCTACTATACAGTCCCCCCCGCTTAGTGACGATTCCCGAGGCAAGTGTGCGGTCACCCCTCCCGCACCGCACAACTACCGCAGAGACAGTATCAGTTGAACGGTAAGGTCTGTAACATATCCATATTATTGATATTCTACACAAAATTAAGATTTTTAAATCACATTTTATTATACTATATTCGCGATTGTCACATTGATATTATCGTAAAGTAATTTTAGCGACGTTAGTTAGGTGTGATGTAATCATTCAACTTACGTGATTAATTTTATGACTTTGAATATGTTTTCGAGTGCAATCACATAAGTAACACATCTAACAACATATGGATATTTTGATATTTTATAAAACTGAAATATTAGCTGAATTTCATACCAATAAAACATCATTTTACACATTTACTTCCATTTTGGTCACGTTAAGAAATGTGATGCCTATTAGTCATCAGTGAGAACAAACCGCATGGCGATAACTGGGACAAAGCTGAGGCAGCGAGCCGCTGCACCGAGGTGTCGCCGGAAGCGGCCTACGAACAACATGCGCGGGGCAGGTGGACGCCCCCGAATGTATAAAGTCAAAACATGCGTCAAAGTAAAAACATTTTTTCAAATTTTTATATATATTTTTTTGGTGTTTTATTTTTTTTTCTTCTTTTTATATATTTTTTTGTAGATTTTTATTATTTTTTTAAATCATATTTTTTTTTTAATGTTGGTTTCGAGATTTTTATACCTTTTTTCAAAAATTAAACAGTTTTTGAGACACTTTACATCATTATTCTAATCAGTTTTCTTAAAGATAGCACGCTTTTAAAAAATATTTATTGTACTTTAATATTTCAGCCGACGAGTGCCTCTTATGTAAAATTGATATAAAACTTACCGATACACATAAAAAAATGCCAGCCGCCGCGGCCGGCGCAACCAGCCAGCCGCCGCGGCCGGCGTAATCAGCCAGCCACCGCGGCCGGCGTAACTATCAAACATAAAAAATAATCGAGAACACATCATCCACTAACATTTGCATCTAAACACCAAACGAAAACTTAACACGCGTAAATTTAAGGCATCACTGAAAACATATCGGACCGATGCCGACTACAAGGAACGACTAGCCGAGCGCGGCAACACTAACAAACACACCGACCGCGCCGCGCCCTCGCGGGCCCCGCCGCGCGCCCGCTCAAACACTTCATTCACTCAGATATTATTCTAATAAATGCTTTGATTTGACAGACGACCTCACGTTGGAGAGCGTGTAAACAAACACGCGCGCGGAAAAAAAGGAACATTTCATAGGTAGATTGTAAAAAAAAAACTAAGTAAAACTTAATAAGTCTACTTCATTTTACGATATATTATTTGACCTCTGGAATATAATTGATATTATAGTAACTGCGGAACGCCAGCGTGGCGCGGCAGCGATGATAACAATCTTCGTAAGTTTTAAGATATGTCTATAGTTTTTTTATCACGCCCCGTGGCATTCCGCGGTAGTTATCTCGACATTTTATACTCGAGGCACGGCGAAGCGCTAACATTGTAAGGCAACATAATACTTTAGCACCAATGTTTCCGACCGCTGGACAGATCGCAGTCGCCCCAGCGGTGTGATTTGGAGCAAATTGCACTAATAGCACCGTGGTATACCGCGGAGTGACATCGACCAGCGCGGCCGTCCTCGGGCACACAAGTGGCCAATCTCGTGCCTCCCCGAGGAGGCATCGCCGCCCTCCCGGGGACCACATGCCCTGGGACGATGCAAGTAGTTCAAGCATTCACATCCATATGTCAGGCATGACATTTTATCAAACAAATTAATTTGTTCCGTCAAACGCTTGAAGGAACTCTCAATCGTTGGGTTCCTTCCCTTCTATTTAATCATTAGGTATTCAAAACGTATTACAAACGATTTTCTTACTACTGTTTTAAGTGAAGTTTTGATAATGTTCATAATGGCAGGGCTCGAAAAAAATGCGGTTATTTCTTTTGATAAGAGTCCTCGGTAACTCGACATCGCATCAAAAAGCCTAGTGGAGGGTTTTTCGTTCCTTGTCATTTTGGAAATACCATTCGTCGTTTGGGTGCCAATTGAAACACCTAAGATTTGGAGCATGAACGAGTATCCCATTGTCTGGAGGTACTTCAGTCATTTTGACGACACGAATTATAATATTGATATGAATAGATATATGAAAATAAATGCTAAAACTATTGACATGGTCCCAGGGCACTCGGCCCCGAGGAGCGCGGTCTGCCGGTGTCCATGCCGGTCGTTCGCGGGGCGCGGGCCCAGGCCGGCGACATACATCTCAACACACACACGCACATACAAGTATATATATTTTTGTCATTTACTCGGTTCTCATCGCAACGTGCTATTTACATAAAACATTGAGAACCTTAAAACATTCCCATATTTGTTTTTTTTTTTTGGTAACTTCCATTCTTACTATGTACACAATTAAATAACTTACAAATAAACAATATAAATGTTAAAAACGAGCGGACGCACGCCCACTCTTCCCCCCATGGGCTCTATAACAACTTTATATATTGTCATCGTAGCTCTTACCAACTGAATATTCTTCGTAGTGGAGTTTCGAAGGTGTCTCAGTCTTGTTAAGTTCCCGCGGTGCGTCTTGCGGCTCATCCTTCTTCCCCCTCACCTCCCTCCACTACACTCTACTTCATATTATATGCACTGGTGACACTTGACACTTCTCGAATAAAATTTCATGCCTGCCTGTGAATGCACTCTGCTCTCATGGCTGGCGGCGTGAGTAAACGCTTGCTACTCGTAGAATCCAAATGCTTTCGTTCGCCGTTTCATCAACGGGAGCATTAAACGTCTTTTTACGATCGTAAAAAGTTAATATTAACACTAAACACTACGAACAAATGTTTGGAGGAGGCAAACCTTTCCAACATACGCAGCCAAACAACCCGAACGAACGGAACGTTTCAACATTCAAAACCCACGACAGGCCACAAAGAGCATATCGATCGAGCCTGTCGCTTATATTAATATAGTCGAGAAGTGTCGCAGCACGCCGCAATAAATAATAATCTAAACAAAATGGCTCAACAATATGGCACTATGGAATGTGAACATATAATTTTCATAGTGGCATAGTCTCGGGCGGGCGTCATCGCGCGGTGGAGATCGCCGTGTGGGCGGCGGTAGACGGCGCGGGCCAGGCGTCTGCCAGCCGCAGACCGTTCGCCAGGCGCTCGTGGCTGGTGCGGAACACGCCCACGATGCGTTCGAACGTGTCGGGGTCGTACACTGACCGCGCCGTGTTGGACAGGTCGAACGGTTCCTCCACGCAGAGCAGCTTCCACTGGTGCGGGTCGTGATGCATCCTGCACACAACCACAATACATAACTGTTACGTACAATGGAGTCTCTCGTTATCTGGCCGGTCATAGTGCTTTTTGTTAATGTAATTTTACCTAAAGACGAAATGGTATCTTTGATTGTGGCTGCATGCCTAGTCCGAGCCTTGTGCTCTGTTGAGCCCTAGTTTTATACTTTACCTTAAAAACATTACTGGTTACATGGACTGGTTAAAACATATTTTTATTATTGTATAGTGCCAATAGTACTCATTTGCTTATTTTCTGATTATGAGATGGCGCTGTAATTTGTTTGGAAATATTTATTAGTCAGACAGACTAGGAGCCCTAGAAACCATGCGCGCGAGTGAGATATGTAAGGTGTTCGAGCACGTGGCGCTCAGTTCTCTCTGCCACCCGCAAGGGATTTGGCGTGAAGTTATAGATAGATAGTCAGACAGACAAGAGTTAAGATGTGTGCTGTTATTTGACAACAAGAGCTGAGAAAAGCAAAATCAACAAAATAACTACTAAAAGAAAGAACAACAAATTACTTATGTATCTATATGCATTTAGTCACTTTCAGTTGGTCACTGCATATGGCTCAACGTTGTACAAACTTTATTATGTTGATACTGTTGATTGTAGGCATTTGGTGGAATTTTGACGACATGGCGTTAATACTTGCACTTGTACAGATTCCACTTCACAGAGTTGTACAAACTGTTGCCAGTTGTATGTCAATGCAGGTCACGGTCGCAAGTTGATTTTTTTTTAATGGGACAGGCACACCACTCATTCGCACCATTGTGACCACAAAAAGGCAATGAACAATGAAATCCAGCCTTGAAACTCACAACGAATTTAATCAGAAGAAATTTGTAAGGAAGTTTTTGAAATCTATTCTTACAAATTTCTTTCGCAAGTTGTATGTCAGTGTAAACGGGTCATGGTCACAAGTTGTATGTCAATGTATACGAGTCACGGTCGCAAGTTGTATGTCAATGTATACGAGTCACGGTCGCAAGTTGTATGTCAATGTATACGAGTCACGGTCGCAAGTTGTACGTCAGTGTATACAAGTCACGGTCGCAAGTTGTATGTCAATGTATACGAGTCACGGTCGCAAGTTATATGTCAATGTATACGAGTCACGGTCGCAAGTTATATGTCAATGTATACGAGTCACGGTCGCTAGTTGTACGTCAGTGTATACGAGTCACGGTCGCAAGTTGTATGTCAATGTATACGAGTCACGGTCGCTAGTTGTACGTCAGTGTATACGAGTCACGGTCGCAAGTTGTACGTCAGTGTATACAAGTCACGGTCGCAAGTTGTATGTCAATGTATACGAGTCACGGTCGCAAGTTATATGTCAATGTATACGAGGCACGGTCGCAAGTTGTACGTCAGTGTATACGAGTCACGGTCACAAGTTGTATGTCAGTGTATACGAGTCACGGTCGCAAATTGTATGTCAATGTATATGAGTCACGGTCGCAAGTTGTACGTCAGTGTATACGAGTCACGGTCACAAGTTGTATGTCAGTGTATACGAGTCACGGTCACAAGTTGTATGTCAGTGTATACGAGTCACGGTCGCAAATTGTATGTCAATGTATACGAGGCACGGTCGCAAGTTGTACGTCAGTGTATACGAGTCACGGTCACAAGTTGTATGTCAGTGTATACGAGTCACGGTCGCAAATTGTATGTCAATGTATACGAGGCACGGTCGCAAGTTGTACGTCAGTGTATACGAGTCACGGTCACAAGTTGTATGTCAGTGTATACGAGTCACGGTCGCAAATTGTATGTCAATGTATACGAGTCACGGTCGCAAGTTGTACGTCAGTGTATACGAGTCACGGTCACAAGTTGTATGTCAGTGTATACGAGTCACGGTCACAAGTTGTATGTCAGTGTATACGAGTCACGGTCGCTAGTTGTACGTCAGTGTATACGAGTCACGGCCACAAGTTGTATGTCAGTGTATACGAGTCACGGTCACAAGTTGTATGTCAATGTATACGAGTCACGGTCGCTAGTTGTACGTCAGTGTATACGAGTCACGGTCACAAGTTGTATGTCAGTGTATACGAGTCACGGTCACAGGTTGTATGTCAATGTATACGAGTCACGGTCGCAAGTTATATGTCAATGTATACGAGTCACGGTCGCAAGTTATATGTCAATGTATACGAGTCACGGTCGCTAGTTGTACGTCAGTGTATACGAGTCACGGTCGCAAGTTGTATGTCAATGTATACGAGTCACGGTCGCTAGTTGTACGTCAGTGTATACGAGTCACGGTCGCAAGTTGTACGTCAGTGTATACGAGTCACGGTCACAAGTTGTATGTCAGTGTATACGAGTCACGGTCGCAAATTGTATGTCAATGTATACGAGTCACGGTCGCAAGTTGTACGTCAGTGTATACGAGTCACGGTCACAAGTTGTATGTCAGTGTATACGAGTCACGGTCACAAGTTGTATGTCAGTGTATACGAGTCACGGTCGCTAGTTGTACGTCAGTGTATACGAGTCACGGCCACAAGTTGTATGTCAGTGTATACGAGTCACGGTCACAAGTTGTATGTCAATGTATACGAGTCACGGTCGCTAGTTGTACGTCAGTGTATACGATCACGGTCACAAGTTGTATGTCAGTGTATACGAGTCACGGTCACAAGTTGTATGTCAATGTATACGAGTCACGGTCGCTAGTTGTACGTCAGTGTATACGAGTCACGGTCACAAGTTGTATGTCAGTGTATACGAGTCACGGTCGCTAGTTGTACGTCAGTGTATACGAGTCACGGTCACAAGTTGTATGTCAGTGTATACGAGTCACGGTCACAAGTTGTATGTCAGTGTATACGAGTCACGGTCGCAAATTGTATGTCAATGTATACGAGGCACGGTCGCAAGTTGTACGTCAGTGTATACGAGTCACGGTCACAAGTTGTATGTCAATGTATACGAGTCACGGTCGCTAGTTGTACGTCAGTGTATACGAGTCACGGTCACAAGTTGTATGTCAGTGTATACGAGTCACGGTCACAAGTTGTATGTCAGTGTATACGAGTCACGGTCGCAAATTGTATGTCAATGTATACGAGGCACGGTCGCAAGTTGTACGTCAGTGTATACGAGTCACGGTCACAAGTTGTATGTCAGTGTATACGAGTCACGGTCGCAAATTGTATGTCAATGTATACGAGTCACGGTCGCAAGTTCTATGTCAGTGTATACGAGTCACGGTCACAAGTTGTATGTCAGTGTATACGAGTCACGGTCACAAATTGTATGTCAGTGTATACGAGTCACGGTCGCAAATTGTATGTCAGTGTATACGGTCACAAGTTATATGTCAGAGTCCTGTTCGCTACTTCCATGTGAGTGTATGAGTCATAGCCGCCAGTGAGATATTCACCTGCACTCAGCGATAGGCAAGCGCGCTCCAGCTCGTACAGACACGGCCATGCGACCGTAGGGGAACTCGGCGTAGTACCGCAGCAGTTGCACGAAGAGTTCTGCCAGCGACGACCGGTTGGCGGCGCGTGCGCCCCACGCCCACGAGCCCCACTCAAAGCCGCCCCCGCCCGCCGCACCGCCACCACCTGCCACTCCGTTCTCGCCCGCTGCCGCCGCGTCACTGCCTCGCGGCAAAATCGGCGGACTAGTACCACCTGCAGACACAAATCATTCGTGTATAAGGTGGGTGTTTGTTTGAACGCGCTGATCCCTGGAACTACCAGTTCGATTTGAAAAAATATTTTGCATTTGACAGCTTATTTCTTGAGGAAGGTTTCAGAGTGTTTAACGTCACGATCCTTAGAAGCGGAGGAAAAGAAAGTAAGGAAAATCGGTTCGCACCCGATAACGAAGTCACGGGGTGCAGCTTGTACGTTATACAGTCTGGATGGATGTGTTGTAAAGATGTTTTATTTTAGGAAAAATTGATCCACGAAGGCTTCGGTGTCCCGATTTGGTGGGAAGTGCGTTGATATTGCCGCTATCGAATACGCATGGGTAAGTCTCCCTTTTCGCTGGAGCTTTATTAGAACTGGCCTATAGACCGGCTACAGGCTACAATTTACCAATCCTAGCTGAACGTGGACTAACTTTTACTTTTATTTGAATCACTTTTTGAAAAGAAAACAAGTTTAATAAAAAAATAAGCGAAATACGATGGCAAATCAACGTATACATGGTTGGTTTCACTTTGGTGTAGAGGTTGGTTCGAACGGTTATAGCACATGCATTGTGTGCGAGTACATTGCGAGTATACTCACACTGCAGGAAGTGAAGCACCATCAGCGTGAGGGAGTACGAGGAGAGCGTCCTAGCGCGCGCGTCGTTGATGTTGTGCGCGCGCGCCCACAGCTTGGCGAGCGCGACCAGCGGCCGCACGCGCCAGTCCACTGCTCGCACATGGAACAACAATCACCGCACGTTACACGGGCTCAACGCACAACTATCTTCAGCCCTCGAAGAGTTAACTTCTTCGTGTAAATTAATCAAAATGTAAATGAATGAAAGACCAATATTTAATTATCTGGTTCTTCAGAAAGCACAGAATTAACGGTTCATTAATAACGAATCGTGTTATCCAAATATGACAAATTTGGTACTACGTGGAATTCCTTCTTTAGCTGGATTTTATTCAAAAGATTTAATATTACAGTTACTATTTATGATAAAAAATATATTTCTTTTTCTATATATATAGAAGGAAAATAAATTAAAGACCCATTAACATTTTTTTTAACAATTATTTATCATCAGTTAAGGTATATTGTTTTAAACGAATTTTTGGTTTCTATTTCTATTACCTTCGAAAACCATTGATCACAGAATGTCATACTTCAATCAATGGTCAATTTTTAAGATAGGTAGGGCGCATCAAAGCAGCTCCTCTTGGGAAGTACCTCCAGCTCACAGAAAACCGCAGCCAAATAATAACTCCCTAGAGAGTTCTTGTGTTTCTGCGTGTGAGTGATGTCACCAGTAAGCTCCTAAGAGTTGCTGTGTAAGCAGCAGAGGATTACTAGCGTTAATTGGCTACGGTAACTGCTTTACATCAGGTGGGCCGTATGCTTGTAGGCCTTCCGACTTGTAATAAAAAAAAGGAAGCGAATGTCGGTCGATGATGTGGGGCTAAAATATGGATGTAAAACTTTTCAAAGCGGCACTCACTCCTGGAGAACGTGTTGAGCAGGCTGGTGTTCTTGATGCCAACCACGTTGTTGCAGTTGAGGTCTACCTGGAGCCCGTGACGAGGGTCGCGGAACTTCAGGATGGGCACTTTCGCCTGGATCAGCTCTGCATCTGATGTAAACGAAATTCTTAGGTTATATGAACATGTACATAAAACCAACAATTAAATAGCGTGCATAAATCTCACTTGAGATGTTTCGACTTCGTAGATAGAAAGATTGGGAAGAGGGGAAGTGCCGAGGCCTGCATGCCTTCATTCAGATGTTTCGATCAATAAACTACGTAGATAGGGAAGATGGAGGTGTGTATCTGTGACAGACCAACGTACAGCAAGTGGCGTACATGGCCTACTTTACATGTGTCGATTAATTATCTACGTAGATAGGGAAGATGGAGGTGTGTATCTGTGACAGACGAACGTACAGCCAGTGCTTGCATGCCTTCCTGTAGATGTTTCGATGTGTATACTTCGTATACAAAGAAGAAGGAGATGTGATGACGTGATGGACGAACGGACAGATTTCGAACAACAAATACAGTATGGCGATGTAAACAGAGATGGTTGTTATACCTAATTCGAACTCACTGGGATCGAAGCTCCGAATGTACGATAGGATGTAGTTGAGGTGCAGCAGCGCGTGCGCGCGCGGCTCCAGGTTGTCCAGCGGGCGCAGGTACAGGCACAGGTCCATGTCCGAGGACTCCAGGGCGAACCCAGACATCGTCGACCCCACCACGTACAGCCCGTAGCGGGGGAAGATGCGCTACACAACATACATTAATTATACTTATTCTCCTTACGAGTTATTCGAAGGATCCACTACCTAAGCCTAAGGATTTGACGACGATTTGCTCCACAACTCACAGGGAATACCAAACCTTTCTTAGTCTCACACAAACACGCGTTTCGAAATATAATTTCTTTAACGTGCGTATTTCCTCACATGTTTCCCTTCGCCATCATGTGATAATTACAAACATATAAAACTGAAGAATTTGTTTGTTTGTCTTTTTGTCGTATTACCGGCACCACGTAGGAACCGCTTTTTCTGTCTTTTTGCTCCACTTTTAATGGTCTTAATTTGATGTCAATTAGCCTTTAACCTTCCTCAAGAATTGGGTTTTGAAGTGTGGAAAGAATTTTTCAAATCCGCCTGGTAGTTCCAGAAATTATCGCGTTCAAACAAGCGAACAATCAAAAATTTCCCGCTTTATATATTTGTATAGACTAACAACAACTTGAAATTCTGGCATCTTCCCTTCCTTGGCCATGGAGGTAGCAATACCTTCTTGTATTTTAATTGCTCGCCAAAAGTTAGGACATTGATGAATTCTCGAGAAATATAAAATTGTGCTTTTCCTTTTTATACCTACATATACGGCCCACCTGATGTAAAGCGGTTATCGTAGCCTATGAACGCTTCTAATACATTAAGTATAACTCGTGCGATACCACCACTGCTGCTAACATACAACTCCTTAGGAGGCTGTGAGGTGCACGTACATTTCCAAACGGGTCACTATGATGCGCCCTAACTCTCTTAAAAAACACCCAAACCAAAACAAGCAGGCATGTTCATACACACAAATGTTGACCTGTGTCGGAATCGAACCTACGAACGTCAGTGTCAAATTCGCGTTATTAACCACTGCGCCACCGAGCTCGTCAACTACAGTTACTACAGCACATACCTTTATGTTGACATAGAGGTATCTCCAGAGTGTCATCTTCCGCCGGAACGTCTCCTCGGTCTGCTGCGATTTGATGAACTTGTCCCACATCTCCTGCGAGAGCGTGTCCCACCGCGAGCCTGCAAATCAAATGACCTTACACTAAGAATCACACTACACTTTTATGATTAGGTTTTGATGTGTAACGTCTTAATTCGAATCGTATGTCGTGACGGCAAATGACGCTCTATCATGCCGTCACGCCCCCTCTACGTCGCCACTCTCGACTCCCTCGCGTGTATGCGTGCGCATACTAGACACTCCGTTGATTCTCTGCATGAGCTGTTTTACCACTTAGTCTGGCCATAAATACTGTTACAATTAAAAATAAACAAAATATTACATTTGAATTTGGAATCTGTAATTTTTATATGATTGTTTTATATGGTTGCGATATTAAAATGGAGTGGGGTGATAAAGAGAACCGAATCGCTGTGATTGCATTACACAAAGTAGGTATGGAGCCAAATGCAATTTTTAAGTCTCCATACGCTTGGTATTAGTAAAATGTTTGTGTATCGGGCTATTAATAGGTACAATGAGACCTCCTCTGTTTGTGACAGAAAAAGATCTGGCCGTCCACGTAGTGTTCGTAAGAAAAAGGTGGTCAAAGCAGTAAGGGAAAGAATTGGAAGGAATCCTGTCCGAAAGCAAAATATTTTATCTCGGGAGATGAAGATAGCACCTAGAACCATGTCGCGTATTTTAAAAGATGACTTAGGACTTGCAGCCTATAAGAGTCGTACTGGTCATTTCTTAACTGATAATTTAAAAAAAGAATAGGGTGGTAAAATCGAAACAACTTCTGAAGCGGTACGCAAAGGGAGGTCACAGAAAAAATTTGTTTACTGATGAGAAATTTTTTACAATTGAGCAACATTTTAACAAACAAAATGACCGTATTTATGCTCACAGCTCTAAGGAAGCTTCCCAATTAGCCGACAGAGTGCAACGTGGACACTATCCGACTTCAGTGATGGTTTGGTGGGGTATTAGCTATGAGAGAGTGACTGAGCCATACTTTTGTGAAAAAGGTATCAAAACATCGACACAAGTGTATCAAGATACCATTCTTGAGAAGGTAGTTGAAGCCCCTTAACAACACCATGTTCAATAACCAAGAATGGTCCTTCCAGCAAGGCTCGGCGCCGAGTCATAAAGCTCGGTCTACGCAGTCTTGGTTGGAAACGAACGTTTTGGACTTCATCAGAGCTGAAGACTGGCCGTCGTCTAGTCCCGATCTTAATCCGCTGGATTATGATTTATGGTCAGTTTTAGACAGTACGGCTTGCTCTAAACGCCATGATAATTTGGAGTCCCTAAAACAATCCGTACGATTGGCAGTGAAGAATTTTCCCATGGAAAGAGTGCGTGCTTCTATTGATAACTGGCCACGACGTTTAAAGGACTGTATGGCAGCCAATGGAGACCACTTCGAATAAGCTTTTTATATTTTAAATTGTTTTATATTTATGTATTAAACCTATTAAACAAACACACTGTAAAAGTAATAAATGTTATTTGCAATAAAGATTTTTTTTCTTTGTTTCAGTATTTATGGCAAGACTAGGTATCTGTCCTATGACTATTGATTTTTATTTATTAAAAATTTGAATATTCACTATAATGTTTCATATCTGCCGGGCGTCTCGTGCCACCATTTTCTTTTATACAACGGCGGGAGGACATACAAGCATACGGCCCACCTGATGTAAAGCGATTACCGTAGCCTATGAACGCTTGCAATACATTAAGTATCACTCGTGCGATGCCTCCTCTGCTGCTAACACAGCAAGCAACTCGTTAGGAGCTTTATGATGACCTCACTCACACGCAGGAATACAAGAACCCTCTAGGGAGTTGTTATTTGGCTGTTTTCTGTGATATGATTATTACCGCACATGGAGTACTGCAGTCACCTTTCGGCGGGTGCACCTGGCTACGAGCTGGGACCTTGTGATTCGCTTCAGGGAAGAGCTGTGAGAATCGTCGACGATCCTAAGCTTACAGACGGTATTGTGGAATTGATTCGCGGCACTTATCGGCTTATTGGTTAAAATATCTTCCCATTGGTCAGTAGGCTAAAATACGCAGTTTCTGCAAGTGAGTATTTATGCGCAGTCAAGTGGTTTGTGGAGCTAAGGTACCGGTTGGGGGCAAGTCTCTGCTACCTGAGCTGGTCGCGTTGGTGTCGAGTGTCATTTGGGAGTGTTTACATCGCGACTCACCATTGAGCAGGTCGTCCGGCGTGAACTTGACTTGGAAGCCGTACGCGGAGCTGATGTACCGGTCGGGGACGAGCCGCCGGTACCTGGGCGGCTGGTCGCGCCGGTGCCGCGGCCGCCACTCGCGCGAATAGTTGCCGGCCGCCTGCGCGCTGCCCGGGGGAGCCCCGCCTGCGCCGCGGCCTGTGTTGCGGGACGGGGCTTCGCCTGAAAAATAAATAGAATATTTAGAAGTGATTCAGCATAGGCTCACGTCGGGATGTATAAATAAAGTGTTTTATTACTTCTTATACCACTCAGGTGAATGATGTTAAAACTTGGCCTGACGAAAGTATTTGTCCTTTGCGTTTACGCTCCGGAGATGTCCACGGCACAGAAAGTTCTGGGACATTGTTAGAGATGAATTTAGAAAATGAGAGGATAATTATGCTAAATGACTTTAATG
Organism: Pyralis farinalis; assembly: GCA_947507595.1. Lineage (NCBI taxonomy): Eukaryota > Metazoa > Arthropoda > Insecta > Lepidoptera > Pyralidae > Pyralis > Pyralis farinalis. The sequence continues at coordinate 2,426,951 of OX382274.1, forward strand.
GATGGGTGGGTGTGTACTTCGTGAGATTTTAGGAAAGTTCGAAGATGAAAGAGTGAATGAAAATGGTGAACGTTTGTTAAATATATGTGTGGAGAGGATGCTTACAGTGACTAACATTACGTTCAGTCAAAAAGATCCATATTTATGTATTACATAGCAAAAGCATGTAGAAAGGAGTGATAGATTTTGTGATAGTTGATGAACGGTTGAGAGCGAAAGTAAAGGATGCACGGGTATACCGGGGTGTCGATGTCGGCACAGACCACTTTCTTGTAATCACAAGAACAGCCGGGTTGTATAAATAAAGTGGCGACATCGCCCAAGTGTACCCATGACCGAAACAAAGAGAGTGAAAGTCGAAAGATTGTCAGGAGATTTGTGTGATGAGTTTAGGAAAATATTGAATGAAAGATTTGAAAAGCTGATCAATGAAGAGTGGAGTGGAGTGATATAGTAGAATTAAGGAAGGAAGAAGTATGTGGAGTTAGTAAGAAAAAGTATGGCACGAAGATCAGGAACAAATGGTGCGATGTTGAAATGAGAGATATGATAGCACAAAAGAAGAAAGCGCGGAATGATCTGTAGGCTTCGAGAGCTAATAGAAAAGTTCAATGTGATGGTAAGTTACAGTACTGAAAGGGCAGTGAAAGAACGGTATGATATTTTAAAAAGGAGAGTTAAGTAGATAGTGAAAATAATAAATGCAAATACCAGTATGATAAGTCATTTAGAAAGGATGATTGCCAAGAGTTATGAAAGAAGTGTATCAGGCAAGAGTGAATGGTGATGTCGGGAGGGGCCGCCCTAGACGGACACGTATAGATCAAATTGGTATTGTGTTACAAAAGGGCCAAATCAAAAGTATCCAAAACCGAAGAGCATGCATGAAGAGGTTGATGAGTGTGGAAGAAGCGAGAGCGGTATGTTTGGATCGGTGCACCTGGCGTTCTATATGGCGTCTCCGCCTACCGCAATGGGCGACAGGTGTGAAGATATGTATGTATGTCATTAACAAATATTGTGTTTGAATGTTCTAAAGGGTGTCTAAGAATGATTTTCGTTTTTAGATTTTAAATAAAAAACAAAATATCGATTAAATCTCGTTTTATTTAATAACATTAATTTAAAGAGCAATTCTTGAAGTTTATTTAAGAAAACTGCCGTTTGCAAATGCGCACCATTCATTTGTTCACACTCATTTAACCTGGAGCTAAAATTTTCAATAACTTGCTGGAACATCGCTCTTGGAATAGAGTTGATTTCTTCAGTGATTCTTTGTTTCAAAACATTCAGGTTGGGTGGCAATGGATTGTAAACTTTGCTTTTTAGGTAGCCCCATAGGAAGAAATCAGCAGGCGTTAAATCAGGGCTCCTCGGTGGCCAATTGATGTCTCCTCGGCGACTTATCACTTTTCCAGGGAATAAATCGTGAAGACCAGCTAATGAGTCATTTGTAACATGAGAAGTGGCTCCATCTTGCTGGAAAAAGGTGTTGCGGTTGTAGCCCTTCTGGTTTTGCATTTCTGTAGCCAAAAAAGTCCGGATCATATGGCAATATCGGTCAGAAATTCAAAAACGAAAATCATTCTGAGACATCCTTTATATTAATTTAATATATACCTATATATGTATATATAATTATACATATGTAGTTATGTCATATATTTGCCAGTAAATAATAAGTACTTGTAAAACTTATTATGCTCATCACAAAGTTTGCAGAAAAAAGAAAGGATTAAAATTAGTACCTATAAATTTAAACTCGATAAGGAGCTGAGAACAATTTATGACCTTGCTAAGGGCTAAGATTTAGTTAATTCACTTGAGATACGAATTTAACCAAAAGTAAACCACACTTATTAACCTGGTAAGGACTAACTATATTATACACTCCTCTAGATGTGGTATTTATATTTGAAATTCCAGAAACTTACGAGATCAGATATCCAATGAGAAACTATATAATGTTATACAAATTATGTCAACAAGTGTTCAGGGATTAGGAAGTGTAATCAAAATATAGTGTGAAATCTAGCACGTTTTTTAAAATGATACCACCTCCGCTTGTATACAGCACATATAGATTCCAGAACCGTTAATCTCTAGTCAATGAAAAATATGACGGACAGGCCTACGGTGTGACGTAACTACGGTTCGACGTCACGCGGTGACGTCAGACATTTGCGGTATGTTTACGAGTTTACGAATAACTGAACTAACAGAGCGGGGCGAAACTCTCCATGAACATTCTCGCGGGGACTTGCATTATTATCATCAAACCCTACATCCATAAGGTTGATATAGCACCTCGTTCCCTTGTGCAGTGACAGCCCAGTGGATAAAGAACCAGCCTACTGACCAACTGGTGCCCGGTTCGAATCCTGGCTGAAGTACTACTAAAGTGACGGCAAACATCGTGAGGAAATACGTCCAAGAACTTATATGTCGAAAGACGTAATCTAACCTAACGGAAGGTATGGCTTTCCCTTTGGGTCGTGGAGGACTGACGACAGTCTCTGCATGTAAAAAAAAAACCAATATCCTCGCGGCAGCGGACCCTGCGGATCCTAATCCTAATGGGTTAGAAAACGGTATAACGCTAAGATTTTTTTTTATACAACTTCAGGAGGCATTCAAGCATACGGAAACCTGATGTAAAGCAGTTACCGTAGCCTATTAACACTTGTAATATATTAAGTATCACTCGCGCGATGCCTCCTCTGCTGCTTGCACAGCAACTCCTTAGGAGCTTACTGGTGACCTCACTCAGACGCAGGAACATAACAACCCTCTTTTTTTTTTTTTTTATATATATATTTAATTATAATAATAAATCTAGCACCCCTGCCGTGGGCAAGGCTATTTTATAACATTCACATTGGTGTACGTTTTCTAATTTGTCACATTTCACATATAAATAAACACATTCATACATCACATTCTCTTTCATTCCACAATTCATCTTTTATTCATCATCTCTCAGTTATATTTTCAAAAAAAAATTTGATTTGGCCCATTTTAGAACGCCGGTAAAACGATTATAACTGTTTCCAAATTTCCCTCCCCATACTGCGTCAGTCCAGACACGGGCGACAGCGAGCTTCACAGCTCCACCTAGCCACCGCGATCTCATCGGCTATACAGAGTATAGCCGAGGTATACAACATTAGTCCTAGGTGGAGCTGCTCTGCTTATTACGATCTATGACGGCCGTGGCTAGACCGACGCAGTATTTTAAAAATTTTGACCTACTTCTCCTCGTTACCACTTGGGAGACTGTGTTTTCGGTTGACCCGCAATCCCAACTCCTGCTCCAAATCATATCTCTGTTTGGAGAATGAGACTGTTTGGAGAATATCACCGAAGCAATATGTGCTGCACTGTCTGGTCCACGCCGGGCTCGCAGAAGCAGGATGGGTCATCCGCGCACTTGAACCTGTGCAAGTGAACGCGGAGAACCCACCATGCCCCGAGAGAACCTGCGTGGTGATGCTCGACGGCACCATTTTGCCCACGATACCGTACGCCTCCGCCGCACTCGGGAAGAACAGTTTCGTCGTCGAAGCTGTTGTTCCCGATTTGTATCTCCTGTCCCATTCGTCAATGGTCCCCTTGCGGATCATACCTTTGACGAATGAGACAGGGCAGCGGTCGTAGTCTGGCCGCCTCCGCAACCCCAGTGCGGCGCTCCTGGCGAGTTCATCGGCGCGTTCGTTCCTCTCCAACCCCGCGTGTGCCTTAATCCAGAACAGCGAGACGCACTTACCCTGGCTTTTGCACAGTTTAAGAGCGTCCCGTGTTTGCACCGCCAGGGGATGGGGGGACTCGACGTTCGCCACCGCCTGGAGCGCCGCCATGGAGTCGCTGAAGATGCCAATACTGGGTCCATCGCAGCTCAAAGCGTACTCGGCCGCCGTGCAGATAGCCAGGAGTTCCGCCTGGTAGACGGTACAGTAGGACGACAAAGCAAGCTTGAGGGCCTTGGTTTCGGCGTCACCGTTCCATATGGACACAGCGGCGCCTACCCGGCCCTCAATCTTGCTGCCGTCCGTTAATATTCGCAGGGCAAAGTTGGAGTGTGCCCTGCATTGTTCCTCGTCCACCAGGCTGCCGAACTCCAAGCTATCTAGCTCCGCGGGATGCGGGGCCTCGATCCTCGAGCCCTCCGCTCGATCTCCCTGTCCCCGAGCAGCGGATGGGGTAGCCCCCTCTTGGCCTCGTATAAAGAGGCGACTTCGCGCACTCTGAGGTCAAGAGGCAGCACCCCAGCCAGCAGCAGTGCGGAGTTCAGGGAGACCGTGCGGTAGGCTCTGCAGATCTTCTGAGCGAAGCCCCGCTGTACGCTGTTGAGCTGTTTCTGGATACCCAGCTTATTGACCGCTGGAGCCCATGCGGCGGCGGCGTACAATATCGTAGGCTCCACTACGGCTGAATATATGATCTTCACTACTTCAGGGTTGAGTCCCCAACTGACGCGGGCCGTACGCGCAAGGCGCCCGTATATGGCCACTGCCCTTTTACAGACAGTAGCCACGTGCGCGTTGAACGTCAGACCCGCGTCAATCGTCAACCCCAGCAGTTTGATCTGCCGAGACATGCCAATGCCTATCCCGCTCATGGTAAGGCGCGGGGTATCATACCGAAGATTGCGCGTGATCAGCATAGCGCTGGTCTTTTGCGGCGCAAACTTCAAACGGTTTTTGACACCCCACGCTCTCACATGCTCGAGAGCGGCATTGGCCTGTCTCTCTATATCCAGCGCAGTGTTGCCGTCGAACATCAGCACGACGTCATCGGCGAAGGCCTGACAGTGCACCCCCGCAAGGTCGAGTTGCTGCAGAAGAGGATCCAATAGGAGGTTCCACAAAATCGGTCCTCCTATGGACCCTTGGACACACCCTTTGGTGGTGGACCGCAAGGTTCCCCCCCCGGCGTATCTAACTCTGACCGTCCTATCGCCGAGATAGCTGTCGATCACTCTCCTCAAGCCCAGAGGACAATTTTCCTGAGCCAGTCGTAGTTTGATTGCCGGCCACCAGGCGTTGTCGATGGCTCCCTCTATATCCAGCGAGACGAGAGTGAGCATTCTCCTCTCGTCAAGCTTGGCGCGGATGTGCTGCACCAGGTTATAGAGGGAGTCTTCGGTGCCCCTTTGTGGCATAAACCCATACTTGCGAGTACTAATCCTCGGCAGAATGTGGTGCTTGAGGCGAGCGATCAGCATTTTCTCGTATACCTTGCCCAAGACAGGCAAAAGCCCAATCGGCCTGTACGATTTGGGCAAGGTATACGAGTCTTTGCCTGGTTTCCGAAGGACAATTACGAGGGCCCCCTTCCACAGCCGAGGAAAGTAGCGGAGGGCTCGACATTTATTGAGAAGGGCCAGGAAGAACTCAGGGTCACCGTTGATGGCCCGAGCGCAAATGTCAGGCGTGAGGCCGTCGGCACCGGGAGCCTTCTTCGGGTTGAACGACGATACAGCCGCTGTGAGCTCCCTCATGGTAAACGGCGGGTCATGATCATCATCGACCCGCTCGTTGTTGAAATGACAACCCTCTAGGGAGTTGTTATTTGGCTGCGGTTTTCTGTGAGATGGAGGTACTTCCCCAGACGGGCTGGTTTGATGCACCCTACCTCTCTTTAAACATCCAGACCAAGATAAGCAAACATGTTCATGCACACAAATGTTTGCCTTGTGTGGGAATCGAACCCACGAGCGTTGGTGTCAAAGTCGCGTCATTCACGACTGAGCCACCGAGCTCGTCAACATACGCCAAGATACGCCTTCCCTAATACTCTACATCCAGCCGCGCGCTCTCCTCGTCTACACAACCAATCTTCACTCATCCCACTCCTCGGATACGCGCACCAAGTAGAACGCGCAGCTCTTATTGGTTAGTTCGCGGAATCACACGACGTTTATCGGCCTATAGTCTCCCATTGGTCAGTAGACTCGGAACACTGATATTTAGGCGCTAAAACACGTTTGTGCGAGCGCGGGGTACCGTCATGCGCAGTCATGTGGTGTATTGGTTTGTGCTCTAGCATTGCGGTGCCATCCCTGTTGCTAACACAGCGACTCCTCAGCTTTCTGGTAATCTCACTCACTCGCAGTTACAGAACGAGCCTCCAGGGAGTTGATATTTGGGTTTTCTGTAGATCTGTTTTTCTAGTTGGCCTGCTTAGACGTTTTCTCTTTGTTGAAAGCATCCAGATCAAAACAAACAGATATGTTTAAGCCTCAGAATACAGGTTTAAGCACACAAATGTTTGCGGTGCCAACCAGCGACGTATCAAAAGGTATACACGTTATACACCAACATTACTGTACTTTAAAATGGCGCAACTAGTACTATATCTACGTACAGTTATTTATTATGACACTTTGCTCTAACAAAGAGACAAATGATAGGGCATATCTGTCGTTAGAAAGAGATGAATATATATCTTAAGACATTTATGCTTTGTGGCGAAGTACGTACAGCCGCGACGCGGGAGCGTGCCCAACTAAATGCGAGTTGGGCAATTACCTTACTTTCGTATTGCCATTCTAGAGCGTGTACGACGTATCTATAACTATAAAAATATCTTAGGTGCCAATCCTTTGTAAATTAGTTTTTTTTTATTTGGCTTTTTTTTGTAAAGTGGAGGCACTACCTCAGTCGGGACGCAATAACAAGCAGGTGTTCTAAATACTACACAAAAATCTACAATTCACATAATTTATTCCTAAGCGGACATCTTATCAGAAGTACAGATAAGGTTACCTCGTTATCGCAGTTCAAACCTTACACCTATTCAAGTGAAGTTTATTTTACACTGGGTAAAAAATGACGTAATTTATGTTAAGTCCACAGTTCAATTTTGGGGGAATCCCCGTTCGTGTAATGTTCGAATAAATAGTAACAAATTATATCTTAGATAATGATGTCTATATTTTCGCGCCAGGTCTTTGCGAGGTGTGCTTTTCATACACTCTCGCCTGTTCCTAGGGTTCCTGACATCACCTTTTTTAGGTAGGGAGCATCAAAGCAGCCTGTTTAGGGAAGTACCTCCACCTCACCTAAAATCGGAGCCAAATAACAACTTCATGAAAGGTCGGCGCGGCAATAATTTATGCTTATAACAACGCGCGCAATACATTAAGTATCACAACAACTCATTAGGAGCTTACTGGTGACCTCACCCACACGCAGGAACACAACCCTCCAGGGAATGGTTTTTCGGCTGCAGTTTTCTATGAGGTAGAGAGGTATGTATTTCCCCAGACGGGCTACTTTGATGCCCACTACCTACCTCTCTTAGTATCACAATAAACGGTACTTTCGGCATTGTTTTTTTTAGACACGTTATGGGGTACATATATTTTTTTCTAGTTTCCCACGGCACGAAGAAAATAATGAAATGTTACAAAAATCTAATGTTCGCAAATCTGAATTCCGTCCCAGTGTGCCCGCATCGGGATTTCATACCACAACAAATTACGCCATCATTGTAATGATTTACAAAAATTGACCAGATACACGTGGGGTAAATATAATAATTGAGTTGGCAACATATTTTTTTACTCTGTGTGAATGTGAGTGTACAACGCGCAACACAACGTCACGCACACATCGTTCGTTGTGATGGTAGTTTCATTTTGCGCGTCGCTTTTGTTTACTAACGCTCCGACTAGACTTTTTTCTTGGTCTAATATATTCATTAATTTTGTTTACTTATTAGTTTAGGTGTTTTTATACAAAATGGTGGGAGTATTTTTTAATTTCATAATGACATATTGGAACAGTAAAAACAAAAACGTCATGTATATGATTCTACGACAAGAGATAATTATGTACGGCAACCATTATACAATATAATAATAACATATAAGTCGCTTAAAATATAATATCAAGTCTTGTCTCAGATTATAGGGATATAGGGTATATCAATGAGAGTTTGTGCAACAGTAATGAAACCACACGTCGTTTATTAAGTACATATTATTATTTTTAAAACAAGGAAATAATAATAAATAAATATTGTCGGACAAATTCCACAGCGCCACCTAGCCCCAAAGTAAGAGAAGCTTGGTGTTATGGGTACTAGACAACTGATAAACATACGTACCTAAATACATTTTTTTTTTGTAAATACATACTTATTATACATAGAAAATACTCGGACCAATACAAACAGACATGTTAATGCACACAAATGTTTGTACTGTGTGGGAATCGAACCCACGAGCGTTGGTGTCAAAGTAGCGTAACAGCGCGTTTCACCACCGCACCACCTAGCTCGTCTAAAATGAAATCATAATTACTAACAAAAATATTGCTTTACATTTAAAAGAACGCGCCGCTTTTCTCAATACTTGTTTTTTCCTTCATCCCGTTCTTGAATGAAATCATTTTTATTCGTTATCTTTTACATTAATATGAAATAGGTTTTATGTATACTACGTCGAGAGACATACAAGCATACGGCCCACCTGATGTAAAGCGGGTACCGTAGACTATTAACGCTTAAGATATATTAAGTATCACTCGCGCGATACCTCCTCTGCTGCTAACATAGCAACTCCTTGGGAGCTTACTGGTGACCTCACTCACACGCAGGTATACAACAACTCTCTACGGAGTTGTTATTTGGCTGCGGTTTTCTGTGAGGTGGAGGTATTCCCCAGACGCGCTGCTTTGATGCGCGGTAATACGTATAGTAATGCGTGAGAATATTGATAATAAAACTATTATAAAGTAAGTTTTACAAAGTGCATAAACATTAATTTATTCCAACACATCAAAAACACTGCCTACTTAAGAAGACGACGTGAAACGGAACGCAATTCATTTCTTCGCTGCGCTGCGTAGTTTGTTCGACCGAATGGCCATGTTGTATTGCGTACAAGTGTGCACTGCAAATTAGGGATGGGCAAATCAAAAATATATATCGATATATATCGAAATCGATATTATTAAAAATATCGATATACATACAATAAAAAATATCCATATTTTTTCAGGAGGACATGGTAATACTTATTAAATATTGTCCGCTGTTGCATACATGTGTCGTTGTTTCCCCTTAAATTAATGTACACTTAAAAGGGACTACAATCATAATACTCGTACAATGAATGAATGTAATGTAAAAAACTCCAACTTTTGCCCTTGGCCGCATCATCTACGGACTCGAAACCCCTCATCGTAGAATAGCCCACATAGCCATTCCAAACACTTCATACAAAACTAACCGTAAACATTATTGAAGATAAATGTAACAATTCATAACATTTATGAAAACGTAATGTATGCTCGTAAAAATATAAACTTGTTTTCGAAATTTATCATCACCATCGGCCTGCTGAGACTAGTAGATCTTTTGTTGTAAATTGTATTCGATTCTATAATAAATTACCTGAAACAGTTCTGCCCTTGCCTGACAATATGTTCAAAGGGCACATCAAATAATAATAATAATAATAATAATTCTTTATTTACCACAAAAATTACAAGGTTTACAGAGTGGCTAAGACACCCACACTAGGCTAGGCCTGTCCTGTGGAAATCTTTACATTCTCGAATCGATTGTATTGCGGTACTATAAACAGTATTATAAGACTATAATTGTTGATTACCAAATACAAAATTAGGTTACAAAATGCATAATGTTTAAGAATCCTATATAATATCAGTCATGAATGTGCTATGAATTTTATTTACATTTTATTTGTAGTTTGAAATTATTAGTTTAACAACATTATAAATTAAATTGGGATAGTTGAGTTGACATTGCAATAGTTATTTGAAATAATTTGATTGACATTATATGTAATTTAAAATAATGAAATTTTAACCGCTCAAGGCATTAAATTATTCTACGCTAATCAAAATGTCCTCTGAGTCCCGGTAGGTCCAGTTTTGCAATTCCCTTTCGATTTTAAATTTTGCATCACGGGTATTTAAATTGTGTATCTTACACATAGCATTAATTTTATTATATATGAAGGGTTTCCGAAAATTGCTAAAACGCTTGGCAAAGGTGGATTTTACCTGCGGAAGAGGAAGTCGAAATGTACGTTTTTTTAACAAACTGGGATAGGCAGTGGATGAGAGCACTTCCTTGTGAGTTTGGCAGATTATCTTTAGGAGGTATAGCCTTCTTACGCTCAGGACTTGAGTTTCCCTGTATAGGAGAGTGGTCGGAAAACGTATAGGCTTTCTTAGGTACGTTTTAAGCACTGCTCTTTGAGCTCTCTCCAACGTGATTAAATGAGTTGAAGCAGCACCACCCCATGCCGATATGCAATACGAGAGAACTGATTGACATAAAGTGACGTAAATGGTTTTCAGAAGTCTCAAGGAAGCAGCATCGCTCAACAGTCTCATAACGTAAATTAACTTTCTGGTTCTATTTGCTGTTGCTATTATGTGATCTCTAAACGAGAGTCTTTCATCAACGGTAACACCCAGATACCTCGCACTGGCCACTCTCCGTATTTTTTCACAGGAACACATCAATCTTGGTGCTGTGCTATCACTATTTGTGCATACATGTATTCTAATGATGGGATCGGATGGCGGTGGTGATGAGGCTGTCTTGTGGAAGCAGATGAAATTCGTCTTGGCCGAGTTTAGAGTGAGCAGATTATCGTTCAGCCATACCGTTACCCGATTAAAACCATCCTGAGCAACGCCAAACAAAGTATCCCATGATCGTTCATGAAATAAGACAATGGTATCGTCAGCATAATTTATGATGTCTGCCTTCTCCAAACCTAGCATCGAGAGATCATTTATGTAAACTAGGAACAGGGTAGGACCAAGGATGCTACCCTGAGGAACACCAAACGACACGTCAGACCGGGAACTGACGAAGGCACCGACCCTTGTACGCTGACTCCTACCGGAGAGGTAACTACGGAACCAATCAAGGCATATCCCTCTAATTCCGATCAGTTCCAGTCTCTTAAGGAGAATAGGAATTGAAACCGTGTCGAATGCCTTCGCCAGATCCAGGAATACTCTATGTAAGAAGGGTTATTACAATCGATGAATATCTGGCTGACAGAGATGTCTGGATATGATTTGGCACACAAAAGCACTGGTATAAATTTATTGTAACAGAAATTGTCGATTTCAAAAAATACCTATATTGGCAAGTTTCTTTGGTCATTTCTTTGCCAATGTTCATTTTCGAAATGCTGGTAGATTACAAAAACACAAAATTATACATTAGGATTTGATTTAAATGGGTACTATAAGACGTGTCTAAATATATGTATTATTGGATAAATTACACAGCGCCATCTAGTCTCAAACCAAGCAATGTTTGTATGGTTACTAGACAACTGCTAAACATAAGTAATAGATCTGCGCCGAGTACACAATTTACTGAGTAACTTAGCATTACTCGGTTTTATCTTCACCGGACAGAGTACTCTGTCTAGTTACTCGGTTTTGCTCGTACCAAAGCCAGATAGAGCAGAGTGGTTAGTGTTCCTGCATCATAACTTGCCGCTGTTAAACTTCCAATATTAATTATTTAAAAATCCAATATTTATTAATAGTTTTTTTTTATACAACTAGATTGGCAAACAAGCATGCGGCCAGCACTAGATGATAAGCGGTCGCAGCAACCTAATGACGCTCCCAACACCACGGGGATGTTACTAGCGCGCTGCCAATCTTGTGGTCTAAGGTTGTTTCGTCCAGTACCCAGTAATTTCTCTGCCATATCTCACCCTTCAAACCGGAACACAGCTATATAAATATAGCTGCTTGGCGGTAGAAATAGGTGAGACAGAGGTCCCCCGCAGACGACTTTTATACAAAGTCTCCCTCTGGTAATTCATATCACTTTTCTTTTCAATTATTTAAATATGCTTATTTATTTCTGTTGTCTTTGTAATGAGACAAGAATATGTCTGTGTGATCTTCACGCCAAGTCCCTAGCGGGATAGGCAGAAAAATCGAACGCCATAAGGCAGACGTAGTCCTTACACGCCTCACTCGCTTCGTTAACATTAATTGACATTCAGAAAAGAATATGTTAACAATTAGATGATTACTCAACATTTGAAACGAGTTACTCGACCGAGTACGAGTACTAGCAAAGGTGCCTATATATATAGAGTACAGAGTAATAATAAGGTAATAATCCATTACTCCAGGGAGCCCTAGGTACGTAACCTAAATCCCCTTTTTCTCAAATACATACAAACTTATGATACACTAGCTGTGCCCGCGACTTCGTCCGCGTGAAATTTAACAAAAAAGTTGTTGTTCAGTTCGCAGAGTTTACTATAACTTATTAATTCTGTATTTCGCGTATAGAAATACCTATGCTAATTTTAATGAAATTCTTCTATTATGTGAATCGCACCCCCGAAGGGGAAGATATTTCCCCCTAATTTTAACAGTTTTTCATATTTTACGCAGGAATCCTAAATATTTACGGGATAAAAAGAACAGTCGTCTACCTACCAGTGAAAGTCCCGTCAAAATCGGTCCAGCCGTTTCAGAGATTAGCCGGAACAAACAGACAGATAGACAGACAGACAAAAATTGTAAAAATATTCATTTTGGTATATAATAATAATAAATTTTATTTCCTCTCACACATAATATACAAGTAATAACAGTAATAATATAAATATTTGGGTTATATGTACCGTGTATATTTCCATATGCATTTAGTAAAAAGCGGTTATTTTAATATTCACTCCAATTTTATTTATCTGTATAGATAGAAAACACCCAGATCGATACACACAGACATGTTCATGCACACAAATGTTTGTCGTGCGCGGCAGTCAAACTCACGAGCGTCGGTGTCAAAGCAACGTAACAGCGCGTTTCACCACTGCGCCACCGAGATCGTCGTAAAAATATTTCTTAACAACTCGAAAATAACGTTTCCAAGTTTTGAAGTAAAGAAGTTTTCACTTCTCATGTGCAGTCCTACGAATGAGTCTTTTTATATATTTTTTACTATTAAAGTTCGGCAACTCCTATCTTTGTCGTACCATTAAAAAGTGGAACGCCTTGCCTGCACATGTGTTCCCTCCTTCCTACGATATGGGATCCTTCAAACGAAGGGTGAAGAAGCGTCTTGTGCATCAGCATGGCAGCGTCCACTGACAGGACACTGTGTAGTCTTTTATCAGTTGCAGTTGCGATTTGGGTTCCTCTTTCGCTTACTATCAGGCAAAGCGGAGCCACTGTGCTGAACTTATATAAGAAAAAAACTATGCAAAATAGTGATATTGTATCTCCATAGGTTATTATTCCCTTCACACCAGTATTGTATTCTATCGACGCGACGTTTCACGACCGATATCAGTGGAAACGTCGGTTTCCCGTTTTTTCCATACTGTATTCAATGTTTGCATCCGGATTGGCTTCTTGTTCCTAGCATTATCCCGTTTCCTAATTAGGACCGGCGGGGCCCGCTACCTAAGCCTAAAGATTTGGCGAAGATACTGATTTTGTGATGGAGCGACTGCCGTCCCGACCTCCACGCCGCACACGGACCTGCGTCCGGGTGGGTTATCCGGGGCAAATCACCCTCGCTGTATCTGGTGTTCAAGTGATTCACACCTGAACAAAGTCACACCAGCAGCGGCCTGTTTCAATTGTCGGACCGTGCGCGCAATACAAATAAAACCAGTTGAGAACGAGCAAGCTTGCATTGCCGGATTAACCTGGCTCGTGAATTATATAACAATTCATTTTTTTTATTGTATTTGTCGGCCTTTTTGACCTTGTTCCTTAAGAGATAGGAACGGTATTCCTGAACATTCCTATTCTACTTTTTTATACTGAATCCAAATCTGAAGTTAAAATTTGAATATTCGAAAAAAACGCACACACAGACAAACATAGATTTCATATAGGAACGGTGTTCCTGAAAATATAGCTTGCGGGTCGGACGCGAGGATCGAAGATTCCGCGACTTTTCAATATGTTACATGTTACCTTTATCTCCTGCGAGACCGAGACTTCGCCCTTATACTTCGACTTTTCAAGTTTTACATCCAACGGTCTCCCTTCAACCGAAGAAGTTTAGAACATACTCCACCACGCTGCTCAAATGCGGATTGGCGGAGGCCAGTGTGTCCAAGCCGCCCGAGGGCCACTGACTTAGTTTAACGACTGTCATCTATCGACAACAGCCGGGACCGAAGACTTAGCACGCCTTCCGAACACGGAGAAACTTGAGATCCATAGGCTGCGGTAGACATTGGTTAACCTGCGTGTTCGATTAGAATGACACGCGCAACGCCATCGTGCTCTCAAGCTTTACATACGAACTCTAAATATTTTTTGAATGGTAACTATCTATCTATACCTTCAAGACATGTCCCTTGCGGGGTAGGCAGAGACAACAGCGAAACATGACTTGGTCCTTACAAACCTCACTCGCTTCTTTTAAAATTCATAGCTCTTTTTATGCACGTTCGATTGTTTCTAGACCTCCTGACGTCACAGGTTCTGATAAGAGACGACCGATTTGATAGTCGTAGGTGAGTCTTGGGTTTCGCCGGCTCCTACATTTTGACGAGCTTGATGGCGCAGTAGTTAATAAGGCTACTTTGACACTAACACTGGACAAACGTTTGTGTGCATGAACGAACATGTCTGTTTGTTTTGGTCTGGGTGTTTAAAAGAGAGGTATGGCGCATCATAGCAGCCCGCTTGGGGAAGTACCACCTCGTACCTTAACCGTAGTCAAGTAACAACTCACTGGAGGGTTGTTGAGTTCCTCTGTATAAGTAAGGTTTACCAGTAAGCTCTTATGGAGTTGTGATTCGTTAGCAGCAGAGGTGGTATCGCGCGAGAGGTACTAAATGTATTGCAAGCGTTTATACACTACGGTAAACGCTTTCCATCAGGTGGGACGTATGCTTTTTTTTTAATACTACATCGGGAGTCATACAAGCATACGGCCCACCTGATGTAAAGCGGGTATAGTAGCCTATTAACGCTTGCGACGTATAGTCGCGCGATGCCTCCGCTGCTGCTTACACAGCAACTCCTTGGGAGCTTACTGGTGACCTCACTCACACGCAGGAACACAATAACCCTTTAGGGAGTTGTTATTTGGCTGCGGTTTTCTGTGAGGTGGAGGAACTTCCACAGACGGGCTGCTTTGATGCGCCCTACCTCTCTTAACCCTTCGAAACCCGGGTGGTCATATATGACCGCGAAATGTATGGGAAAACGTATATAACGGGTTCTGACTGGTCACATGATTGTATGCTTCCCGGCGTTCTATAAAAGAAAAAAATATCCTTTTACTTTCGCGCTTTATATCATTTCGTCCTTCTTTCCCCTTGCATTCTTTCTACAAGTGCAAACCAACGCAACGTGCCTCTTATCTAACCACCAATATCATATCTAACCACCACTCTCTTTCAGATCAACTCTCATTTTCACGACGTCTTCGAACTCTGACTAAAAATCACAGATAAAAAGTAACCTATATATTAATCGAAAAACTAATATATTTGTGTGTTAAACATTATACAAATCGCAACAGCCGTTTTTGTGTGAAAGAATAGCAACATCCAAACATCTCGAAAACCTTTTACATTTACAATATATTGTTATATTATACTGTAATTGAATTAAACATTTTTTTTTTAAAGTATCGCGTATTTTATTTATTTTGTTGAACCTGACGTTTCGAATGCTTTGCAGCGTCCGTGGTCGCAGGAAGACTAAGGTGACATTTGTCTTAAATGGTTATTCAATTATTACATCTAAGGACATGGATGGATTAATTATATACGTCCCGATTCACACAAAAAAAAAATAAGATAAAACACGCGATACTTCCATTAAAAAAAATTGTTTAATTCGATGTATAACAATCACGAAAACCTAAGACAATATTATACTGTAATCTTTACATTTTTTATAATTTTCCATTATACAAATCTCGGAGATTGGCATGGTATTATTTGCCGTTGCGACTGACGCAGTGACATAAGGATTTCTTACCTTTGGTTAGGGAACCCTAAAATCATCGTAATACAATTACCACGATCTTGGAGAGATGACGCGGCCAATTAGCAGCCATGCTCTGTTCTCCTACATATAATCTATTAGCGAAAATGTCTCGTATTTCGTAATATGTCCATTGGTATATTGCAATATAGGTATGCCTTAGAAGCAAGAGATGTGTGTAAGGATCGAGTCATGTGGCTCTCGCATCCTTCTGCCTATGTCACAAGGGATTTGGCGTGACGTTATAGATAGTTAGGTATGCATATAGGTGTAACTCGATACCTTAATAGCGAAACAACAGAAAGAAGCAGAGAATATCAAACTACTAATAGAACAAGGCCGTAAGCTCAAGGTAGCTCAGTGTGCTATGGAAAGAGCTATGCTCAGGGTTTCTCTGCGTGAAAGAAATGTTTCTCTCTCAGAAATGAAGATATTCACAGTATAACTAAGGTATCCTGCATAGCCCAAAGGATAAACAAGATGAAGTGGCAGAGGACCGGCCACATAGTTCATAGAACTGACAACCGCTGGGGAAGAAAGGTTCTCGAATGTGTTGGAAATGATGAATAGGACAGTAAAACAAGTTTTCTGGTATACCGTAGTTTGTAGGATGCATCTATGGGCAAGTCTCCCTTCACGACAATGTCTACCTTCGTACTGCTAGGATTTCTTCCTTTCGTCTAAATGCATTTCGAGGCCTTAAAAGGATGAGATGAGAGATGAGCTGTATACATATTAAGTGTATACAGCTCATCTAGTGAAGTACCTAACTCTTAATACTGGTGTTAACATCAATTAAAAAGTTTTTTTTATACAATGTTAGGAGGCACATAGACATGTTCTAGCACACAATTTGTGTTGTGTGGGAATGGAACTCACGAGCGTTGGTGTCAAACAAGTAGTAGTGTAACAGTGCCTTGCCCTACTTCGCAAAAACTTTTGTCAAATTTCTTCTTCTTTGCGTTATCCGGCAATCTGGAGGTGGTATTTAGTCAGTAAAAGTCTGACATAACACGTGCAGCCGACCGTAAGGGCACTGCTTAAGAATACACCTCCTCGCTCTCAAGTCCTGAGGGTGCCTTCGCAGACGGTACATATTTTGTGTATGTCATAAAAAAAAAGAAAATATACTACTATCAGATATTAGAGTCACTTGATTTTCTCTGTAACAAACAAGATTACAGAACTGCCGCAGTCTCTATGAAAATAGTTATATTATGTGGTGCCAGGGTTTGAAATGTACTAATCTATTAAATAAGTAGCTTTTAAAACAGTTTGTCACACCATGTTTTCTTTATACTGTGGCAGTAGATAAGACTTGAGTTTACACAAGAAATGCAAGCAAAGTTGATCCATTTAAATTTGTTGTAACTTTATAAAATCGCTGATAGTCTATTGATGGAGAAGTCATGCCCAAATAATAATAATCATATTGTTGTTGTCACAGAATGAGAAACCAAGTAATGGTAGTGAAATAGCCCTTAAGGCAATGGATTTGGAAACTATGTATGAATATCTTCACACCAGGTCCTTTACAGGGTAGGCAGACAGAATTATCAAATATCTAAAAACTTAGAAACAATCTAACCTTAGTTTCAGGTATCTATGTTGCCTTTATTTAATGTAATAATGGCAAAGCTGCTTTGCATAAGGTATCTATACGTATATATATATGTGTCTCATACAAATAAATAGGAAAAATAGGGCACAGCCCATCTGGGGCCAAAGCCCATAATATCCGCCGTGCCCATAGAGCATGTTAAGCCGAGGCCAATTGAAATTTGTTAAGCAAAGAGATACAATACAGCCCGACTGGGGAAGTACCTTCCCTCGACTTATATTATGCTTGTGTGCTCCTAAAGTTTAATCATTAAATCTGGTAGTAATTATCATCACAGGCTGTAACGATTTCACTGTGTTTACGAGCCTCGAGCTAATGTTCGCTTGCAAAATATTATCGCTCAGTTAAGGCTCTATGTGTCGCAGGCAAACGGGTATCGCCTTGGAGCTCAAAAAAGAGCAACAAGTCAAAAATAGCAAAATTAAAGTCCAAGCACTCCACATTTCAGACAAATCCTTAGTCCCCTGCAAACTGAGGACTGGAAGATCTGGTATCTTGGGGCTGTTTTCAAGCAGCCGAAAAGGTCAATTAGACTTAAGATTCATGACTGTGATCTGTCGACAACAGCAGAGATTGATAGGTTGTACCTCGACTAATATATTAAAAAAAAATTATAAATTATTGCAAATGTGTGATACATTTGTTTACATGATGGTAATTTTTGTACAAATCAGATTTGAAAAATCACAATTTTTTGTAAACAAATGTGTGTATCACAACAAAACATTGTACAAAAAATTACAAAAAATTGTGATTTGTTTACCATAATTTGTAATTTTTTGTCAGCATCCACAATTTACTAAATCTGCATGTTTTACATAATGCATAGAACATATCCATAACACAACATAGCTTGACGAGTTGATTTTGCTACACCTTATATACAAAACTTACATTTTTATTTGTACAAATTTGAATATCTAAGTGAAGTTTATTGCAATAATCTCATGTCATTCAGCACAAAAATTTATATATATATCAAATGGGTTGTTATTGTCTATGAACCAAATTGGTCAACCCAGATGTCACATAATTTGTACTATTATATGAGTATGATTAAGTAGGACTGTGTAATTTCTACCAAGCGGACCAGTCACCATCCTTTGCAATAAAGGTAGGAACCATGTGCAACAGCATTCAAGGCAGGCAGTATTAGAAATTAACAAAAAAGTAACAGTAATATAGACAAGCACAAGTATCTTTCTTTTACAGTAAGGACAGCTGCACAGCCTGCAGCGGCATATTGCAGTTCAACACAGTATCTCACACTCCATTATATACCTCAATGTTATTTTTGGTCAGATACGTAAAGGCAAAGCAGAGACCAGAAGTTGTAGTACAGTATTAATATTAAGTGATTCCTAAATACAGCAATCATTATATTTAATTAGTAAGGGACACCTGAAGAGATAAAAAATGCAACCAGACAAAACAATGACTTGAGGGTAGCAGATAAAAATAGAAAATTTATAAGTAATTTTTAAGGATTACATATTGCGCTACATAATCTCTGTTAAACATTGAAATTATTGTTTATGTAATTGTACTCACCTTTCTCTCCTGATTTGTTAGAGCCTGATGCATTGCTGGACAAACTTGAGTCATCAGAATCATATCCGAACGCTGTGTTGTCTGTCTTGGTGTGGTTTCGGTCGCGGCGCTGCTGCCAGCGGCGAGGTACGCCGTTCTGGTACGTGGGCGAGCCCCCGGCGCGCCCTGCCGGTAATCCCGCGCTCTGTACGACCTCCAACTGGTAATGCCTCTGTCTCTCTACACCCGTCATATACATTGGCGGCGGGCCACCGAAGCCTCCGTTAGTGTGATACTTTATTGGAGCCCCTTCGGTCATAATGTCTTCACTTATCTGAAGGCGAAAATACATGTTTAGCACACGAAATTTAATGCAACTTACTCTAATATTTTTTATCGTACAGACCTGTGTTTCGACCGTTAATTCCGATGGCGGATTGACGCCTTCGACAGACTACTGCGTCATCGTAGGCGTAGTAAATTAATTAGAGTTAGCGACGACGTATGTGCGATCTATTTATCTTGAACCCCCGAAATTCGAGATGAGTCGATCTGCCGTATTTGCACGTCTCCTCAAAGTAGATAAAACTGATCAGTATTCTCAATGTGGCGCAAGTCGCTGGGCTCCAACCTTATTGATATAACTAGTTATAATAATTCTACGCCAATTTTATTAAATCTACCCACGTATTACGGCAAATCGGTAAAATTATTGAATTTGATTGCTGAAAAAATCCGCCATGACTTAGTGGATATACCTACAGCGACATCTGACGGCAATCCTGTTTGAAAGGTACACGTGATTTTACTTTTTTTTCGTTCTAATTTTAATGTTTTATACAAACCAGTCTTCTGCCACTTCATATTATTAATTTATTTAGGAGCAAGAATTTGCATCAAACCGCTATTTTATCGCTTTTACACACAAAGCAAAAAAGACATAGCTCTGAATCAAATCATGTGATTCTTCTGTTCGCTTGACAATATTTCTCTATGAAATTATTTGACCTTGCAACAATTTTTTGTCTACATCGCGATAATCGCGAATGACTGACATTCACACTACAATGACGTTTAATGTCTCTTGTCATTCCGACATATGTGAAATTTAATTTTAAAAATACAAAATATTAAACAAGAAAATAAATTCTCGGTGACAATGAAAGGTCTCAGAAGATCCGCAGCTATTGCATTTGTTCTAATAAACTAACAATATAGAGTGATGACGTAGATTGTGTACCATGTAACCTTAAAAGTGCAAAAAGTCAACAGAAACAAACTTTGTCGTCTCATTGTTTGATTACCTATCATATCAGCATTAATTAGACTAAGTAGCGTTTAGACATGTCTCACTTCGGAGATTACATGGACGGCGTGCCCGTTAAAATATCTGAGAAGTATAAGAGGCCGCCACGAATCGAGGTGCCTTACAGCGTCAACGAGAGCCCTTTGCGTGCTCAGAGTGTTGTTGACAATGTCAACTATTGCTCCACTTTCGAGAGAAACGTACTATCGAAACTTCAAGAGCTAAAGCGTGCGAAAATAACAAAGAAAAATGAAAGGAAGCATCGTTTGCAGCTTTTGGAGGAAGCAAAGCAGAAAAAACTGGACGCGATAGCGGCAGCAGAGGCCGAGGAGAAATTAAAGCAATTGAGTGTATCAGACGTCACCTACCCGAGCACTGATGAGATCAGTGCCCCCTCTCCTGATGATCCAGAGCAAACCTGTGATGTAACTCCAACACAAGGCAGCCCGGAAACTGAGACTTCAACTAAAGATGATATATATAGGTCTTACGGGAACATGCCAGATTCTCAGCTGAATATTCTCCAACCAATTCAAGTACAGTCCAACTACCACCAAGGGAACCTTATGGATGACCCTGACCCGTTGCAGGAAATTAAAATGAGTGTTAAACTTGCTAGGGTGCCCCAGTATAATACAAACATAGATACACTGACATATAAAGACTTTGAAAATGATACATCAAGTCCATTCGACAATGTGGAGCTAAAGACAATAAATGATATGGAATTACTAGCACAAATACTACAGAGTCAGAGGGATGCAAGTACTAGTTGTCACCCACAAGTGTATGGACCGGAACAGCCATACGCAGCTGTCCCTAACTGTACGTCACAGGCGCAGATGGAAGGAATAACCTATTTACCCAATGCATATGTTGAGCAGCCAATACATGGTCCAAGCTTAATATATTCACCAGAACACTACCCTGTCCCAAATGGATATTATGTATCAACTGATAATACCTGTGATAGCAATATGCCAATGGAAAATATTAATGTGTATATGCCAAATTATCAATACTATGTTCCTACTAATCAATTCCCAGTAGATGCAACCTACTACGGTAGTCAGTTGCCAGCCACGTCTAGGGAAGGCCATCAACTACCGAACGATTCATACGTACCACAACCTTACTATTACCAATGTCCTCCAGTACCGATGCAGTATCAACAACCAACAGTTAATACGCCCAACCAGAGTATAGAAAATCGTAACCCTTCTGTGACATCTCAGTGTGCAAAGTCTCGTTCTAGGAGCGTACCTGATATTGTTAAAGAATTGAATGAAGAGCTGGCTTCGGCAAAACTTAGAACTAACGAGAGATCTTACAATGCTAGTCCAGCTCCCAAGTCTGTTCCGCATTCCTCTTCTAGCGCTGAAACAAAAGAGGAGAGGAGAAGTAGAAGAAAGTTAGAACAGTTGCCGAACCCTTATGATAAGTTGCCTGCAAAGTTGCAAGGCATATGCCAAAAAATTCATGGAATGGGTTTTCCGCTTGACAGGGTTGCTAGAGTATGCAGTCTACTAGGTGATAATGATAAAAAGGTGAGTTGCAGATCGCAAATTACTTACCTATCTATCCATATCTTCACAGAAAGTTTCTTGCGGGGTAGTAAGAACCGAGTGCCTCGGAGAATAACCCAGTCCTTTAACATTCATAGCTCTTCTCGTGCATGCTCGTGGATTTCTATGGCTCCTGACATCTCCTTTTGGCGTTATCCCATTTCCTAAGCCATTAGGATTGGCAGGAGTCACTGCCTAGCATTTGGTGATGATACTGATTTTTAGACACAGTGACTATCAGACCTGCACAATCCAAAAGGAAAATCAGATCTTTCTTAGGTCACGCATTTTTCGAAATGTACTTTCTTGGATGTGCAGGTCTCCTCATGATGTCTTCCTCCGTCGCCGAGTGAGAATTACAAACATGTACATAAATGTGAAAACACAAATTGGATTTGGGAAGGATTTGAACTGGAGGCCAGTTGGTTAATAGGCCAGTTCTTTATTTCTGTTAAAACACAACCAATTTGTCACGGCAGATGAGTCATGGTCTTCTTAGACTTTTGCATTACATTACATTCTACTTTCACATTGTATATTTATATATCTCTTTTGTGATTTTTTTCCTACTGCATTCGTTCTACATGTCCGAACCAACAGAACATGCCTCTTCATATTTTCACAGTGATAATCTCTTTCAAACCAATTCTATTTCTTACATCATCATTTGGACTGCATTTATGCTACTTTCATCTACTTTATTTCCCTGATCTCGCTTCCATAAGTTACAAGCATTTACAAGTGACAAACAATCCTACCATACAATAGCTTATGGATACTTATAACACAAGGTATATTAAATAGTTAATAGATTTAGGAATTATTTCATAAAAGTCAAATTTGCAGCAATCTGATCTGAACTTTAAGAGAGGTAGGGCGCATCAAAGCAGCTCGTCTGGCGAAATGCATCCACCTCACAGAAAACCGCAGCCAAATAATAACTCCCTAGAGGGTTGTTGTGTTGCTGCGCATGAGTGAGGTCGCCAGTAAGCTCCCAAGGAGTTGCTGTGTAAGCAGCAGAGGAGGCATTGTGCGAGTGATCCTTAATATATTATAAGCGTTAATAGGCTACGGTACCTGCTTTACATCAGGTGGGCCGTATGCTTATATGCCTCCCAACGTAGTATAATTCCTGAAAGAATTGGTAGACCCGGGACTGAGCTTATGACTAACTCTGCGGAGTCTGCATCGAATGATGCCAGACTGAATGAATGAAATGAATGGTAGATCGAAACCTGATAAATGGAATGTCATCAGGAATAGATATGGTTACAGCTGAGATGATTAAGCTAGGCGTCACTTGCGCTCGTTACGCTTTCTGGCCCCTGTGCAGTTTGTGCTGGAGAACCGAAAATGTTCAAACCGACTGGAGAGACGCAGTGATCGTACACTTGCACAAAGGCAAGTCATCACGTATGGATTGCGTCATCAGCGTTATACTGATCAGCATAATTGAAAGGAGAATGAGGCTGAAATCCGGTGGAACACTTTGGGGCAAGACAAGATATTTCAGAATGGAAAAAGAGAATGTATAGACTAAGTTTTCTCACTCTTCAAAATCTCGTAAAAGCATCTTTTAAAGCATCGGAAGGTTTTCCGCGATTATGTAGATTATCAGAAAGCATTTGACAGGGTTGTGCGAAAGGTCTCTTGAACATTGCCTTGCATTAATGATGAATTGCCTGCTTTATGCAGATGTTGCCGTGCTTATAACAGACACCATATGATCTGAAAACACTTGTCACAATGATGAAAGAGGATTGTATTGAGAATGATTTACAACTGAATGAGAAGAAAACAAAGATAGCAAGTATAACTGTTAATGATGGAGTGTTGGAACAAGTGAACCAGATTGTATATCTTGGATGCACTTTTAGTAGAGATGGACACTGCTGAAGTGGAGAGACGAATGAGTGCAGGAAATAGTATGAATAGAGCGTTGAGGAAACTTCTTGGTAGGAAGAATCTGAGCTAAAAGGCACAGCTCGCTATTCTTGAACGTGCTGTTTTCCATGCCAGGATTCCATGATTCCAACCGCCAGGATTCCAACCGGGACCAGTTGGTCAATAGGCGGGTTCGTCCACTGGGCTATCACCAAATCTGATAATATATATTATTATTTTCTAATTCCAGGTGATCGAAGGTCTTTTATTGATGGGAGAACTTATGGACTTGGGCTTCTCCGAGGGACGGGTATCCACGGCGCTGGCGAAGCACGAATTCAACAAGGACAAGGCATTGGACGAACTGGTCTCGTAACAGAGTGGTTACCGCCTGATCGTGGGTACAGAATCTTTTCATTAGACTGCTCACTGCCTTCTGGGAGTCGTTTTAAATTAAATATAGCGACCGCTGAGATGATATGTTCCTCGCGAGCGATAATAGATATATATATAGTAAAATTATGTTTACTGACCCTTAAAACGCCGAGAAAACTGTCATCTTCTTTCACACCGCGGCCCCACGCAGCGCTGGAGCGCTTCACTGCAAGCGCATATGAAACGTGTTGAGTTTCTACAATAAATAATATAAACATGACCATATCGACGAGTGCAAAGTACAAAGAATCAACTGCAATTATAATGTTTTTCTGTATTATCGTATTAAATATACAAGAGTATACAAACGGAAAGATGCTTAGGATGGACGGGCTCCGCTACCTAAGACTAAGCATTTGGTGAACATACTGATTTTTACTTGAGCGACTGCCCCCAAACCTCCCCAAATCAGAGGGAAAATCAGACCTGTCTTAGGTCCGGTCACACTTGTTTCAAAGTATAATTTTTTGTGTGGGTTTCCTCACGATATTTTCTTTCACCGACGACCAAGTGATAATTACAAATATGTACATAAATCAGAAAAACTAATGTAGTGGTACATGACAGGATTCCAACCGGGGACCAATTGGTCAATAGACCGGCTGTTTGTCCACTGGGCTATCACTGTTCTATATACAAATAGAAATATTATACTGTTTGAAACATATTTGTTCTGACAGAGAGTGTCGGTGTTGAAATAGGAAGAGGGATGCTGCGTTGGTTCGGACATGTAGAAAGAATGCAGGAAGAAAGGATTATGAAACAGATACAACGCGAAAGTAGAAGGATGTAGGAGCCGAGGAAGGCCGAAACTTACCTACTAAATTGTTCGTTTTTCACCAGAAGATGCATGAGAGTATTTAGTTAATTTATAACTAAATACACCACTTCAAACTTAACAAATTTCGACTAAAATGAGTTAAAACAATTATCACTATTTAGTATTCACTGAGAATGTAAAGTTGTAGCTATCACAACAAAGTAATGTGAGTCACAGGTATCTGGTTATTTTGTATTAGAAAATATATTCAACTACACATGTATATTTTCACGCCAGGTCCCTTGCGGGGTAGGCAGAGATAACCGAGTGCCATAAGTCGCGGTCCTTACACACTTCAGCTACACATAATCAACGTAAATGGGCAACTATGCCCATTTTTAAACCAGTTGAGAATGCGCAAGCTCGCATTGCCAGAGGAACACCTGGCTCGTCAATTATATAACAAATCATTTTTTTTTTAATTTGTCGGCCATTTTGACCATGTTCCAAGAGATAGGAACGGTGTTCCTGAACATTCCTCTTCTACTTTTTTATGCTGAATCCGAATCTGAAGTCAAAATTCGAATATTCACACAACACTGATTGATGACGTACCTCAATATACAGGCAAATTGGCTAAATATATAAAAAAAAATCAACTATGAATAGTAGAAATGAACTCTCCTGTGAAGTTACTATTTAGCAGATACTTCGTTTTACTTTGCACACATCGATATGGTATACAGTAGTAGTCACGGACGCACCGATTGGCCGCGAGGAGGGACAGGCGCTCCGCGGATTTCACATGGCTACGTACAGTTGTCGATAAAAGTTTTAGGGAGCAAGGCAAAACCAACTCAGGGGATACAGCTGTACTAAAGCTGGGCACGCCCGTGGTAGTAAACAACTATTGACCGGGCTGCGTGTATGTTGGTAGTAGATGTAAATAATTTAGTACACGTGTATCTGAACTGCTAAGCGAGCTTTTTTGTATAAATAGGAAATATTTCTCAGTCTTTTTATGATATTTGGTCGCACTGAGGGACATAGTTGCTTGGATGCTTGTCTAATTTTATATGTAATGCTTTGGTAGTACGAAAATGAAAAGTTTTGAGTCTCAGCATCTATCTGAGGGCTTAAATGTGCCCAAGAGAGATCTGCTGAAGAAATGTAGAAAAATCTGATTTCGTAATTATACTCGTAGAGTCTGCAAATTTAACAATGTTAGTAAGTAATGTGAAAGTGTGTGAATTCTGGTACGTACACAAACTCGTCATTTATTCATTCATTTTTGTTTCTCTTGTCTATGTATAGCTTCACATGCAAAATCCCTTGCGGGGTAGGCAGAGTGAACCTAGCGCCACGTGACTCGATCGCTTATTGAACATTAATTGCTCTTCTCAAGCGCGCTCGCCAGTTTCTAGGGCTCGTGACATCATCTTCTGATCACACACGATCAATTTGGTCATGGTAGGTAAGTCTTGACCTTCCTTGGCTCCTACATCCTTCTACTTTCGCGTTGTATATTTGTTTCGTAATTATTTCTTCCTGAACGAAGCATGCCTTTTCTTACACTGCGAATACGATCTACAAGATTTATGCCACAAATTTTGGGCAACAGTCGCATTTCGACCGCGTTTATCCTATCCTTATCACGAAATATCTTACAAAACATTTTGCCGCATTTTGACACCCGCATTATTTTGTAAATAGAGACAGATTTTGGACCTTACTTCGATGTTAAATTGTTTAATTTTCTGAAATCATCAACAAAACGACGAAACTACATGACGACGAAAGTCCCCATCCCAAAACGTAGTGCTTTAGCGCCTAAATATCTCAGCTTTTCCTACAGATCAATGGGAGGATACTTCAATCAACAAACCAGTTAATTTAGGGGGTAAAGTAAAATGCACAGCTCTTATTGGCTACTTCGCAGATCAACATCGCGTCACTTATCGGCTTATTGGTAAAATTTTCTCCCATTGGTTAGTAGGCTTGAATGGATGAGATATTGAAGCGGTAAAGCCCAACGTTTTTATGCGCGCGGGGTGCCTTCACGCTCAGCCAAGTGGTTTGTTGGTTCGTGGATTATTAAATAATGATATTAAATAACTATCTGATTTTACTAAGTACCTATGTATTTTTCCTAAAATTTCTTAATTTGGTTGGTGTACATTGTATTACGAAAAGTTTATGAAGCGCTGTTCTAACATCGCCAGATATCTTGTATCTGAGTAACATTCTGTATTTTTACCAAGTTAACATAAAATTGTATGTGTTCATCAATTTACTTTGCATGTATTTCATTGTCCTTTTCACGGAAGGTACAAACTGTAAGTGATTATGTTGACACTGCTTGTTGATTGTTGACGCTTGGTGGAATTTTGAAGAGATCTTGTTAATGTAAGCCTGTAACAGACTCCTCTTCACAATATTATTTAGTATTTATTTTTATTTTTACCGATCCGCAGTAGGTACTGCCAGACGTTTTGTTCACAATGAATACCTTGCGTAAAGGAGAAACCGATCGGTAAAAATAAATAATAAATAACATTGTGGAGTCTGTACAAGCGTTTGCATTAGATAACAAGAAATCGTAAGTCATATATTTTTTTATACAACTAGATTGGCTAACAAGCATGCGGTCCGCATCACATGGTAAGCGCAGCCTATTGACGCCCGCTACACCACGGGGATGTTGCCCGTGCGCTGCCAATCTTGTGACCTATAGCTGTTTCGTCACAGTACCCAGTCATTTCTCTGCCATATCTCACACTTGGAACTGGAACACAGCTATATAAATATATATGCTTGGCGGTAGAAATAGGTGAGACAGAGGTACCCACGCAGACGACTTTTGTACAAAGTATCCCTCTATTTAATTAACGTACAAACAAATCAATTAATTCAAGTCCACTTATGTAGGGGAGGTAAATTATTTAAATATTTACATAATTTAAGTTTTTCTGTTGTCCTCCAGCTGCGATATTTAAATCTGTGTCCATTGATAGTAATATAATCACTTATCAAATTACAAATGTTTGTATTTACAAAGAAGTTATCATTATGTGTTGGTATTTGACATGCACTATAGATGTGTTAATTAGTTCATAGAGGCGTTACATAAGTATGGGATTGTTACTCGAATCATTTTCAGATATTTCACACATTTTTAAATATTTCTATGTATGTATGTATATCTTCACGGCAGGTATCTCGCGGGGTAGGCACAGGGGATCGAGCGCCACAAGACACGGTCCTTACGCACCTCGCTGGCTTCAACATTTATAGCTTTTTTCATGCACGGTTTTTAGGGTCTGTTTGTCACCACCTTGTAATTTAATATTTTTGCGTTTTTTTTAAGAGACGGCGCATCAATGCCGATGTAAATACAACTCACAACAGCATGCAAATAACTCCCCGGAGGGTTGTTGTGTTTCTGCGTGTGATTGAGGTGACCAGTAGCTCCTAAGGAGTTGCTGTATTACCAGCAGAGGTGGCACCACGCGATTGATAAATATAAATAATAGGTTGCGCTGGTTACTTTGCATCGGGCGGGCCGTGTGCTTGTATGCCTCCCGAGATTGTATAAAAAAAGGTTAGAACATCTACTTTCTACCCATACATCTTGACAACCGCTTATAGACCGCGTTCAGAACAATTAGTAAGCTCGGAAATTACGCGACAGTAAATCGGTTGCGCAGCGTTGTGTGAATTCTGACGAGATATATTAAGTATCACTCGCGCGATGCCTCCTCTGCTGCTTACACAGCAACTCCTTGGGAGCTTACTGGTGACCACACTCACGCGCAGGAACACAGCAACCCTCTAGGGAGTTGTTATTTGACTGCGGTTTTATGTTAGGTGGAGGTACTTCCCAGACGGGCTGCTCTGATGCGCCCTACCTCTCTTAAAACATCCAGACCAAGACAAACAGACATGTTCATGCACACAAATGTTTGACTTGTGTGACAATCGAACCGACGAGCGTTGGTGTCAAAGTCGCGTCTTTCACAACTGAGCCACCGAGCTCGTCAAAGCGTATCTTCGGCATAATGTGCTTAGACACTTATGTAAAGAACATGGGTGGTCTGAAAGAGAGTACCGCTGCGCTGGTGAGAGATACCTCGCTGGAATTAATGCAGGAGGAAAGAATGAGCGAACAGTAGAACGTGAACGTAGAAGAATGCAGGAGTCTATAGAGACCAAAGGCTTGCCTGCCTCGAATATGTCGTCTTTTAGTCCTTAGGAACTGGCGAGCGTGCTGAAATAGTTATGAATGTTAAAGAAGCGAGTGAGATGTGTAAGAACCATGTTACGTGGCTCTGTTCTCTGTAGCATCTCGATCCTTACACACCAGCCGGGGCTTTGTGCACGAGAGATGGTGTGGTGAAAATATAGATTTATTCATTTTTGAAGTCGGTTAACAATGTTTATTGAAGAGTAATTAGTATGTATTTGTTTTAATCACATTTTAGGAGCTCGTATGGTTTACGTTACATCTTCGTCAATGGTAACCTGGAGTGAACGTGGTGTGACTTCATTGAAGTCAATATTCAGTGGTTGTGAACCCGTGGAATTATTTCCATAAAATGTATTCGAGGTTATGTCTTAATTTTTTTTTTACTAGATCGAGAGGCATACAAGCATACAGCTATAAAGTTATAAGAATATGGTTACCGTAGCTTATGAACATTGTAATACATTAAGCACCTGGATACCAGCTAGGACCTTGTGACTCGATACAGAGACGAGCTGTGAGGATTATCGATGATCCTGGACTCACACACGGCATTGAGTCCTTGAGTTTGAGAAGAGATTTTGCTTCCCTTTGCGTGTTCTACCGGCTGTATAATGGGTTGTGTTCTGAGGAGTTGTTCGACATTATACCAACAGCCTCGTTTTACAATCGCACAGCTCGCCGGCGGCTGGGAGTTCATCCGCACACACTGGAACCGCAATGGTCGCGCACTGTGCGCTTCACGAGAAGTTTTCTACCGAGAACTATTATGTTGTGGAATAAGCTCCCTGCCGCGGTTTTTCCAAAGGACTACAGTATGGGGTTCTTCAAGAAAGGCGTGAAGAGGTTCTTACAGGGTCGGCAACGCAAGAGTGACACCCCTGGTGTTGCAAATGCCCATAGGCTACGGTAACTGCTTACCATCAGGCAGGCCGTACGCTTGTTTGCCACCTTAGTGGTATAAAAAAAAAAATTAAGCTACCTCTGCTGCTAATACAGGAACTCATTAGGAGCTTACTAGTAATACCATGGGATCGCAGGAACATCAACCATCCAGATAGTTATTATTTGGTTGCGGTTATCTGTTGGGGTGGAGGTATTTTGATGCGTCATACCTCTCTGTAAAATGTTTAGACTAGGACAAACAAACATGCACGCAAATGTTTGTCTTGTGTGGTAGTCGAACTCACGAGCCTCGGTAATAAAGTAGAATTGCTAACCATTCCGCCACGCTGCTCAAAAATCTATTTGGGAATAATAGAAAAATGGAATCCACAGCTGAGAAGGTTCTCTCACAGTCCCGCGACACGCGGCGGGGCGCGGGACTGCATTTTTTCCGATGTATTATAAATTAAAGTAGGCGCGCGTATTCGTCCGAATAAGAGGGAGCTCGGGGGCGCAATGGTGAAACGCGCTGTTACGTTACTTTGACACCAACCCTCTTGCGTTCGATTCCTACACAGGACAAACATTTGTGTGCATGAATATGTCTGTTTATCTTGGTACGGGTGTTTTCAAGAGAGGTAGGGCGCTTCAAAGCAGCCCGTCTGGAGAAGGACCTCCACCTCACAGAAGACCGCAGCCAAATAACAACTCCCTAGAGGGTTGCTGTGTTCCTGCGGTGAGTGACGTCACCAGTAAGCGCTTAAAGAGTTGCTGTGTTAGCAGCAGAGGAGGAATCACGCGCGTGGTACTTAATGTGTTGCAAGCATTTATAGGCCACGGTAACCGCTTTATATCAAGTGGGCTACGGCCCAACTAGCGTGCCCTCGATGTTGTATAAAAAAGAAAGTGTCGATGAAAAATTGTGTATTATGTTGTCGAGATAGAGTTCATTATGCTGTACAACAATTTTTCGCTTCGACTGCATCAGTAGGTCTCTAGCCTTGGTTGATTGTGTCGGTGCGAGTGTGTACGTTGCTCCAGCAGGAGAGTGTCTCCTAGAGTGATATGAGTGGAACGTATAATTAGTACGTAATCTGGTGTAAAAGTGCGCCGCATAAAAAAGTTGTGCGTGTAGTCGTTTTGGAGAAAAAACGGAAAAATCGATTCCTGTTGGAGGAACGTTGTTTCAGCAGGAAATTCTAAACGAATGGCCGGAGAGAGAAATATTGTGCATGGGCAGCAAAAATGTGGGCCGAAAATATAATTTTATAAATACATATAATTTTGACGAGCTCGGTGGCTCAGTCGTGAATGATACTTGGACACCAACGCTCGTGGGTTCGATTCCCACACAAGGCAGACATTTGTGTGCATGAACATGTCTGTTTGTCTTGGTCTGGATGTTTTATGAGAGGTAGGGCGTATCGAAGCAACCCGTCTGGGGAGTACCTCCACCTCACGGAAAACCGCAGCCAAATAACAACTCCCTCGCGGGTTGTTGTGTTCCAGCGTGTGAGTGAGGTCACCGGTAAGCTCCCAAGGAGTTGCTGTGTAAGCAGTAGGCATCGCGCGAGTGATACTTAATATATTGCAAGCGTTAATAGGCTACGTATCCGCTTTACATCAGGTGGGCCGTATGCTTGTATGCCTCCTGACGTAGTATAAAAAAATTATGCCGTCTTCAGGTTTTCGAGATATTGCATTTCCCCATGTACAATATTTCTCTCCGATCATACGTTTATAATTTTCCTGCTGCAGGCATCGATTTTTCCGTTTTTCCCCAAAATGACTACACGCACAATTTTTTTATGCTGTGCATGAATGAATTTTTATTACCCAATTTAGACAATACATTTTCTTGTTAGTACATACATAAAAACTTAAACCAAGTAAGTAATGTTATACAGACAAGAGGTAGTTATACCTTTTGGTCTCCACACTAGGTCGAGCCTGTCTCGTGGAGGCCAAAGTATTAGTTTTATACCAATATAAATGTTGTCATTACGATCCAAGTACAAACAACAATATTACACTTATTACACAAACAACAATATTATACTTGCACATTTACACTAGATTACGCAATTACACCTTCCACTCGTATCACTCTTGGAGACACTTACCTGCTGGAGTAACGTACACAGTGCGAGTGATACATAGTGCTTGGTGTACTTCTCTGTTGTAGATTTGTTTCACTATCGACCCATACTGTAGTAGGTCGCTAAGTCGCTATGTACGGACAACGACACGTCCAGCACCCGTATCTTATGTCGTAGCTGTAAAGTTGAGATTTACACGGTTTTGTATAGCTTGATGTGTCGCTGTGCGTGCAAGATTTAAAATATTTTTATATTATGTAAATAAATAATACTGTAAGATTTTAAACGGAGAGTGAATTTATTCCATTGTATGATACTTAAGTCGTTGAAAATGATTTTGTTATTTATTGTAGCTTTTATTGAATATAGTGAGCGGGGCCGCGCGGCTCGTTTTATACACAGCTTCACACAAAGGAAACAATGTATTATAAATAAACAAATATTTTCAATTTTTGGTTTTATTGAAAGTCCTTGGCCGATCGAGCATTGGTAGGAGAGGTAGGGCGCATCAGAGCAGCCCGTCTGGGTAAGTACATACCTCTATCTCACAGAAAACCGCAGCAAAATAACAACCCCGATGAGAGTTATTGTGTTCCTGCGTGTGAGTGAGGTCTCCAGTACACTCCTACGGAGTAGGAAATTAATGGGCTATTGAAATGAGATCCAGAGGGATTATTAGTACTATTTATGTATTAGTTATGGATAAGGATCGGCAAGCTGAAGTGGCAGTGGGCAGGCTACATAGCTCGGAGAATCGATAGCCGCTGGGAAAGGTTCTCGAATGGCGACCAATAACAGGAAAACGCAGCGTAGGACGGCCCCCCACACGATGGACCGACGACCTTGTGAAGATCGCAGGGAGGCGATGGAGGCAATCGGCACATGACCGATTGCTGTGGATGTCTAAGGTGGTAAGGAGTTCTTCCTAACGTTATCTCGTTCCCTAATTCATTAACATTGGCGGGGTCCGCTACCTAAGCCTAACGATTTGGATTTTGGGTATCCGAATCTAAATGATTTTTTGTTATTTTAAAAAAAGACTTTTTAAAATTTTTTGCAACTGAATTTCCATCTTCATGAGTTGTACTTTTATGCATAAAATAATCAGCTTCGTAACTTTGATGAAAGTTATAAAAATGTTAGTATAAAGTGGAATAATTAAGTTCGGTGAAATACGAGTATAACTTAAATTTACAACATTAAATTAAAAATGTAAGCAGGGTACTTCAAGGTTCCTATGTAGGCCTCAAGAATGCGCCAGACTCTCAGCTTTCATTAGTACAGTACTTAATAGGGCTACTTTGGCTAAAATCGGCCTGCAAAGACGTCGAGGTGATTCTTAAAATTGGCCATCCTATTTTTTTTTTTTTTTGCCTATTTATTCCTACGGTTAGTTATTTTGTTAACTAACCAAAAATTACTGAAGTAAATGATTTAAAAACTTGTTTAAATCTTAACTTAAAAGACGAAAAAGCCTTAGAATTGTTTAAGTAGCTCCGGTTGAAAAATCTCAATCTGGTGGTGATTCGGATACCCCACGAGAAGAGTATTTGAAGAAAGGATTTTTTTTGGATGTCAATGTTCCGGCCATCCTGTATAATTTCTAGGACTTGTGGGTTCCTCACGATGTTTTCCATCACCTGCGATGAATTATAATTAATGATTAAAAATCATTTTTTTCGAAGATGTAACATATTTATTTAAACAAAATATTTACTCTCCTTATCTATGCATTGCTGCCATCTAATCGGAAGTTTATTTATGCCTTTGCGGTCGACTCTGCGGATTTAGATTCGACAAACTGTGTGAAAGCATTTTGTACTGCCTCCTGGGAAGAAATTTTATTACCACGTAGAAAATTGTCCAAATCACGAAAAATAAATGGTATTCTGGAGGAGTATCTCCACCTCACAGAAAACCGTAGTAAATAACAACTTCCTAGAGGGTTGTTGTGTTCTTATTTGTGAGTGCGGTCACCAGTAAGCCAATGAGTAACTGTGTTAGCAGCAGAGGTGGCATGGCGCGTGTGATACTTTATTTACGAGCAAACGTTCATAGGTTACAGTAACCGTTTTACATCAGGTGGGCCGTGTACTTGTATTCCTAGCGATATCGTATAAAAAAGCGATGTAATCGAAATCACACAATGCCCGTTTGTCCGACGTATTATTATGTATGATAAAAAATGTGTCCGCAATTCATTGCCTACTGAGTATCCATAAATATTTAAGGTGTGTTTACACAATGACCAGTGTCAAGGGAAACTAGTAAGCGCCCGCCACGCCACGTTGTTGCGATAATGTGGATAGACGTAGCGTTATCGCAAACAATATGCGACGGCGTAATAATAGTACGAGGAGTGATAAAGCTGACGTAGGAGGTGACAAAACGCAGGCCAATGGCAGGTAAAGAAATTGTCGCTTCCGTCCGTCGCAAATCGCATAGTTCCCGGACTTGTAAAATGGGTCATAAATTCGGTTTCCGCGAGCAGCCGGCCAGACAATGGCCGACCGCCGGCATTGTCTATTGTAGACGCGATGAATGGGACAAGTTCACCGCGGCCACGTTACCGCTCGACGAAGACGGATTATACACCGCGGGGCGAGCACGAAAGAGACGCTCCTAAGAACGGTGACGGGGACACGGAATTACCGCTGCTTGGGTTTGTTTTGAGGAGTCCAGTTGACCGGCTGGCGGCGCGCGAGTCGGCCGCGGAGCCCCGTTGACATGATCCGCGCGCATTCCGATTGGCACCGCGTCTGGTTGTACGCGCGCCCGCGATAACGTCTGCAAATCCGATATTCGGGGCGTCGATACCGCACTGCGGCGCCGCGTACTCGACATTCCGCCGGCCATGTGACCCGCCGATGGGAGCGAGGGAACAA
Organism: Pyralis farinalis; assembly: GCA_947507595.1. Lineage (NCBI taxonomy): Eukaryota > Metazoa > Arthropoda > Insecta > Lepidoptera > Pyralidae > Pyralis > Pyralis farinalis. The sequence goes on from OX382274.1 coordinate 2,462,162, forward strand.
AAAAGCCGCCCGCTAATGTCTACCCCTCCCGGCTGCTACAAAAAAGGGATAAAAAGGCTATTCTTGGAATGCGCACATGTGGACGCCGGGTAAACGTGGGTGCCTTTGAGTTCGCAGTAAACTGAACAAGATGCCCCGGAGAAGTAAGTGGATGCACCTCTGCGCCGGCGTCGTCGCGGGAGTCACGCTCGGCATGTTCCTGAAGCTGTGCCTGCGACCGTCCTCGAGGACCTCGATAGAAGCGTGCCCGGAGACGAAGGCGCTCGCCGCCCCCGACCCACTGGCCTTGATAGACGTTCGGCCGGACGAGACGATAGAGAATTCCAATAGAACTTTAGTGTTTGTTGGTGTGATGACCGCCGAACAGTATTTAGAGACGAGAGCCAGGGCCGTGTACGAGACCTGGAGTAAAGATCTGCCGGGGCGTATCGCGTTTTTTAGTTCGGAAGTGTCGCGAGCGCGGGGGTTGCCCCTCGTTCCATTGCGTAACGTGGACGACAGTTATCCTCCCCAGAAGAAGTCTTTCCTTATGTTGCTGTACATGTATGAGAAATACGGCGATAGGTTTGAGTGGTTTATGCGAGCGGACGACGACGTGTACGTTAGGGGTGACAAGTTGGAAGAGTTCTTGCGTTCCGTGGACAGCAGGAAACCGCAGTTCATCGGGCAGGCCGGGAGAGGCACGAACGCCGAGAGAGACGTGCTGGCTTTGGACTATAATGAGAATTTCTGCATGGGCGGGCCGGGCGTGCTGCTCTCCCGGGAGACGCTGCGCCGGGTCGCCCCCCACGTCAAGTACTGCCTGAAGCACCTGTACACGAACCACGAGGACGTCGAGCTGGGCCGCTGCGTCGCCAAGTTCGCTGGCGTCTCCTGCACCTGGAGTTATGATGTGAGTAATAGCTTTTATGCTGACAATATCACCAAAAAGCGACGAGCTCGGTGGTAGAATGGCTAGCGATGGCTGCTTCAGCACCAAGGTTCGTGGGTTCGATTCCCGAACAAGGCAATTGTGTGCATGAACATGTCTGTATGTTTCATGTATTATAAGTATGTATTTACAAAAAAAAAAAAAACTGTATTTACGTATATTTATCGTTGTCTAGTACTCACAGCACAAGCTTTGCTTAGTTTGGAACTAGATGGCGCTGTGGAATTTACTGGACAATATTTATTTATTTAACATAATTATTGGTTTCTGAATACAGTAGTTCTGTGCTGTGAATGATTAACCATCGTCTTTAGCTAAAGTCTGCGCGCGGGGCACCGTGTCAAGGAGGCTCTGCCAAATGAGAGGTAGGGCCTCGAAAACATCTTGATAGTAGTAGTACTCTCTGTATGTAGGTTAAAAGTGGCTTCCTGTATTGTAAGGGTTCATAAATTACTGTAACCACTTTAAATCAGGCGGCTGTATGCTTGTATTCCGACGTTGTGTAAAAAGTATCTAAGTAATAACTTACTATAACATCGTATGTCCTACTAATATTATAATGTGAAAGGTTGTAAATATATGCATGTTTTTTTATAGATGTTCAAAGCATACGGTCCACCTGATGTAAAGTAGTTACCATAGCATTTGTTATTTAAGCGCAGTTTTCTGTGAGGTATAAGTACTTCTCCAGACGGGCTGCTTTGATGTCCCTTCCACTATAAAAAACGACCAGATCAAGACAAACAGACATGTTCATACACACAAATGTTTGTCCTACGTGTGAATCGAACCCACGAGCGTTGGTGTCAAAGTAGCGTTACTAACCACTGTTATACTGAGCTCGTCAAAAATTTAAACGGTTACGCATTATGGCGGCAGAGACATTGTATTGTAGAGTCATAGCCGCCTGTGATATAGTATGCCATAATGTGATACGATGCGGCCTTTTTGAATGATGGGTTTAGTTTATGGACGACGAGCATTGTCTCTGGACAATGCTTGTGTGTCGGTGTGCCAGTGATAATGATTTCGACGAGCTCGGCGGCTCAGCCGTGAATGACACGACTTTGACACCGACGCTCGTGGGTTCGATTCCCACCCAAGGCAGACATTTGTGTGCAGGAACATGTCTGTTTGTCTTGGTCTGGATATTTTAACAGAGGAAGGGCGCGTCAAAGCAGCCAAGTAGCAATTCCCTACAGGGTTGTTGTGTTCCTGCGTGGAAGAGAGGTCACTAGTAAGCTCCCAAGGAGTTGCTGTGTAAGCAGCAGAGGAGGCATCGCGCGAGCGATACTTAATACACACATCAAAAGTGTCTAGGGATCAACATATATTTTTGCAATAACTTTTCTCCTGATTGATATTAATTAAAATTTTCTTTAAGGATTCATCAAATAAAGTGTTTTCGTTTGTCTACAGTAACGATAAACCAAGTCACCTTTGCATTAATAAAGAAATTTGCCATTTTCATAATAAAGGGATTTTTGACATTTGAACCACTAACATTAAAGTTCGAAAAAAAGACTGAAATAACAGTTTTCTTTAAAATTTTATTGGGTAACTTAAACAATTAATAATCCGTGTTTCTACCGCGAACACTAACAACACAAGAACATCGGTTTGGCATACTCAAAATGAGTTCATCCAAATCACGCTGTGGAATGGCCGCCCATGTTCGTTGCAACAACAAAAAAAGGTCTTCTTGCGACTGGATACCCTCCATATTCGGCAGAGCTCTTCTCTGTAGCATATCCCATGCATGCTCAATCGGGTTTAAGTCTGGCGGCTGAGCAGGCCAGGGCATGACATTGATGTTAGCTGCGGCGAGAGTCTGTCTTACAACTCTTGCGGTGTGCGGTCGTGCATTATCATGCATTAACTGAAATAAGGGACCGATTTGCACTTGTAGAGGAACGATGACGTCTGATACAATCGTCTCAGCATAAATTTGAGCGTTGAGGTTGCCTCTGATCCAAATCAACTCAGTTCTTCCGCCGATCCAAATACCCGCCCACACCATGATGGTTCCACCACTATAAGGATGGACTTCCTGGCAGGATTTTAATCGCTGTTGGCGTCCAGGGGTTCTCCAGTGTCGTATACGTTTATATATTTTATATATTTTTTTATTACAAAGCCACATCTCAATCTCAAGAAATCCGCATAAAAATGCTTGATCCCTAGACACTTTTGATGTGTGTATATCGCAAGCGTTAATAGTCTATGGTACCCGCTTTACATCAGGTGGGCCGTATGCTTGTATGCCTCCCGGCGTAGTATAAAAAAAAACATAAGCCCATCCATAGGTAGGCTGTGGTCAACGTTGTTTAACTTGTGTATCCGGTTAGACTAACATGCACAACGCCATTGTGGTTAATAATATGTAAGTATCAATCTTAAAATAGTACGTAGGAGTCGTCAACGTTTGATAATGTTATATCCTCCTTATGAACAATTAATCCATCAATTCCGATAAAAAAATGAATTGAGCACATGATTGACAGTTATAGTGTTGTACAGATGATACGCGCTGCACTCTGTACCGTGTCGTGTGACACCGCGCCAATAATTATCAAACTGCTGCGTGGAAAAGATGACACTGAAATAATTTTGGATGCAATAGGGGATTGGACAACGTTTCAAAAATTGATTCAAATTTATTTACAAACCAAACAACTATGCTTAAAGATTGTTTATTTAAAAATGGCGCGTTGATCTCAGAACGGGTGACGTCACTTGTGTGTAAAGAAACTATCGCAAAAGCTATTATTGCATTTGATTGACTAATAACAAACAAAATAAGTTACAAACAGGTTAGGAAAGTGATGCAACTTTGAAATAATTTTGATATCGGGAATCAAATAATAGGTTTTGTTGCTTTTAGTTTGATTAAATATAAATGACGTCACGTGTTTACGCGGCATTTTTAAATAAATAATATTTAGACACAGTTTTGGGTCATTTAAAGGTTGATTTATTTTAAATGATATTTTTTATGGCGATTTAAACGTCCATTATGATCAGTTTGAATCACTTTTTGAAATGTAGTTCGATCTCCCATTGGCTCGTAAACAGGTCAACGTCGTGTCACTTCAGCTTATTGGTTAAAACATCTCGAATCGGTGAGACATCTGAGTAAATTGTCGAGTGATTTAATAGTTTCTTTCATTGAGTATCCATTTTTTTGTGCAACGTCGGCAGGGCTACAAACATAACACAGCTACTCCTTAGGAGCTTACCGGTGACCCCACTGACACGCAGGAACACAACAACGCTCTAGTAACTCTCTAGTTTAACATAATAACTCCCTTCCCCAGACGGGCAAGATTGGATGCTTTGATTTTTTTTAATTCTACGTCGGGCGGCTTGCAAGCATACCGTCCACCATCAGGTGCGGTAAAGCGGGTACCGTAGCCTATTAACGCTTGTAATGTACTAAGTATCACTCGCGCGATGCCTCCTCTGCTGCTTACACAGCAACGCCTTGGGATCTTACTGGTGACCTCACTCACACGCAGGAACACAACATCCCTCTAGGGAATTGTTATTTGGCTGCGGTTTTCTGTGAGGTGGAGGTACTACCTCTCTTAATGTTGCGCTTTACCTCACTTAAGTATCTTCAGTCAACTTTCTAGACCGCGAGTCTACACCAGAGTCGAAAAATCTGTAGCCTACTTTAGCTCATCTATAAGCCTACCACTTGTACATACTCGTAGAATAACTCTCCGGTTGAGCCGGAGATCTAGATAAAGTCTAGTTCAAGTCGGTTCAACGGCCGCTGTAATTAGTTCACGATCGAATGATAGTGGTGACTCATCGATAACTGTCATTTATTTGCATACCTCGCCAGGCACCACCTTGTCACCTCTTACTCGCCTTCAAAGAGGAAGTTTAAGTGATAGAACCACTATCTATGTAGCCGAAACCAATCTCTTTTCCTGTTCTACGCGATTGTTACAGAAAATGTGTATATTTTGAACAACCTTTTTTCCATTTCGCATAAATATGCGCATAAATAAGCAAATGCACAAATTAAATAAATAAATATTGTCAGACAAATTACACAGCGGCATCTAGCCCCAAAGTAAGCGAAGCTTATGTTATGGGTACTAGACAACTGATAAACATACGTAAATACATTTTTTTTTGTAAATACATACTTATTATACATAGAAAATACCCAGACCAAGACCAACGGACATGTTCATGCACACAAATGTTTGTACTGTGTGGGAATCGAACCCAAGCGTTGGCGTCAAAGTAGCGTAACAGCGTGTTTCGCCACTGCGCCACCGAGCTCGTCGATTTTTTATTATTACAGAAACTTAGTTACATAAAAGGTGTAGGTATATTATTTGCCGTGAATATGTCTTTAAATTTGCTTAGTGGGAGGTAATTCAGACCAACAGGTTAACGGGTTGTTATTGTAGTCTCTTATGAAAAAAAGTACATGTGATTATAATTATCATATTCTCGTAGTAAATCTCGCACTATCTTGTCTACATAATTACCTACTAACATGAAGAAAGACCATGATCGAGTCCAGTTTGCTCAGGGTGCGTGATTAGCTGGTACAATTTAATGTTATAGAATAAATCGGCATAAGACCACTAAGAACATAACAATGTAACACTTGACTTGATCTAATCATAGCTCTACTACATACGTGAGCAAAATGTTAAATTAATTTGTAATGAAAATAATGTTTTTGCTTTTTATTCCCATGGACTTGAAGTGTGTTTAATGTCTACACCAATTACTCCTGCAATGCAGGTACATGTGCAATAAATAAGTGTGACAATAATAAATTATAATACCACAAATAGGATGTACCTTTGGTGCGAAGTTCTATTTCAATCTATTGATCATAATAATTGTACAGCTTAATTGACATACATTTATTGTAATGTCAATTTTTTGAAAAGCTGGTAAATCAAAAGTAATTAAAACCATGAGAAATGTATAAGACATAATAAGGTTTTATTTAAAAAATATAAGACGTATCTAGTGCCCTCGATGGCCCAAAGACAAATATAGAAAATTGATATGTTTATCTTTATCATTTACCGTTGTCGACGTAAATATCGATATTTTAAAATTATAATATCGATATTTGTAATTCCCTATTATTTTTATAACAATTAGTGTTTTTTTAGCATGCTGTTGTGAATATTTTAGTAGTGTGCGTAAAATGACCTAGTGTTTAACATTTTTTCATAGTTGCGTTCATGGCAACACAAAATGTTTTTTGCGCGTGTCGTAATCGTTTCTATGTAGTAGTTACCTCGTCCCCCGTCAAACGTCAATGGCAGAACGGCTCCCAACTATTATTTTATTCCTAATATTAAAGCTATTTCAAAGTTTGTAGCCCTTAATTAACTGGTAGTAACTTATTTTGTTTGTTTAACAATTAATAATTGGTTAAACAATTTAACTAATTATTACTTAAACAATTGCAATAATATCTTTTACGGCTGGTGGTTTGTTTACTAATAAGTGACGTCACACGTTACGACATCAATGGGTCATTTTATTTTGTTTAAGGGTACAGTCGTGAGGAAATCTGCACGTCCAAAAAAATATATTACGAAAGACTTGTGACCTTACCTGAGGAAGGTCTGGTTTACACCCTGGATTGTGGAGGTCTGACGGGTGTTTTTCCTTCACCGCCGAGCTAGTGATAATTACAAATATGTGCACAAATCCAAAAAACACGAATTAGTCGTACGTGCCAGGTTTTGAACTGGGGACCGGTTGGTCACAGGACCGATTCTTTATGCACTAGACCAGTGGTCGGCAAACTTATTAGCCAAAGAGCCAAATATGAACATTACAACAATTTAAAAAAATTGGGAGCCAAATCTGGTTGTTTAGTAAACTTTTATAACACTAAATAAGTAGTACACTAAATAAAACTAAATTTCATACTTAATAAATATTTATTAATGCGAACAATGTGCTTACATTTCCTTGGAAAGTTTGAGTATTTCAGGTTTTATATTGTTTATTATTTTTAAAATTTTAATTACCTATCTTTTAACTTAAACAAAAAAAATATACATATTCTCGATTTATAGAAGAATTTAATTTATCAAAATAAGATGTATTTTTTTTCTTACCAAGTTTTTTTTAAATGACGATATTATTGGGCCTTCGGTGGATATTTGTGCCAGAGCCGCACTTAAGGAGCCAAAGAGCCACATGCGGCTCTGGAGCCGCACTTTGCCGACCACTGCACTAGACTATCACTGTTCTATAACTTTATGTTACGATAATATTTAAGGCTCAGATATAGTTATCGACTCTTGACTTAAATGTAATAATAATTAGACTAAAGATCTAGATTGTTAGGTCAATGTTGATAATTAATAGCCTTCTAATTAATTAATCAAATATTACGGTCGTTTATACGACGTCGGGAAGTAAAAATAAACAGCAGACTTAAAGAATATCAGGTATTTATTAACTTTTTTATTTCGTGTACAAAGTCTTCACATAGCAAAGTGCGCGTTGCTTCGTGAGATATAAAAATATTTCACACACTACATTCATGTCTCAATATTTTGTTAAACAATATTTGTTATAAATATCACTAATATTTATAGATCGTGTGCAATGAAGTTTAAATAAATAGTTATAATTGTGTTGTGGGTCTCCAATTCAAATAGAACACAACAAATATCCCACGGGTCATTGGACCGTAACAAAAAACAACTACGAATCGTAGGACCGTGTCAAAGTTTGCTAAACAAATCAATGTCACAAAAAATATTAAAGCGTATGAATGATCAATCACAGATCAAGTGTTATTTATCTTAAAAAATATATATACTTAATGGATATTAAATAAAAAAGTTTTAGTTTATGGTAAATACTTAATGTAATAAAGTTATTTTGTAATCGATCCTTTGGAAAAAAAGGATTTAGGTATTTGGTTCCAATATCAGTACATTGAGGTAATTTAATAATATACCTACTTATTTTACAATATTTGGCCTGAATCAGGCATGCAATCTAGTAATGCCTATTTATATATTAAATGACTTACCCATTCAACGACACATTACAATTACAATTTATCATTTATGTTGAGTTTACACTCTACCGATCATGCAACAATTTTACTCATTATATGAAATTAAATAGCTTTACATATAAATTTACAAATCAATCAATTGTCTTTTCATAAGGTATTCTTTTACACTATGAATAAAATAAATATATATTGTCGGACAAATTACACAGCGCCACCTAGCCCCAAAGTAAGCGAAGCTTGTGTTATGGAGTACTAGACAACTGATAAACATACGTAAATATTTTTTTTTGTAAATACATACTTATTATACATAGAAAATACCCAGACCAACTATAAAATACATTTTTCAAAAACAACCTTTATACTTCATACTTGAATAAGATGTTTTTATAGTTATAGATACGTCGTACACGCCCTAGAATGGCAATACGAAAGTAAGGTAATTACCCAACTCGCATTCAGTTGGCCACGCTCTCGCGTCGCGTCTATACGTATTTCGCCATATAACATTAATGTCTTAAGATGTATATTCATCTCTTTCTAACGACAGGTATATCATTTGTTATTGTTATCAACTAGTTAGGACTGTTAATCGATCGGTCCAGGTTTCGGAATCCTGGTGTCGACACGTATCATTAAGTTAGTGTTTTTTGATGTACACATTTGTAATTAACAAATCGGCGGTCAGTAAAGGAAAACATTGTTAAGAAACTCACGCATTCAATAAATTATATTTTGAAAGGTTAATCTATGAAAGGTCTGGTTTTCCCTCTGGGTTGTGGAGGTCTTACGGCAGTCGCTCCATGTAAAAATCAGTATCTTTGCTAAATCATTAGTCTTAGGTAGTGGAACCCGCCAATTCCATTAGGAAACGAGATAGCACTAGGAAGATGTAGTATTGGAACAAGTGGATGAGATTGTATATCTTGTATGTGCTTTTAGCAGGGATGGAAGGTACACCGCCGGCGTGGTGGAGAGACGAGTATGTGGAGGGGAGGGTATAGTGTGAATGGAGCGTGTAAAAAACTTGTAAGCAGTAAAAACATACGCCAACTCCTTACAGGATCTTCCATACAGAACTTCCCACATATCGATAGATATAGTGTTTTCAAGAGAGTTAGGACGCATCAAAGCAGCCCGTCTGGAGGAGTAACTTACCTCCATCTCACAGAAAAAAACCGCAGCTAAATTACAATCTCCCTGGAGTGTTGTAGTATTCCTACGTGCGTGAGGTCATCAGCCATGCAATTCTCTAAGCGACTCGTAATGGCTGTGTGCGTCGCTGTGATCACAGAGGTCACAGCTTTGACATCGTCTACTGCGATCACGGCTTTTTATTTGGTATTCTATAAGGCTGTAAGCGTACGCGAGGCTGTTTGCCTTGTAGAATTCCAATTCCAAACGCAGCCTTGCGGCGCTAGTGTCGCACAACCATGAAAAGCGACACTAAGGAATTGCAATTCTGTGTTCAAGGCTATAACAGCCGATGTTTCCGAGGATGTAAGGATGTTTGCTCTTACAGAATTGCATGGCAGTAAGCTACTAAGTATGGCCAGAGTTCATACGTTGTGGTGGTCGCTTTATATTACGTGTACAAGTTGTATTCCTCCCAACGTTGTATAAAAAACAAAACTTTTTAGGTCACCAAAACAGTCCCCAGACATGTCTGCTACATTACTAATACACAAATACAATATATGTAAGTGTTTATATATAGATTGCATGTGTATTGTTCAGCAACGTGGTTTCCGTGTCACTTACTCACAGCCATGTGTGAAACAGTGACGTCAATAATGTACCAACTGGCATTGTTATTTCAATCATAGTAGAGAGATCACGGTATGTTCACTAGCGCACTTACGTCTTTTTTGATATTAGCGATGCGCTAGATATTAGCACTATTGAATACGGTTAAAAGGCTTATACTTTAGGAGGTAAACAAGCTCAAGGCCGTACGGATGTAAAGCTGTTCATGTAAGTTTTGAACAATTGCAGTACAAGTAGTATTTTTCATTGCTCTAAGGATTCAGGAGATTATTTGTAACCTCACTAATTCTCATGCACGCTACAAACCTCCAATAGTTTTTATTTAACTGTGATCGTCTGTAAGATGGAGGTCCATCCTACCTCAAGCAAGTACCTTAACGTGTGTTGTGTGTAAGTAAAGTTGGCTTTGTAAAAACAATAGTGAGCAATTTACAGCTTAAAATATTGCCCTAAATCCCTATAGGAAACTTGTAAATTTTTTGAAACGCGCCTCTTGTCTATTATGTATAGTAATATAAAAAGCTGAAGAGTTTATCTGTTTGTTTGAACACACTAATCTCTGTACCTACCGGTCGTATTTGTATTATTCTTTTTTGCATTTGAGAGCTCTATTCTTGAGAAAGGTTGACTATTCAATGTCACGATATGACCCATAGAAGCCGAGGTAAAGAAGTGATTTGAAAGTTTCTTTGAATTTACCCTACTGCTATACATATATCTCTCTATCGTGACATTTGAGCCTGTATGAGTTACCTTATTGCTTATATGTATCTCTTTAACGTGACATCTGTGCGAGAGTTTTTTCAAAAGTTTCTTTGAAGTTGTCCTACTGCTTATATGGATCTCTATATCCTGACATTTGTGCGAGAGAGATTTCGAAAGTTTCTTTCAAGTTATCCTACTGCTATACATGTATTTCTCTATCGTGACATCTGAGCGAGGATGATTTGGAAAGTTTCTTACATGTATCTCTCTATCGTAATGTGCGAGGATGATTTCGAAAGTTTCCTTGAAGTTATCCTACTGCTTACATCTCTCTATTGTTGTTTAACGCACCTAATCACTTGACCACACTGAAGGATCATTGGTTCAATTACATAAACGCTTTTGGCTCTGAGTCTGCTAAATATTTATTACATTTTCCCGTGGGAAAAACGGTTAAATTTTTGCGAGTGCGAAGAGACGAGTGGAATGCACCGACACCGACCGACGCATATGGTCTTATTTAAACAGACGAGTACAGTTCAAGTTAAATTGGTTGATTTCTTTGAAGTGAAAACCATTACTACAATGTTTTTGACTTAAAAAAATATCTGTCTGAGTTTTTTGTGCGTATGTGACATGGTGAGTATCTTTGTCACTGTTGATCTGTTGGTAGTGGATCTGTCGCGTGCATCTTCAGAGCCATAGCCAACTTTCACCTGCAGGCGGTGCACCATGAATATTAGCTTTAGACTTTAGAAGAAGAGACTGCGCCTAAATAAGAAGAGGCATGCTCCGATGGTTCCGACATGTAGAAAGAATGACGAAGCAGATATACAATGCAAAAGTGGAAGGATGTAGGAGCCGGGGAAGGCCAAGATTTACCTACCATGACCAAATTGGTCGTGTTCTATCAGAAGGTGATGTCAGGAGCCCTAGAAAACTGCGAGCGTGCATGAGAAGAGCAATGAATGTTAAAGAAGCGAGTGAGGTATGTAAGGATCGAGTCACGTGGCGCTCGGTTCTCTCTGCCTACCCCGCGGGGGATTTGGCGTGAAGTTATAGATAGACTGCGCCTATACATATAACTCCTAGGCTGTTACTAAATTAAACTCAACCGATCGTTATTATTGCTAGCCAAACTCGCGGTTTTAGTAATCGCAAGCACATATCTCAATTTACCGACGGTCCCTCGGTCGAATCCTGGTGTGGGCATGTGCCACTACATTCGTGTTTTCGGATATATATATATATATATATATATATATATATATATATATATATATATATATATATATATATATATATATATATATATATATATATATATATATATATATGTGTAATTATTACTTACTCAGCGGTGAAGGGAAACTATCTATCTATCCACAACTTAATGCCTTTGCGTGGTGGGCAGAGAGAACCGAGTGCCACATGACTCGGTGAAAGAAATCAAGAAATCCGAACATACAATAAATTATATTTCAAAAAGACGAAACCTTAAGAAATGTCTGGTTTCTCTCTGGGCTGAGGAGGGCTGACAGCAGTTGCCCGTGTAGAAATTAGTATCTTCATCAAATTCTTAGGTTTAAGTAGCGGACCGCATCGATCAATGATTGATGTAAATACTGATTTTATATGGAGCAAGTCCTACACAATCCGGAGGGAAAACCAGATCTTTCTACGGTCAGGTCACACAAGTTTATACATAAATCCGAAATATTTGAATTGAGCTCTTTCGAAATATAATTTCCTGAGGATGTTTTCCATCACCGTCGAACAAGTGATAATTACAAACATGTACATAAATACGAAAACACGAATTTAGTTGTACATGCTTGCAAGTTTTAAAAGTATTTAATTATAAGTAAAATCTCCGTCAACACTCAGTGTTGCCATTTTCGAAAACCATCGAAATGTTGCAAATAGCTGTAGGTACGGATTACATATATCATTGCAAGTTGCGTTCTACGAGATTTTCAGCGAATTATCTTATCTGGTTCTTTCCGTGGCGTGTTACTTAGCGAGATATTAATATCGCAATAGGTAAATACGTTTAACAATGAGGTGTGGTTTACACATACGTAGGATTTTATACACATTGGACGGGCCGTGCTTGTATTTTAAAACTGTAGCTTTTTAGTTTAACATGCATGACGCACCCGATGTTCTACTAATGTTGTATACGTAAAAATATGCGAGGATGTTTGTTTGTCACACGAAAATGAATGAAAGCATTTAATGAGGTTTACATGCAATTTGATTTAACCTGCTTTGTGTGCTTCCCCCACCAATTAGTTCATGCGAACTGGCACCGGCCGGCACCAAACCCATTACCGTTAGTAGATGCAACATGCCGTCGCTGCTATGGCTGCACCGGTGGTCTCTGCCTCGGCTGCTGCGGTCGTCCTCGCGATTGCCCGCCACCTGAAACAGAAATCGCATGCATCCGCCACCGTTGCTGCCTTGACTGCCCCGGTCGTCTCTGCGACACGTGTTCCGCCTCTCCACGAGGCATCCTCAGTCGCTGTAGATGTTAGTCGTTAGAATAACATGTTACAAGTTGTAGGTGCTAGTTCGTATGAACTAATTGGTGGCAGAAGCACACGAAGCAGGTTAGAACAAATTGCATGTAAATTTGACTTTCGCAAAATAACGCCCGAGTCTATTAGCTATTTATTTATTATATTTATTTATTTAATATATATAAATAAATATTGTTGGACAAATTACACAGCGCCATGTAGCCCCAAAGTAAGCGAAGCTTGTGTTACGGGTACTAGACAACTGATATATACATTTTATTTTTGTAAATACATACTTATTGTACATAGAAAATACCCAGACTAAGACAAACAGATATGTTCATGCACACAAATGTTTGTACTGTGTGGGAATCGAACCCACAAGTGTTGGTGTAAAAGTAGCGAATCAGCGCGTTTCACCACTACGCCAGCGAGCTCGTCAAATATAACGCCGGCGGCATATAAAAAAATACGTAATAAACCCATGTATTTATTATTCACTTTATAATGTTGTCCTCACTGTCAAAACTTTACCACTGTTGGTACAACGCACGTCGCCTGCGCAAAAATCAGGCTCAGGTCCAATCCGGTTTCGGTGCAGCGCACGCCGTCATAAATCTGATTATTATTGAATTTATCTTGATGCGGCTTCCTCGGCGAAGTAATAAGCACCTTCGAAAGTGCTCAAATTTAAAACATTCATTATAATATTTCTAATAAAAAAATCAGTTTCTCCAAAGGTTTTTGACGAGCTCGGTGGCTCAGTCGTGAATGACGCGACTTTGACACCGACGCTCGTGGGTTCGATTCCCACACAAGGCAAACATTTGTATATGGATTCGGAAATGGAATAACGGTAGGAAGAAGAAGACACACATATGATCACGCCTGTCTCCCATTAGGGTAGGCAGAGACTATGGAACGCCAGGAGCACCGATCAAAACATACCTCTCGCCTCTTACACAGTCATTAACCTCTTCACGCATACTCTTCGTTTTCGGGTGCTTTTGATTTGGTCATTTTCTTTAGCGACAAAACACAGAAATTGAGATTTTAGTAATTTACATATGTTGCATATCTTTACTTACCTAACATTTATGTGGAATCTAGTTGAAACTTAAGACTTAATTTAGTTTAATTGGGGTGTCAGCGCTGACCTATCTTAAAGGACTTCTATAACCTAGGAGTTGTGTGTGAAAAGTTCCGAGAACAATTGAGAAAATGCCACGTAGATTACCTTACAGCATCATCACATTAACCTGAATCCAGCAAGCAACGGGACACGTGTAAATGAGATTATCACTGAACCTTGTGTTAGGGAAAGTATGGACTTAAAAGCCAATGTTAATGTGTTTGCATCTTGCACCGGCGGACGACGGGTTTAACCCGGCGAGGCTCAGCTCCAAGTGACGCAAATTGCGAGTAATTTCCGAGAAGTGGCCTAAGGATCCCGCTCTCGCAAATGATAGTAATAAGATGTATTATTACTAAACACCAAGAAAACTATTCTATTAACAGCCTTAAGAATATAAAGGCCTTGACACATACGACTCGTGGCCTGTCGCGCGTATGCTTCCTTAGTTTTGGCAGTCACATAACATCGGTTCGTATAAAGAAGAATGTCCATTCATGGTTTCAAGTTGTGCACATTTGAGATTAACATTCAAATTTCAATCATTATTTTTCATTACGTCTCTCAAAAAATTAAGCATTAATTTCTCAGAACAATAAATAAATACATATATATAGATAAATTTAACCACCATGACCAAATTGATCGTGGTTTATCACAAGGTAAAGTCAGAAGCCCTAGAAAGTGTGCTTGAGAAGAGCTATGAACGTTAAAGAAGCGAATGAGGCAGGTGTTACGTTTTAGCGCCTAAATGTCTCAGCGATTCGCGCCTACTGACCAATAGGAGAATAACGTAACCAATAAACTGATAAATGTCGCGATGTTGATTCGTGAACTAACCAATAAGAGCTGCGCATTCTCCTTTATCCCCGACGCGTAGAGGCGAAATGAATTTTTATATAATATCGGTCTCATCGGCGGGTTTGGCGTAATAATAATTTAAAATACTATAATCACAATAATATACATAAGTTGCGGCTTACCATTTAATCGAACTGTTGCCAGTTCTGAAAGTTAAACAAAGTACCTACTCGATTGAATAAATGCAGTGTTGAAAATAATCGAATATGATCAAACATTAGTTATACCTGAAATACATTCAAACTAGCTACCAGTTAAAAAATAACCTAAAATGAAGAACTTCATTAGCGTTTTGCGTAAATCTGGAGTTATTAATTATTAATATAAACAATGTTACTTTTATTTGAATACATAGTTGAAGCTCTACAGATTGAGCCGGTTTCATTTCTGCACAATAAAAATAATATTGAAATACAACTACATACAAAAACGAGCATTCTCCATTCTGCTTGCTTTAAATCTGGCAACTCACAAAGTATATATTTTATTTATATTAAAATTTATATTGTGTATTTTTACCAAAATAATTAAAAAATAAGCAAAGTCAAATTAAAGTAACGTTTCGTTGCTGTTTTTTGTCAATTGTTGTCAACATTGTAACTTGACAGTTATCCTTGTTATATGGCAATATCCCAGGGATGAATCTAAAGATGGAATAATCAGTCGCTATAACTAAAAATTATAATATGCTAATGATTTTTGCATCAGTGTTCACAGTTAAAAGCTTTATTTTTAAGTTTACCTCCACAAAAATACAAAACGCCGTTTGTTAAAATAGTCACATCAATCCCAACCCAACTATAAGGGTGATTACTTAATTAAAACGGAGCGTAGCTATTAATTAATGTTCACGCTGCTACACTCCACTTAGTTCCACTCGCCTCAATGGAGTATCACCCCAAATAGCTACCATCACTGAAGATATAAGCAATGTCTGTAGCCTCGTCCACCGAGATCTCTGGTCAGTGAAAACTTGATAGACAAAATTATGCTTTCGCAATTATAATGATAAATATATATTATATTATAAAATGATGATACGGATGCAGATAATTTACTACTCATGAGAGGTTGGTGTGAACGGCCTTCAATCCTAGCAGGTTTGCCGAGGACCTAGCAAGCGGCTTTTTGCAAATTGACGCATTACAGATAATTTACACAGATGGTTTATTTTTTGCAAGAATTTTAATTTATCAATTATTTAGTGCTACAATACTTCTGTCCCTTAGTTTATTTTATCCATAGAGTAGCATTGTCTACAGCCGTCGAAGGTATTGTTCCTTGGTTTGATCACGTTTCTATCACACATTTCTGTGCTAAACGGAATAACGTCTCTGCGCTATTGGAATAAACTTCCAGATTTTTGTCGAGCACTGTAATTGGGGAGATATTTAGTGCCGACATACTTCTTTTTGTCAAGTAGTCTGTATGATTCATTGGTCAACACCTTAGAACCTGTTATTATTTGATCGCGTTTCTGTTCAAGAAAACTGTTTGCTTTTGAAACAATATATATCTGGATTTTTTTTTAATGTGGCCTGTCATGGCAATGTCCCCATTGCGCCTGATGGAAAGCGTCAATGAGAACTAGATGTGAGAACAGCCATCACAGTGATTAACGCTGTGCTGGCTATTCCCCCCTTGACGGCCCGCTAAGGTGCCTCTTCACACCTCGTCTAAACAACCCGGGGTTATAGGAAGTGGGGAATATATGCGCCGGAAGCGAATTCCACATTTTGATAGTCCGACAAAGAAATGAGTGGCCGAACTTCTTAGTACTAGTAGTTGATCTCAGTCCAGCGCGAGTGTTCCGGAGGAGGAAAGGAGAAGGAGGGACGAGGTCAAAAAGCTCCTCAGAACATTCCCCTACATACCTATAAGTTAATATATGTATGTATGTACATATGAATGTATTTGTATGTATATATGTATAAATATCTACTGTTATTGTCATTTCCATTATTTCTAAGTAATTTTTTGTACCTTGTACGTTTTGTATTTTATACTGCGCCACCTGTATGCTTCAACTTTTTATTTTCCTTTATCCTAAGGATGTCTGGATTAGATCGCTATGCGATAAGATCGCCTTTTTGCTTCAATCCAGGCCATTTGGTATACAGTACAAAGTATATACTATACATTAGTATGAGTATTTCGTGAGTACTGTCTCTGATAAACGGTGAGATTAGAAGTGTGCTTAAAAAGTTATCTCGTGTTACTAATATTACTTGTACAATATATTTATAATGTAATGTAAGGCATCGATGTAATTTCCTATTGGTGCAATAAAATGTTCTATTATAATATAACTACTGGCTGCTGCCCGCGGCTCCGCCCGCGTGGAGTCAAGTAACGTAGCCTATGTGTTAATCCAGATCATAATCTATCTACGTGCCAAATTTCATTCAAATCCGTTCAGCCGTTTAAGCGTGAAAGAGAAACAAACATCCATACATACAAACTTTCGCATTTATAATATTAGTAGGATAAACTAACGGGCATAAAGAAAGAAAGAAAATGGTTTATTTGTTGCCAGTAAATAATATATAACACAACAGATAGGCATCTACTCAGCATAAGCCGTGGGGTCGTCTGACACCACGGCTATCTTACATAAATCTGAACAAAACAAAATAGTAAATAGTACCTTAAATTAGTATATAGAATATACCTATAATATATACCTTAAAGAAGTATTTTAGGGCTAAATATATCATCAAAACGAAGACAAACAGATATGAACCACAGAAATGTTTGCCCTGTATGGGCATCATACCCAAAGCCTTGGTGTTAACATTACTAACCACTCGAAATAACACTGTCTGCCCCAGCGCTTCGTTACTCAGCAGGGTGCCATCCGTGCAGGTGAAGTTGGTTTTGCTAAAAGTGACGATGAATCAGTCCAGTGTTGGCGAGGCGTGGCACGTGACGTGACCGACGTTCTCGCGTTCTTGTTACGTGTATTTACATATTTAGTTTCTAAAATAGTACATACAATTATAAACCAATAACGTATAGTTTGAAATCAACAGCGTTCGTAATTTGCGATGGATATCAAAAAGTAAACATTGGGCAGTTTTATGTTGTATGTGTTGTGTTTTCTTATAATAGTTCCGCTTTGCCTGATGGTAAGCGAAAGAGGAGCCCAAATTGCAACTGCAACTGACTAGAGTAGAGACTACACAGTGTGCTGTCAGTTGTCTGTGCTGGGCCGCAAGATGCTTCTTCACACTTCGTTTGAAGGATCCTATATTGTAGGTTAAAATGTTCTCAACAGTGGAACAATGACATCACAGGCCCGCACGTGTGGTTCTATGACGGAAGGGAGAGGGTGGGATAAGGGAAAGCAGTTCTTCAGAGCACTCGCCACTTGTGTGTAAGGAAATCACCAATTGAGGAACGAATAGACCGATATTACGTAGTAACTCAATTCACCTACGGGTCGGGGTTAAGGAGAACGTGCGACTCTTATTGGCTAGTCCGTGAACGTCGTGGCACTTATCGGCTTATTGGTTAAAGTTTTCTCCTATTGGTGAGTAGGTTCGAATCGCTTATCGCTGAAACACAACGATTTTGTGAGCGCGGGACGCCTTCATGCGCAGTCAAGAGGTTTATTTTATTTAAATTTAGAATGTAAGTACTAACACTAGTGTAAGTAAAAATGTTACTAAACAAATGGACAAAATTAGTCTGAATTAAAAGATTTTTATTATTATTATTATTTATTTATTGGTCTGTGTATGTATGTATATGTTTACGCCAGGTCCCGTGCGGAGTAGACAGAAACAACCGCCATAAGACGCGGTCCTTACACACGTCGCTCGGGCCTTTAACATTCTAAGCTCTTTTCTTGCACGCTCGCCGGTTCCTAAGGCTCCTGACATCACCTTCTGATAAAACACGACCAATTGTGTCGTAGTGAGTGAGTCTTGGCCTTCTTCAGCTCCTATATCCTTCTGTTTTCGCGTTGTGCATCTGTTTCGTCAGTAATTCACTTCATTCTTTCTACACGTCTGAACCAACAGAGCATTCCTTTTTAGGGTTCCGTACCCAAAGGGTAAAACGGAACCCTATTACTGAGGCTCCGCTGTCCGTCCGTCCGTCTGTCACCAGGCTGTATCTCATGAACCCGTGATAGTTAGACAGTTGAAATTTTCACAGATGATGTATTTCTGTTGCCGCTATAACAACAAATACTAAAAAATAGAATAAAATAAATATTTAAGGGGGCTGCCATACAACAACCGTGTTTTTTTTTTTGCCGTTTTTATAGATAGTGGTACGGAACCCTTCGTATGCGAGTCCGACTGGCATTTGGCCGATTTTTTTTTATCTTGACACCGACACTCCCTATCAGACCAACTCTCTAGCAGTCAGAACCCGTTATACCTATACGTTTTCCATACATTTCGCGGTCATATACGACCACCCGGGTTTCGAAGGGTTAATTCATCATTGCGAAAGCGGCCAGTAAGCTATAAGTCACAAATTTTGCGCAATGGTCGTATCTCGACTGCATTTATTCTACTTTCATGCTGCCTCCGTCACACCCAGCTTTTGCTTCCATACGTGTGTTATACAAATATGGAAGTGAAAACTGGGGTGTATGTTAACTACTGAATTACCTTAACCTGAAAGGCAAGATTATTGAGAGCATCAACATATCATTTAGGGAGGCAAAGTAATATCGAATTTAGAGTGTACTTGACGAGCTCGGTGACCCGGTGGTTAAACGCGCAGTTACGCTACTTGTACACCAACGTGGGTGCGATTCCCACACAGGACAAACATTTGTTTGCATGAACATATCTGTTTGTCTTGGTCTGGGTGTTTTAAAAGAGGTAGGGCGCATAAAAGCAGTCCGTCTGTGGAAGTAGCTCCACCTCACAGAAAAACCGCAGCCAAATAACAACTCCCTGGATTGTTGTTGTGTTCCTG
Source organism: Pyralis farinalis (assembly GCA_947507595.1). Lineage (NCBI taxonomy): Eukaryota > Metazoa > Arthropoda > Insecta > Lepidoptera > Pyralidae > Pyralis > Pyralis farinalis. The sequence continues at coordinate 2,482,054 of OX382274.1, forward strand.
CGTGTGAGTGAGGTTAGCAGTAAAGCTCCTAAGGAGTTGCTGTGTTTACAGCAGAGGTGGCATTGCGCGAGTGATAAAGTATTACAAGCGTACATAGGCTCCGGTAACCGCTTTACGTCAGGTGGGCCATATGATTGTATGCCTCCCTACGTTGTATAGTACAATACGAAAGTCGAAGGGATGTAAGAGCCGAGGAAAAGCAAGATTTTTGTCTCTTTGTGTTCAGATATTCTGTGTACACAGAGAGACAAGTCATGTTAGACACTTGTAGCACCAATTTTATTCTTATTCCGTGCGCCATAAGAACGGTACAATAGTCTGGCATGAGGTGTCGCTGTACGTACAGACATCGGCCAGATACAATTTTATTATATGTATAAACTAGTCATAAATACATACAAACATACATACATATACATAGAAACTTTTCTTTGTTTCAACCCTTTAATTATTTTGAATTAGGAACGCGCGTATTACATATTTTTTGTGTTTATTATCAAATTACAATATGGAATGGGATGTTAAAGAAAATAAGATTGCAGTGATTGCCTTGTACAAAGTGGGTATGGCCGTCGGTCATATTCAAGACTTTTCAAAAGCTTGTTATCAGCCGTATGTTCGTATATCGTAGTATCGACAGATATATTTTTTATGGTCTCCAAGACTTCTTCTGTTGAAGTTTGCTGTAAGAACTACAAAGGCTGATAATGCTGTTAATACCAGAATTCGCCGAAACCCCATTAGGAAACAAAAAAGGCGAGAAATGAAGATTCCCGCTAGGACTCCGTCGCGTAGGTATAGTAAAACAATACCTGAAGCTCGGCGCTAATCGTCGATATACAAGACATGCTCTAAATCAATTCCTACAGTTGAAGAGAGTGGATCGATCAAAACGCCTTCTGTCCCGATATGCAGGTGAAAGTCACAGAAATATACTCTTTACTGATGAAAACAATTCACGATTGAAGAGCACTACAACAAGGTAAACGACAAAGTGTATATCGCACACAGTTCTAAAGAAGACGCCCAAGTAGTTGGAAAGGTATTACGTGGTCATCATTCTGCCTCTGTAATGGTTTGATGGGGGGTGTCTTATCAAGAAGTCACAAAGCTTCATTTTTGTGAAAAAGGAGTGATGACTTCAGCCAAAGTGTATCAAGTGTTTTGGATAGTGTTGTGAAAGTTCACAGTAATACACTTTTAAAAAACCTTCGACTTTCCAGCAGGACTTTGCACCTGGTCACAAGGCACGAACTACCCAAGCCTGGCTCGAAACCAACGGTCTGGACTTTATAAGAGCAGACGACTGGTTCTCGTCTAAACTAGATCTGAACCTTAGACTACAAATATGGTCAGCTTTAGACGACATGGCTTACTCGAAACGACTCGCCGAAATTGTGACTCTTAAGAAATGTCTGGAGTAAGCAGTGGCTAAATTTCCCGTGAAAATAGTGGGTAAATCAGTAGATTCGTGGCCAGACAGATTAAGGCCTGTATCAAACCCAAAGGTGGCATGGCATGGCATGTCGAATGGAATCATTTTTTATTTATTGCCGAGACTTCCATAAATATGTACATATAAGTTTTATTGCAGAGCTGCGTTAGCCAGCGAAGCTTTATAACCGAGAAAATTGTCTTTTTTGCAGTTTTGCGGTTTTCGACTGTTACACGTAGTACTCCTTCAGTTTAGAAGCTAGAAAGCTGATTGTTCGACGTGAATGTACCTTAAGTATTGTAGATTCCCCTAAAATAGATTAAATTTCGATTAGCTCAATAAAGGATATCGATAAGTGATGTTATCGCCCGAAAAACCGATCCAATACAAAGTCTATTGGAGCGCGTATGGCGAGCTCATTTCAAGTTTTGCAAATTTATATTCCGCGTCAAATAAATTGTCAAAATATTTATTGACACAAGGGTTAGGGTTAGCAGCTCTGCTTACGCAGCTTGCTGTTATTTACTCATTGTGCAAAAGCTGCTCTGCCAATGCGCCGCAGGCCCAGCTCCCCTAGTTAAGATTATACTTCATAAAAAAAATGCATGTTCATTTGTTACAGAACTTATGGCCGGATTAGGTAGATATTATGTCACAATCATAAGTCATGCAAACATTCACGGCAATATAATAAATAATCAACTTGAATTCTTTGCATTTAGAGACTATATTCCTGTAACTAAATATTATTTATAATTTCGGTGATTCGCATTGTCTGATAGTTTTATCAAAAGGTCATACATTTTTTTCGAGTGAAGCAAAGTCTGTTGTAGTTTATTGTTGGATGAATCAAATTTTTTTTGTACTACAAAGGCGGTAACCAATACACGACCTGCCTGATGGTAAGCCTGTGATGGTAAGCACTTACCGTAGCCTGCGGACAATTGCAACACTAGCGGTGTCACTTGTGCGTTACAGTCCTATTAATCATCGCCATGCTTGAAGAGTATTGTAGTGTCCTAAGCTTTCGCTTCGGAACCCAGGGTCCCCTACTTAAGAGTCTCCAAATTTAAGAGAGGTAGGGCGCATCAAAGCAGCCCGTCTCGTAAAGTACCTCCACCTCACAGAAAAACTAGCCTATTAGTCTATTAATGCTTGTAATATAGTAAGTATCACTCGCACGATGCCTCCTCTGCTGCTTACACAACAACTCCTTACTGGTGACCTCGCATAAGAACAGAACAACCCTCTAGGGAGTTGTTACTTGGGCTGCTTTCATGCGCCCTACCTCACCTGTGTTAGCAGCAGAGGCGGCATCGCGCGAGTAATACTTAATGTATTGCTAGCGTTAATGGGCTACGGTAACAGCTTTACATTAGATGGGCCGTATGCTTACATGCCTCTTGACGTTGTATAAAAAAAGCATTTACGTAAAATAATAAAAAAGACATGTAGAAAGAATGCAAGATGAAAGAAGGACGAAACAGATATACAATGCGAAAGTGGAAGGATGTAGGAGCCGAGGAAGACCAAGACTAACCTACCATGACCAAATTGGTCGTGTTTTATCAGAAGGTGATGTCAGGAGCCTTAGGAACCGGCGTGCGTGCATGAAAAAGCTATGAATGTGAAAGAAGCGAGTGAAGTGTGTAAGGACCTCGTCTTATGGCGCTCGGTTCTCTCTGCCTACCCCGCAAGGACCTGGCGTGAAGATATACAATACAATACAATAAAAAAAACGTAGTTCTCGGAGCTATGAATAATGCTTCCTCCAGCGATACACTTCCTGCCTGCATACGGAGCCGGTGACCTTGACGGACACTGGCTGCATTCATTATGATTATATTTGGTTCGATTCTGTGTCTCTGTGTCTATTGATAATCAGACATATTTTATGCTGAACACAATCTGCGTTGTTTATCTTTGTGACCACATGTGTGGCAAAATAGGGTTTTGAATTTTGATAGTATTTTGTAAGATAAGTACTAGTGAACTTATACGTGTAGTTATAAACTCATATATAACACATCTATGCATTTTTCGGAAGACGTGATTAAGTCTATGAAGAAAATCGTGTAAAATTGACTATCGTTTCACTGGAGGTATTTAAACTGCAGGATTGGGTCTGAGTACCTTTCTCTTTTTCAGCAGAGTTCCTGAATCTGGAACATCTAAAATTAACATTTTGAAATGAATGAATTTTGAATGGTACTGGGCTGTATGTACTAGATATCTTTGCCTTTCTCTTAGGGATAAAAGGAACCAAAAAATCTGGAGCCTCGTGCGATTTTAATAGTATTATATGTAGTAGTAAAAAAGAATCATTTAATGCATTGCTTACACGTATAAAATGTCAGCGCGTGTGAGCTGACAGGCGGTATTTCGTCACAAACGCCGACGTCGGGCAATAAACGGCGGCGATGCGTCAAGTGTCGGGTTGCACTAAATGCATCGATGTATATCGATGACTAAATGACACGCGCCGTACTGCGAACATCAAACATGTAAACTTTCATACTTTTATACAACATCGTCATCAAAAAGGTTACTTACAAATAGTCTTTGAAGCTATGTGTATATTTAGTTTTATATTACAATAACAGGTTTTTTTTCAATTAAGTCATTCATACCATGATATTAATTTTTATTCCAGTAAATAGTTCCCATAATCAAGAAACGAAATGCAATCGTATATTTGCGAGAAATAGGGTTGTACCAACGATCTTATACATACATACGTTCAAATAATAATATTTGATTTTTTTATATTAGAGGGGGCCAAACGAGCATGTGGGTCACCTGATGGCAAGTGATCACCACCGCCTATAGACATCAGCAACACCAAAGGATCATTGATCAGTTGCCAGCCTTTTTAGGGTAACATAGGCTCTTTTCTTGAAGGCATTAACATTATTTTTATACTTATGGTCGGAGGAAATAAATGTTCGTCGGATTGTGACATTCGAATGTTTAAAGTAAACAGATTTACATTAAAAGTGAAAGAAAATAAAATAAATTTCAATACAAATTAAATTTGTAATTTACTCTTGTTATTAAAATATACATTAAATTTATGAAAACCATGACACGCTAGCCACGAGGAAGTTCTCCCAGGTCTATAGGAATATTGTTAAATATTTTATTTGTATTATTATAACAGTTTTTCTTAGATAATGCAATTTTAGATTTATTTATGTTACAAATGTAACAATTCTCGTAGAATCTCTCTTTTAACTACAGAATTAGATATACTCCCAAAGCTTCGAAACAGACTGTGATGTTCCTTCACAAAAACACCTGCCTGGCATATACACATACATGTCAATGTTAATGTATTTGACTTATTGAATAGTCTAAGGGAAACTAGAGGACCTACTCCATGTATTGCTCTCATGCTTCTTATGTCTTTTGGACTATATAATATTAATGTATGTTAGTAAAGTTTACCCAAAGTAACAATCCATAACGGAGCACTGACGCAATAATAATAATATTTATTTGCTCAGAAAACATGGTATAAATAGGCGTTACATTTGACAAAGAACAATCATGTTTAGCCAACAAATGGAGGCATGCAAATATAAAAGAATGAAATATATGCTTAATTACTTATTATCTAAAAAGTCTTTAAGATCATAGAAATTGTTTGTAGTCAACCATTCATGCAATTTCTTTTTAAACAAGTTTACATGTAGCATTTTTAGAGAACTCGGTATAGCATTATATATTTTGATGCACATGGCCACACAGTTTTTACTGTATTTTGTCAGTCTAGGAATGTCCTCTAATATAAGTCTATTTGGGTCTCGTCTACTGCGTGAATACGTAGAATCATTAATTTTTTAATGCAACCATGGTATGCAGTGAGAGCTGTTTGTTGAGTAGAAATTCGCCTCAGTCTTTTTAATGCAAACACATATTTATTAAGTTCACAATAAACATGACGAGCTCGGTGGCGCAGCGGTTAATGACTCGACTTTGTCACCGACACACTCGTAGATTCGATTCCCATACAAAACAAACATTTGTATGCATGAACACGTCTGTTTCTCTTGGTCTGGGTGTTTTTAAGAGAGGTTGGGAGCATCAAAGTAGCCCGTCTGGGGAACTGCCTCCACCTCACAGAAAACCGCGGCCAAATAACAACTCCCCGGAGGATTGTTGTGTTCCTGCGTGCGAGTGTGGTCACCAGTGTGAGAATCGATCCCACGAGCGTTGGTGTCAAAGAAATGTAACAGCGCGTTTTGCCACTGCGCCACCGAGCTCGTCAAAAACTACGTATCTAAATAGTAGACTACAAATGATTGAGTACAAGCAATATCTCAATTTCTATATAACGTTATTTATCACTTGACGTCATTGACAGATATGTTGATAAAAATATATCTAAGTATATATTACAACGCAGAAGTGGAAGCTATAGAAGCCGGGGAAGGTCAAGGCTCACCACGCCCAAATTGGCCATGTTTTGTCAATACATGATGTCAGGTGCTTTAGGAGTTCGACGAGAGTGCGCTAGAAGAGCTATGAATGAAAGAAGGGAGCGAGGGGTGTAAGGAGCTAATGTGATCCTCTGCCTACCTCGAGAGAGACCTGCCGGGTCATTGTTAATATCCATCCAAGAAAATAGAGAACTCTGCTTCTTAGCGTTATCGCATTTCCTAATTCATAATTTCATAATTCATTTATTAATTGCAGAAACATGGTGTAAGATAGTTGTTACAATACTCGTATAATATGTGATCAAACATGCTTCGTCAAACATGACATGCAATGTATGTTTACTCTAATACATTACGATCGGCGAGATCCGCTACTTAAGCCTAAGGATTTGGCGAATATACTGATTTTTAGATGGCGATTAGCGACTGCCGTCAGCCCTCCACGACCCAGAGAGAAAACCAGATCTTTCTTAGGTAGGTCACACGTCTTTCGATAATAATTTCTTGGAATCTGCGTGGTTCCTCGCGATGTTTTCCATCACCGCCAAACAAGTGATAATTACAAATATATATATAAATCCGAAAACACGAATTTACTGCATGCCAGGACTCGAACCGAGGACCAGTTGGTCAATAGACCGGTCATTTATCCACTGGGCTATCACTGCTCTCCTATGACGCAATTTTGAAAAAGAAAGACTCACAGCTACGGGACTAGGGTATAGTAGAATGGACAGCTCTTATTGGCTAGTTTACAGATCAACATCACGTCACTTATCAGCTTATTGGCAGCCTATTGGTTAAAATATCCTCCCATTGGTCAGTAGGCACAAATCGCTGAGATAGTTAGACGCTAAAACACTACGTTTTGGTGAATGGGGGGAGCCTTCATTCGTCGGGAAGTGGTTTATTGGTTTCCATGTTTGGGGGTAATGAAAAACACACTGTACATGCGTGTTAAAGTAATTATTACTACACATGGAAATTTGCATTCGGGCACATTCGGGAACCCGAAGATAACCGAGCGGTATTAGTAGAAGAATGGTCGACAGGACCGGCGCACACGCACATAAAGTGCATATCGAGAGTGATAGCATCGTAATCCGAGTTAATCACTGTCGGTTAGCGATCCATCGACGAATTTCTACAGGTGTATTGATGCTCTTACGATAACCATAGACAGTGACTGCGATAATTGAAGCTAAATGTATAATATTATTAATTGTTTCAATTAGTATTCAATTAGTTTCAGTTATCAAGATTCTTGAAGACATTAAACGTTTCCAAATATTTTGTGTAACTAATATATTTGACGAGCTCGGTGACGCAGTGGTTAATAACGCTACTTTAACACTAACGGTTGTAGGTTTGAATCTCACGGGACGAACATTTGAATACGTTTGTTTGTGTTGGTCTGGGTGCTTTTTAAGAGAGGTAAGGTGCATCATAGCAGCCCGTCTGGGTTTGTACCTCCACCTCACTGAAAACTGCAACAAAAAAAAAAATATAATATGTTGCTACAACCCCTAACGGCATCCCCAGATTTTGTTATTATCAGTCATCTGAACTGCCTCCCACTATGGAAGCAGGTTTCATAAGAGACTCGTCTAGGGAAGTACCTGCACCTCAAAGAAAACTGCAGCCAAATAACAACTCCCTATAGGGTTGTTGTGTTTCTGCGTGTGAGTGAGGTCAACAGTAAACTCTTAAGGAGCTGCAGGGTTAGCAGCCGCTTTACAACAGGTGGGCCGTATGCTTGTATGCCTCTGGGCGTTGCTTAAAAGAGCCCGGTGGCTTAGTGGTTAACAATGCTACTTGCATTGTTAACCACTAAGCCACCGGGCTCATTTACAGCGGACTGGCAATCTGATCACTGGCCACCACTTAGCATTTGTATTGCGACGTATCGCGAAGTAGGTACGCGTCGTTTTTCAGATTTGTAGCTAATTTGACGAGCTCGGTGGCGCAGTCGTTAGCTACTTTGACACTGACACTCATGGGTTCGATTCCCACACACAACAAACATTTGTATGCGTGCGTTGGTTTTGGTCTTGGTGTTTAGTTTTTTGTATCATAAGTATGTATTTACAAAAAAAGTGTATTTACTTATACAGTGGTCTAGTACCCATAACATAAGCTTCGCTTACTTTGAGATTAGATGGCGCTTTTGAAAAAAAAGAACATCTAAACTATCTACGAATTGTAGCATGTTATTCTAATGACTAACATCTGCAGCGTCTGAAGGTGCCTCGTGGAGAGACCACGTGTCGCAGAGACGACCAGGGCAGTCAGGACAGCAACGGTGGCGGGTGGATGCGGTTCATGTTTTAGATGGCGGACATTCGCAGAGACGATCGCAGCAGCCGAGTCAGAGACAACCGGAGCAGCCGAGTCAGAGACAACCGGAGCAGCCGAGTCAGAGACAACCGGAGCAGCCGAGTTAGAGACAACCGGAGCAGCCGAGTCAGAGACAACCGGAGCAGCCCCGGCAGCGACTGCATGCATCTACTGGTAGTAGATGTGTGCCGGCCGATGCTAGTTTGTATGAAATCGGTAGCGAAAGCATACAAAGTGGTTTAGATGAAATAGCCTGTATGCCAAATAACAACTCCTGAAGAAAACCTTCTGGTCTGTGGCCAGATGCTTCTCTACGATATTGCGGAGCGAGAAAACTTGATCCGTACATCCTCTTCCATTTCGGAATCCTCCTTGTGCTTTCCACAGCATTTCGTCAGATTTCACCCTCATTCTCCTTTCAATCACCTTTCCATATACTTTTGCTGCTAAAATAAGAATATTTCGGTCTTAAAATAAGAAGAGGCATGCTCCGTTGGTTCGGACATGTAGAAAGAATGCAGGATGAAAGAATGACGAAGCAGATATACAATGCAAAAGTGGAAGGATGTAGGTGCCGATGAAGGCCAAGACTTACCTACCATGATCAAATTGGTCGTGTTCTATCAGAAGGTGATGTCAGGAGCCCTAGAAACCGGCGAGCGTGCATGAGAAGAGCAATGAATGTTAAAGAAGCGAGTGAGATATGTAAGGATCGAGTCACGTGGCGCTCGGTTCTCTCTGCCTACCCCACAAGGGATTTGGCGTGAAGTTATAGATAGATAGCCTGTATGCACAAATCGCAGGCGCACAGTAGGTAATGCTTGAGGGCCACTAATGGCATTAAGTGCACTGTTTGGTAACTCTCGCATTTAGGGCAATGGCCACTTGGTGATGAGTCAGTAAACACCGTCCGCTCACCTGCTTCTTACACTATATAAATACATCTGTTTACTAAATATCTAAATCTGCCACGTATACGGTTTGATGGAGACAGATTTTTTTACAACGTCAGGAGATAACGTGGTGTCGATTTTAGACGTCGGTGTCGTAAAAATCGCTGTGATCATTTTTTCTAATGAACCAAAAGAAGTATAATTTCAAAAACGAAACTAGAAATGGTTTACAGACTAAGGCGTTATTTTGCGATAGTCAAATGCAATTTGATCCAACCTGGTTTGTGTGCTTCCGCCACCAATTACTTCACAGCTACTGCGAACTAGCGCCGGTCTGCATCCGCCCACTATAGTAAATGCAACATGCCGTAGCTACCATGGCCGCTCTGATAGTTTCTGCCTCGGTTGCTGCAGTCGTCCTCAGGATTGCCCGCCATCTGGAATAGAAACCGCATGCACCCGCCAACTAGTTGTGAACTAATTGGTGGCGCAAGCACACAAAGCAGGTTGGATCAAATTGCATGAAACTAGAACTGAATACCCTTGGTTGCACAAAAAAAAAATGGCGCAAGCATGTTTGCATGCTATGTGCGTGTCAGGTGCAGTCAGCAACAGCCGTCATCATCATCAATGTGCAATACAATAAATGCAGCGACGAGTGACCTCAATAAGTATTGAACAAATGGACTCAATCATCAGAATATATCGCTGTCCGACATATAACGGAGTGCCTGTTTCAGCCAATGAAGAAACATGCATATACATGTATTACTAAATTTAATATGTATCAAGCTCAACGGTGGCTCAGTCGTGACCAACGCTTGTGGGTTCGATTCCTTGAGACTTGACAAATATTTGCCTTGTGTGGGAAAGATATTCCCATAAGGCAAATATTTGTCAAGTGGAATATTGTTTTGTAGTGAGCTTCTTTTTTTTATACGACGTCAAGAGCCATACAAGCATACGACCAACCTAATGTAAAGCGGGTACCGTAGCCTATTAACGCTAGCGATATACTAAGTATCATTCGCGTGATGTCTCCTCTGCTGCTTACACAGCAACTCCTTGGGAGCTTACTGGTGACCTCACTCACACGTAGGAACACACCAACCCTCCAGGGAGTTGTTATTTGGCTGTGGTTTTCTGTGAGGTGGAGGTACTTACCCAGATGGGCCGCCTTGATGCGCCCTACCTCTCTTAAAGCATCCAGACCAAGACAAACGGACATGTTCATGCACACAAATGTTTGCCTCGTGTGGGAATCGAACCCACGAGCATTGGTGTCAAAGTCGCGTCATTCACGACTGAGCCACCGTCGAGCTTGATACTCGATAGATGATATTGAGACACTTGCACTACAAAACTTCTACTGTCGCGTTGTATGTCCACACCCGCACCACACTCACTCACGGCACACTACACACAGGACACTCACTCACTCTCAAAAGAGATGACATAATAGTACTTCAAAATTCAAATTCGCTGTGAACATCAAATGGTGAAAGTGTGTGTGTATCTGATGCAAGCGTACATTATGCTAAAAGATCCACTCACCCTTATACCCCAAATTAAAAACTGTTCGATATGGCGAGCCCGGTGACGTAGTGGTTAGTGATGATACAACTCCCCTCGTGTGTTCGATTCCCACACGGAACCAACATTTGTGTGCATGAACATGTCTGTTTGTCTTGGTCTGCATGTTTGGTAGGTCGTATCATAGCAGCCCGTCTGGGGAAGTGAGTGAAATAAGCGACACCCCTGGTATTGCAAATGTCCATAGACTCCGGTGGCTGCTTACCATCCGGCAGGCTCCGTAGTTGCAGAGCTGCGTTAGGCAGCGAAGCTTTATAACCGAGAAAATTGACGTTTTTGCAGTTTTGCGGATTTCGACTGTTACACGTAGTACTCCTTCAGTTTAGAAGCTAGAGAGCTGATTGTTCGACGCGAATGTACCTTAAGTATTGTAGATTCCCCTAAAATAGATTAAATTTCGATTAGCTCAGTAAAGGATATCGATAAGTGATGTTATCGCCCGAAAACCCGTTCCAATACAAAGTCTATTGGAGCGCGTATGGCGAGCTCATTTCAAGTTTTGCAAATTTATATTCCGTGCCAAATTAATTGACAAAATATTTATTGACACAAGGGTTAGGGTTAGGGTTAGCAGCTCTGCTTACGCAGCTTGCTGTTATTTACTTATTGTGCAAAAGCAGCTCTGCCAATGCGACGCAGGCCCAGCTCCCCTAGTAGTATTCAAAAAAACCTTCCTCCACCTCACAGAAAATCGGAGCCAAATAATAACTCCCGGGATGGTTGTCGTGTGCCTGCGTGTGAGTGAGGTCGCCAGTAAGCTCCTAAGTCATCGAGCAAGTGATACTTAATGTGTCGTAAGCGTTACGGTAACTGCTTTACATCAGGTGTGCCGTATGCTTATGCATGCAATATAAGACACGTTGCCATCTCCGCTGCGATCATAGCAACTCCTCTTTTAGATGGCTCTTTAAATATCTTTATAGGCAAACATTTCTCCTTTTTTTTATACTACTAAGGTGGCAAACAAACGGCTTGCCTGATGGTAAGCAGTTACCGTAGCCTATGTAACGGCACAGTGCGCGACCATTGCGGTTCCAGTGTATGAGGATGAACTCCCAGCAGTCGGCGAGCTGTGCGATTGTAAAAATCGATATACTTCCCACTCACTCGCAGTAAAGCAACAAAGTATTATAAAAGTTATTATTTAGTAATTATTTCCCCTTATACTATTTATATATGTTAGTTTCCGGGTGTTTTATAATAGTAATTTAGGTAGTTGATCTGCGAGCTAGACATTGTGTGCCCGGCAGCGCCGATCACTAATTGAGACTCATAAAAACTAGGTGAATGATCTTTGTGATCGTAGACTTGTTTACTTGTTGAACATCGTTTAAAGTAAACTGAACACGGTCGACATACACCATGTGCTCCGAAAAATATCATAGACACATGGGGGATATGTTGTTTTCAGGAACACCGGTCCATATGAAATCTATATGTTTGCCTGTGCGTTTGTCTGTGTGTGCGTTTTTTTCGAATATTCCAATTTTGACTTCAGATTCGGATTCTGCATAAAAAAGTAGAATAGGAATGTTCAGGAACACCGTTCCTATCTCTGGAACATGGTCAAAATGGCCGACAAATTAAAAAAAAATAATTGAATTGTTATATAATTGACGAGTCAGGTGTTCCTCTGGCAATGCAACTTGCGTATTCTCAACTGGTTTATACTGCGTTCCGGGTGGATGTAAACAAGGATTCAGGGGAGTACAACACGTTCTCATTGAGTTTAGTATCACTGCTTTTTTATTTGGTGTAAATTATTTACGTATTTACTTCAACAAAATTGAAGTGCTAAATGAAATCCGACTGATATAAATTTTACTTATCTACCGAAAAGATATAGTAAGACTTTAAAGAAGACATATTTTTTATTATAAATTGATAAAAAATATAACATTGGATTACTTATATGAGTAGATTATAAATTAATATAAAAATCTTAGGATTTGTTGCTTCATTATTAGTTTCTATAATATTTAATTCTCACTCAACCACGTTAATGTTACATAACTTACGTTAATAGGCTACGGTACCCGCTTTACATCAGGTGGGCCGTATGCTTGTATACCTCACGACGTAGTATAAAAAAAAATGAAAAATAACCTGTTAGAATTGACGAATACCTCGATTCTCATCACCAAGTGCGAAGCATTCCAGAGTATTTTCGTGTCAAAGTAGCGTTACTAACCACTGCGCTACCGAGTTCAAGATACAAACAAGCGTGAAAATGTCCCTCTCTGCCGATGTCTATATATGTGTGTGTGTTTTTTATACTACGTCGGGAGGCATACAAGCACACGGCCGACCTGATGTAAAGCGGGTACCGTAACCTATTAACGCTTGTAATATATTAAGTAACACTCGCGCGGTGCCTCCTCTGCTGCTTACACAGCAACTTCTTGGGAGCTTACTGGTGACCTCACACGCAGAAACACAACAACCCTCTAGGGAGTTGTTATTTGGCTCCGGTTTTCTGTGAGGTAGAGGTACTTTGACGGGTTGCTTTGATGCGCCCTACCTCTCTTAAAACATCCAGACCAAGACAAACAGACGTGTTCATGGAAACAAATGTTTGCCTTGTGTGGGAATCGAACGCTCGTGGTTGGTGTCAAAGTCGCGTCATTCACGAGTGAGCCACCGAGCTCGTCGTTGTGTCTTGATTATGAGAATGTTTCTACATAATCGTGCATAATGGCCACTTGTTTTGAAGCAGAGATACTGTTATGTTGTGACGTGAAGGTTACGTATGTAATAATAGCTGTAAAAGCTGGTTAACGTTAAACGTTATAGTAAACAGTCAAAGAGAACTATGTCCAGAATTCGCTTGAATTAACAGATCGTTTGTTTCTTAAACGCTGGGTTAAATCAACATGTGAAAATGAATATGAAAACCAGTTGAGAATGCGCAAGCTTGCATTGTCAGAGGAACACCTGGCTCGTCAATTATATAACAATTCTAAATTATTTTTTTTAATTTGTCGGCCATTTTGACCGTGGTCCTTAAGAGATAGGAACGGTGTTCCTGAACATTCTTATTCTACTTTTTTATGCTGAATCCGAATCTGAAGTAAAAATTCGAATATAAAAACAAAGCGACAGACACACGCACGCACAGACACACACAGACAAACATATAGATTTCATATAGGAATGGTGTTCCTGATAACGACGAACGTTTAAACCTGCGCATGAAGGCACCACGCGTTCATAAAAACGTTGGGTTTTAGCGCCTATATATCTTAGCGATTCGAACCTACGAGTACTAATGGGTTGATATTTTAACCAATAAGCCGAATAGTGGCGCGATTTTGATTCGCGAACTAGCCAATAAGAGCTGCGCTTTCTACCTTTCCCCCCCCCGATCCGTAGCGTTGAATTGAGTTACTACGTAATATTGGTCTCATCAGATCTCCATTGGTTCAAATTCAAATTCATTTATTTTTTACAAGTTAAGGAAATAACCTGTTTCCATATTCTATTTTCTTCATGGAAACGGCCGTGAGTTTTACGTGAAAACGTCTTCGAGAAGAGAAGAAGAAGAGGAAAGTATATGATGCAGCGAAATGATCTGAAAATGGCGGCGCTTTCCCCGCGATGCACGCGATGCGTCACCGTCCTCACTCAACGTTCTTTCTTTGAGTCTTTAGCTATGAGGAGGTGTAATTTTTTAGATGTAAACTATACATATGTAGCTACAACACCGACTGTATCCCTTGATTTTGGTATCATCAGTTTTCTGAAATTTAAAGACGATTTCACGTCAAAAAAGTAAGAATTATATTCAAGAAGGAAAATTGACAGAAAACACAGTATTGTGGAATGCAAACCGTTCAAATTAACGATCTCTTCGACGTACGCCATTTTGTATTCTCATAATTGAAGGGTAAGGAACCCTGTATTCGAAGCCTCAGTTTTTCCTCGTCTCTTATGATTTTGTAGGTAGATAGAGGTCATTCCCCGCGATTTAATGTGCACCAGTTCTTGCTCCTAATCTCGATAAACTGTTCGAAGAATTCACCCTATGTGGTTTTTTCTACTAATTTTGGATTGGTTTCCCTATCCATTTGCAAAAAATTTGAAGACATAAATTATAACATGACATACTTTTGTTTATCCTAATGGTTTTTACGCATAATATTATTCACGCATAACAGCTTACGAATAATTTTTTAAGCATAATTTCTCTAAGCAGAACATTTTTAAGCATAAATATTTACGCATAATGATATCAATGCCCAATTTTATAGGCATACGCATAATAATAATGTACTTAGAGAAAAGGTAAGTTTTGTAAATTTGTTATATGTATGTAAAATATATTGGCGGCTTAGGGGTACCTTACCGCCGCACCTTAACCTATTGACTACATTCATCACATCAACCCTTACTCATCCCACTGCAGGGATACGGATCTCCCTTCAACCGAAGGGGTACAGAGCATACTCCACCACGCTGCTCAAATGCGGATTGGCGGAGGCCAGTGTTTTCAAGCCGCTCGAGGGCCACTGACTTAGCTTAACGACTGTCATCTATCGACAATAGCCGGGACCAACGGCTTAACGTAAACTATCTATCTATCTATAATAATATAATAATAAATAACATATCCATAGACAGGGTGCGGGGGACGTTACTTAACCTGCGTGTTCGGTTAGAATGACACGCGCAACGACGCCATCGAGCTCTCTACATTACATAAATAATATTAGGCTATATTGTCATTATGCGTAGTAACATTATGCGAATTAAAATTATATGCTAAAACAAATTGGCCAAAAACAATTATACCTAAATATTATTATACCAAAATAAATTATGTTAAAAGCCTGTCGTTACAAACAGATAAATATATGTCTTAACATATTTATGCTTTGTGTCGAAATACGTATAGATAAATAGACATGACGCGAGAGAGCGTGGCCAACTGAATAAAAGTTGGGCAATTACCTTACTTTCGTATTGCCATTGTACTTGTATTGTAGCATGTACGACGTATCTATAATTATAAAAACATTTTAGCCAAAGACCGGATTCGAACCCGGGACCTATTGTACACAAGGCGGTTCTTTATCCACTGGGCTGGCACTGCTCTACATATATATACAGTAAAGGATATAAAAGATAAATTGTTTTAAAATATAGTTCCCGATGTGTCATTAATTGAAAACGCAACAGAGATTCTAAGTAACGAAAACCGAGGTCGGCCATTTTGCGGATAACGATCCCGAGTCATCCGACACTTCGACTTTTTTTTTTATTGCAGCAACCCTCCGGTAATTGAGATTCGAGTTATAATGTGTTCTTAGGATTTTGGCAATTCAAGGCTATTGCCACCATGTATTCAAGGATTCTTTATGTCGTGAAAAAAGATGCGTTGTGATATTCGAATCGGGCGGATGACGTTCACGGCTTTACTGTCAGTTCAGCGATTAATTTATGTTGAAATAAAACGAAATGTCGTTTTATTGTTTGACTATAAAGTTACAAATATATTTATGGTTGTGAATACAAATAATTAAATGATGAGGGAATGGATGGCATACTTATAATAGAAATTAAGTGGGTATACCTTAGCTGTGTAGGTATTTGAAACAATTCTGGATTGATTCAGCCGTTTATTTGAGGATGTTAAAGAAGCAGTTTTAAGAGAGGTATGGCGCATCAAAACAGCACCTCTGGGGAAGTACTACCACCTCACAGAAAACCGCAATTAAATAACGGCGCCCTGGTAGGTTGTTGTGTTCCTGCGTGTAAGTGAAGTCACTAGTAAGCTCCTAAGGAGTTGCTGTGTTAGTAGCAGAGGTGGTATCACAGGCTACCGTTAAACACTTTACATATGCTTGTATGCCTTCAGAGTTGTATAAATAAAACATACTTAAAACTGTTGCATGGAATCCATCCAATCCATATTAAATATGTATCTAAATAACACTACCTTACACATATATATATATATATTAGTTTTTGTGTGTTTTAGTTTTTTTTCTATAGGAAAGAATAACGAAGCAATTTTGCAACGCGAAAATCGAAGGATGTTGGAGCCGAGTAAGGCCAAGACTGATCGTGTTCTATGAGGAGGTGATGTCAGGAGCCTTAGAGACCGGCGAGCGTGCATGAGAAGAGCAAATAATGTGAAAGAAGCGAGTGAGGTGTGTAAGGATCGAGTCATGCGGCGCTCGGTTCTCTCTGCCTGGGGTAGGCAAGGGATTTTGCGTGATGTTATAGTTAGATAGATATATTCCACAGTATTTAAAGAACATATGAGCAGTGGAGCGTTAGGAAGACTTCAAGGTGAAACCTAAGCCAAAGTCACAGCTCGCTGTATACAATGCGGTGATAATCACAACGATAACTTATGGAAGTGAAAGTTGGGTATGGCAGAGAGAGCTTGAACGAAGAATAAACATGGTCGAGATGCGTGCATTGCGCAAACTTAGTAGCACATGGCGCTTGTTGAACGCTTTTGCAACGATGATATTAGAAAGAGAGTTGGTCTGAATAAGAGGGAAGATGTTAAGATGCGCTCCGTTGGTTCGGGCATGTCGAAAGACGAATATATAGATACACGTAGGTGTTCGATCGGATTTCTGATTTCTTCTTCACTTCTTTCTTTATACAACATCGGGAGGCATACAAGCATACGGTTCACGCGTTAAGCGCGTAAAGTGCTTACATTAAGTATCACTCGTGCGATATCACCTCTGCTGCTAACACAGTAACTGCTGGGAGGCTTACTGGTGACCTCACATGCAGAAACACAACAACCCTCTAGGAGATTGTTGTTTGGCTGCGGTTTTCTGTGAGGTGGAGGCACTTCCCCAGACGGGCTGCTTTGATGCGCCCTGCCTCTTAAAACATATATGTAGATAGGTTAAATCGATCAGATCAGCGACTGTTCGATCGGATTTCTCGCTTCTTCACTTTCAGTTTTCACACAACTTTTAATTTCTACACGCCACATTCTTGTCGACACTTTCAGTTTTATAGTTCGTGATTCGACCGCAGATTAATAATTTAGTCGTCAATTCGATAAAGTCGCCGAATTCGGCGCCCGCGCCGGTCGACGACCCGCCTGTCGCTGGTAGCCACGGCCTTCGTAGAACAATTTGCCAATCACTTCTCTGCGGAGAACCGTTGTCTTTGATTAGGTTTAGTAATGGTTGTCTATGACTTATAAATGCTTGAAGAATATTTAGGCAGTTAAATAATAATAAGTATCATTCGGGAGGGATAGAAATAACAACCCTCCAAGGAGTTGTTATTTGGCTTCGGTTTTCTGCGAGGCGGAGGTATTTTCTCAGTCAGGTAGATCTGATGCTGTTATCTATCTCACACTCACTCTTACTCTTCCTTCTCTGCTATATATTCAGAGGCAAAGCCAATTAGACGTGGAGTCCCGGCAAAAAACAAAGACAGAGTAGAATGTATGATTATACTATATTTCTATTTATATCTTCACTCCTTAGCTTCACTCCAAGTCCCTTGCGGGGTAGGCAGAGAGGACCGAGCGTCAAATTACTAAGTGCTTGTGATCATGTATCTACTGATAAGATTTTATACAATGTTGGGAGAGGTCGGGAGTCATTCAAATATACGGCTCACGCGTTAAGCGCGCAAAGTGCTTACATTAAGTATCACTCACGCGATACCATGATAAAGCGGTTACCGTAGCCTATGAACGCTTGGAATACATTAAGCATCACTCGTGCTATGCCACCTCTGCTGCTAACGCAACTCCTTAGGAGCTTGTTGATCACCTCACTCGCATCACTTCACTTCAGATAATTGTACTTTGGTTGCAGTTTTCTGTAAGGTGGAGGCACTTCTCCAGATGGGCTGCTTTGATGCGCTCTATCTTTCGTAAAAACACCCACGCCAACACAAACAGACATGGTCATGCACACAAATGTTTATCCTTGGTGGAAATCGAACCCACGAAAGTTGGTGTCAAATCAGCGTCACCAACCACTGCGCCACCGATCTCCTCAAATGATTTATTTGTATCTAATAATATTTTTCTACACTTTATTATGCCAAATGGCGACAACCTCACTGTTACGACATCTTATGTTTACATAAGACGAAACAGAATGGCCGAAACTGCAGTCCATCGAATCAAAATAATCAAAACATCAAATCTAAGAATAGCTCTATTCAGTTAGAACGGGACAGATAGCTGTCAAACGTTGCGTATCTCATAAATCAGAAAGAGATAGATAAATTGGAAATAAAAATGTGCTTTTGGCCATAAAATTTTAGTCCTGAGGTATGAACAAGTTTTGTAAATATTGGACAGAGGTGAACGCTCCGAAGCGGTTTAATTACAAACCGGTTAGTAACTTCATGTAGAGCTATTTCTTACTACAACCAAAGTAATGGTAACTAATTGTAATGGTTTAAAGAAAAGTGTACAAATTGAGCAAAATCACCCAAAACCCAAGACCATGCATCATGAAGAGGTCGATGAGCGTGCAAGAAGTGAGAGAGATATGTTTGGATCGGTGCACCTGGCGTTCCATAGTCTCTGCCTACCGCAATGGGAGACAGGCGTGATGATATGTATGTACAAATTGTATGTAATATATTTTATGAGTTTTGGCCAATTTTTGCTGAACTAATTTTTCCTACGGTAAAATAAATAAATATCGTCTGATAAATTAGCAGCGCCATCTAGTCCCAAAGTAAGCAAAACTCGTGTTATACTTCCTTGACAACTGACATGCTAAACATACGTAAATACATTTTTTTTTATAAAAACACACTTATAATACAAGGAAAACACTCGGGCATGTTCGTGCACACAAATATTTGCCTTGTATGGGAATCGAACCCACGAAGCCTCAGTGCTAAAAGCCATCGCGAGCCATTCTGTCACCGAGCTCGTCAATGAACCTCTTTTTCATCTTCGCATTATTCTGTTTCCTAATTCATTAGGATTAGCGGGGTCCGCTACTTACGCCTAAAGATTTGGCGAACACTTTTACATAGAGCGACTGCCGTCAGACCACAATAACCCATAGAGAAAACCAGGTCTATCGAAATATATCTTTAACGTGAGGACTTCCTCATAATGTTTTCCTTACCGGCGAGCAAGTGATAAATATGTACAATAAATCCAAAATCACGAATTTAGTGGTATACATGCCCCACCCGGATTCGCATCGGGGACAAATAGGTGATTCCATATCCAATGAGCTATTACGGCTCATAAAACAAAGTTATTACTTATATATTAGAGTGAAAAATGTGTTGAAAAAGAACCTTTTAACAATAAATAACCCTTTAATTAAACCGGCCATTGTAACAGTCGAGAGCGTGACCAATGATAAATATAATAGGAAACAGTAACAATAATGAATGATCTGCTAGTGATTGTGCGTGATTTGTTAATTTATGTTGAAAGTGGGTCACGATGACTATTCATTTATTTTTATATTAGTCGGGAGGCACGCAAGCATACGGCCCACCGGATGATAAAATTATTACAATAGCCGCAAGCAGCTTTTGCAGCAACAATGGCCTAAAATTAATGGAAAGATAAGAAATTAAGTATTAAGAAGAAAAAATATATGAGTTTGGATGGAGGAGGGATGCCTTTCAATAGAAACTAAAATAGTTTTTTTAAAATATTTTCTATTTGTCAGATAAAACGTGTATTATGGGAAACGGCTGGGCAGATTTCAATGGACTAATTTCGAGGTTCCGTAACAACATGGTAACAACAAGTGATAATACTTAGGCTCCTCTGTAGGCCAATTCTGCTAAAATACTGCAACTGCACTGCTGCGCGGCGTGTGTCAAAATGCGTACTTACATTTGACGTTTCGTTATTCTGTTAAGCGATCTGACAGCAGCGGCGTTGCAGCAACGCTGCAGTCAATGACTTGCTATTCTGTTAAAAAACCTACACTGCACCTGCACTTTTCCTGCAATTCTGATAAATTGTTTTATATAGCGGTGACAGAAGTTTTGAAGGAGTTTATTTGCAGTTTTGCTAACGTTAGTCTTAAGCAAGTTTTGCGAAGTGAAATTAATGTTCTGAAGCGGTGATTTATATTACAAAACATTTGTTTTGTTTTGGGAGATGTTTGTGGGAATATATGATAAATAAAGCTTCTTTCCAGTCAGAAATACCTTCACGCCGACAACCAAGGGCAATGGGATTCGAAACTATAGGAGTCAACATTAACGAAAAATCCAATTTATTAGATTAAAAGATGGTAACGTGACAGGTGTTAAGTAGTTCATTTGCAGGATTCAGTTGCAGCGTAGTCTGCAGTAATAGAATACACGTATTGTCACTGCCCTACTCCTGCACTGCTCAAATGACAAGCGTCAACGTGCAGCTGCAGGTTTTTAGTAGAATTGGCGTGCTGTTCATCTGTCTGTCACAGGGCCGTAATAGGTAGACACTTGAAATATTCACGAAGCGTGTATTTCCAATGCCAACAACCACACAGCATTTGGAACTCGGGAGTTTCTCTACGTGATATATTAATTGGAGCCACATCAGCGATCAGCGGGCGGTAGTGGCAGTGGGCCAGCCACACTCGAAAAACCGATGGCCACGAATCGGAAAACGCAGCAGGTCGGCTTTCCTCACGATGGACCTACGATCTTGTTAAGATCGCAGGGAGCCGATGAATGCAACAAGCACAGCTGAAGCGAAGCTTTTTAACTTCGCTCTGCTGTGGAAGTCTGAAGGGGAGGCAATGTTCAGGAGTGGATATCCTTCGATTGAAATCATGTGTATGACTATGACCACTATAATAACAAATGATAAAAATGAAAACTTAAGTATATCCTACTCTCAGTTGACCGATTTTTATGTATAGTTAATAGAGGCATACAAGTATACGGCCCACCTGAAGTAAAGCGGTTAGCATAGCCTATGAACGCTTGCAACATATAAAGTATCACTCGCGCGATGCCACCTCCGCTGATAACACTGCACCTCCTTAGGAGATTACTAGTGACCTCACTCGCACGCAGGAACACAACAACACTCCAGTGAGTTGTTATTTGGCTGCGGTTTTTCGTGAGGTGAAGGTACTTCCCCAGACAGGCTGCTTCGATGTCCTGCCTCTCTTAGTAACACCCAGACCAAGACAAACAGACATGTTCATGCGCACAGATGTTCGTCCTGCATGGGAATCGAACCCGCGATCGTTGGTGTCAAAGTATCATTATTAATCACAAAATTTTGTACTGACATGCCCAGTACACAACTTGGCCCCTCTACTAACTGGCCCCCAGCACTATTGAGCCACATGTATAGCGGAGCTCAGGATATTTAGTTGTTCAAACTAACCGTGAAGAGGCTCGCGGAAAGTTACTAGCACCACGCCATCAGTACAGGATCTAAAGTTAGCAGCAGGAAGCGTAGTTCACTTTGGCCGGCCAAGATTGACGTTTCCTCGCGTGTCTGCCGCGCGTCTGCCGGCCGCGGCGGCGGGAGGGGGGGGCAAGTGGGTGCTTCCTCTGTCTCAGACGATCTCCTCTGATTGATGGCGCTGGGGGGACCTGGATTCATCTCTTAAGATATTGAACATTTAAAAAAAGTGATCTAAAGATTGCTCCATGCATTTCTAGACTAACTCTATATTTCTTCTCACAACTACTAAATATAAGTTGATTGAGCGATTGAGAAACAAGTTTCGGCGTGTGGTGTAGCGCAGTAAAGCGGTTACTGTAACCTATAAATGCTTGAAACAAATTAAGTGTAACTCGCGTGACTCCTTAGAAGCTGGCGTGCGTGAAGTTTTTTTTATATATCGTCGGGTGGCATACAACCATAGGGGCCCCTTAACTAACGTGGTTACCGTAGACTGTGAACGCTGGTCATACATTAGGAATCACGCGCGTGATGCCACCTCTGTTGCTAACACAGCAACTCCTCACTGATGACCTCACTCACACGCAGGAACACAACAACCCTGCAGAGAGTTGTTATTCGGTTGAGATTTTCTGTGAGGTGGAGGTACTTCCCCGGATGGGGTACATTGATGCGCCCTACCTCTCTCAAAATTATGTTATTTGTTTTATTACCTGGTTTGAATTGTTCTGAGACGTGTCCCATACGAATTTTAATAAATATCGTAAGTTTCACAAATTTCAATTGAAAATAAGCCTTTTTGTTATCGTTTGGTGCATTTTACAAAATTTTAACTTTTACAATTTTTATTTCCCATTCATTTATTTTCAGGAACACCGTTCCTATATGAAATCTATATGTTTGACTGTGCGTTTGTCTGTGTGTGCGTTTTTTCGAATATTCGAATTTTGACTTCAGATTCGGATTCAGGACTAAAAGTAGAATAGAAATGTCCAGGAACACCGTTCCTATCTCTTCATAGTCAAAATGGCCGACAAATTAAAAGATATATATATATTGTTATATAATTGACGAGCCAGGTGTTCCTCCGGCAATGCATGGTTCTATATTTATTCGCACTGCAGCAAAATATTAAAAAGAATTGGCTATTTGTTGTCCCTTATATGGCAATTGACAAATTCTTTGAATCATTATCAGTTGATTCTCCAAATTCGAACGCGGTTCGTTGTATTTTTAAGTTTCAACGTTATTGATAAGTTTACATAGTTTTGACGAGCCCGGTGGCTCAGTCGTGAATGACGCGACTTTGACACCAATGCTCATGGGTTCGATTCCCGCACAAGACAAACATGTGTGTGCATGTGTGTTGGTCTCGGTCTGGGTGTTTTTAAGAGAGGTAGGGCGCATCAAAGCTTCGTCTGAGGAAGCACCTCCACCACACGGAAAACCACAGCCAAATAACAACTCCCTACAGGGACCGTATGCTGTCAAAAGATCCAGACCAAGACAAACTGACATGTTCATGCATACACATGTTTGTCTTGTTACGGAATCGAACCCACAAGCGTTGGTGTTGCGTCATTCACGACTGCGCCACTGAGCTCGTGAAATAAGTTAAGCATATTTTGAGTTTTTACAAACAAACATACAGAAAAGAACACATATTTTCTATTTATAACATTAGTTTAGATGTACTAGAATAGCCCGTTTAACGTAATAGGATTTACATTTTATACAATACAGTGGAAGCGCCGAACATTAGACTATAATATTATACACAAATTCGGCAATAACCGCGATAAGCCGTTATCACTTCAAGGTTGATAACTTATCAGCCGCAAGTGGCTGCCGAATATAGGTGAATGCAACTGGGTTACTTGTAGCTTCATTTGTAGGAACGCTTTCTACGTACATTAATCTTTTAATACCGCTAAGGTCACAAAGAGATCCGCCTGATGGTTATCGTAGTCCACAAATCAATAAACCACTGGACTGCGCTTGAAGGCATTCCGCTGTCACAAAAACGTAGTATAGAAATTATATTTCAAAAGATGTCATATAATGTAGGAAAGGTCTAGATTTTCCTGTGGGTCGTGGAGGTCTGACAGCGGTCGCTCCGTGTCGAAATCCATGTCTTCGCAATCTTTAGTTTTAGGTAGCTGATCCTATTAATCATGATGCATTAGAAACGGTACAATGTCAAGAGAAACACCTATTATGTCACGGATTTCGTTCGTCGCTTTCCTCGGCACCTATCTCCTTCTACTGATATAGTAAACCCGTTTTATTATAATTTTCTTCAGTATTCATTAAGAAAGAAAAAAAGGCAACAATTCTTTATTTGCCGTTGAACCATCCCGAGCACGTAGACACGTATTGCATTTTTTTGAAATATAATCTTATTGCATCGTATTCAATTCTCTCATGTTCCTATTTTTCTTTTTTTTATCTGCATTTCGGAAATGACCATTGGCAAAGAAGAAATGCCGAAAGAAACTTCCCAATACAGGTTTTTCAAATTGTCAATTAGATATTACAGTAAATTCACATTAGCATATTTATACAATAATGTTATCAAATTGCATTATAATTTATGTTTCCCAATTATTAAAATAAAATTATTTCCAGTCATTTCATCAATGACATATTTCAGCAAAAAGCATTAATTTTATGATGACCCGAAAGAAACACTCGAAGAAATAATAAAAACGAAATAATAAAAATCAAAGTGGGGAACTTCATGAAACCAAGTGTTGTATTTTGTACGTGTAAGTACAAAACACAAAACTAATCTAACTTGAAGGCCGATCCAGTATACCTAACGCCAATGTATGCTACTGACTAGTTTGTAACAGATTAAACTGATTGTGCTTCACAGAAATCAACGAAAAGGATTAGTTATTTGACCATCAGTGTAATTACGATTAATGCTTATCAACGATTTCCGGTCACCATTATCGAGAATAGAAAAACTAATACCTATTTACACAAAAGTCTATTGTGACGTCCTCCATTAATCTTTCTCTATCAATGTTTTAACCTCTTAACACATGATTATTATATTAAAAATGACGTATTCCTGGAAAAGTTTATAGCGATTGGATTCACTCTCGCGCGGCTGCAATTCTTTTCCTTATATTTGAGGCGTGACACAGGGCTCAAATTTGGGACCTAATACTAAAATTAATTAATGACTTGCTGGAAGTCAGCATAGCTGTCTGTTGTTTATATAACGAGGATTTGCGATAATAGTGACGGTGAGGCTCTCAAGAAGGACATCCAGGACATTGTAAATTGGAGTGTATGTAATGACGTGCAGTTCAAAATAGATAAATGCTTCGCAGTCTCTTGTGTTAGGTCACAAAGTCCATATATACTCGTAGTTGAGTGACATGTTAGTCGCGACAGCGTAAAGCGAGTGTTTTTTTATACTATGTGGGGAGGCATACGGCCCCCCTGATGTAAAGCGGATACCGTAGCCTATTAATGCTTGCGATATATTAAGTATCACTCGCGCGATGCCACCTCTGCTGCTTACATAGCAACTCCTTGGGAGCTTACTGGTGACCTCATTCACACGCAGGAACACAACAACCCTCTAGAGAGTTGTTATTTGGCTGCGATTTTCTGTGAGGTAGAGGTACTTTCCCAGACGGGCTCCTTTGATGCGCCCTACCTCTCTTAAAACATCCAGACCAAGACAAACAAAAAAAAAATTGCCTTGTGTGGGAATCGAACCCACGAGCGTTGGTGCCAAAGTCGCGTCATTCACGACTGAGCCACCGAGCTCGTCATAAGTGTCTTCTATAATCAATTTGGGCGTTAAAATTAGCAGTATAATTCGTAAATCTATTGATCGCGTAATTTTGACTGGGTCACCGCTATAAAGCCGTGTTCATGTTCAATGCACACGTACGGAATCAGTTAAAGTTTAACGCAGTAGTTTTGTACATCCAAGACAAATATATTTAATGGTTGAGAAAGCTCAGAAAGGTGGTTTTGTTGAAGTAAGTAGTTCAACAACCTTTAGTACAATAACATGCGTGGTTTTTTATTATAACTTGAAAATAGTTGTTTGACATATACGTAGGCGTACACTCAATTGCAATTACGAAGTACGAAGTTTTAATAAAATGTGTTGATTTACTAGGTACAATAAACTCAAAGAAATATAAATTTAAATGGCAAAATATTTCCATAAAAATACTGTTTACTAATTCACATATATAAACGGCGCGCGTCGAGCTCTTTAAAACGTAAGAACAGTTCATGAAGGAGCTAAATTTGAAAAAAAAAAGGAATTTTATATACAAAGCAACGCAAATATCCTACATCAGTATTGCAATGAATTAAAATAAGGGACTTGACCTATTTATATATCTACAAACAAGGAAAAACAATGAAATATATATACATCTATACTACTAATATGTATATAAAGCGGTAGAATTTGTTTGATTGTCTGTTTGTTTGAACGCGTTAATATCTATTACTGCCAGTCCGATTTAGAAAAATACTTTGTTCATTTGATTGCCCATTTTTTGAGAAAGCTACTACCGTTCCTAAAGGTCGTTTCGTAATGTTGAATTGCTGTTCAACGTTACGATACGACCTTTAAAAACGGAAAGACAAAATAAATTAGTAAAAGCGATTCCCATGGAATATCGGGATACTGGGATACAAGGGGACAAAGTTTTTTTTTATACAACGTCGGGAGGGATACAAGCACACGGTCCACATGACGTAAAGCAGGTACCGTAACCTATTAACGCTTGTAACATATATCACTCATGCGATGCCTCCTCTGCTGCTTACACAGCAACTCCTTAGGAGTTTTACTGGTGACCTCACTCACACGCAGGAACACAACAATCCTCTAGGGAGTTGTTATTTACCTGTGGGTTTTGTGAGGCGGAGGTACTTGTCCAAACGCGACGGGCTGCTTTGATGCGCCCTACCTCTCTTAAAACATCCAGACCAAGACAAACAGACATGTTCATACACACAAATGTTTATCTTGTGTGGGAATCGAACCCACGAGCGTGGGTGTCAAAGTCGCGTCTTTCACGATTGAGCCACCGAGCTCTTAAAGTCGCGGGCTGCAGCTAGTACATAATAAAATTGTAGAGCTCAGTTCAAGAAACGACTTCCTCTAAAGTGTAATTATAGTTTGTTAAACAGTCGGTCTAAAGTTGGCTTTGTATCCCGATGACGTGACCCAATCTTTGACAGACTGGCTGATGATTTGTGTGACCTAATTAGGCCCAGATGACATTCGACGATTCTAGATTAACTAAACACATGTTGGAAACCTATCAAGTGGAGTCTTACTCTCACACGAAGGTTCCGTACTAAAATACTCGTAAAAATATGATTACATGTGAATAATTGACTGTATTTCGGGTGAATTATTTCTGTGGCATAAATATCTTTAATTGTGAAGGATTTTTTTTACACTACGTAGGGACGGATAAAGCATACGGCCCACCTGATCTGAAGCGGGTACCGTAGCCTATTAACACTTGAGATAAGTATCACTCGTGCTATGCCTCCTCTGCTGCTTACACAGCAACTCCTTGGGAGCTTACTGGTAACCTCACTCACACACAGGAACACAACAACCCTCTAGGGTGTTGTTATTTGGCTGCGGTGTTCTGTGAGGTGGAGGTACTTCACCAGACGGGTTGCTTTGATGTGCCCTACCTCTCATAAAACATCCAGACCAAGACAAACAGACATGTTCATGCGCACAAATGTTTGCCTTGTGTGGGAATCGAACACACGAGCGTTGGTGTCAAAGTCGCGTCATTCACGACTGAGCCACCGAGCTCGTCAAAATGATAACAAAAACTGTCGGAATCATGTTTCTATTCTTGCTGTAATATTGTATACATAGAGACAATCATCTAAGAACAGTGATAGTCTACTCGTAGTAGATAAAGGACCTATTTTTGGATTTACGTACATACGAGTATTTGTATTTATGACTTGCTCAGCGGTGATGGAAAAATCGTGAGGAAATTCGCACGTCCAAGGAATTATATTTCAAAAGACCGCCAATATTTAACGTTTCATTATCTCGCCAGTATATACCTCTCAGGCCTGGTTCGATCATTGATCAATTAAAGTTAAACAGAATATTGTGCTTCAAATTCTTATACGTGTGACCTAATCTAAGACTTGTTTCCCTCTTGGTTGCTCAGATTGCCATCGTTCCATATCAAGATCAGTATCTTCGCCAAATTCTTAGCTCTAAGTAGCGAACCCCGCCAAACCTAATAGACTACAAAATGGAATAACCCCGGAAAGAAGAAGATTGCATATTATGCCATCATCCGTAATTACTTCGTATTTTTCGCCATCAGTGGATTACATACAAGCATAAAAAGTAAAAAACTGCTTTAAAACAACGAGTGGAGCCCTTTCATGTTCCTACTTTAATAAGTACCAACATTGATATTCGCGCCCAAATTTCAACCCGTTTTGCAGAAAAAAAATGTCTCCCTATTTATTCATTTGCAATAATGTTGAATAAACAATATTTAAAACTATTCCAAATTTCTAATCAACAACAGTTGCCGAAATATGCCACTGTGACCGACGGACAAACGGGTTCCTTTTTTTGGCATTGTACAGGGAACTCTAAAAAGCAACTGTAGGCAATTTTAATTCGGATTTGTATAGGGAACACCACCACAGTCTGAAGTTTGAAAGATTTATCGCCGTCTAAGAGCAGATTCGCCGTCGATGTGGCAAATGAAAAGTGTTTATATTGAGTGAATTGGATCTCATTGGGTGTATTACATCATCAGTTGTATTAGTAGATACATTTAAGTTCACATCAGGTACGAATATTGAATGATATGATCGTGCGATCTTTTTAGAATTGGCAACAAAGACAATTTTTCGATGAAAGATTTATTTAAATGTCAAACCGAAATCTCTTTGGGAAGCTGTAGATATACATTGAACTCATACGCCACTAGTTTTTACAAATTGGCGGCAATTTAAAAAGTGTCTGTTTACGCCGAAGTGAATTTGAATAATCAAATTATTCTCTCTATGATTTATTACGATTTTCGTTTCGGTTTTAATTAATAACAATGTTATGATATCACTGAATTCCTTTCAGTTTTTTTTCAGTGTTTCAGATACTTTTAGTGCTAATCACGTATTATTATTGTCTATAGGTGTTCTAGTTTCGTTCGTAAATGGCTGGTTATTCTTTATCGTTGTATTTATAGCATACACACTACAGTTCATTCCAATTATAAAGACCTATTAAAAATACGTTGGTTTACTAAACTATAACTAATTTCTCAATTTAGAATTCCTTATATACTTAAATGGTGACTTACTAGCATACATAAAGTCTGTTTATTTATTTGTAAAGAGGAGAATATGTTCGTGTAGAGACGGCAGGGTCTCAATCGTTATTTTCATTGGAATACAGTATCACTCTGATTATTTTGCGATCGCCAGGAAGATGGGAGTATATTAGTGGAGCATGTGAGTCCCTTCATGCAGTACCTACTCTTTTCCCGACATTGAAAACAAATCACAATGATTTCTTTGTCATGTTTTTCTGCAGTTGTACTGGTTTTTGAATATATAAACTTCTATTTAAATAAATTAGGACGATATATAGTCATGCATGGGTACTAAAAGAAAATTGCGTGAGGCGATGTAAGCGTTATATTTATGACTTTTCTGTAGCGTAAGCACAAAGGACGGTTACATGTAGTGTAGGCTTACGGCTGCTTACAATACATACATTCAATTTTGGCGCCTTTTTCACTTATTTATACGAGTGTTCGGGGATGGAAAATGTAAGATCAATGTTTTTTTTATATACTACGTCGGGACGCATACAAGCATACGGCCCACCTGATGTAAAGCGTGTACCGTAGCCTATTAACGCTTGTGATATATTAATTATCACTCATGCGATGCCTCCTTTGTTGCTCAGCAACTCCTTGGGAGCTTACTGTTGACTTCACTCACACGCAGGAACACAACAACCCTCTAGGGTGTTGTTATTTGGCTGCGGTATTCTGTGATGTGGAGGTACTTCACCAGATGGGATGCTTTGATGCGCCCTACTTCTCGTAAAACACCCAGACCAAGACAAACAGACATGTTCATGCACACAAATGTTTGTCTTGTGTGGGAATCGAACCCACGAGCGTTGGTGTCAAAGTCGCGTCATTCACGACTGAGCCACCGAGCTCGTCAGAATGACAAAACAGATATACAATGCGAAAAAGTATGTAGGAGCCGAGAAAGACCAACATTCATCTACTACGGCCAAAATGTCAGGCGCTGTAGGAACTGGCAAACGTGCATGAAAAGAGCTATGATCGTTAAAGAAGCGAACGAGGTGTGTTTGGACAGCGTGATGTAGCGCTCGGAACGCACTGCCTACCGCGCAAGGGACTAGCATGAAGATATAACTATTCCGGCCATAAGTTCTGTTACAAATGAATTCATTTTTTTATGAAGTAGTACAATATCTTAATAAAACTTCTATGTACATACTTATGGAAGTCTCAGCAAAAAATAAAAAATAAAATGATTCTATTCAAAATGGCCACCTTCGGGTTTGATACAGGCCTTATCTGTCTGGTCACGAATCTATGGATTTACGCACTGTTTCTATGGGAAATTTAGCCACTGCTTGCTCCAGAGATTTCTTAAGAGACACAATGTCGGCGTATCATTACGAGCAGGCCATGTGCTCTAAAACTGACCATAGTTTGAAGTCGAAGGGGTTCAGATCTGGGCTAGACGAGGGCCAGTCCTCAGCTCTTATAAAATCTGGAACGTTGGTTTCGAGCCATGCTTGGGTAGTTCGTGCCTTGTGATCAGGTGCAGAGTCCGGCTGGAAAGTCCACGGTACATTTTTATATATAGCTGAGACGATTCACTACATGACCCAAGACAGTCGCTTGAAACACTTTGGCTGAAGTCTTCACTCCTTTTTCACAAAAGCGAGTTTTGTGACTCCTTGATAGGACACCTACACCTAACCTAACCATTACAGACGCAGGATGATGACCACGATGTACATTTCCGAACACTTGGGCAGCTTAATTAGAACTGTGTGCATACACTTTGTCATTTTGCTTGTTGTAGTGCTCTTCAATCGGGAAAAATTTTACATCGGTAAAGAGGATATTTCTGTAGGTTTCACCTGCGTATCAGGACAGAAGGCGTTTTGATCGATCTACTCTCTTTAACTATAGGGATTGATTTAGGGCATGCCCTGTATATTGACAATAAGTTCCGCGCTTCAGGTCTTGTTTTATTATACGCGACAGAGTTCTAGCGGAAATCTTCATTTCTCGCGATATGATGTTTTGTTTCCTAATGGGGTTTTGACGAATTCTGGCATTAAAAACATTAACAGACTACCTATATGTAAGTTATAGACTTGTAGATAGTTTTATTAGGACGCGGTCGCCCCTATTTTATATGATCTTCAACGGAGGAAGCGTTGGTATATCTCTCGAAAGTACGATATGTGAACATACGGCTGATACCTAGCTTTTGAGGTGTCTTGAATATGACAGACTACTTCATACCCACGTTGTTGTACAAGGCAATCACTGCAATTCTATTTTCTTTAAAACCCATTTCCATATTGTAATTTGATAATAAACGCCCAAATTCCAAATAAATAAAGATTTGAAAAAGTGAAGCCTAACAGTATTTATGGCCAGACTAGTTAGATATATACAACATATGCTTGCTCAAAGTACACCAGTAATAGCTCTGTGGATAAAGAATCACCTGGTTCGAATCCTGGCCTGTACCATAAATTAGTGTCTTCGGATTTATGTACATGTTTGTAATTATCACTTGCTCGGCTGTGAAGGAAAACATCGTGAAGACACGTGCACGGCCCCAAAAAATTATATTTCGAAATCGTGTAACCTAACCTTAAAACAGAAGTTTTCCCTCTGGGTTGTGAAGGTCTAACGGCTGTCGATCCATATCAAAATCAGTATATTCACCAAATCCTTAGGATTAGATAGCGGACCCCGCTAAACGGAAGCTATAGGTATGTATTACTAAATAAGAGACGTTAACAGCTAGTATTTTGTAGTTGGTATTATAGCAAGCACCTTCATTCAGTCTTTTTTTTTTTTTTCTTTCATTATTTTTTTTGCACTTCATTTAAGAGTGTTTTCTAAGATTCATAGTTGTACACATGTATCTAGGTAAGATTATGGTGAACAATATTAAAATACAGTACTTTTGCAATATGCTATACATTGCACATATAATGGTAGGATAGTTTCGTGCGTGGATTATAAAGAGTATCTTAAATATATTTGCTCCAAATACAATCCTTGTTTATGGCACGAAGTGGGTCAGTTTATGCGTTGGCCGCTTGTTTCACAGCTCACATGAGTAGTGAATAGAAGACTTTACTGAAAAATTGATACGAAACGTAAAAACAGGCAATTTGATTTAAACTACTTTATGTACGGAGTCACCCAATGCCGCTTGTATTTTTTTTGTACAACTTCGGTATGCATATAAACATACAGCCTACCTGATGTAAAGCGGTTAGCGTAGCCTATGAACGCTTACCTTGTTTCCTAATCCATTAGGATTAGCGTGGTCCGTCAAGTTTTTTGCGAAGATGCTGATTTTGACATGGATTGACTGCCGACCGATCTAGAATTCGGAGGGAAAACCAGACCTTTCTTAGGTTAGGTAACGCGACCTTCGAAATTTAAGAATCTGAAATATAATATTCTATTGATTTTTTACCGAACCGCGCCCGATAGGTGAAATGGCGGGAGAATAAAACGGACCAAAATGGCGGAAAAAAATGGAAGTACAGTTTTCGTACTTTTTACTCTTTAAAACAAATCGCAATACCAACAATGTAAACACTCAATCGCTGAGAATGAATGTGTAAAATATAATTAAAAATTTGTAACAATAACCTGTTGTAGACACTTTAGATATTGAATAGAGGTTGAAGTTATTCACGCACGACAGATAATGTAGGCAAGTCTGCGAGCTAGCACGACCACGACCTAGCTAATGTGAAAACCTGCGAAAGTTATTGAATGTCGCGGCTGCTGTCATTGCACTCTCATTTTTTTTATAGCTCTAAGGTGGTGAACAGACATACGGCCTGTCTGGCAAGCAAGCTGCAGACAAGCAGTTACATTTATTTCAATTCAACATTGCATTACACATGATTTAATTTAATTTAATTAGATACATATGCACTTTGTGAGGCACGCGATCACATATTTTGAACGAGGATTTTGAGGATGATTTCCCTGACGATGGCGAGCGGTGCGATTTTCTGTATGATGTGAAGTTACCGTAGTCTATGAACGCAGGAACACAACAATACTCCAGAGAGTTGTTATTTAGCTGTGGTTTTCTGTGAGGTGGGCATATTTCTATGGTCTTGTTGCTTGATGCGCTTTACCTCTCTTACAAACACTCGGACCAAGACTGACATGGTCATGCATATATGACCTGTATGGGAATCAAACCCACGAGCCGTTGGTGTTAAGTAGCATTACTAACTGCTCCGCCACCGGGCTTCTAAAACAATCTGAATCGTGACATGCAAGCAGTACGGTTCAGAAAATTTTACCGGTCTGTACTAATGAATGGTGTACAGACAACGTCAGATCAAGGTGACCCATGCATCTTATATCGTCGCAATTAAAGTGAGATCTGCACGATCTCGCGTAAATTGAGCTGACGTTGAATGTACGTTAATCATTATTCTAAGAGATAAAATTTCTAATATAATGGGCCCGCGAGATTACCGCCCGTGTTACTAACTATACTGTTTATATTATACTAGCGGACACATAAAATAAATAACCATGGAGAACCGATGAAACGATTTTGCGTAGTAACTCAACTCACCGCTACGGGTCGGGGGGTAAAGTAGAACGCGCACTTCTTATTGACTAGTTCGCGAATCAACATCGTATCACCTATCGTCTTATTGGTTAAAATCAATCAATGGTCAGTCGGCTCGATCGTTGAAATATTTAGGCGCTAAAACACTGCGTTTTAGCGAGTGAGGAGAGCATTTTTCCCCGCCAAGTTGTTTATTGGTTTGTGAGCGAACGCGACAAATGTTGATGTTGAAATCTTGGAAACCGATTGGAGCGCCACATATTGGGTCCAAATGTGCATCTAGACTATCCAGTGAGACACTAAAAACACACAACAAACTTATCAAAATCGGTTTTTAGACGTTTAGGAGTTCACTGACACGCTCGTACAAGA
Source organism: Pyralis farinalis (assembly GCA_947507595.1). Lineage (NCBI taxonomy): Eukaryota > Metazoa > Arthropoda > Insecta > Lepidoptera > Pyralidae > Pyralis > Pyralis farinalis. Next base: position 2,516,374 of record OX382274.1, read on the forward strand.
ATATTTTTTACATATAAAGATAAGATAAAAATATACTTTAATGGCCATTCAGCATTTCCACTACGATATTTTCCTTCGTCATTTCCGAAATTAAGAGGGGGCATAAAGATAAATCGCCACCCGTAAACTTCAATTTTAGCTAATTAAATTCAGTTCAAACTAACTAAAAAAAAATCTATGGATTCTCACTATAATTGCAAGGTCTTAGATTGATCGAAATCACAATTAATAAAAATTTTCTCGATAGAAAAAAATCCCAAAGTTGCCTCGACACAAATATGGATTTTACATTTTTTGTCATAGTGACGCATGTTAGTGAGCCGAAAATAATTATACTATTTCTTTTATATATTACCAAGTGCCTGTATTAGGGATTTCAAAAAATATATTATAATTTACGAGATATTAACGTTTTTAAAGAAAATTTGTATATGGCGATTACGTCATTTTTATTCCGCGCGATACAGTTATTTCTGTCTCATGCCACGCGATGTTCCTGATATGTTTTGTTTCAGCGATCAGTCGTGATTGCTCGTTTGAGACGTGAACACTGTGTTTATGTGCATTGCAGCCGCGTTCCCGCGTCCGCATTGGAAAAACAAATGAAAGCTACAAGAAATGAATAAAATATAAGTATTTTGATAAAAAAAATATTTTTATTTAAAAAGTAATTCATTTTTTAAATATAGTCTTATTCACTTTTCATTTTTCTTTTCTCAATTATCGAGATAATTTTTAAGAGAGGTAGGCAGTAGCGCAGAAAACCGCAGCAAAAAAACTACTCCCCAGAGGATTGTTGTGTTCCCGCGTGTGAGTGAGGTCACCAGTGAGCTCCTATGGAGTTGTTGTGTTAGCAGCAGAGGTGGTATCGCTACGGTAACCGCTTTAGATCATGTGGGCCGTAAGCTTTAATGCCTCCCGACGTAGTATAAAAGAGAAAAGAAAACTTTTTGTATTGAAAGCGTGCTACGGCAACCGCTTTTTATGAAGTCTTCTAAGTTGTATAAAAAATGTTCTAAAAATGTGTTATCAATTGTAGCGATAAGAATAAACTGCATTACAGATTAAAAAATAGACTCGAGAATCGAAGTCAAGGTCATACAAAAATCAAGTGGCTAATATCATATAAATTGACTTTGTATGTTACTGATAAATATTTCGATAGTGCACGTTTGTATGAGACTGTACCCAGAGAAAATAATTTTACAACAAATTATTAAAAAATGTCTTCTTCTTCCTCGCTTTATACCCGTTTCCTAATCCATTAGGATTGGTGGGGTCTGGTGCATAAGCCTAAGGATTTGGCGAGAATACTGATTTTTACAAGGAACGACTGCCTTCAGATTTCCACAATCCAGAGGGAAAACCAGACCTTTCTTAAGTTAGGTCACATGCTGGTTGCATGTCCAAGAAATTGTATTTCGAAAGAGTCCTCACGATGTTTTCCATCAAGAGAGGTAGGGCGCATCTAAGCAGACCGCCTGGGGAAGTACCTCCATCTCACAGAAAACCGCAGCCAAATAACATCTCCCTAGAGGGTTGTTGTGTTTCTGCGTGTGAGTGAGGTCACCAGTAAGCACCCAAGGAGTTGCTGTGTAAGCAGCAGAGGAGGCATCGCGAGAGAGATACTTAATTTATTACAAGCGTTAATAGGCTACGGTAACTGCTTTATCAGGTGGTCCGTATGCTTGAATGCCTCCCGAAATCGTATAAAAAACCATCACCGCCGAGCAAATGTTAATTACAAATATGTACATAAATCCAAAAACACGAATTTAGTAACACATACTAGGATTCGAACCTTGGACCGGTTGGTCAATAGGTCGTTTCTTTATCCACTGAGCTATGCTGTATATTATTATATATATATTAAAAATTATAAAAGCACAAAAGACATGAGTATATAATGTATGTTTGTCAATAAATTCGCCGAGTCCGCTGGCAGAACATTGCTTCTTTAACACCAACGTTCGTGGGTTCGATTCCCACACAGGATTTGTGTGCATGAAAATGAGAAAACAGAGAAAATCCACCTTACAGAAAGCCGCAGCGAACTTGCTGAAGGGTTGTTGTGTCCCTGCTCTCAAGGAGTAGCAGTAAGGGTGGTAACGCACTGCAGTGCTTCCTGTATTATAAGCGTTCGTAGGCTACGGTAACGACATTTGCATCAGGTGAGGCGTATGCTTGTATGCCTTCAGAGAATGTATAAAAAAACACGTGGCGGTAGCTTATGGCCTTCTCCACTCCACGCCAGCATACTCTGTACCAATTAGTTTTTAATACCTTTTTATTTTTTTATCCGCGATCATAGAGACGGTAATTGCGTTTGGGGTAAGAGGTGTTTGTTTGTGTGTCTGGTCCTAAACTAAACAAAGCTTGTACTAAGAGCAGATCACGCCTAACAGTCGAAGTGCGATTATAACTCTTATCACGAACGGCACAAAGGTCGGTACAAAGGTCAAAGGGTAAAGCGTGAGCTGCACTTAACTGTACTATGGATACTAGACAAAAATAAAAGAGCATACATGAATAGCTTTGTTTGTAAATACATAGGTACTTATAATATATAGAAAACACCGGGACCAAGACAAACAGACATATTCATGCACATATTTTTTTGCCTTGTTCGGGAATCAAACCCACGAACGTTGGTGCTAAAGTAGCCACTGCTAGCCATTCCACCACCAAGGTCGTTAAATAAACCGAATTAAGTTAGAAGCTTAACTTCTCCGTTGGAAAACTGTTGTCGTCATACGTCGATGTAAGTCGCGGTTAGTTTACAAACTGCAAATAAGTTTGTAATTGCAAAAAAAATGTTATTTAACTACAAATTTCCCATTTTTTTTCTTTATTTGTGGTATATGACATTGCTTCTTGCCATATTTCATGATTCTAGGTCGTCGGGAAGTAACCCATAGGTTTCCTTTGTTTATGCGACATAAACTGGGCATTAACAGCCATAATATCTTATGACTACGTTGACTTGGAAGTTTGATATTTTTCACCGCTGAGTATTTGATACTAATTTCAACTTGATACCTCCACGCGTTTTTGAGAAAAAAATCTTGAGAGAGGGATAACGTTGTGATCCTGTAAGGTTCCTATATTTCCCAATGAGGTATGGAACCGTAAAAAGACGGTACGTTGTGTGTATCCGGTTCAATAAATTTGTATTTGATCTCTCTATCTATAACTTCATGGCAAATCCCTCGCGAGGTAGGCAGAGAGAACCGAGCGCCACGTGACTCGATCCTTACACACCTCACTCGCTTCTTCATGTTCATTGCTCTTCTCATGTACGCTCACCGGTTTCTAGGGCTCCTGACATCACCTGATAAAACATGGAAACTAATTTTGGGACTGGTTTTGGTACATATTTATGTATTTACATTTGTACGCTAGCTCTTTTACGTGGCGGTGAGAAGCGAGTGCCACGTGACTCGATCTTTAAACACCTCACTCGCTTCTTTAACATTAATATTATTTCAAGCACGGATGAAAAATTGAAAGCAAAACTCCTCCTTCTCGGTATTTGATACTGTAAGAATAAAATGATTAGATTGTATGTTTTCTTGAAAATATTTTTTTATCAAACCATGTCACAGTAGAAAGTGCCTACTGTTATTATATAAAGCTAAGGTTATATAATTATTATATCCTATTCCTAAATATGAAGCTAAATATAATTATTATATTATATTCCGGAAGTCAATATACACTATCTTTAATATCAGTTTGTATTACGAATGATATGTTACCATTGATTAGATACCTACCCACATAAATAATTGAACAAGACAAGTCGATCGTCATATACAAGCGTCGTGGAAATAACCAATGGAGAACCAAGTAGAGCGATTTTATGGCGCGACCCACTGGACACCTGAAACTCGTACCGCGGAATACAACTCGTAGATTCGTCACCAATTTAGGTGCCCATTGGTCCCCTGATAGGAGACCTGTCAATATTAATTAATTTTTAAGGTACCCATTCGTCCCTTGATATAAATTATAGATAAAAAAGTGTTGAGATAGTACAGTCATAAACAAAATTGTGTGCCTGTATTCATAGTAATAATTAATCAATTGATTTGAGAAGATCGCGCTGATGCCGCTCTTAGACCCGAGTGAGTTGATTATTTGTTATTGTTAATGATTTTAATTAATGTGTCAAGATTGCTTTTTATATCGTAATTAGCTTTGACTTTTAATAAACTTGATATTTATACAATTTTACGAATTTTATTTTTACCTTTAGCACGCGAGACTTATGTAGACTGATTGTACTCTGTGGGAGCGGACGAGTGGGCTCCAAAAATATTACAGGGGTCGAGTGGGCACAGGGTACGAGTTTCAGGGGTCCAGTGGGCACGGCCCCATTCTATGGGTCTATTGGTTAGTCCGCAGATCAACATCGCGGTTTATTGATTGAAACATTGTCAGAGGTCAGTAGACTCCAATCGCTGAGATCTTTAGGACCTACTACTACTACAATTTTGTAAATAAGCTCTCTGTCTACCGCGCGAGGGGCTTAGCGTAAAGATAGATATATAGTATCAAATGCAGACGATATAATCTATATATATATATATATATATATATATATATAAAAATCGGCCAAGTGCGAGTCGGACTCGCACACGAAAGGTTCCGTACCATTATCTATAAAAAAATCGGCCAAGTGTGAGTGGGACTCGCGCACGAAGGGTTCCGTACCATTATCTATAAAAAAGGCAATAAAACCACGTTTGTTGTATGGGAGCCCCCTTAAATATTTATTTTATTCTATTTTTTAGTATTTGTTGTTATAGCGGCAACAGAAATACATCATCTATGAAAATTTCAACTGTCTAACTATCACGGTTCGTGAGATACAGCCTAGTGACAGACGGACGGACGGACGGACAGCGGAGCCTCAGTAATAGGGTTCCGTTTTACCCTTTGGGTACGGAACCCTAAAAATGAATGTTTGTCTGATGCCCTCTATGGACTCAATAACGGGTGGGCAGATTTTGATGAAATTTTCACTGAATCTTCAGGTTAGCCCAGCAGGTGATCCTGAGAAGTTTGGTAACGATTGGATCACCCGTGCGAAGCTGGGTCGAGTAGCCAGTATAAATATAAAATATAATTTTGACGAGCTCGGTGCCTCAGTCGTGAATGACGCGACTTTGACACCAACGCTCGTGGGTTCGATTCCCACACAAGGCAAACATTTGTTTGCATGAACATGTCTGTTTGTCTTGGTCTGGATCTAAGTGATCTAAGCGCATCAAAGCAGCCCGTCTTCGGAAGTGCCTCCACCTCACAGAAAACCGCAGCCAAATAACAACTTCCTAGAGGGTTGTTGTATTCCTGCGTGTGAGTGAGGTCACCAGTAAGCTCCTAAGTAGTTGCTGTGTAAGGGGCAGCGCAGGCATCGTGCGAGTGATACTTAATATATTACAAGCATTAATAGGCCACAGTAACCGTTTTACATTAAGTGGGTCGTATGCTTGTACGCCTCCCGACGTTGTATAAAAAAATATATGTATAAGGAATATCGGTTGTCGCCACCCCCGCCACCTAACGGAACACTAAGGAGCTTAATTTTATTTTTTAATAACATGTTTGCTATTGTTTCTGTAACTGTGGCCGGGTTTGATTCCCGACTAGTTGGCTAATAATGCCCGCATTTGGGATGTTATGTTAAATTTAACAAAAGTTTTATTTTATACTACGTCGGAGGCATACAAGCATACGGCCCACCTGATGTAAAGCGGGTACCGTAGCTTATTTACTTGCTTGCCGCTTGCGATATATTAAGTATTACTCGTGCGATGCCTCCTCTGCTGCTTACACTACAAGGGAGCTTACTGGACTACATTACAATATATTACTTACATTATAAGGGAGGTGACCTCACTCACATGCAGGTAGGTATACAACAACCCTCCAGGGAGTTGTTACTTGGCTGCGGTTTTCTGTGAGGTGGAGGTACTTCCCCAGACGGGCTGCTTTGATGCGCCCTCCCTCTCTTAAAAAGTTAGATCTTCTTCTTGTTATTCGCGTTATCCCGTCTCCTAATCCATTAGGCTTGGCGGTGTCCGCTACCTAAGGCTAAGGATTTGGCGAAGACCTTGATTTTAGCACAGAGTCCGCCGTCAGACCTCCACAACCCTGAGGGAAAACAGGATCACTCTTAGATCTCACACGTCTTTACGATGTTTTCCTTCACCGCCGAGCAAGTAAATATGTACATACATCCGAAAACACGAGTTTAGTGGTACCTGGCCCGCTAGGATTCGAACCGTGGACTAGGTCCAATCAGCCAAATAGCAACTACCTAGAGCGTTGTTGTGTTCCTGCGTGTGAGTGAGGTCACCAGTAAGCTCCCAAGGAGTTGCTGTGTAAGCAGCAGAGGAGGCATCGCGCGAGTGTTATATGTTACAAGCGTTAATAGGCAACTGTAACTGCTTTACATCAGGTGGAACGTATGCTTGCATGCGTCCCGACGTTGTATAAAAAAAAAACTAAGTGGTCGATAGGCCTACTATCACTGCTCAATCAAACTTAGAAAGTTAGAACACTTAGTAAACTTTATCAAAATATGTATTGAAGTTTATAAAACTTAAAAAGCTTATAGATATGCCTCAACACACAAATCTTAACCTAAACTAATTCCATGTAGAGTCGGCGACAAAGATATCCGCCGAGAGTAAAGATGGCCGTTTTCACGGCACCCATCCAGAATGACTCGCCTTCACACGCTGGAACCGCAATGGTCGCGTACTGCTCAAGCTGTGGAATGAGCTCCCAGCCGAGCTTATTCCAAGGGACTACAGCATGGAATTCTTCAAAAAAAGCGTGAAGAGGTTTTTAGAGGGTCGGCAACGCATGAGTGACGCCCCTGGTGTTTTAAATGTCCATAGGCTACGGTGACTGTTTACCATCAGGCAGGCCGTATGCTTCTTTTCCTTCTTCAGTATTGCCACGGGAGAGAGTACTGAATCGTGTATGTTAAACATCAGAAAAGTCGCACAAAAGAGAATAGCGAACAAAAAATAATTAATAAAACGCTTATGTAATAATTTTTTTTACGCGAATGCTCAAATTGAAAGCTTATTTCATTCATGTTAACATACCCGTTATTTTGACACGATTTTAGTTGCGTAGAGAAAGTAACTTAGAAAATTATTCAATTAAATCCCACGAGGTATAACAATTTGCACACAATAGGCAGACATACCCATGCTTGAAAGACATGTAAAAACTCGTCTCGCCGCGCGGCGACTGTGTTACTATGGCGAATTCGCTTTCAATTGTATTTATTTTATAGCAAACGTTATGGTTATAGCAGTTTTTCAGTGATATCCCAGTGGATGAAGAACCAGCCTATTGAAAAACAGGTCTCCGGTTCAAATTCTGGCATGCACCACTAAATTCCCGCATTTATGTTACATATTAGTAATTATCTCTGCGCATAACTTATTAAGTTCTTGGCTACTAATATTAGCGTATGCCCCCAGCATTTGGAAGATCGTAGCTAGCGCTTTCTTTCTGCTTATTCTCTATTAGCGAGATTTTACATATCTCTCGTACATATCTTGGATTGATGTATTGTTCGTAGTAGCGTTGCCAGGTCTTAAAACCGAATAGCCGGACAGACCGACCTGTTTGGCCGGACATTTGGGTGAAAAGGCCGGATACCCTTAACTATGAAGAATTTTTTGTATTAGCATTTAATACGACAGAATATTTTTAATGTAAAAACAGGTTTTTCGTTTACCATTTTTTAAATTGTAATGAAATAACAACGACATTGAATTAATCAGTCTTTAATCCTTCATTACTTACAAACGAGCGGGACGCTCGGCCTTCGTCTCGGCCGAGGCACGCCACCAAAGTGCTCGCTGGGGATGCTATGGTCAAATGTAAAAAGCCTAACAAAAGCCGTACAAGGTCAGATACCGTAATTTGCCCGGACAAGCATGCAAAAAGCCTAACTGCGTCCGGCTTTATCCGGACGCCTGGCAACCCTTGTTCGGTGGATAGATGTTTTGTACCTATCAATGGAAGTTGGTGCTGCGCGGTGGGTTGCGCCCTCCATCGCCTTCTGTGCTCTCAATCGCACTGACGGCACTCACCGCATTGTATTGATCACAACTTGCATCCCTCTGGCACACAAACCACTTGCGCATGATGGCAGCCTGCGCTCACGAAACGATATGTTTTAACGCCGGCTGGCCAATGGGAGAATGATAAAGCCGAAATAAGTGCCGCGCTGTCGATCCGGAAACCAGCCAATGACAGCTCCGCGTTCTGCTTTACCTCCCTTGCCAGTAGCGGTGAATTTGGTTCCTACGTAAAATCATTTTCATCGCTTCCCCATCGGTTACTTCTTACTGGCTCTAGCACATACACTGCGCCATTTTTAGGGTTCCGTACCCAAAAGGTAAAACGGGACCCTATTACTGAGACTCCGCTGTCCGTCCGTCTGTCACCAGCCTATATCTCGTGATATTTAGACAGTTGAAATTTACCACAAATACTAAAAAGCAGAATAAAATAAATATTTAAGGGGGCTCCCATACAATAAACGTAATTTTTTTTTGCTCGTTTTCGAGTCCGACTCGCACTTGGCTGGTTTTTAGCATGTTTGAATATCGTTAAATTAAACCGTTTATTTGTTATTTCATAAAATTTTAACACGATCGTTAAATTGTAATTGAACTGAAGCATTGTAGCATTGTCGGAGAGAAGTTTATCAATGTATAATTAACTGTAATCCGAGGTTAACGATCAGATAACGGCTGGTTAATTAAAACTAGCGAGTACCTAGTTATTTGTGTTTCATTTATGATTTATCACAGACGTTGATGGAGGATGTTCGTTGTGCCGCTGCCAATTATGACCATGTTCACTAATACTTTCTGCGGCAGCCATGTTTATCTAGTTGACCAATTTTTATTATTAAGAAGAGAATACAACAAAAGGATAGACATGTTTAGTATAAACGTAATTAGCCAATTTCAAATATAAAATAACGAAAGTCAATGAAACTCGGAGACAGAATTAATGTCTGAGGTTTCCAATCTCCGGTTTAGTTTCAAAATTACACTGACTCAAAAAAAAATGTAATTAATATTCATTTTAAAACAATAAGATTTAACGAGAAACTAAATAACCCAGACATATTTATAAACAGACAGATAGACGTATAGAAGTGTTTCCAAATTTCACTAATTCTCACTAGTATTAAACGATTAGATATATTAAATGAATTTGTGCATGAAAAATATTACAGAGACGGGTACATATAAATCTATTACTTGTAACAAGCTTTTTACATGTATCTATACCTTTATAAACTAGGCGTAAATTGTAAACCGATTTTGAACTTTTTACAGGAATGTTCTATAGAGTTTTTTTTACAACGTCAGGAGACATACGAGCATACGGCCTGTCTGATGTAAAGTGGTTACCGTAGCCATGCCATTTTGTACGTGCATATTTTGGATTTATGTATCTACATATTTATAGTTATCATTTGCTCGGCGATGATGGAAAACATTGGAAACATCGCATGTATAAGGAATTATAAATCCAAAGACCTAATACAAGAAGGTTTGGTTTTTCCTGTGATAATGTCAAAATCAGTATGTTCGCCAAATCCTTAGGCTTAGGTGGAGGAGCTTACAAATTCTAATGGATTACGAAACGGGATAACGCCACGAGGAAGCCGGGATGTATGCAAATTCTTAATAATAGGTTCTTCATCTAGAAATCCTTGTAAATCGGCAGTACACCCCATAGTTATTGCAAATATTTGATATCTAGAATGAAAATTACAACAGCAATAGTAAGAGAGTTTCACATTATCCGATACGATGTCGGAACGCAAACTCGTGTCTGAAGGTAACTAGTACGATTAATAAAAAATATATTTCCCGTTGTGTCGTGTCAGTGTCGGAGACATGTAGGCTATACAATGATAATATTTGTATGCTCGATCTTTGTACGCCTCTCTAGGCGTATAAAGATCGAGTCGTGTGACGGTTCCCTCAGCCTACACCGCAAGGGATTTAGCGTGATGTTATAGATAGATAGATTATACATATATGAACTTTGTGTGTGCGCATTGCTATCATCAAGTTGCCCTGAGAAATTCTCCCTCAATACGAGAAGCTATCTCTCTACTATCTGTAGGTGTCAGACCTTTTTTGCGTCTCATATATTATTAACTAGCTGCTGCCCGGGGCTCCGCCCGCGTGGAGTCAAATAACGTAGATTATGTGCTAATCCAGATCATAATCTATCTACGTGCCAAATTTCATTCAAATCCGTTCAGCCGTTTAAGCCTGAAAGAGCAACAAACATCCATCCATACATATAAACTTTCGCATTTATAATATTAGTAGGATACCCTAAATACAGTTTTTTTTTTACAATCTGTTTGTCTCTATTTGTACGATAAAACCGGCACATGATTCGGTTCTTACAAAATTCACTCCCTTCTATAAAGTTTATAGTCTTTTTCTTGAAAGCTCGCCGTTTTTTATCGTCTCACGCCGACTCTTGGAGACCGACGAGAATCTTGGCTTCTTCGCTTCCGTCAACAGCACAAAATGCCCAAATCGAAATGATATTTTCGGAATGTGTGAAGGCAATGAATGATATTGGGTTGCGTCGCAGCGTGTCGTATCGGATGATGTAGAGAGTATATAACTAGGTTGGTAAGTTAACAAGAGGTAGGACATACTATACATCACAGAAGACTTCAGCCAATTACTCACTCCCTAGAGGTTTGTTGTGTTCTTGCAAGCGAGTGAGGTTATCAATAAGCTTTTGACGGATCGCTGCGTTAGAGGTGACATCGCCCGAATGATACTCTTTGTATGAATACATTAAAAGATAAAAATATAAAACGTGTCTAAGTGCCCGCCCAATGAGTGAGTCCATTGGCATATAAATAATTTTTATCTTATCTTTATTGCAAGAGTCCATAGGCACCACTTAACGTCACGTTGTGGTGGGTGTATCCTTGCTTGCCTTTTGTCGTTGTTTTTTTATGAAACTAGATTGGCAAACAAGCATGCGGCCCACATTAGATTTTAAGCGGTCACCGCAGCCTATTGACGTTCGCAACACCACGGCGATGTTACTCGCGCGCTGCCAATCTTGTGACGTTGTATAAAAAGATCGTATCGGACGGTGTAAAGACGATCTAATGTTATACAAGATATTATATTACTGCATTACGACACGAGTGCAACTTTGTCCAACAGTAATGATGCACATGCAAGCACATGCATTGATCTGTAAGGCCGTAATAAACCCTGGTTTTTATGTAATTCATTCATCAAAGACAAGATTTGCATTTTAAACGCTGTCTTTTGGTTTCGTATGCAAACCGTGATCTGAACGTGACCAGGCGATCGCACAACTCTCAGGAACTACGTATTTCGTATATCAACATCATTACTGTGATCTGAGATCATAATCATAAAATGTAAGAGGTGTTTTTTCCATTTTTTTCTCTCTCCTGCTAGTTTCTTTACTTCATGATACGACATTACTTTCACTTCCTTTGTTTGCTTCATGTATGCCTTGGCTTTTCCGGCCCCATTTTCCCTTTCATCTTTTCTTTCTTAAGAATCCATCGCCAAATCAAGTGTCCCATCATAATTCTTCTTTACTTCTCAATATCAAGGTTTGTTTTTCTCCTACTCTATTCACGACTTCCTTATTTGGGATATCATTGTTCAGCCTTTTTTTATTATAGGGTTTGGTATGTCTCGTAATAAAAGCTTAATGAATACATCCAGAGACGATTACACCAACGATTGTGTTCGCACGCATCGCAGCAGTCAAGGCATAGACCACCAGAGTAGCCAGAGCCACAACGGTGGCGGATGCATAGCTTTACTGTTGGATGGCGGGCAACCTCAGAGACGATCGCAGCAGCCTTGGCAGAGACCACCAGAGTAGCCAGAGCCACAACGGTGGCGGATGCATAGCTTTACTGTTCTGGATGGCGGGCAACCTCAGAGACGAATCGCAGCAGCCTTGTCAGAGACCACCAGAGTAGCCAGAGCCACAACGGTGGCGGATGCATAGCTTTACTGTTCTGGATGGCGGGCAACCTCAGAGACGATCGCAGCAGCCTTGGCAGCGACTGTATTTCGTATGTGCAAAGTGTTAATTGCCTCAAAAAGAGTTCATTCTTCCAGAAATTCAGGAAGTACGGTAAATTCTTACCAGTCTCCTTCCTAGCTTTATGCTGTTTTCTAATCCGTTAGTATTGGCGAGGTTCACGTCCTTAGTCCAAAGATTTGGCGAAGATAATGATCCTGACATGGAGCGACTGTCGTCAGACCTCCATAACCCACAGGGAAAACCAGACTTTTCATAGGTTACACGTTTTTCGGAATATAATTTCTTGGACGCGTGGGTATCTTACGACGTCTTCCTTCTCCGCCGAGCGAATGACAAATGCCTACATAAATCCGAAAACCCGAATAAATAAATATAAATAAATAAATAAATATTGTCGGACAAATTACACAGCGCCATCTGGCACCAAAGTAAGCGAAGCTTGTGTTATGGGTACTAGACAACTGATAAACATACGTAAATACATTTTTTTTTGTAAATACATACTTATTATACATAGAAAATACCCAGACCAAGACAAACAGACATGTTCATGCACACAAATGTTTGTACTGTGTGGGAATCGAACCCACGAGCGTTGGCGTCAAAGTAGCGTAACAACGCGTTTTACCACTGCGCCACCGAGCTCGTCTGTAGAATGTAGTGGTACATGTACCAGAACCAGTTGGTAGGTTCTTTACCAACTGGGCTATCACTGCTCATGATGATCAATCCGGTTCCATCACCAAACAAGTGATTAAAGAGAGGTAGGGCGCATCAAAGTAGTAGTCTGAGGAAGTACCTTCACCTGACAGAAAACCGCAGCCAAATAATCACTCCCTAGAGGGCTGTTGAGTTCCTGTGCGTGAGTGATATCACCAGTAAGCTCCTAAGCAAATGCTGTGTAAGCAGCAGAGGAGGTATTGCGCAAGTGATACTTAATATATTACGAGTGTTTATAGGCTACGGTAACTGCTTTACATCAGGTGGGCCGTATGCTTGAATGCCTCCCGACGTTGTATAAAAAATAAGTGATCTACAATGCAAGTATTAATTGCCCCAAGAAGCTTTCTTCCTTCTAGCAGTACAGGAGGTATATTACCCACCAGCACCACTTTCAAACTCTACATTGTAGTAATGTACTGATGAATGTGGGAACAAAACTAAAGTTTAACTCATGAGTTTTACAAGACACGTCGGCGATCAATCCAGCCGTGATTGCGGGCGGTAATAAAATTGAAATGCATCGCCGCTGTGCATATTACTGTAACGTCGCCATTACGTCTGACCTCAGACATCCGCTTTGGCAGCGTAAGTTCAACATTACGTCATTACTTATGAATTATGGGTAATATCAACCAGCCATGCAATTCTCTAAGCGACTCGTAATGGCTGTGTGCGTCGCTGTGATCACAGATGTCACAGCTTTGACATCGTCTACTGCGATCACGGCTAAATTATTTGATATTCTATAAGGCTGTAAGCGTACGCGAGGCTGTTTGCCTTGTAGAATTCCAATTCCAAACGCAGCCTTGCGGCGCTAGTGTCGCACAACCATGAAAAGCGACACCAAAGAATTGCAATTTTGTGTTCAAGGCTGTAACAGCCGATGTTTCCGAGGATGTAAGGACGTTTGCTCTTACAGAATTGCATGGCAGCAGACATGGGAGACGTGCGAGTACAGTGAACGGAGTGAATGGAATGTTAGGCATACTTCTAGGCAGCCGAAACCAAAGCCAGAAAGCACTGCCCGCTGAACATAACGCGGTGCTAATCACAACGCTTACTTATAGTGAAAGCTGGCTATGGCAGAGAGAGTATGAAAGTAGAATAAATGCGGTAGAGATGCGAGCATTGCGTAAAATTTGGGACGCTTGCTGGCCGCAATATTGTCGTATGAAAGAAAATTGGTCTGAAAGAGAGTGTCGGTGTTAAAAAAAGGCATGCTCCGTTGGCTTGGACATGTACAAAGAATGCACGATGAAAATATGACGAAACAGATGTAAAAGTGAAAGGATGTAGGAGCCGAGGAAGACCAAGACTTACCTACCATGATCAAATTGGTTGTGTTTTATCAGAAGGTGATGCCAGGAGCCCTAGGAACAGACGAGTGTGGACGAAAAGAGCTATGAATGTTAAAGAAGGGAGCGAGGTGATCGCGTCTTATGGCGCTCGGTTATCTCTGTCTACTCCACAAGGGACATGGTTTGAGTATGTTACATACATCAACCTGTCAATTTTCAAATATATTGGATATTTGACAAATGTGTCTTGGAAATGACTAAATTGGTTGTGTTTTATCAGGAGGTGATTGATGTCAGGAGACCTAAAAACCGGCGAGCGTGCTTGAGAAGAGCTATGAAGCGAGTGTGTAAAGCATGTGGCGTTCGGTTCTCTCTGTCTACTCCAAAAGCCATTTGTAGATAGATAGATAGACATATTTTCTTAGGAGTCCATCACACCACGAATCAATAAACCACTAGACTTGATTTGTATTACCCACTTTTTTTAAGAGAGGTAGGGAGCATCGAAGCAGCTCGTCTGGGGAAGAGTCTCCACCTCACAGAAAACCGCAGCCAAATAACAACTCCCTAGAGGGTTGTTGTGTTCCTGCGTGTGAGTGAGGTCACCAGTAAGCTCCCAAGGAGTTGCTGTATAAGCAGCCGAGGAGGCATCGCACGAGTAATACTTAATGTATTACCAGCGTACATAGGCCACGGTAACCACTTTACATGTGGACCGTATGCTCGTTTGCCTCGACGTTGAAGGCATATAAAAAAGTAGTATTATATTTCATGAATATTTTATATAAGTTGCATATATTTTTGATTTAACCTTACAAAACCCTTTATTAAATATTCACTTTATAAACTTGTTTATGTTCTTACATACATACATATCTTCACGCCTGTCTCTCATTGGGGTAGGCAGAGACTATAGAACGCCAGGTGCACCGATCCAAACATACCGCTCTCGCTTCTTCCACACTCATCAACCTCTTCGTGAATGCTCTTCGGTTTTGAGTGTTTTTGATTTGGCCCTTTTTCAACACATCACCAATTTGATCTATATGTGTGCGTCTAGGGCGGCTCCTCCCGACCTCACCATTCACTCTTGCTTGATACACTTCTTTCGTAACTCTTTTGTCATTCATTCTTTCTAAATGACCAAACCACTCAGCATACCCTTTTCAATTTTTGTCACTACATCAACTTTCATTCCACAAAGTTCTCGTATCGTGCTATTTTTTATTCTAGCAACCATTTATGTTCTTCTCCTGTAATAAATGGGTATGGCAGAAGACGCTTGAATATATGGTGAATGCTGTAGAAATGAGAGCTCTGAGGAATATGGGTGAAGTTAGGATGATTGTTAATGCGAGAAATAGCACAATATTATTTTTGTGATATCTACATTCCCTAGAATAACGCAAACGATTCTAACTATACCCATACATCTAAACCCATTCAAATGTGTAAGGTTATGGTGAAATAAAGAACTTACAAACATACATACACTAATCCTGAAAACATGACACTGATTTTCAAGGCAGTTGCAAAATGGCAATGCTAATTGAACCAGACTGCTATTCCCGCCAAAATTTTTGTTGTTAATGGTATATTTTGGTAGGCTAACAAGGTATTAGTGCGTCGTAGTATGTTACAGGCGCGACGATTTTTCATTGTCAACACGTGAATAACCGTTGGATTACCTCATTAACCCAAGGTGCAAGGTTCTCTATTTCTGCGACGCATTGTTTACTCACTCTTGTTGAAATCGCGTTGAAGGTTTCGCACGCACTGAGAATCAACCGTTATTTTAATGGATGATGATGTTGATGATACTTGCATGTTCTAAATTTACAGAAAAAAACGGTGAGCCTGTGTCGTGGACAGGTTCGTGCATGAATACGTCTTCGTAACGGGAAGTAATTTGTACTAAAAGGACATTATATAGTCCAGTGAAATGATCACAAACGGCTTTCCCCCTCGCCGCGCCCGATGCGTCACAGTTCTCACTCATCGTAACAAAATCTCTGATTCTTTAGCTATTAAGTGGTGGAATGAAATTTGGAATGTAAACTATAGATATACAACTACAGCACCAAACTCTATACCCCGATTTTGTTATCATCAGTTTTCTGATTTTCCATTATGGAAGCAAATTGAAAGACATATCGGCGTCAAAATAGATTAAGACCTTGAATTATTATATCACACAAATTACACAATAAAAATCTTTGGTACAGTACTATTACTGTAAAGGTCTCACAACACCTTAGAGGGGAATAAAATACGGCCGGAATATGGAATATTTAAAAGCTTACGAAAAAATAGTCACAATCTTATTAACATCAGTTATCCAAATTTAAATTAATTTATTTCATACAACAGGTATTACAACACTGGTCCATAGGCAAATATTTTTACTCAAAATAAGTGTTATCGTACTAATATTATAATTGTGAAAGTATGGATGTTTAGATGTTTGTTCTGTTTTCGCGCCGCAGCGGTTGAACGGATTTGGATGAAATTTGGTAGATAGATAGATGACGTACTGGATTAACACATATGCTACTTTTCATTCCAGTGATATGTTTCCGTGGGATAGTTAGGATGTTTAGATATTTGTATCTTACTAAATATGAATGTTTTATTTCTCTTTCACGTAGTAGAAGCCATTGGGCTTCTTGAAGTTGTTAACTGCAAATTGTCAATATTATTATTGGTGGCGTTATTATGTTTGTGTATGGCGCTGTGGTTGCGTTGTCTATGGCTCTATTATTTACTACTACTTGGCACGGCCCGATACGCAGGTGAGAAAAACGAAAATCATGTCTTTCACAAAGTTCGAACCATGAAAAATGGGCGTCCCAGTATTGCTGATGCGTAATTTCGATCCTTCCAAATTACGCAATGGCACCAGACTACGTGTTGTAGAGTCGAGAAGAAATGTGACTAAAGCCAGTATACTGATCAGTACAGCCAAAGGAGAGGAAGTTTTGATTCCTCGAATAGCTATAATCCCCAACTATTTGCTATTCCAATTTAATAAACGGCTACAATTTGCGTTAAAAATAGCTTTCCATATGACGATAAATAAATCCCAGGGAGGCATTTAGGCACCTCATGCTTCTCGCATCGGTCAACTTTATGTGGGATGCTTCCGATCCGAAATTTGCATGTGCTCGCCGAAAGTAATCGGTCTTTTTTTATCTTTTATTGTATCGATACAAAGAGTATCGCTCGCGCGATGACACCCCAGGCACAGCGACCATACACAACAACACAACAATCTTCCTGTACGTTGTTATTTGGCTCCGGTTTTCTGTGAAGAGCAGGGCTTCCACAGGCGGGCTGCTTTGATGTGCCATATTCACATAATTTAAATAAACCATGAAAAATAAAAAATGTATTATATATTTTTATTATTCAGAATTATATTTAATTAATATAATGAGATATGTAAGGATCGAGTCACGTGGCGCTCGGTTCTCTCTGCCTACCCCGCAAGGGATTTGGCGTGAAGTTATAGATAGATATTTAATTAATTCTAATTTATATAATAATGGGAAAATACCTAAATTTTATTATTAAAAAATACCTTATTATTAATTAATTAATAATTGCTAGTTATGAAATAATAAAACCAGGTAAATTACTAGGTTAATGTAAGTGTACTTTCAGATATTGCCCTATTTACATAAAAGTATTGAATTAAACAATTTTTAACGGAAGTATCGCGTATTTTATTTATTTTGTTGAACCTGACGTTTCGAACGCTTTGCAGCGTCCGTGGTCGCAGGAAGACACGGACGCTGCAAAGCGTTCGAAACGTCAGGTTCAACAAAATAAATAAAATACGCGATACTTCCGTTAAAAATTGTTTAATTCAATGTGTAACAATCGCGAAAACCTAAGACAATACTACATAAAAGTAGTTTGACAGTAATCCTTATAGTGTATAATATGTTAATTCCGTTCTGTTCTGTTATTCCAGATGCAAATAATCCTGCACCACAACAGCAGCGGCGAGGCGGCGTACACCGGCCGGCTGAAGAGGCGCGAGGTCCACCGCGCCATCACCCTGCACCCCGTCAAGGACCACCGCCAGATGTACCGGCTGCACTCCTACTTCAAGGTAATCACCACAGCCGAATCGTTTCGACGAGCTCGGTGGCGTAGTGGTCAGTGAAGCTAATACACCAAATCCCGGGCGCGCGATTCCCACACAGGACCAACATTTCTATGCATTTGTCTTGGTCTGGGTGTTTTTAAAAAGGTACGGCGCATAAAAGCTGCCTGTTTGGGAAGTAGGAGGTGCTTCTACTACTACTTCACAGAAAACTGCTGCCAAATAACAAATGCCTGAAGGGTTCTTGTGTTCCTGCGTGTGACGTCACGAGTTATCTCCCAAGGATCGAGGAAAGTGAAGCTCGAGAGCGAGGCTATACCAGTAGTGGATGAATGCGGGCTGAAGTGACGAGGTGGATTGACATTGACTGTAAAAATGATGATGATTCATCATCATTTTTACAGTCAATGTCATCTTTATCTAAATCAAGATTGTAAACATGGTATTGTATAAGAGAGGTAAGGCGCTCCGAAGGGTACTGGAGAAGTACCTCCACCTCACCAGAAGGTCGTAGTCAAATGACTTCGTGGAGGGCTGTTGTTGTTGTTCCTGTGAGTAAATTACTAGTAAGTTTCTGAGCTTTCTTTCTGAGTTGCTTTGTTGGATACTATGGCAACCAGTTTACATCAGTCGGGCCGTATACTTGTTTGTCTCCTGACGTTGTGTAAAATAAATATAAATACCGCAGACAGAAATCATACCAGAGAATGGTATTGACGTATAATAAGTAATATAGTTATATATATATATATATATATATATATATACAACTAGCTTTTACCCGCGGCTTCGCTCGCATTGATAAAAAAAATATATTTTTTTAATAAAAAGTACCCTATGTTACTACTGATACCTCCAAGAATATGTGTACAAAGTTTCATGATCGGTTGGATGATGATCGGTTCAGTAGTTTTCGCGTGAAAGCTTAACAAACAAACGGACATTCACATTTATAATATTAGTAGGAAGTAGGATAGTACTGACGTTTTATTAGCATGTCGGTTGAGCAGTGATAGCCCAGTGGATAAAAACCGACCTATTAACCTAAAGTCCCTGGTTTGAATCCTGGTGAGGGCATGTATCACTAAATTCGTTTTTTCGAATTTATGTACATATTTGTAATTATCACTCGCTCGCCGGTGAAGGAAAACATCCTGAGGAAACCCGGACATCCAAGAAATTATATTTCAACCTAAGAAACGTCTGAGTTTCTCTCTGACAGACGGCAGTCGCTCCATGTAAACATCAGTATCTTCTCTAAATCCTTAATCTTAGGTAGTACACCCCGCCAATCCAAATAGATTAGGAAACGAGATGACAATGATATCCACATTAAAATAAGTCTTTGTCGTGGATGTATTTAAGAGAGGTAGGGCGCATTAAATCAGCCCGTCTGGGGAAGTAACTCCACCTCACAGAAAACAGTAGCCTATTTGGCAGTACAACTCCTTTAATTTAGTTACCAGTAAGCTCCTAAGGAGTTGCTGTGTTATCAGCAGAGGTGGCATCGCGCGAGTGATACTTAATGTTTTGTTTATAGGCAACGGTAATCGCTTTGTGTCTTTAGTGTGTCATAGTGTTAAGAGCTAGTCTGTTTCCTTCTTTTTTTCAATCTGTAACTAATTATGTCACCGAATAAATATTTTTCTTTCTTTCTTTGCATCCGGTAGGCCGTATGTTTGTATGTCTCCCCGACGTGGTATATACAAAAATCTATACAGTAGCGGCATTCACGTAGCCTCGAAAGCCACATTTGAAACGGATTCGAAAAGTTTACATTCGGATCTCATACTCATTTTGAGTGAAAATTTTTCGATTCCGATTAGAATATGGTGTTATGGGTCAGCGTAAATATGCGTACAGATTTGATTAGAGCTACCTCGGTATACAAACATCCAGTCAACAATAAAGGTGATATGGGTATACCACTTTTAGTATAATAGTGAAATGTATTTAAAACCCAACGCGCCTTTAAAGATTCTCCTAAAGATTCGCCTAGAAATTGTAGATATATGTGAAGAAAAAGAAACATTTATCTTAATACATAAGGCAGAAGAAATTAGTTTTTTTGCATTTTTTTTATACTACGTCGGGAGGCACACAAGCATACGACCCACCAGATGTAAATCGGGTACCGTAGCCTATTAATGCTTGCGATATATTAAGTATCCTGATGCCTCCTCTGCTGTTTACATAGCAACTCCTTGGGAGCTTACTGATGGCCTCACTCACACGCAGGAACACAACAACCCTCTAGGGAGTTGTTATTTGGCTGCGGTTTTCTGTGAGGTGGAGGTGCTTCACCAGACGGTCCGATTTGATGCGCCCTACTTCTCTTAAAACTGCATATATGTTTGAACGCGCTAATCAGTTGAATTTGTCAATTTTTTTTGTTCAATTAATTGTCCAATTCTTGAGGAAGGCTACAGGGTATTCAACATCACGACACGACCCTTAGAAGCCGAAAAAAGGGGGGAAAAGCTGGATCGAGATACGCGCGAACGAACTCGCCACACATCTGCACTCGTGTTTCTGCGAACTGCGCACTGGGATTATCGTTTTATTTCACGTAAAACACCTAATTCTTGTTCCAGAAATATGTGCTCCTACATCCTTTGATCTTTGTACGAACATTGCGTCGTAGGGTTTTGTTTGTTTACCTTACAACTCTCGTTGTAGGCTGGTGAGAGATTAACAGCAGGACATGTACTGCATTTCGGTTTCGTTTGTGCGGAGATCGCAATTGTCCTATTTATGAGCTATATCGAAATAGTTAATAAATTCAGGCGTTATTTTACGAAAGTCAAATTTACAGGCAATTTGATCTAAATTACTTTAGCTTTTTTTTATACAACTAGATTGGCAAGCAAGCGTGCGGCCCGCATTAGATGGCAAGCGGTCAGCTTAGTCTCAGCAACACCACGGGGATGGTACTCGCGCGTTATGTTATCTTGTGACGTAAGGCTGTTTCGTCACAGTACTCAGTAATTTCTCTGCCATATCTCAACCGTCAAACCGGAACACAGCTATATAAATATAGCTGCTTGGCGGTAGAAATAGGTGAGACAGAGGTACATACGCAGACGACTTTTATACAAAATCTCAGTCTGGTATAATAACATGCTCATTCGTTGCATGTCATTCTAACGAATAGCATCTACAGCGCCTGAGGATGCCTCGTGGAGAGAAGCAAAGGCGCAAAGTCGACCGCAGCCTTAAATCATTACATTTTTATTTCAAATGAGACTTCGTAATCGGAATGTAGTATAAATAATGCTATTATTCTATAAAATAACAGATAAGACATTGTATTTTGTTCATTTCGTTAAATTGATTTGCAGAGGTGAAGTGCACGTAAACATGCGATAGCTGGGTTCACCGCGGCGCCCGGCGCCCGGCGCCCCCTCCTGTCACGGAGTACTATTAACTATGATTACTTTATGACAATTTTAAACTTTCACGGTTGTTTACTCTATTAATGTAATTACTGGACTGACTGCTATTTGTTTTCATGTCTCCCCGATATTTCGGCGACGTTGCAGACATCCCGCGACCACGGCGACTGACACGTCGCCGAAATATCGGGCAAAAATTTGTTTATGATCTATTTGGTATATTCCTTGCAAGTTATTTTAACAAGCTCGGTGGCGCAGTGGCGAAACGCGCCGATACGCTACTTTGTCACCAAGCTCGTGTTCGATTCCCACACAGGGCAAACATTTGTGTGCATGAACATGTCTGTTTGTCTTGGTCTGGATGTTTTAAGAGAGGTAGGCGCATCGAAGCAGCCCGTCTGGGGAAGTACCTCCGCCGCACAGAAAACCGCAGTCAAATAACAACTCCCTAGAGGGTTGTTGTGTTCCTAATTGTGAGTGAGGTCACCTCATCACCACCTCCATCTATAGAGTTGCCGTATAAGCAGCAGAGGAGGCATCGCGCGAGTGACACTCAATATATTGCAAGCGTTTATAGGCTACGATAGCTACTTTACATCAGGTGGGCCGTATGCCTGCTTGCCTCACGATGTTGTATATAAAAAAAAGTCTATTTTTTTTTATTTGGACAGGCCCACCACTCATACCCACCACTGTGTCTCCTGTGTAGCCAGAATTAACACCGGCGACCACCAAAAAGGCAATGAACAGTGAAGCCCATTGCTGTCCCGGGGCTTAAACTACATTGTTGTAATTCTCCCCTGTTGCCACCAATTCAGAATAGTACACTACCCCGGATGTGACACGCAAGGAATTTAACATATCGTCCCGCTCCCGTTGCCAGAGATCGCACTCCCAGAGAACATGATGTGCTGTTTGCTCGAATTCATTATTTATCGTAGAACACACACATAAAGGCGATGTCACAGGTCTAAACGAAAAGAGCTTAGCTCTGAAGTTTCCATGCCCTGTTAAAAAAAAGTCTAGTAAAAACCTATATGGTAGTACTGTGACACCTAAAGCCATGTGATTTTAGTGAACATTCGATATTAACCGACGGCTACTTTTTATAACCGCACCACTCGCCGACGGCGGGGAGTTCACCCTCACACGCTGGAATGGTCGCGTACTGTACGGTTCCAGAGAAGTTTTCTTCCGAGAACACTCAAGCTGTGGAATGAGCTCCCAGCCGAGGTTTTTCCAAGGGACTACAGCATGGAGTTCTTCAAGAAATGCGTGAAGAGGTTTTTAGAGGGTCGGCAACGCATGAGTGACGCCCCTGCTGTTGCAAATGTCCATAGGCTACGGTGACTGTTTAACATCAGGCAGGCCGTATGCTTGATTGCCACCTTAGTGGTATAAAAAAAAATCGCGATTACTCCCGTACCTACAATAACACTTTATGACTAATGTTTTCAAACTATTGTAACAGTCGATCGAAGAGACAATGGGGAACCGATAAAACTATATGGATTTCTAACTGAATTCTCCGATACGGGTCGGGGAGTGAAGTACAACGCGCAGCACTTATTGGTCAAGTCACGGATCAACCTGAGGACTCGCTTGGTGGCAACGTGGTATTTCCTGTGTAGTTAGCGTTTATAGCGAAAACCAATAAACAATTTGACTGCGTAGTTTTCTTTTTTATACTACGTCGGGAGGTATACAAGCATACGGTCCACCTGATGTAAAGCGGGTACCGTAGCCTATTAACGCTTACGATATATTAAGTATCACTCGCGCAATGACTCCTCTGCTGCTCACACAGCAACTCCTTCGGAGCTTACTGGTGACCTCACTCACACGCAGGAACACAATACCCCTCTAGGGCGTTGTTATTTGGCTGCGGTTTTCTGTGAGGCGGAGGGTACTTCCCCAGACGGGCTGCTTTGATGCGCCCTACCTCTCTTAAGACATCCAGACCAAGACAAACAGACATGTTCATGCACACAAATGTTTGCCTTGTGCGGGAATCGAACCCACGAGCGTTGGTGTCAATGTCGCGTCATTCACGACTGAGCCACCGAGCTGGTAGTGTTTTAGCACCTAAATATTTAAGTGACTCGAGTCTACTGACCAATGGGAAGAATATGTTTTCCAATAAGCTGATAAGTGCCGCCTTGATCCTTGAACTAGCCAATAAGAGCCGCGCATTCTACTTTACCCCCGAACTGTAGCGATAAGTTGAGTTGCAAAGCAATTTCGTTTTATCGGTTCTCCATTGGTTTCCTCCATGTCCACAGGCCACACTTTACATCAGGTGGGTCGGATACCTGTATTATTTCGTTGTATAAAAAGTGTTAAGATAAAAAGCATTAATAAAAGGGATGAAAGAGTTACGAAACAGATATAAAATGCGAAAATGGAAGAATGTAGGAGCCGAGGAAGGTCAAGACTCACCTACCGTGACCAAATTGACTGTGATTTATCAGATGGCGATGCCAGGAGCCTTAGGAACCGAGGAGCGTGTATGAAAAGAGCTATGAATGTGAAAGAAGCGGGTGAATTATGTGAGGACAGCGTCTTATGGCGCTCGGTTCTCTCTGCCTACCCCGCAATGGACCTGGCGTGAAGATATACATACACTGTGGTATAAAAAGAGTAGAAAGATGCTAAAAAGTACTATAAAATTGCTGAAGGGTAATGCGCCATCCTCCAAGACACCCATGCTGTTCACTGACCGGCTTCTAAGATAACGGAGTACGAAACGTTAGTTCGGGCGTTGCGTGGGAGTACACAAACAAAATAAACACCTACAGATGTGATCATCGCAGATTGCTATTATTAGATGAAAAGATAAAAACTCTTTATTCGTTAATAGGGCCCCGTTAGGGATTGCAGTCCGAATCTATTCCAGCACCGGGAAATAAAAATTCGATTTGCATATCCCGGTGCTGGAGTAGAATCAGTACTGGGGGAAAAAATTGTTAAACGCTTGTTGTGCGTGAAATAAAATTATGGAAATAGTTTTATAGAGGTTTAATGACTGAATCGCCATATTATGTATTTATGATAATTAAATAAATGTTAAATAATTGACACGAATAATACAATCAGGCTTAAATAGTCTCAATAATAAACCTCGATAATCAACAAGTAGTATCTTAATTCGACTTAAACAAAAACCAGTTGAGAATGCGCAAGATTGCATTGCCAGAGGAACACCTGGCTCGTCAATTATATAACAATTTAATACATTTTTTTAAAACTTTGTCGACCGTTGTGACCATGTTCCTTAAGAAATATGATATTGGTTTTTAAGACATTCCTATTCTACTTTTTAATTTACTTTTCGAATCTGAAATAAAAATTCAATTTTTTTTTAATATGTCAGCCATTTTGACCATGTTCCAGATAGGAGGTTGGTTTTTCAGATATTCCTAATCTTCTTTTTTATGCTGAATCCGAATCTGAAGTCAAAATTCGAATATTCGAAAAAAGCGACAGACACATAGACAAACGCACTCACAGACAAACATATAGATTAATATAGGAAGGGTGTTCCTGAAAAAATAGTCATTCTTGTCATGTAACAGGAACGTCAAATGTATTTCAAAATGTTTTTTTATAATATAATAGTTTCAGTACTAAAATAAAGAAGAAGTAAGGTCACATAAAACGTAACGTTTCAAAACTTTCACCCGCGACATTTACCTGCGACAGTTTGATAATAGTAAAAACATATCGGTGTAACATTTTGTAGTATTGGAATTCCCGGGAATGGGTTAAATTTCCCGGGAATTCTCGGGAATTTGAGTACCGGCAATTCCCGGGAGCAATGCCTAGCCCTCACTTAGATACGTATTACATTTTTTTATATAATCTTATTGTGTCTTTCATTCATTTCACATAATCGTCAATTATCTTTAACTTTGTTCGCGTCTTATGACGCTCGGTTCACTCTGCCTACCCCGCAAGGGATCTGGCGTGACAAACAGACATCATTTTACTTTTTTTTAATACTACGTCAAGAGGCATACAAGCATACGGCCCACCTGACGGAAAACGGGTACCGTAGATTATTAACGCTTGAGATATATTAAGTATCACTCGCGCGATGCCTCCTCTGCTGCTTACTGCAACCTAAGCAATTCCTCGGGAGCTTACTGGTGACCTCACTCACACGCAGGTACACAACAACCCTCTAGGGCGTTGTTATTTGGCTGCGGTTTTCTGTGAGGTGGAGGTACTTCCACAGACGGGCTGCTTTGATGCGCCCTACCTTTCTTAAAACATTTAGACCAAGACAAACAGACATGTTCATATGCACACAAATGATTGTCTTGTATGGGAATCGAACCCACGAGCGCTGATGTCAAAGTCGCGTCGTTCACGATTGAGTCACCAAGCTCGTCAAATCTTATCAGAAATTCAAGAAGAAATACTGAATCTTTCCAATGTAGTCGTCTTTTCAAATTGTCAATTGTTATTACAATGATTCATGTCAGAATATTGGTACAATAATAATGATGTCAAACGGCAGAATTAAAGATATGGCCCGTGGAAAATTATTTACAGACATTTTTGTCAGTTATATATTCATAAATAATAAACCTTTTTACAGAGATTGATGTGCCTTTTGAAGACGTTGTCAGAAAAGGAGAGAACTGTTTCAGGCAATTTATTATAGAGTCGAATACAATTTACAAGAAAATACCTACCTGTCCGAGCAAGCCGATTACGCCATCCACAACTGTTTCTATGTTTATCGCTGAAATTTAAAATAGTCTTTATATTTCTGCGAGCGTACATTACGTTTTCATAAATATACTGAGAAGTGACGATGTACATTTTAATTTCTTTGACCAGTTCTGAGTTATGCTCTGGAGTCATGTTATAAATAGAGTGAATGGCTCTTTTTTGCAAGATAAAATTGTTTAAATATTAGACGTCGTTCCCTACTACATTTTGGTGCTCACTGTCACCTTTGGAGCCAAAGCCAACCTCATCAGCACGTGGTGCACCCTGCTTATCAACAGACGTGGCTCTGGCGAAAGAGAGGTAGGGCACGGCGTTAGCCCGACTGGGGAAGTACCTCTACCTCACAGAAGACGGCAGCCAAATAACAACACCGTGGAGGGTTGTTGTGTTCCTGCGAGTGAGTGAGGTCACCAGAAGATGAGGAGTTGCTGTGTTGACAGCGGGGATGGCAACGCTCTAGCGACATTATTTTTGTTACTAGCGTTCATAGGCTGCGGTAACCGTTTTTCATCAGGCGGACCGTATGCTTGTTGTGCCGTATCCATCGTGGTATAAAAAAAAACAACAGTACTATACGACAGAATGCTGTAAAAATAGCTGAAATAGATAAAGCGCGCAGTAGTCACTTCCGTCAATTGTCTGATTTCCCTAACTGGCTTACTAGCAAAGTTATTTATATTTGGGTCACCACTATAACGTAAACATATAAGACCTAACAACTCCCTAGAGGGTTGTTGTGTTCCTGCGTGTGAGTGAGGTCACCAGTAAGCTCCCAAGGAGTAGCTGTGTAAGCAGCAGAGGAGGCATCGCGCGACTGATAATTAATATATCGCAAGCGTTAATAGGCTACGGTACCCGCTTACATCAGGTGTGCCGTATGCTTGTATGCCTCCCGACGTAGCATAAAAAAAATCTATACTAATATATAAAGCGTTAGAGTTTGTTTGTTTGAACGCGCGAATCTCAGGAACTACTACTCGGATTTGAAAAATTCTTTTTGCATTTGACAGCCCAATTCTTGAGGAAGGTTATTGGATATTCAACATCACGACACGACCCTTAGAACCCGAGGAAAACAAAGCAAGTATGGTTCCACGGGATATCTCGATACGCGCGAAAAAAGTCGCCGGAAGCAGCTAGATATATGTGTTCTGATGCTAGTTTTCATGTACTAACTGATAGTGGACGGCCACAAGTAGGTATAGATTACATCATTTAATTGTTTCATTACCATGTTTCCAGAATCTTCGCATCCAGGAGATCCGAGAGCGTTCTCTGGAGCTCCACCGGGACATCGCGGCGTCGATGGAGGAGCTGGGTGTTCCTGATGACGAGGTCGTGGACTACGTGCTGCCGGGGGACGTCCCGCTGTTCCCGGCGAGGATAGGAGACCCGGGGTACCTAGGAAACAACAACGTCTTAGGTGAGAATAATCGTGAAGCCGTGAGGAGATTTTTGGCAGAGCTGCGATAGCCAGCGGAGCCACATTACCCTCAAAATTGTCGTTTGGGGTAGACTGATGTCATCCAGCTAGCGTTTAGACGGTAATAGTGAGAAACTCCAAAATCGACACACTAATAGCTAACATATTGTAGTTTTGTATCCTTTAATTTGAAATTTAAATGTTCGTTGGTGAGGAAGAACGGTCCAAAATCGTTCCAATTAGAAAAAAAAACATATGGGAAAACGTATGGCCGGCCACTCTGCAGTGCAGAGTCTGCACTGCACTCCCATCAACAGAAAAAGTAACAGCACTCGTCGCTAGATGTCGTACAGGGTTCCATATATTTTTAAAAAATTTAAAATTTAAAAATAAAATATTTAAATATTTTTTAAATTTAAAAAATATCAGCTCTGCCTACACAGCTTGCTGTTATTTACTAGTTACAGGGTAGCCACGCGTGAGTGACCCTCCTGGTGTTGCAACTGTCCATACGCTATGGTAAGTGCTTACCATCAGGCGGGCCGTACGTTCTTTAGGTAGGGCGCATCATAGCAGCCTGTCTTGGGAAGTGTTATAAGCGTTCATAGGTTACGGTAACCGCTTTACATCAGGTGACCCGTACGCTTGCATGACGTTGTATAAAAAAACTTTTGTACCGAAAATATTTAGGTTCCCTACAAACCTTGAAAAGCAACAAGAACGCTACTCACTCGCTGGAACATAACAAACCTCCAGAGAGTTGTTATTTGCTTGTTTTCTGTGATGTGGAAGTATGTCCCCCGTCGGGCTGCTTTGATGCGCCCAACCTCTCTTAAAAACATCCAGACCAAGACGAACATACATGCTTATGTACACAAATATTTGTCTATGGTAACACTCGAACCCACGACCCTTGATGTTAAAGTATCATTGTTAACGACTACGCCACCGGGCATCGATTTGTTGATTATACACTTCAATCAATCAATTTATAACGAGCTTGGTGGCTCAGTCGTAAATTACGCGACTTTGACACCAACGCTCGTGGGTTCGATTTCCACACAAGGCAAACATTTGTGTGCATGAACATGTCTGTTTGTATTGGTCTGGATGTTTTAAGCGAGGTAGGGCGCGTGAAAGCAGCCCGTCTGGGGAAGTACCTCCACCTCATAGAAAACCGCAGCCAAATAACAACTCCCTAGACGGTTGTTGTGTTCCTGCGTGTGAGTGAGGTCACCAGTAAGCTCCCAAGGAGTTACTGTGTAAGCAGCAGAGGAGGCATCGCGCGAGTGATACTTAATATATCGCAAGCGTTAATAGGCTACGGTACCCACTTTACATCAGGTGGGCCGTATGCTTGTATTCCTCCCGACGTAGTATAAAAAAAAAGCTTGCTGGCAACCTCGTTCAAAAATCCAATATAGCTGGTAGAGTACCATTAACTCCAGGTTTTGTATCAAATTCTGAGTTAGAAGTTATAAACAAATATCTTGGCATATCATTCCAGGTGCCCCTATAGTTCTGGACCGATACAAGCCCAGAGACCTGGACGATGTGATCTCCTTCGACTTCATCAGCAAGTCCATCTACTCGGCCGGCCACGCCAACCCCAAGAGGAGGATAGAAGCGCCCTTGAAGGAAGCCCTGGACGATGTCATCAGAGAAGTAAGTTCTGGTAGTTTATAAGCCATTCTGAAAAGGATGACCTATGTGCCTCCCCCCTTTTATACAATCTTGGAAGACATTTAAGCATACAGCTGATCTGATGTAAAGTGATTTCTGTAGCCTATGAACGAACTGTTGCAAAACACGAGAGGTAGGAGTTGAAGCTGTCCGCCTAGGGAAGTACTCCCATCGTCCAGAAAATCGCAGCCAGATAGTGAGTGAGTGAAGATACCACTAATCTCGTAAAGGGTTGTTGTGTTATCAGCAGGGGTGGTAACGGGTGAGTGATACTTCATATATTGCAAGCATTTACAGGCTACGGTAATCGCTTTACACCAGGTGGGCCGAATGCTTGAATGCCCCTCGAAGTTGTAGAAAAAAAAGAACTGATACCACATTGCAACCCCGGCTGTGATGTTGGCACGGCAACATCTCAGCTTGCTGGCAACCTCGTTCAATGGCAGAAACACAACTACCCTCCAGTTGGTTATTATTTGGATGTTGTATCATGTGAGGTGGAGTTACTTCCCCAGTCGAGATGCTTCCTTGGGCCTTATTTTTCTTTCGCTCGAGCCTCGTTTGTTAATAACCAGGGTGCACCACGAGTAGGGGAGGGTAGGCTATGACTCTAAATATACATACGGACTGCCTGATATCAAGTGGTTACCGCAGCCCACCAGCGTATGCGATTGAGGAACTTAATGGTATCGTTGCTCGTGCCACTTTAGTCGGATGTGCAGGTTAAGCATATTCGACCGCCGCTTACCTGTGGATGGGTTTCTCTATCTCGTACTTCTATTCGGAGGGCATGTTAAACCGTCGGCTTGAATAACATTGTCCTCATTAAGAGCATACTCCGCTATGCTGCTCAACTACGTAGAGCTGAACAGCATAGCGGAGTATACTCTAAAGCCCAAGCAGTGAAATCTGGTGGTAGTGCTATGGTAGCCTCCTCATTTGCTAATTTCAAGTGTAATTTTCAGGTTATGGACATAATTAACGCTCCCTCCAGACAGAGAGGTCGTATTATAGACTTCAACGAGCTGCTGTACGGGTACACGCGGCTGGATCCGGTGCACGGCGTGGACTTGGTGCTGGACCTGCTGCTCAAGTACCGCCGGTACCGCGGCAGGAAAATGACTGCTGCCGTAAGGAGGCACGCTTACCTGCAGCAGTCTTTCACAGGTGAACCCACTTGTTATATCTCTGCGGTCCATTGATATTGATGCAAATTTTTTTTTTTTTTATACAAGCTCAGGAGTTAATATCTGGTTTTCATTCATTGGCCCTCCAAAGAGAAGTCGATAGAGGAATATGCTTTAGGGGTCGAAATGTTAATGCACAACGCCGTGAGAAACTTTGGAGAAAGCACGGTACACCTTTCGACACCCCTGAGTCACTTACGCCGGTGTTGCCCCCGGCCGACTTTCTCTGGCATTTCGGGCGCCCATCCAGTGAGTGGAGAGCCACCAGCAGTAACCAGAAGATTATAGTTAAGGCCGGTGTCTGTCTCTTTTCTGTAATAGTACAGTATCAATAATAATCCCTCCCAATCAAATTACAATAACATAATAATTTCCCACACTACGAAATAGTCCCCGTTATTTTATATCCCCGCTCCTGTCTAATAACCGGGAGCAAACTTCAACATACAGACTAAAATTCCCACACTGTGTCGGCCCTGCGGTAATCTCAACAAATGTCTATTTATATGTTTACCTAGAAATCGGTGAGTGTGCATGAAATGGGCTACGAATGTTAAGCGAGTCATGTGGCGCTCGGCTCCCTCTAGCTACCCCGTAAGGGTAAAATTTTCCCAAAATAACATCTGGATAAAGTATTAATAATTTATTTTTACTTTACAGGCACTGAAATAAGAGAACTGCCCATGGGCGAACCACCCCCGTTCGAAGACCCCGATATACTCGGGAAAGACGACAACATCAAAGACTTCGCAAATGACTACGAGGACTTCGACGAGGCCAGTCAACAACAGAACAGCTTCTTGGACTTCGGCAAGCTGAGCATGAAAGAGGCTTTGGAGAGTGGCTTGATGAAACTGCAGAACTTACCAAATGTCTTAAAATGGAGCGACGCAGATGTGGACGAATATCCAATATCCGATAGAAAGATACATTTCATTCTACCATTGATGGGAAGAGTAGAAGTTTTCAGGAGGTTCTTGAAAAATTACGAAGATGTAGTGTTGAAGAGCTCTGAGGCTGTGACGCTTACGGTAGTGCTGTATTTGGACAGTAAAAATCCCCTGGATTATGGAAATAGTGAGTCATTAATAACCCACTACAGAGACCAGTACGGAAAAGAGATCAGGCTGGTCCAAATGGGTTCGACGACGTTCTCCAGGGGTGCGGCTCTCACGGAGGGGATCAAGACGTGCTCCAGTGAAGACTTACTGTTTTTTACAGACGTGGACATGATGTTTAACTTCATAACTCTTAGGAGGATCAGGATGCAGACAATTAAATACAATCAAGTTTACTTTCCAATAGTGTTCAGTGAATATAATCCTGTGGTTGTTAACGGGGAGGATTTCAACAAATTCAAATGGGAGAGTTTTGTGATGGACAGCAATTTGGGTAAATTCGTGGTGAGTTCTGAGAATGACATTAAAAGTGAAAGAGAATTGGCTAATTTGAAGTATAGCAAAGAGATTAGCGACGATTATGGTTATTTCAGACAATACGGTTTCGGTATCCTTAGTATATACAAGTGTGATTTCGAAAGGATAGGTGGTTTCGATTTGAGTATAAAGGGTTGGGGTCTCGAAGACGTGCATTTGTTTGAGACGCTGATAAAGTCAAATTTGACAGTGTACAGGGCTGCAGACGACAGTCTAGTTCATGTATTCCATTCGGTAGACTGTGATAAGACTTTGGAGAAGAGTCGATTTTTAATGTGTCTCGGTACAAAAGCGTCTACGTATGGAAGCGAGAAGCACATGTATTATTATATGTTAAATCACCCGGAGGTGCTGTGGCCTCAGGAGCACAAAGAAGAAAAAGGTGCTAGCTAGTACAGGGTTCAAGTAGGTAGTCATTGAATTGAGCGAAGAGACTGCAATTTGGATTTTATTGTTAATACATATCATGTTGAGTGAAACCGTTACGCGTCCGAGTAAGTTTAAGTATATTTTTGTACAAACATGTGTGTAGGAACGGATCGCTTGTTGATTAGTCAACTCTCTCTATTGTAGTCGACACCCTGAGACCTCGAAGTAATTATGGATGTATGTCTGAAATAATTACATGATCACTACATTGTGATAAAACGCATAATTTACTATTTATTATTTTTAGTTTAACTTCTAAGACTTGATATTAAATGAAAGCATTTAGTAGTTAAAGAGTCATGTTCCATATTTTTTATTTGTTCCTAATGATTTGTTGTGTCATGTTATACAGTCACGTGAGGTTATATTTTATTGACTTCGTCGATAATCCTTTAGTTCTTTTTGTATGTTTTTAAAGCGAGCAACAGTCCGATAATGATTTTACAATAAATCAAATACTACATTTAAAAATTTGACAATGTTTGACAAAGACGCCAGTTTGTATTATGTGTGCGCTGGGTCGATCATATGTCGTGAACTTATATTAAATAATGTTAAATAGCTATGGCACTGTTTGAAATTTATTACATTCTTCCATTATTATTTGTGGCATCAAGTGTAATCATTTCTTACTTATCCTTCATATTGTGTGCTATAATTCGTGAATGATAAATTTCTGTTATATGTGTTATTCGTCCTATTTTATATAAATTAAAAAGGTTACATGAAAGATATTCGAGGGGATAATGGAGTATATTTTAATTTGAGACCCTTATAACACCTAACTGGCACTACTACTAGTAAAGTAATTAATTTAGTTATTTAGTTTTATATTGATTATTTCTTAAATTCTTTTTGTTGGTTGTGTGAAGAAGATAAAAAATTCCCTCGAATGTATGGAGTTTGACAATACCACCAATGATGGTCGTTGCTTAAACACTTATTACGTTGTAGGTACATCAAAGTTTTGATGTGACAGTCTCAGACTGCTAAATATCTTCAATAGTCTTGTGAAATTTGAACGTCCCTACATCTAAAATCAACACCGCTATATGATAACGCCATCATTTGTAAATATACTAAAATATAAACTCTTCTAAAAGTTAGCTGCGAGTATATTTAAAATAAATACGATATAGGGCTGACCCCCTCTTTTTTACCAGGTTGTATGCCCCTTTACTATTATACATTTCCATATGCTATACAAATGACTCGAAAAGTTTAAATTTTGTATTCCACTAGAGACAAAACTAGTCGTTAATATATTCCTACTACTTTAAATTTACAACAACAAGGTTCAATGTATAAGCGCATTGTACCATAGTAAGCTTAAATGATTCCTATAATAATTATTTGTATTTTCTATTTCCTTTTGTAGCATTTAAATTTCTTCACAAGTCTATAGTGTTTAAATAGTCTAGAAGTGACTACTAAACTGTTTGTGGCAATTCCCATCCAGTCTACTATCTTTATTAACACTTTGACTATAAGTAACTACATTACGTTATGTTGTATTGTCAAAGCTTTCGCCAGTTAGGTGTTATAATCATTTTAACCATTATTCTTAATTTAGTAGTCCGAAATATTCCAAGATGAATTCCAATTTCAGATTAACTAATATATATATGTATAACTAATGTACAATATTTCTTAACATTGTTTTTTTTTCGTTCGTTAAGAGTTTTAATTTCTGAAGTACTTGATATCATGTTTCTTAGACTTACGAATGTTTGGAATGAAAGACATGTAGGATACCTACCTGTCTTTTCATTACAATTTATGAAAATAAAATAATTTAGGTATCGTGTTTATGCCTAAAGTATTATTAGATAATATGAACTACCCATTGGGGGACATTGATTACAATATTTAAACTCACTTTTTTCTACAAGTATAAAATACTCAAAACAAATCGGTTGTGAAACAATGACGCATGTTAACATACTTAAACAAATAGTTTTATGAAATTCACAAAGTGAAATTATTTTCAACATATGTATTACCTAATACTTGTCTTTAAGTTGTTTTTTATTTCTAAATACATTCAATACGAAAGTCTACTGTATCTATTCCGGGATGTTAAAAGAATTTCTCTCAATTGCACGACACACATGTCATTTCATGGCGCAAAACCAAAATGATAAAATCTGTAATAAGGTCGCGCGTAGTATTGTAATTGTAAATTTTGTAAATTCATGTCTGTTAATGTTTATGTGCTCACTAAGTGCCAATTTTATATTGATAAGTAGGTAAATATATTAATATTGTAAAGGTCTTGTCACAAAACACGCGTATCTGTACAGTTGAAGTAGAAGCTGGAGACCAATGCATACGTATTTTGGAAAGGAAATCTTAATTTGATTTCACAGCTTATTTATTTGCTTTATTTGAAGTTGCCGCTGTGAATAAAAAGGAACGGTAAGCAAAGTTTGTGTTCGCGGTGTGTACCATTCTCTATATTCTCAGGAATGAATGCCGGCTTATTCCCATTTATTTCCACGTGTTACCTTCTGATTATTCCACTTTCGCGCCGTATATTTGTTTCAACATTATTTTGTCCCATATCGTTTCAACTTCTCTAAAGAAATGGAAAGAATGCCTTTTCTCATCTTAAGACCCATACTTTCTTTCAGACCAACTCTTATACAATCGTTGTGAACACAGTCAGCAAACGTTACCCCCACGTATTTGCGCGCAATGCGCAATCCTTTATTTTACTTTCATGCTCTCTTTGCTTTACCCAGTTGTAGCTTACATACGTTTGCGTTGGAATCAGCATAGAAATGTTTACAACGACTGTGTCTTCTGGTTTCCCAACTCTCCGTTCACACTGATACCTGCACTCATACGTCTCTCTATATCAGCGATGTACCGTTCATTTATGCCAAAGGCATATGAAGGATTTACGAGCTCATTTGCTTATTCCAACACTACATCCACCGTATCCACGTCTTCGTTCTGGTATCCTCTTCTCTCATTTTCATTATAAATAGTGTTATCAAAACTTTCAGGAAGTAATGAAAATGAGTATCTTCTTAGCTCTATTTGTTGTAGAAGCTGAATGTTTTAATTTTTCGTTGTCAAGGCAAAACTAATCTTTCATGTTTAGGTTTCATGCCATTGACAAAATATCTTAGGCTCAGCAATTGCTATATGCTTATTTACTGTATATTGTAATTGAATAAAAGTCAAACTTTGATTGTATTGACAATATGTGTTTGTTACAGGTCTTTTTTAGATAACTGCCAACTGTGCTGAGTTGTTCGTACATGTTAGTGTCAACGTTTCAGTTAGTTAGAATTCGTTTTTTCTCGTTTTATTACCTATTTCTGAAATTTATTTTCTAGAAGCTTCAGACTAGTTGATGTACTTGGCTTACCAGCAAAGGTATACACATTGACATGGAAAATTTTAAAACTTTCACGTGGAATCCAAACTTTTTTGCGGTAATTACTTATTTTTGGTAATTTACCGATAATAAATATGCACATCGGGAAAATTTCGTTAGCTTCAGGGATCGAGAATATTTCTGTCAAGCCATTTAGATTCGAATTCTTGAAGACAAATCGTATCGAAAAGATTTCGATGCCGTGCCATCCATGGCGTTCCGTGTCAATGTGCATACCTCTACATGGAAGAAAATGATCTCTGTATTCTAGTTGCTTGATGTGAAATAATGTTTCTATAAGAAATGGTGACGAAGGAAAATATTTTGAGTAATAAGTGAAGAATATATATATCTCAGTATTATATATGCTACATGAGTGGTATGGTATACTCTTCACGTTAATATTCTTGCACGCGTAACAATTTTATTTTTAACGTGTAGTCTGGACCAGTCGTAGTGGTTGCACGCTGTGTGACAAGTACCTTAATGGACAAACACTTCATATTTTTATGTTGATATATTTTATAAATGACATTAAGATTTTGTGATGGATGGATGTGATGATATCAAGTGAAATAGAAAGATTAAATATATTTTTTGGAAAATTTAAATCATATGGAGTTTTATTCCCTTGCTTGTTGAGGAATTGAGAAGATTTTAAAAAATAAATGACATTATAGATGTAAATTGATATCATATCTATACTTCTATATTATAATATACTATTATTATAAAGAGGAAAGATTTGTATGTATGTTATGAATAAACTCAAAAACTACTGGGCCGATTTCAAAAATTCTTTCACCATTAGAATGCTATAATATAAATGATTCACATAGGCTATAAAATATTTTGAAAATAGTTAGGGATCCGTATGAAAACTTCGATAATATGTGAAAAAGATACCAAAAAATCCTTATACCGCGTACGCTGCTGAAACTATTGACAATAGAGCAAAGAAATGTACTACAGTTTTAAAGAGGCCATCAATATCTACAAAAAAGTCCGCGATACCATATGTCTAACTATTACAGTTACGTCACAATAACTACTTTTTCATGTTAAAATATGCTATAGTAACGCCGGTACAAACTAGGCCACATTATTCGTACCTTGGTATTAATCCTTATCCATATAAATTATTTCGTATTCAAGACTGTTTCAATGCCTGTAGGTTACTCTTTGAATTAACGAAATCGGACATTCCATTCCAAAGATATTACGGATTTTGTTCTGTGTTTCAATCCCTTGCTTCTGACACCGGCGGCCACGGCGCGTGGCAGCGGGCGGCGCGGCGCACATCTACGAGATAGGTACCCGCGCGGCTCATTCGCGCGCTACCGAAATTGAATGTTTTGACTTTTTCACACCATATTTTTTCTGTTCCAGTTAAAAAGTTCTTTTCAGTAAAGCGTGCCTCAAATCATCACCTTCGTGGCAATCAATTGAAACTCTCAATTTGCGCACGAATATGAGAGCACGTCTAAGTAATGACGGCAACGACAATTTCTCACAAAAATTACTTAAACTTGGAAGCGGAAAATTACCATCTCCAATTGCACATAGCCTCCAAGTATTATTGGATAATAAATTGGCTCAAACTGTTCACAGTCTAGAAATCCTTATAGAGACAATCTATTCCGACATCGAACATCTTACAGAAAGAAATTTCGATTGACTCTATTCGAGAGCGATCGTCTCACCGAAAAACAGCTCAGTAAATGAGATAAACAAAATAATAATTGAAAAAGTACCAGGTGATTTTAAATGTTACAAATCTATTGCAATACGTATAATTATAACGTGTGCAACATTGAAGATACAGTGCACTATCTACAAGAATTTTTAAATTCTCTCTATCCCGCCGGCTTGCCACCACACGAACTGAAATTAAAAGTAGGTACTCCCATTATGCTGTTGAGAAATTTAAGCCCTCCCAATATGTGTAATGGCACAAGGCTTTTAATAAAGGAATTACGAGACAATCTGATTATGGCAACAATCATCACCGGTCCCACGACCGGACAGCTAGCTCACATTCCGCGGATCCCGATGATACCACGTCGTCAGATTTGCCCACGTCTTTTAAAAGGTTACAGTTTCCTGTAAAGGTATCGTTTGCCCTTATAATAAATAAATCCCAGGGACAAACTTTCTCGATCTTTGGCATCGACCTAAGAGAAGAATGCTTTTCTCATAGCCAATTATATGTTGCACTTTCTCGAGTAGGATTCCTAAAAATCAATATATTTTGTGGCCATCTACGAATACCACAGGCAATATATTATACAGCCTTAAGGTAGACATATTGGAAATTAAAAAAGTAAAACCTATTAAATTAAATTAATATAAAGTCTCGAAATATATGTTAAATATATTAAAATAAATGTAAAAATAAATAAATAAAAAACAAACTTTCCGATTGTAATTAGGGTTATGGATAAAAACTAATAAAAAATTAAATACCACTAAGTACGTACCACTTATAGTAATTTGTCTGAAAAAAAAGCTAATTAAGAAAATCTATTTAAAAAACTCTCTAAAGCTACTCGTACATTTACTCTTCGTTTATGCCAAAATGTTTAAAAAATAAATGTCCACCCGTGCGAAACCGGGGCGGGCCGCTAGTATACTTATAAATTGATATTAAACACTATATACAAACGTTAATTCAAATTTTATTTGATATGCGTTTGAGCATTTTGAATCAATTTTCTATTATATAATGTGTGGAGGTATATAAACATATGGTTCACCTGATGTAGTGTTGTTATCGTAGCTCATAAACGCTTGAAACAGAGGTAGCTCGCGCGTAGCCACCCTTACTGCTAATACAACAACCGTTCAGGGAGTTGTTGTTTGGCTACCGTTCGACACCGACAAACGTCTTGCCGTTGTCGGAAAAAAAAACAGCAGGCTTACCGCGACGAGAGATAAAATGGTTTAACGCGAGTATGTAATCGTGCGTTGAAAGAATAGACACTTTTGGAAGCGCTGGGCAAAGGAATATATTTCCGAATTGCAAATGCAGACAAAATGGCAAGCGAGGAAGGACAATTTACTTTCGGATACACTCGTTCTTATAACCTGCCGCCTCTGAAATGGCGCCTTGGCCGTATAATACGGACCTACACCGAACGAGACGGAGTGTCACGTGTGGCCGACATAAAGACTACCACAGGAACGATACGGCGGTCTTATCCTAAGCTGTGTCCGCTCCACCAGACGACACAACCCAGCTGGGAGCTGCGACTACGACAGATGACTTATCAAGATTGGAAGCTGTCAATCCAAGGCGGGGGGCATGTACGCGCTAACTACCTAGTACGTCGCCGTTAGTACGTCCCTGTGCGCAGTGGGGGAGCAGGGCGCGGGGGGACGCAGCGACGTGGAGCCTCGCGCGCGGCCAGTGTCTTCACTCTTAGTGTCACACTACTGATTCGTCTGTCGACCTCTACATACGTGTACATGCGTTTTTTTGTCATTTTCATTATTCATATAGATATCATATTGTTAATAAGCTTTTCAAAAATATATACGTTTTTACAATTGTTCCGAATAAACAATTCATTGAAGAGACCTGCCCCGTCTATACACACACACACACATCGAAGCAGACAGTTGCAAACAACATTAATTAGAGAAGATATAAACTAAATCAAGAGATAAGTAGAGCTAATTTCGGTACTGCTTCATAATAAAATATAGCCCAAATTGCATATGTGATTCGGAAATGAAGGTGAAAATCTTATAAACTGTCTTACACATTCACTGCTGCAAACACACTGTACTTGTTACCGTGGGAGTACCATCAGTGGTACAATACACACATGCGTGTTAGATATCACCACCGAACAAGTGTGCTATATAAACACACACCTTGCGTTTACGCGGCGCTACGCCATGCCAGTGCTGGCGCACACGCACACGCAAGTGTGTTACGGCCGCTTTGCGGCAGTGCTGCGCACACGCAAGTGTGTTACGGCCGCTTTGCGGCAGTGCTGCGCGCACGCTTGTGTGTTTGCTCCTTTACCGCTGCTACAGTGCTTTAAAACACATACCTTGTGTAAAAGCGGCAGTGATTACGCACGTGATGTGTTTTATAAAATTATAAACATATTTTTTATGTAACGTTGGAAGACAACATAAGCGTACGGCCCACTTAATGTGAAGTGGATACCGTAGCCTATGGACGCCTGCAATACCTGACGTATATCTCGCGCGTTGCCACATCTGCTGCTAACGTAACTTAAATCTTTAACAGCTTACTAATAACTTCACTCACTCTATTTTCAAATAAGTATTTTGTGACGAACCTCTATAGTTATTGGTACATAATACCTAAATATAAAGCAAAAGTAACAAAGCAATTGAATAGTCTTGTTTTAAGGCTCAAAAAGCTGTTAAGTATGTATTAAAAAAATCATTTTAGGCGTACATATTTGTTTTGTATACCATTAGAGTTGCAAGTATACATATTTGTTTTTATATCACTAAAGTGGCAAGCAAGCTTACACCCTACCTGACGGTAAGCAGTTGCCATAGCCTGTGTGTTTATAAAACACACGGGGCGTTATCCAACGCCTAAATTATTATAATTGGCGTTTTGTAAATTTTAACCGACTTGAAAAAAAGAGTTTCCTTCTTCCAACGTGAATACTTTTACTCTTAAATGAGGAGAGTGAATTATAAGATATTATGAACGTTCGGTAACTGCACTGTTACTTGAAAATTGTGTTTACTTAAATGTATGTATACCTATGTATGTATGTATATATTCACGCCAGGTCCCTTGCGGGGTATGCAGAGAGAACCGAGCGCCATAAGAAGCGGCCCTTATACACTTCACTCGTTTCTTTAACATTCATAGATTTTTAAATTATTACATTTACTTAAATAATACTTATTTATAATTATATCTAACTAGCTGACCTGGCAAACGTTGTTCTGCTATATAAATTATTTATTTTCTTTCTTTTCTAATTATTTTTTTATGGAATATACTTTACGACCTATTATTCTCATACCTACCAAATATACCTTAAAAAATGTCATAAAAATCGACCGACATTAAAAAAGTCATAAAAATCTGTCGAGCCGTTTCGGAGGAGTGCGACCATAAACACCGTGACACGAAATATTTATATATAAGAGTAATAAATCAATAATATTTCAGTAAAATACAATTTTCAAGTAAAACAACCATCTTACCCTGTACTAAATAAATTAAAAATTATAAAGAATGATTAAATACTTAATATATATAATACGTAATATCTTATATACAGCACTAAAACAATAAATTTAAAACCAGTTGAGAATGCGCAAGCTTGCATTGCCAGAGGAACATCTGGTTCGTCAATTATATAACAATTCAATTATTTTTTTTAAATATGTCGGCCATTTTGATCACGTTCCTTAAGAGATAGGAACGGTGTTCCTGAACATTCCTATTCTACTTTTTATGCTGAATCCGAATCTGATGTCAAAATTCGAATATTCGAAAAAAAGCGACAGACACACGCACACACAGACACACACACACAGACAAACATATAGATTTCCTATAGGAACGGTGTTCCTGAAAATAATAAATATAAAGGTACAGACAAGTAAATCAGCGCGATTCTTGAAAATGAATCCACATACAGGTGAATTCACATCATATATCTATTTATAACTTCACGCCAAATCCTTTGGGGGGTTGGCAGACAGAACCGAGCGCCACAAACTCGGTCCTTCCATACCTCCCTCGTTCCTTTAACATTCATATCTATTCTCATGCACGCTCGCCAATTTTTAATGTTCCTGATATCACGTTTTGATAAAACATTATCATTTTTTTTAGGTAGGTAAATCTTGGTGTTCCTCGGCTTCTACATCCTTCTACTTTCGCATTGTACATTTGTTTTGCATTTCTTTCTTCCTGCATTCATTCTACATGTACGAACCAAAGGAGCATGCCTCTTATTATTTTAACACCGACACTTTTTCGCCACAAATTTTGCGCAACGCTCGGATTTCGCAACTTCATAATTGTTGCTTTTCACCGTTGTTATATACCCCAGATGACCGGTACTCACATTTGGAGAACAATATCAGATATGTTAATAAATAGTTACGAGAAACCAAATGAAGAAAATGACATAGGTGGATTACCAACGTGTAATTATTGAATAATGAATTAGGGAAACGAAAAATTAATTTCCCAATTCATTATTCTATTCATTCATCTATTTGTTTTAAATAATTTTACTGTTCCATTTTCTTAGGTAGTTTTTTTTATACCACTAAGGTGGCACTCAAGCATACGGCCTGCCTGATGGTGAACAGTCACTGTAGCCTATGGACATTTGCAATACCAGGGGTGTCACTCATGCGTTGGCGACCCTCTAAAAATCACTTCACGCATTTCTTGAAGAACTCCATGTTTATTACATCGTTCATCATTATCATTAACTCATCATGTATTCGTCCACTGCTCAACATAAGCATCTCCTCTAGAGTGCCACTCGTCCCGATCCTGTGCTACCTGCATCCATGGACTCCCTGCAAACCTCTCGAGGTCGTCTCTCCATCTAGTGGAGGGTCGTCCTCCACTGCGTGCAGTATGGGGACGCCATCCGACAGTATTATACCGATACTGTGGTAGGAAAACTTGGGTAAAATATTTATGATACATTGTAGCAATGTTTGAAACCTTGAACACTGACTGAAATTGTCTATTTCATCATTCAATGATTTTATTAACATCTATACGCGCGACCTCGCCGGTATTAACATTAATTGACTTGAAATCAGAATTTCTTAACCAGATTTGCAACATATCGAAACTTTTCATAGTACTCTGCAAATCATAGAAAAATAATGGCGGATATGATTAGAGATAACCATTAACGAATGGCTTAAAATATCTTCTGTCATATCGTATCGTCGCTTAAGTTCTAACACCGCGTAACTCACAACGGTCGACTTTTCAGAAGAGCGAAAAAAACTGGTTCTTTTTGTATTATTTAACTATTCAATACATTTATTTTAACTAAAAATGCATAAATATCGCGTCGCCATTGGATAAAATTCTTGTTTTTGATTGGTCAAACGGTGCACCTTTCGATCCT
This sequence comes from Pyralis farinalis, assembly GCA_947507595.1. NCBI lineage: Eukaryota > Metazoa > Arthropoda > Insecta > Lepidoptera > Pyralidae > Pyralis > Pyralis farinalis. The sequence continues at coordinate 2,559,443 of OX382274.1, forward strand.
GTATTGAATGACATACGTTGAGTTTCGCGGTGTTAGAACTTAAGCGACGATATATAGCTTCATGTCTTAGACCATAAATCTCGTTTCATGTATTAGAGATCTTCTATTCGGCTTAATTCATTGTTTCTTTTTTAATACAATGCCTGGAGACATACAAGTACACCTGATGGAAAGCGGTTAACGTACCCTACGAACGCAATACATTAAGTATCACTCGCTCGATGTCACCTCTGCCTCTACTACAGCAACACAGCAATTCCTTAGGAGCCTACTAGTGAACTCACTCACACGTACGATCACAGGGATCTTACAGGGAGTTGTTATTTGTCTGCGGTTTTCTGTGATGTGGAGGTGGCACTTCCCCAGACGGGCTACTTTGATGCGCCCTACCTGTCTTGTTTTATAACATTTCACGGTAGCTGTTAATCTTTTTGGTCGGCAACGCATGTGTGACACACCTGGTGTCCATGGGCTACGGTGACTGTTTACCATCAGGCAGGCCGTATGCTTGATCGCCATGGTCACCAAAATAAATAAAAAAATCTAGTATTTTTGACTTCTTCTATTTCGATGCTATATCTTCTTCTTAATATCATCCCGTTCCATAATCCTTTATAATTGGCGGTCCACCGCCTAAGTCTAAGGATTTGACGAAGTACTAATTTTAACATGGAGCGACTGCTGTCAGACCTCCGCAACCCAAAGGGAAAATCAGATCTTTCACCACATGTCTTTCGAAATGTCATATCTTGGAGGCATAAGTTTTCTCCTGATATTTTCCTTAATCGCCGAGAAAGTGATAAGTACAAATAGGTAGGTAAACAAATCTAAATACAAGAATGTAGTGATGCGTAGGATTCCAACCAGGGATCAATAAACCGTTATCCATTAGGTTATCACTTCACTTATATTTTATATCGTTTTTCTTTATACGACTGTTAGGCGAGCGTGTGGCCAGCCTGATAGTAAGAGGTCATTGTAGCCTCGACCGTAGCGTTGCCAATCCTGTAGAGGACCATTGCATTGTGACGAGCTTGGTGGCGAAATGGTTATCTTCCGAAGTCCAGTCCATGTATGACTCTCTTGGTTATCGTCATCGTATCCCAAAAGTTTTTGTTTTGTTCTTACTGACAATAAGCCATTTTTATATTTTGGTCCGTTATTTAAGTTTCAGTAGAGCTCTTCCATTTAATGGATCTTTCCTTCCGGTAGCTCTTTATCTTGTTGAAAGTCTGGTGCTCAAGCTAGAGATGTCTTTTCCGCTTCAATCTAATGTGGCGAAGTCCTCCTTGATCGTTCAAGGCCCGGGCCAGCTCATTAGAGTGGTTCGTGAGTTTGTTCTGATATTTCTTGCTGAAGCTTGAGATATCCCAAAAGTAATGAAATTAAACCCTTTATTGTCAGTCACAATGTCGCAACATTGCAGTAAGTGTAACTTAGAGTAGATCTTACATTTGATTTAATTAAACATTACATGATATAATTAAACATTACATGATATAATTAAACATTACATGATATAATTAAACATTACATGATATAATTAAACATTAAATGATATAATTAAACATTACATGATATAATTGCTGTAATTACGTTGTTGTACTTTGACGAGCTCGGTGGCTCAGTCGTGAAAGACGCGACTTTGACACCAACGCTCTTGGGTTCGATTCCCACACATGACAAACATTTGTGCGCATGAACATGTCTGTTTGTCTTGGTCTGGATGTTTTAAGAGAGGTAGGCATCAAAGCTGCCCGCCTGGGGAAGTACCTCCACCTCACAGAAAACCGCAGCCAAATAACAACTCCCTAGAGGGTTGTTATGTTCCTGCGTATGAGTGAGGTCACCAGTAAGTTCCTAAGGAGTTGCTGTGTAAGCAGCGATCGCGCGAGTGATATATGTTACAAGCGTTAATAGGCTACTGTAACTGCTTTACATCAGGTGGACCGTATGCTTGAATGCCGTTGTATATAAAAAAAAGTTACAAATTGTTACGGCGATTGTGAGGGAGCAGAACGTATTGTATGTGCCCTTCAAACCGGAACATAGTTATATGAACAAGCTGCTTGGCGGTAGAAATAGGTGAGACAGATCCATGCAGACCACTGGTTGTCGGTTAGCCCTTTTTTTAATCAAAAATGAGCGACGAATTGCTATATTATTTTGTACGGAGATTTATTTTGTATGGCGGGTGCGACAGTGACATAGGCTACTTTTACCGCGGCAAAATATCTTACTTCCACAGGAAAACACGGTTCGTTTCCCTTTGACCACGCGGGCGAAGCCGCAGGTAACAGCTAGTATGTAAATAAGTTCTAAAGCACGAATTTAGTCACGTCGACGCCAGGACTCGAACTAAGATCAGTAGGACCGTCGGGAGGCTAGCTCATTTTCCACTAAGCTATCAATGCTACACATAGATATAGTATTTTATTTTAAAAATGTAAGACGTATCTAAGTGCCCGCGAGGCTAATAAATAAAAATAAATATCTACCTACCTATCTATAACTTCACACCAAATCCCTTGCGGGGTAGACAGAGAGAACCGAGCGCCACAAGACTCGAACCTTACATATCTCACTCGCTTCTTTAACATTCATTGCTCTTCTCATCCACGCTCGCCAATTTTTTAGGCTCCCGACATCACCTTTTGATAAAACACGATCAATTTGGTCACGGTAGATAAGTCATGGTAGGAAATAATAAATTTTTAGGGTTGCGTACTTCATAAGGAAAAACGGAACCGTTATAGGATCACTTTGTTGTCAGTCTGTCTATATCTCAAGACGCCTTTTGAGGGTCGGGTGGAGCTATCAAACTCATTTTAATATCATATACACAGGTGTGCAATCCGTCCGAGCAGTGAAAAAAAATCAAACTTCTAAGTCAACCCAATCAAAAGACACGTCTGTTTTGTCGTATTTGTGCGCATATTTTGACACTCGCAAGGGAATCAAAATCAAAACCTATAGGGTACTTCCCGTTGACCTAGATTTATGGAATTAGGTAAGAAGCAATGTCATGTAGCACAAGTAAAGGAAAAAATGCGAAAATCGTAAATTTGTATAGTACGCGGCAAACACCTTGAGTAAAGATGGCGTCGCCTGCACAGGTTCCATATAAAATGTGTATGGGACAGCTAAAAATCGCTACTGCGCATGTTTAAGTTATTTGCCGGGCACTATATTTACATTAGAAAAAAACCAGTTGAGAATGCGCAAGCTTGCATTGCCAGAGGAACACTTTGCTCGTCAATTATATAACAATTGAATTTTTTTTTATTTGTCGACCATTATGGCCATGTTCCTTAAGAGACAGGAACGGTGTTCCTGAACATTCCTATTCTACTTTTTTATGCTGAATCCGAATCTGAAGTCAAAATTCGAATATTCGAAAAAAACGCACACACAGACACACATATAGATTTCATATAGGAACGGTGTTCCTGAAAATGCGATTATATTTTTTTACGGTACCCTCGGTGCGCGAGTCGCGACTCGCACTTGACGGCTTTTTTTAATACATATGGTTCATTTGAAATGACTTGAGTCGTAAAGCTGGTGAGCCACTTACTCCCAAAGTGGAGTGTATGTAAGTGTATACACTGTGCCGACACAATGAGGTCGCAATCTGCAGCTGTATCATTAAGCCGTTCACACGATTGCGGTTGGAGTCGTTTCGCCACGAAGGTGCTCCGAATGGTCCCGGCTGACCATTGTCTGCGACACTGTTGTAACTTTATATAACTGCTGAAGATGGGAGCGATTAGACGCGGGCTTGTGGCTTTCATAATGGATCACATGTTGACACATTTAACGCTATTTATGGAAACCGTAATAATAACAATCAGATGGCCGTCTATCTATCTATAACTTCACGCCAAATCCCTTACGGGGTGGGCAGAGAGAACCGAACGCCACGTGACTCGATCATTACATACCTCACTCGCTTCTTTAACATTCATTGCTCTTTTCATGCACGCTTGCCGGTTTCTAGGGATCCTGACATCACCTTCTGATAGAACACGACCAATTTGATCATGGTAGGTAAGTCTTGGCCTTCCTCGGCTCCTACGTCCTTCCACTTTTGCATTGTATATCTGCTTCGTCATTCTTTCATCCTGCATTCTTTCTACATGTCCGAACCAACGGAGCATGCCTCTTCTTATTTTACACCGACGCTCTCTTTCAGACTAACTCTGCTTCTAACCTCATCATTACGAATACGGTCTACAAATTTTGCGCAACGCTCGCATTTCAACCGCGTTTATTATATTCATGCTCTCTCTGCCATACCCAGCTCTCGCTTCCATAAGTAAGCGTTGGGACCAGCACTACATTGTATATAGCCAGCTGTCCCTTCTGGCTCAGGTTTTTATTGCCATGAAGTTTTCCCAACGCTCCATTCGCACTATTCCCAGCACGCACTCGCCTTTCCACGTCTGCGGTGTACCTTTCATGCCGTCTATCTATCTATATATGCACGAAATGTGGGAGAATAAAAGAGCTAGGTAGAATTAGGAAGCATAAAAGCCGAAACTCGAAGGAAAAGCGGGAAAGCGGCCGCGAGCGACAGGATTTTCTGTAACATTAGTGTTTGTTTGTAACCTGTCGCACGTAAAGCTGGCGCAGTCCGGCGCAGTGCGATCGCTTTTCGTGTGGAGACAACTGTGTTATTGGGTATAACAATTGACTCCAAACTACTCGAAACTACTTACAGTTTTCCTGATAATTTTTCAATTTGTGGGGCCCACAAATTGAAAAATTATCAGGAAAACTAAGTTCTGCAGCCTATGCAGTGAAAACTATTAGACTATTAGGCTCACTGATGTTGATACGGCTAGAATAGTTTATTTCAGCTACTTTCATAGTATTATGTCATACGGAATTCTTCTTTGGGGTAACTCCGCGGACATTAACACCATCTTTTTATTGCAAAAGAGAGCCATAAGAGCTATCTACAAGAGTACTACTAGATATAAGCATAATCTTGTGTTACATCCAAGCCGTCTCCACAAAATAAGTAATTCTTTTATGGGGCAATGTATACGGTTCTATAACAAACTTTCCAGCAATATAAGAGAATTGTCAATAAACAAATTTAAAACTACTATTAAAGCCAAATTGTGTAGCAGGCCATATTTTAAAATATCTGACTATATTAATGATAAAAATGCCTGGGATTGAGTCGATCCAATTAAAATGTAAATAATTAATTATGTCAATTTGTTTGGATACCAAAAGAGGGATGCCTGAGTTTTTTTGGCAGTATTTTTATCAGTGCTCACCTAGTCATGAACTGCACGGTAGGGAAAAAAATTGTGACGATTCCAAACAAATGTAGCCATTTTTACGGAATAAAAAGGTTTTGACTTTGACTTTGTGAGTGACGTTACTAGTAAAACATTAAGGAGCTGCTGTATTAGCAGCGGGGCTGACAACGCGCGAGTGATATATCATGTTTTGCAAGCGTTCATAGGCTACGATTTCCACTTAACAGAGGTAAGCATATCTACAAGAGATCTCTTCCAGCTTATACCACTTTCTTTTCATGCTCTCTTTCTGTGTGATCAGATTTTGGTCTATAATACAGCAGGACGTTATCACAATACGTAGTTAGACATTATACTTTTGAAGTTATACTTACAAGAAGGAATTAACCTTTTTTTAAGGGAGACGGCAACTAGGCCGTTTATGAAATGAAATTTGAAATTGAAATGAAATTTATTTATTTGTAAGTAAATGTTACAAAAAATTTATGGAAGTACCTGACGTCAAAAAAAACCGCAGCAAAAAAATAATCTTGGAGGGTTCTTGGGCTCGCTCACACGCAGGAACAGCAGGACCCTTCAGTGAGTTGTTATTTGGCCACTGTTTTCTTTAAGGAGGAGGTACTGCCTCAGACGGGCTGCTTTGATGCGTCTTACCTCTCTTAAAAACACCCACACCAAACAGACATGCTCGTGCATACAAATGTTGAACCTGTCTGGGTATCGAACCCGCGAGCGTTGGTGTCAAAGTAGCGTTATCTTCATATTACCGAAGAGCAATTAGATAAGCATGAGCGTCTTCAAAATCTTTGTATTCGATTCATATTTGAACTCCGCAAATATGACCATGTGGCTGAATTTCGCTCTCGTCTCAAGGGGCTTCCTTTTTAAATTAAGACTAGTAAATAACAGCAAGCTGTGTAGGCAGAGCTGATATTTTTTAAATTTAAAAAATATTTAAATATTTTATTTTTAATTTTTTAAAAATATATGGAACCCTGTACGACATCTAGCGACGAGTGCTGTTACTTTTTCTGTTGATGGGAGTGCAGTGCAGACTCTGCACTGCATAGTGGCCGGCCATACATTTTCCCATATGTTTTTTTTTCTAATTGGAACGATTTTGGACCGTTCTTCCTCACCAACGAACATTTAAATTTCAAATTAAAGGATACAAAACTACAATATGTTAGCTATTAGTGTGTCGATTTTGGAGTTTCTCACTATTACCGTCTAAACGCTAGCTGGATGACATCAGTCTACCCCAAACGGCAATTTTGAGGGTAATGTGGCTCCGCTGGCTATCGCAGCTCTGTCAATTAGAATTAGACGTCGCCGTAATCTACTCATTCTGTCTCTCCTTTGTTCTATTATTTTTAGTCCTTCATCTCCTGTACATTTGAAGGAACGTGTCTCGTTTCACGGTGGAACACAGGGACGTTCTATTCGCAACGCTTTTGCCCTCCGTCTTAAAACGCCATCGCACTCATCCCAGTAATATACGAAAATATTGTCGGTGCGAGCTGCGCAGCTGCCATTAACAATTCGAAATGCAGAAAGTATATTCAGTTTTAAGATCGAGTTAGTGCTCACTATCTTTCTTTCATCCTGTTTTAATTTGGTTCTTTTGTTAATCTGACTGTCACTGCTATATAACTTTGTTTAAGTGAATTAATGTATAAATAAATATCGTAATTGTTGTTTTTTATTATTTTTATGTTCTCTCATATGTTTTCTAGTATATACTGCGCCGCCTATTATTTTTTATATTCCTCTACCCTAAGGTTGCCTGAAAGAGATTGCTGTGCGATAAGACCGCCTTTTGTACTTGAATTGTAAGTTAATTTCGTGTGTTTTATGTGGCGCAGTATTGCAGCGGTACTAACCACTGCGCCACTGAGCTCAACCTAACACGGTACAACGAGGACAAGTGCCCTTACATCTCCACTCACTACAACTCTCTCTAATAATGATTGCCTTTAAGAAATAGTAAAGATACATTAAAGGCATATTAGCACACACAATCTCGGTTACGTAACCTGGTCGGCCGTACGTTTCCGTCGCTTCATCATAAACATAACATTCTTCTGAGAAATCCCTGACCTTTGACAGATCCAATTGCTGATTTACGAAACAAACACATAGTACGGTGTCAAAATGTATTTATTTTTTTTTGTAAACAAAAATAATAAAAACTTAATATAAATTAAGCTAAACTTATGTTAACTTTATACAAGACATGAGTCGAGCCCAGCGGAAGCCACTTCGTTCTTTTTGGTTTTGGCGAGAGCGGAGCCCGCCGCGGCGGACGCTGCCTCGGGCCTTCGACGACTGACTCGCCGCTGGCGCATCATAACCCGTGTTCGTGCACAGTCGCAGGCGTTGGCCGAAGGTGGAGCGGCTCGGCCGGGGGCCGGCAGCACCTACATTGTACGTGGCTGCCGGCCGATTCATTGAAACATTCGGGCAGTCCAGGGTTGGTGCAAGCCTGCCCGAATAATCTATAACATCCGAACTGAGATATGCTGTCCAAAGTCCAGACAGTCCACTTTTTAATGACTATAAAAACTAAACTGCTTAGACGTGGCTTGGGCGTTCGGGATTTGGTTGTTATTTACTTAGAAAGGAGCGCCGTAGCTGCCGGAGGGTTGGGAGGGAGCGCCGTAGGAGGAGGAAGGTCCGGATGGGTAACCACCTGAGGAGCCGCCGGATTGCTCGAATTGAGCGACCTGGATGGCTTGGCGGACTCCTTCAAGGTTGATGCCTACGACGCGGGCGGAGGGAGCTCCGTAGCTGGAGGATGGGGCTCCGTAGGACGAGGATGGGGCACCGTAGGAGGAGGATGGAGCGCTGTGGCCGCCGCCGAAACCGCCGCCGAATCCAGACGAAGATTGCGATTCTTCTTTCAGGAGGATTTGACGGACTTGCTCGAGGAGCTGAGCGTCGACGTGTTGGCCTTCGGAGGTCTGGTGTCCGGAGGAGACGGCGCGGTAGCCACCGCCGCCGCCGCTCAGACCACCGCTGAAGCCGCCACTGAAGCCACCGGAAGATGGGCGGTTGTAGTTGTAGCCACCGGGGGCTTCAGAGTGGACAGACGCCACCAACGCGAGGGCTATGCACTGTGGAAAGAAACTTCAATTAATTCCATGCAGATATAACCAAATAAAAGTAGAAGTGATCTCATAGCCTATCGATTTCTTCCATTGTCTATGGTATTTACCAAATATATGTAAACACACGAGTGGTGACAGATATTCCGGTAGCCATTTGTTCTATGCAAAGTCATCTCATCCATTAGTCATCTTTTGAGAAAACGAGTAATGACTCTTCAAAGTGTTTGCATGTCGTAAAAGGTACGACAGATACTTTAAACGTAAATATCATTAGTACTCTGCAGTCTATTGAAATCAGACTGGAAATAAATTCTAAATCTAAATAAAGACGCCATTAATGTTTATGTTTATTATCATTTACCGTGTACGCTGAAGGTCTTAAATTTGCAAGTCTATCTTTAAAGACCATTATTACGGGACCCGTATTTAAAGCTACTATGTAAATGCATTTATAAAATCGACAGCGATTATCCCAAACTACTCCTCGCAAGGGCCATTCGTATCATAAAATAATCATAAAAGTGTTGTATTGTTAAGACACATTTTCGTCTACCAGAACAAGGAAAACACTCGTAACATTGATTCTTTGAAGCATTGTCTACACTTTCCATTCCGATCCGTACTGTTTGCTAATTCATTCGCATCTCACTATTAAAATATATGTAAATAAGAGTTATTCAATGCATTGCGTAAACTTCAGTTCTTTATCGGCATGTGGATTCTTTCTATTGCGTCTTGTTTTTCTAGCTGTTTAAGTTAATTGAAAGTGAAATTTGAGCGCTCTCGAATTCTGGGTCGAGTAGTAAGGTCTCGTCTAGCCATGTCTGATGGACTTTTACTTTGTGATTGTTTGTTTTGACGATATACTTTTTGTTTTCCCGGCTTTTACGACCAAGAATATTCTTTCGCTTGTACGTTGCTAGATATAAACATTACAATCTGATCGAATAAACAATGGAAATTTGGTATAGCGAAAGTGAGAGGTCATAGGCCAACAGGAATCAGAAGTGTTGCATCACAGAGGCTGCAACCGTGGCAACTAACGACCTCGTGGGAATGATCTTTGACACTACTTGTTCATAAAGGCTAGGGGTTCGTGACATAATCCTCGTGAACAGGATCGTTGCAAATACTTCGACGGAGATTCGTTAGATAATACTCATCGTTGAAGAAGGAAATAAAGATTGTTTGATATTAAACAATCAACATTGTTATTTGAGCACAGGAGTCAGCCTATTTACCGATAGGTAGTGAATTCTCAAGAAGTAATGTCAAACATATCAACGTTATCCCATATTTTATTTTCAGAGTTACTTGCGGGGTATATGTCGCGAAGTCATTCATTATCGTAATAGATTTCATAAGGGGTAATGTTATAATGTTAGAAAATTGGCGGTCCTTCCTGCAATTCGCGACGATATGACATGCGACTATTACGTCACAGCACTGCACTTCCGCGAATCCGACCGGAACTCACGTAATAGACATCAGAGCTTTCAACTTTGCTCTGTGAACTTTAATAATGTGTACTGTGATGACACGAATTGTCTTGCGTTTATAACAGTAGATTAACCCTCATAAAAACAAATGATTCAGACATGGAAATTTTAAACGCTAATGTCGTTTCTAAATGATGTTCATGTAATTTTGTTTCAACTTTATGTGCCGTGTAAATGGCCGTAATTTGTAGAATGTATGTTACGGCCTTACATTACTTTTTGTTGTTTATTTATGGGCTCTTGATTACTGGAAACATTTGTGTATCAACGAAATTATTCAAATATTGAGTGAGAATTCTCAATATTAATTCTGTGTTTTACGCATTTACACGGTCGCCGAGATAATTGAAAAATTAAACAATGTTATAGGTTTTATGACGCCGTTGTTTAACTTGGCTAAACAATACTTGTTATGTACGTATCATTTTGAATTGATTATCTCTTTGTTGAATCTCTAAACACTTCTTCAAAAGCAGTAGTATTTTTATTCGTAACACATCTTTTAGCTTTTTTTTTATCTGGAAGTATCTAACTACTATTACGTCTAATTTGTATTAGTTTCCATTCCATTGTTAATCTAATCTTGTCGTAATCTATTCCAGTGTCTTATTTCTACATCGCTAGATATGAAATTGTAAACGTCTGGGAACGTACAAACGGTCACAGTTTTATCATCTTTCTATTGCGTGTTTTTGTGCAATCTTCATGTTCGTAAGCACTTTCATTATTTTAGATATTGTTCAAGATCGTGTATCTTCTAATTGGTTTATTGTGACAACTAGTTCTGATCGGAAGTTTTTATATTCAGTTATTTATAATTGCAATCTGCCTTTCTTAGTTTCAAATCCTTATGAATGTACATAGAAATTAAATTGGTACATGATCGTGTTTAGAATTAAACTTAGTTGCGTCATGGTGGCAAGGTGGAATATAGAATGAAGGGTCACCTATTTGGATAGCCTACATTCTAGTCACACGTTTACATGGGCAAACTGGTGATACTTTCTGTGCTTTATTATAGACCGTCCAATAAATTTAATACCGTTTCCAATTAAGTAACATGTTTTTTTTTCTACTTTAATGAAAATTATTAATTATTATTATATCTTGTATTCGTTTTTATTATCACACAGCATAATTTTGCTTAATATGTCTAAAAAATTATTTATGCCTAACTTTCTTTGATGTAATTTTTAATATATATATATTTGTTTCAGTACTAGTAAATTCATTACATCCACAAGTTTTTGTATTGACATCCTTATATCATGTTAAAGCAAATAAAGTATTACGTGATTGTTTTCTTGCTTCTCGTAGAGCAAATGTAGCTCAACTTCTATGAAATTTAATCATGAGTACACATTATGCGATTATTATGTTAAATTTCATGTATACATGCAGAATATTTGTAAACGATTAAGTTAATAACGGTTAAAACAAACATAACATTTATGTCAATAACCTGTTACTCGTATTAATAAAAATTTGAATAAAATTACAATTTAACCCGCAATTTTGAATCTATCTAAATATTTTAGATGCCCGTCGAGTCACATCGCTTAATTAGTTTCATACACATTTAGAAACATTTAGAAAGTTAGCAACACAGCTTTTTGGCAATGTTTTGATAATAATTTTATATTTCTGCTGATAATTTTTAATAAATTGGAAAAAAAAACACATTAATCGCCAATTTAAATGTTCTATCCTATAATTATTATCATCTCATCATTTGAAATAAATGATTATATTATTTTCTGTTAATATTTTACATATACTTTCTATTTTATTTTTATCGCTATTCACTAATATTGTTATGAGCCTCTTTCGTCTGATTCTGAGATCGCCTAACTTGAAAGTACCTCCAACATTTGGAACTCCTTGCTACATCTTGCAGAAAGCGGGAGTAGTGTATGTTACATCATTTTCTCAGTCGCCAGTATTAATTTCCTAAGAATCGATCACCAGCGGGATTGCGTCGGCGCATTACCACGTACTAACAGTAGGTCATAGCGACCTATGACCGGGGATAGCGACCCATCGCACGTTGCACAACGCTGGGATGCGCATACGCAATTATTGTAATGGGTAGCACGTAATTTATTAGCATTGCGGATCGCGAACATTAGTAAATCCCATATTCCACTATTTGTTGTTGCGCAACTATTTGTTGCTTCACGCAGAGTTTGTGAGATGTTAATTGTCGGTGATAGTAATTAACGTGATGGGTCAAATCTTGGGATGTTTATACAGTACCGTGTTTGAAGACTTGTGTATTAATCTATACAAGTATTATATAGTCTATATCACGTTTTCCGTTCTTCTGAATAAGTTTGTTGATTTGTTAATTTTCTTCAATATAATAGGTACTTTTTAATGTACTGCGAATAATATTTGATTGCAAGAATTTCTAATTTCGTTGCGTTTTGATAGCAAGGCTTTATTTTTATAGCGTAATCGAATTTCTGTTTATTAAATCACTTGTGATTCTGTTGTTTATGATTAATTTACTGTCATTTTAATTAACTCTGTAATTTACTTGATATGTAATTTGACGACTTTAGAAACCAAGGTTAGTGCGACTGTTATGTTCTCAAACTTTTTGTGTGATTTCATATCTTACAAATAATTTGAGTTGGAATATTTGTGTGGGAATAATAAAAAAAAAACTGTGTTAAGTTTCTGCTGATTGTAGATATACTAAGAATTTTGAATTAGGTATTATTGTGTAACTTTTAATACAATAGTATGGTGACAATGGCGCTGGTTGAATGGAGATCGAGAATATAGAGACGGATCGAACTAGTGAAATTTAGTAAATCTTTAATTTATGAGTTTATTATAATCGTTGTCGTGAATTGTTATTTCAGAATTTCAGACCCAGGTGATCATGTGACGAACATAATTTTTATGAAGAGTCGCTGTTTCAGTTTTTGTAAACAAGAGAATATTATGTTCACAAGACATGTAAACAAAATAAGAACTAGTTTGTGCCGTAGCGAGATTTTTACAGATAGGTATATTTAATGTGCACATTGGTTCAGTATGAAGTAGTCTGTTCATGGTAAATAATCTGAGGTAGATATTACAAAAATAAAATCCTATTAAACTAAGTTTAATCACAATGCGGAAACTAGTGCCATCGGGCAAAAACCTACCCAGTAAGAGGCACTAAACCAAACTATTCAAATGAAAGTAGAAATCTAATAAATTCTAGTCGGGAATGAAAATCGTTAACAGTTTATATGTGTTTTGTCCTGATAAAGGTATGTATGGGAACTTATAGACAATACACCATTAGATCTTGGAGACTCTCGATAAAAAGTGGATGAATAATGAGATGGTGAGATTACAACTTTAGTTTGACATTTCAATGGGCGTACCGATAGGCGTTATTTGCATGTGAATATGCAGATTCTTTATCTTTCTCGTTACTACTGAAATTTATAGATATATGAAAATAATTTATGCAGTTTCGATATCTACAAAGAAATACAAGCCATAGAGAATGAAATGGAAATATGTGTGTAATGTTATTGTGCTGATATATGTATTCAAGCGACTACAGAATAAATATATCCATGTACTAACTCAGCAAACAAATCTATGAAGAAACTGATAAACATGCTATGTTAAGCCAGTGCTTATACAGAGCAATGTAAACAAATATTTGGAATTTAGACGAGAGAATTTTAACTCAGGAATAGAAATTTACTACGTTTTTGAGGTATACCAAAAATCACGATTTTTAAACTTTCTGTTTGAAGAAAACTATGTAATTATATATATATATATATATATATTAGACATAGTAATTATATGTATTAGAAATTTCCTAATGGTGACGCGAAATTCTTGCATTTAAAAAAATGCAAACAGAATATTCATCTCGTAGTTCTAAGTTAAAACAGGAGTGCAACGATAAAAAAAACTAATAATTATACAAAGTGTATATCTATCAATAAGTCGCCGAACTACAATAGAATTGACATCGTGCATCCGCGAATCTTGAATTTCAGATGCACTAAAATATTCCGGCGTGATTTCAATCAAACAAGTATGAAACTACAGTAACATTCGGAAACCAACTCGAGTGCATTACTGGTGATAAAAATATGAATTCCGAATTTCCGAACATTAAATTTTAATAGTCACTATCACGAATGCACTGTCATTTGATTTCTGAACGTCACTGCACTTGTCACTTGTCTTTTTAAATTCACTGATACACGGGCACTGATCACTTCACTTACCGCAACGAAGGCTTTCATGATGCTTAGTGATGGGTCACTTCGGGTCGTAGTGAGGTAATGTGATGTTCTTGGATGGTATCAGGTACTATATACCAAACCCCTGAGCGAGGTGGGGCAGAGAAAGGATAGGTAAGGTTGTGCAAGCAAGGGAGATGCTTCGTATAGGAAGTTTTGTCTAATTGGAGGGCATCATGCGAATTTTTCGGCTTTTCGAGATTGATAAGGTCAAAAGTATTTTTGTTGAGTAATTGCAATATTGATTAACATGTTGATTATTTCTACAAATTATTAATTCGAAGCGTTGGCAATAGATATTGATATAATATATGCTATTATAATTCTAAGTACTTATTATTTTTAAGAAGAGAATTAATGAAAATTAATTACAATCTACGGTTCTTATAATAGATTAATTATTTGTTCTACTAGTATAAGTAAACTATTAAGTAATCTGTGGTATAAGTGGATAGAAAAATTAGTTAAATAGCAATTTAGAGTAAAAAAATATTATTTCCATTTATATTGAAATAGAAATAAGTTGTGCATGCCAGAACACCGGCTTGTTAGGACTGGTAGATCTCTTCTTGTAAATTGTATTCGATTTTATAATAAGTTGCCAGAAACGGTTCTGTTCTTTCCTGACAATGTATTCAAAAAGAACATTGAAAATACTCTCTGTAGAAGGGCTTATCATAGAATCGATGAATATGTAACGGATAAAGATGTCTGGAAATAATTCAGCAGAGACTACCTGTCCTTAATAATCTTTAATTCTACATTTTGGTATCATTATTGTACCAATATGCTGATGTGAATTTATTGTAATACCTAATTGACAATTTTAAAAGAGACCTATATTGGTAAGCTTCATTCGGTATTTCTTCTTCGCCAGTGGTCATTTCCGAAATGCTAGCAGATTAAAAAAGAAAAAGTAAAATATGAGAATTTAATAAGATATAATAAAACTATATTTCAAAAAATGTAACAAGTGTCTAAGTGCCCGTGAGGGCCTTTTTGGAGGAGGAGATTTTTTATCTTTATCTAAGAAAACGTATTGGCAAATAATCGATACTTTAAAGTTTCCTTTTAGTTATTTCGTAATTTAATCTATCTAGTCGAATTCTTTGCCTTTCTCAAATTATTTCTAAGCTTATGTATCATTAATCATTGCCTGTCAGACCAAAAAGAAAAATGATTGTCTATGATATCTGTACTGTGCACAGTACTGTATTTGTGCAACTCAAAATTTAATTAAAGAATTTAATGTTTTTACGGTTTTTATGCGTGAACATTATTTAATGTTTGCGTTTTCTAACGAGCCCAGTGGTAGAATGGTTAGCAATGCTATTTAACATCGAGTCTCGTGGGTTCGATTCCCATGCGGTACAAATAATTGTGTGCATGAACTGTTTGTGTTGGTCTGGGTGTTTTTAAGAGAGGTAGGGAGTATCAAAAGCACCCCGACTGGAGAAGTACCTCCACCTCACAGAAAATCGCAGCTAAATAACAAACTCTCTGGAAGGTTGTTGTATTCCTGCGAGTGAGGTTGCCAACAACCTTCTAAGGAGTGGCCGTGTAGCTGCAAAGGTGGTATAGTGCGAGTGATACATGTGTTGCTGGCGTTTATAGGCCACGGTGACCACTTTACATCAGGAGGGATGAATGCTTGTATGCCTTCCGACGTTTAGTGTTTATTAGAGAGTTAAGATTTTTATGTTGTACGAAGACTTATCTACCATGACAATTTGTTTTATACAACGTTAGGAGGCATACAAGCATACGGCCTACCTGTTGTAAAGCAATCACCGTAGCCTGTTATCGCTTGTAATACATTAAGTATCACTCACGCGATGCCACTTCTGCGGCCACGCAGCCACTCCGTAGGCGGTTATTGGCAACCTCCCTTGCAGCGACGCAACAACCCTCCAGGGAGTTGTCATATGGCTACGGTTTTTTGTGAGGTGGAGGGAACTGTCTAGGAATCGAACCCACGGGCGTTGGTGTCAAGGTAACGTAACATCGCGTTTCGCCACTGCGCCACCGAGCTATAGTCGATAATCAAAATATTCATGTTTTACCATGAGGTGATATCAGGAGACCTAGAAACCGGTCAGCGTGCACGAAGAGCAATGAACATGAAGAAGCGAGTGAGGTATGCAAGGATGGAGTCACGTGGCGCTCGGTTCTCTCTGCCTACCCCCCAAGGGATTTGGCGTGAAGTTATAGATAAATAAGATTTTTAATAAATTAATCAATAATAAATTTTTAATAAATATTGTCAGACAAATTACACAGCGCCATCTAGCCCAAAGTAAGCGAAGCTTGTGTTATGGGTACTAGACAACTGATAAACATACGTAAAATACATTTTTTTTTTGTAAATACATACTTATTATACATAGAAAATACCCAAACCAAGACAAACAGACATGTTCATGCACACAAATGTTTGTCTTGTGTGGGAATCGAACAAACGAGCGTTGGTGTCAAAGTCGCGTCATTGACGACTGAGCCACCGAGCTCGTCAAAAAAATTCGTCGTAACATGCTCGGCATTTTAGATATTTTGATGACCTAGTTTATGTATATACATCATCGAGAGACAAACAAGCATACAGCCATCAGGTAGGCCTGACGTATATTAAATATCACTCGCACGATGCCACCCCTTCTGCTAATACAGTATCTCCTTAGGAGCTTATCACAAGTAAGCTCAGTCTCAGTCAGACGTAGGAAAACAAAAACCCTCCAGGGAGTTGTTATTTGGGTGTAGTTTTCTGTGAGGTGGAGGTAATTCTCCAGACAGGCTCACTTCACAAAAAATAACTACTTCAAAATAGCGACTTCTTGGAGGGTTGTTGCGTTCCTGCGTGTGAGTGAGGTCACCAATCAGCTCCTAAGGAGTTGCTGTGTAAGCAGCAGAGGAGTGGGCGCGAGTGATACTTAATATATTACATTCTATATATAATGCCTTCCGACGTTGTATAAAAAAACACAAGAGCTCGTGGGTTCGATTCCCACACATGACAAGTATTTGTGTGCTTGAACATATCTGTTTGTCTGTCTGGCTGTTTTAAGAGAGGTAGGGCGCATCAAAGCAGCCCGTCTGGGAAAGTACCTCCACCTCTCAGAAAACCAATAGCTAATTAAAAACTTCCTAAAGGGTTGTTGCATTCCTGCCAGTAAGCGAGGTCATCAGTAAGCACTTAACACAGCAACTCCTTAAAATACTTCACTCACTTGCAGGAACATAATAACACTCCAGGGAGTTGTTATTTGCCTGCGGTTATCTGTGAGGTGGAGGTACTTCCCTAAACGGGCTGCTTTGATGCGCTCTTCTTTTTAATACAACGTCGGGAGCCATACGAGCACACGGCCCACTTGATGGAAAGCGGTTACCGTAGCCTATGAACGCTCGCAATACATTAAGTATCACTCGCGCAATGCCTCTTCTGCTGCTAACAGCATTCTCACTCGCAGGAACACAACGATACTCCAGAGAGTTGTTATTTGGCTGCGATTTTCTGTGGAGGTCTTAAAATTGCTTGTATGCTTCCCGATGTATGAAAATACTCAAGATGAAGTTATGTAGCCAGATATCAGGTGTTGGAGACGCAGGTCTGGGCGACCTGGGTCGCTGACCTATCACCCAGGAAATGGGGACGACTAATATTCATCATTGTGTAACAAATATCATACATCACTTAGCTCTGAGGTTGCTTGTTTTGTGGATAACGTAACGCAAGCAATCGTACGGCCCACCTGATGTAAGGCAGTCACTGTAGCCGATGAACGCTTGCAACACATTAAGTATCACTCGCGCGATGCCATCTCTGATGCTAAAACAGCAGCTACTCATTGGCAGGAATACTATAACGCTCTTGTAAGTTGTTATTTGCGGGACAAATTGCACAGCGCCATCTAGCCCCAAAGTAAGCGAAGCTTGTGTTATGGGTACTAGACAACTGATAAACATACGTAAATAATTTTTTTTTTAAATACATTCTTAAGATACACAAAGCACCCAGACCGAGACAGAGAGACATGTTCATGCACACAAATATTTGTCGTGTGTGGGAATCGAACCCACAAGCGCTGGTGTCAAATGTAGCGTTTTGGCTGCGGTTTTCTGTGGAGTAGAGGTACTTCCTCAGTCAAGCTGCTTTGATGCGCCCTACCTCTCTTAAAAACACCCAGATCAAACAGACATATTCATGGACACAAATGTTTTGTGAGAATCGAACCCACGAGCGTTGGTGTCAAAGTACAGTCGCTAACTACGCCGCCACCTGTCTCATCAACCTACGGCCGATATGGCAACAGATAAAAGTAAAGTTAAGGTAAAAGTAGAGTTCAAAATTAAATAAGGCTCCCATACAAGATACGTATTATTGGCTGGGGAAGTACCTACCTCCACCTCACAGAAAACCGCTGTCAAATAACACTTCACTGGAGGGTTGTTGGGTCTCTGCTAGTGAGTGTGGTTCCTAGTAAACTCCTAAAGAGTTGCTGTAATTAGCAGCGGGGATTGAATTGTCGAGTACGAGCTCGGTGCCGCGGCGGTTAATAACGCGACTTTGTCACCAACACTCGTGGGTTCAATTCCCACATATGACAAACATCTGGTATGGGTGTTTTAAGACAGGTAGGGCGTCTCAAAGCAATCCGTCTGGGGAATTACCTCCACCTCACAGAAAATTACAGCCAAATAACAACTGTCTCTGCTAGTGAGTGAGGTCACCAGGAAGCTCCTAAGGAGTTGCTGTTTTAGCAGCAGATGTGGCATAGCGCAAGTGATACTTAATGCGTTCCGGTGACCGCCTTACATCAGGTGGGCCGTATGCTTGGATGCCTCCCGACGTAGTATAAAAAAAAATTGTTCCTACAATATTTTCATTATAGCAGACAAATAAGAAAACTATTCAAAATGTATTTATGTGCGGAACCATAACAAGTGTCTAATGGGTGCTCACTTAGCTTTTAGTTACGTTTGAAGTACTAATTGAAGAAGACATTGACGCATGCTCTGTCGTACTTGAGAGAGGCACTCTACAGATTGGTAAAGCCTTTTCTGGCTCATCGATGGACATACGAGTACATAATTCATACGCGATGATACAAAAAGGCCAAAGAATTTAAATTTAATTTTGAAGAACTAGCGAGACGTCTGGTCGACGTCACTGGCGACCAAAGAGCTGGTAGCTTTCTCGCTCAGGCTAGGTATTGCGGTGCAGCGCGGGAATGCTGCCAGCATCGTTGGTACAACGCCGCGGGGGCCATACTTTTTAGATTTATTGTAGATTTTTTTAAGTTTTATTGTGTACTAGTAGAAGCCCGCGGCTTCGCACGCATGAGATTTGGGCTTTTAGTAGCCTTTATTTCTCTGTAGACATAAAATTGTTTCTGTTTAAAAAAAAAACAAAGTTCAGGTTCGCAGATGCAACCATAGAGCGATTCATTTTTCGTACAGCGCCATCTATTGACTTTTACAGGAGGCAACGTATATGTATTTTATTTATATTACATAAAAAATGCGTAGTTATTTTATGTTACAAAAAATACGTATTCTATGAAAATATAATAAAAATAAAATTGCAAAGTCCCCCGGAGGGGAAGATATTTCCCCCAAATTTTAACAGTTTTTAATTTTTTACGCAGGGACTCTAAATATTTACGGGATAAAAAGTACCCTATATTCTGCTCTGAACAGTCCTCTACCTACCAGTGAAAGTCCCGTTAAAATCGGTTCAGCCACTTCGAAGATTAGCCCGGACAAACAAACAGACAGACAGACAAAAAGTTAAAAATGCGTATTTAGGCTTTGGTAACGTGAAAATAATAATATGAGCTTAAGATAAAGGCTTTCACAGCAGTTAAATGTGGGAAAAGTGTTTTTATTTACTTTTCCATACAGTACTTTGTTGCCCGAGGCGGAAAATGCATCTAGGTATAGATTAAATGATAAAATGCATACATTGACATTATATGATGACAAATTTCATATACTTGACATAAATATATTTAATAATAAACATTATAATTTGACAGAAGATAAATTTTATCTTAGCAATTTTTATAAAAGACAAATAGCAGATTCGCTATCATATTGTTTTAAGAAACCAGCCAAAAGTTTGGCTAACAACCCTGCTTCTTTTGAGCAGTTAGATAATTTGACATTATGTAATGGTACCTTGGAAGGTATTCCAAATTCTTTAAATTAGGTTACAAGACAATAGAGTTATACTCTGACAATGTAAATAGTAATAATAACAATATTCAAAATGAAACTAAAAGTAATAATAATACAATATCCCCATCAATTGTAAATTGTCAAGAATATAGAAAGAATAATAATTGTATCAACCTGGTGCACCAAAACATTCAGGGGATGATAGGAAAGGAGTTAGAATAGGAGTTGTTTATGAATTGTAGCAATATTGATATTTTATGTCTAACTGAGCACTGGCTAAAACCCCATCAATTCATTTTCAGCTTCAATAACCACCAGGTTGCAAGCTCATTCATCAGAGATAACTGTATACATGGTGGCTCCTTAATATTATTAAATAAGTTGCTTAAATTTAAAGAAAGGTGTGACATTGTGAGCCTCTCTGTTGAGCGAGTTGTAGAGATTTCATGCATTGAATTGGAACGATTCATTGTTATGAACCTGTATAAACCTCCTAGCACGCCTTTTGAAACATTTTCAAATATCATGGAGGATGCCTTAAATAAATTATCTAATAGCCATAAAACTGTTATAATTTGTGGAGACTTTAATATAAATATCTTGGAGAAAAATACTGTTACCTACAACTTTTTAAATTTATTTAAATCAAACAATTTGCATCATATTTTTACAGAGCCAACAAGAGTAACTGCTACAAGTGCTACATGTATTGACAATATATTTAGCAATGTAAAACCTTCATATCAATCTATAATTAATAAAGTTCAGTCAGACCATTCAGGTCAATTGGTTTCATTTCCAAATTCTTCAAAAATACAAAGAAAGCAAATAAATTATATACCATTTAGTAAAAGCCGCTTGGAAAGATTTAAGGCGACACATCGAAAAATTAGACCAACTTTCATCGAATAGTATAGGCTAATGACTAAACTGACAGATCTAAGATTTTAATATAAATAACTTCATTTCTTTATCTTGAATTTGCTTGCTCAAATACGCGATTGTGTAAAATTGATTCGATAATAATTACTTTCGAAAACACCTCCTGAAATTCATTATTTTTGAAATTACAACGAAGTTGTTCTGTTTATACGCTTCAAAATTACTTAAATCTATTAGTAATATCTATGTTTATAATATGGTTGCTGCATATTTTGATAAGTGAAACATGAAATTTTTTAAAAATATTTTAAGTTTCTGACAATTTCTAAGCGATCACATTCGTCTTGGGTGCTACGTGTTTTCGACCTTATTGTGCGGTAATGAGGATTATAAACGCGTTGACTAACTACATCCAGCCAGTCCGGCTGTAGCCCGCTTCGAGGTGAGACTTATGTCGACTGTCTGCTCGAGCTCGCTCCATTTACATCGCGACACCGAAGTTTTTATAATTAATAGTTGTAAATATTCAATATTATAGTATTTAGCGTAAGTGTATTATTATTAGATATAAGTAGTAAATAATATTATAGGTTTATATATATTTATTATACTGTTGTAATAATGGGGAACACTAAAAAGAAAATATATAGAATAAAAATACAAAGAAAATGTTCGTAGAATGGCGGAGGCGAACAAGACAAGGTATTTTTTTTTTTAATTATTATATTCATTAAACATATTATAATAACATTGTGTAGACATATTTCTAGTTTTTAGAACAGTTCCTAGGTATGGTTGGCCCAAGCTATTTAATTCCTCTTTAAACTTTTTTTTAATTTTGCTTACTTAATAACTCTATATAAAACTGCATTAATTAAATAAGAGTTATTTTTTGCAGGAATAAACAGTAACATTTGATAATTGGTATACATTATCCACAGGCTGACCGCGTACCTATATAGGACGTCAAACTCCTATTATGTCCATTATAATCTGACCGAACTCCGACTTAGAAGTTGTACGTCGGTGGAGGTCAGGTTACGTTGGAAATTTATACCAATAAGGTTCGCGCTCTCAGCACATAGCAACCAGTGGAGACTCTTTATTTCTTTGTATTAAAATAAAAACTTATAAAATAGAATATTTTTGCTGTTTTGTTTTTTAGGAAAAACTTACTAAATAAACATATTCCACTAGAAGAATCACTACTCGATTTATATGCTACTTTAACGTAAGTGTCATACGGGACGACAAACTCGTAGTAACCATTATAAGCTCACCGAACTCCGACTTAGACATTGTACGTAGGTGAAGGTTAGTTTACGTTGGAAATTTATCCAATCAGAAGATAGAAAACCAGTGGAGGTTTTTTTTTTTTTTTTGTATTAAAATAATTACTAGTAAAATAGAATATTTTGATAGTTTTTAAAAAAACTCGGTATGTTTCATGCTAAAGAAGCGAGCGAGGTGTGTAAGTACCGAGTCATGTGGCGCTCACGAGGGATTTAGCGTGAAGATATAGATAGATAGTATACTTATACCCATGGTACTCGTGAAAACAAATAATACTTACTATGAACCAACACTGAAAACACAAAAAAATCATCTATTCTATACATTGTGGTTAGTATTGAACTATTGTACGGATTAGATTTATTTTGCAACATCAGAGATGGTCCTGGTTCTTTCTTCTTGAGAGTTTAATAAATAACAAGGAAACGTACAACAATACAAAACACAGAGTATACATAAGTAAAATACAATAAATGTCATTATACTGAAGTTAAAGTTATGAAAAAGCAAGAAAATCATTTGTCACATGTTTTTTTTAAATATGAATAGATTATAAAATCTATTTGTATATATGTATATTAGGGTGTCCCTTATTTTTCAAAGTTTTTATTTTCTTACGCATATGTCTTAGTTTTGTTCATTTGCTTTTAAAACACTCGAAAATTAATTTTTAACTTATTTGGATTACGATAATCCGTGCCGAATTACATCGAAACATGTTCATACAAGTTGCGCGGCAGTGCCACACGTACTCGCGGTATTCATTTGTTCAAATTCAAAGTCAAAATCTTTTTATTCCGTAAAAATGGCTACATTTGTTTGGAATCGTCACATTTTTTTCCCCTACCGTGCAGTTTATGACTAGGTGAGCACTGATAAAAATACTGCCAAAAAACTCAGGCATCCCTCTTTTGGTATCCAAAGAAATTTACATATTTTGTTAATTACATTATAATTGGATCGACTCACTCCCAGGCATTTTTATCATTAATATAGTCAGATACTTTATAATATGCCCTGCTACACAATTTGGCTTTAATAGTAGTTTTAAATTTGTTTATTGACAAATCTCTTATATTGCTGGGAAGTTTGTTATAGAACCGTATACATTGCCCCATAAAATAATTACTTGTTTTGTGGAGACGGCTTGCATATAACACAAGATTATGCTTATATCTAGTATTTATGCTATGAGTATCACTCTTTTTACAAAATGAGTCTATGTTTTTATGGACATACAAAAGATTTTCATAGATATATTGCGATGCGACTGTTAAAATATTTATTTCTTTGAATTTTTCTCTAAGGCTCTCCCGGGGACCAAGTTTGTAGATAGCTCTTATGGCTCTCTTTTGCAATAAAAATATGGTGTTAATATCCGCGGAGTTACCCCAAAGAAGAATTCCATATGACATAATACTACGAAAGTAGCTGAAATAAACTATTCTAGCCGTATCAATATCAGTGAGCCGTCTAATAGTTTTCACTGCATAAGCTGCAGAACTTAGTTTTCCTGATAATTTTTCAATTTGTGGGCCCCTTTGTAGTCTGGAGTCAATTGTTATACCCAAGAACACAGTTGTCTCCACAGAGGCTAAATTAGTTCCATTAACATGTACATTGGTAGCCACCTGCCTTACATTAGGTGTTGAGAACTTAATTACTTTAGTCTTTTTATCATTTAAAAGCAGATTATTAACACTAAACCAATGAATAACTTTAGAGAGAGCATCGTTAACTTCGTCATAATTACCTAACCGTCTATTAATTTTGAATGTCAGTTATTCTCGTGATTAATACGTAATGTTTTAACTTTTATAAGATGGCAGTGGAATTGAGAAGCAATAAATCAAGTATTTTCTTAGTTGGAGACGTAAATTATCAAATAATAGGCGCAAAATTACCGTCTAACCGTCAAGTTCTTCCTGTACTTTTTTATAAAATTCGCGAAGTTAAATTGACTGTTAGTGAAAGCGCATACCTAGTCATTCGAGAGTGTATTATATTTAGGGAAAAAGCTAGGATCCCTACCAGAGCTATACCTGTGTAAAATAACTTGTGAATCTTCACCAGGAGGGAGTTGCAAAAAAATTCCAATTTTCTATTTCAATTTCAATCTAATTCAATCTGATAATTTTATTTCTCTTATTTATTCGAAATAAAAAAATCCAGTGTTTACTCGGCGCTATCAGCCATTATGACACTCGAACATCTATAACTTCAAGCCAAATCCCTTGCGGGGTAGGCAGAGAGAGCCGAGCGCCACGTGACTCGATCCTTACATATCTCACTCGCTTCTTTAACATTCATTGCTCTTCTCATGCACGCACGCCGGTTTCTAGGGCTCCTGACATCACCTTCTGATAGAACATGACCAATTTGGTCATGGTAGGTAAGTCTTGGCCTTCCCCGGCTCCTACATCCTTCCACTTTTGCATTGTATATCTGCTTCGTCATTCTTTCATCTTGCATTCTTTCTACATGCCCGAACCATCGGAGCATGCCTCTTCTTATTTTAACACCGACGCTCTCTTTCAGACCAACTCTATTTCTAACATCATCATTACGAATACGGTCTACAAGCCTTACGCCACAAATTTTGCGCAGCGCTCGCATTTCAACCGCGTTTATTCTACTTTCATGCTCTTTCTGCCATACCCAACTCTCGCTTCCATAAGTTAACGTTGGGACTAACACTGCATTGTGTATAGCGAGTTGTGCCTTCTGGCTCAGGATTTTACTGCCAAGAAGTTTTCCCAACGCTCCATTCACACTATTCCCAGCACTCACTCGTCTTTCCACATCTGCGGTGTACCTTCCATCCCTGCTGAAAGCGCATCCAAGATATACAAACTCATCCACTTGTTCCAACACTTCATCATCAATCGTAATCCTTACATTAGTTCTGGATTCTTCTCTTTCAAATACCATTATCTTTGTTTTCTTCGCATTCAGTAGTAAGCCTTTCTCCATACAGTCGTCTTTCATCGCTGTGACCAGTGTTTGCAGTTTAGATGGTGTATCTGCTAACTAAACATATGTGTCCGAATCAACAAATGGCCCGCTTTAGCCTCTCGATAAACAATGTTGTATTATGTAGCTGGTGTTTCATTCTTCTTAAGGGGGATACATGCCGTCCAGTGGCGCCTCAAGGAATAAAATATCGTATCTTAGCGTGGAAGATAAACATTATAAAGTCATGTGTTGCGTGTGTTACAAATACAATAACGTACTTTTACGTCATTAAACCAACAATTGAAATGTTTTGCTTTCGTTGTTATAGGCATAATTGCCAAAAAACGGCCTCTTTTAGCACTTTTGCTTATAACAACGATAGTGGAATATTTTGAGTGTTGGTTTAATGACGTAAAAATACTTTACTATCTTCGTAATAAATGCAACATAAGATTTCATAATGTTTATCTTCTATGCTATAATATGTTTTTTTATTTAATGAGGGCGCCACTGGACGAGACCTAAGTAAGAACAACATAGATACCAAGACATGTTAACTTGTAGAGATATAAACATAAAACGATGTCATTGATTTCTCTTTCAATAAACTTTTAAAAGTGAATACGTTTCTGTAGTTTTTTATTACTATTATTACTATTGTTTTCCGTCTAGCTTAAATAAATATGTTTGGTTCAGTATGTATAAAGCTAAATAATAATTAAATCAATAATTTTTATTAAATATTGATATTATAAATTTTATTTAAGTGTGACGCGACTCTGTAGCTTTTCTGTTCGTTTGCATTGACTATACGTTGACCCCAGGTTACCTATTAGGCGCTAATTTCAAATTTTACAAATCGAGCGTCGAGTGTCAATTGAGGGGCGCGGGGTGATTGGGCGGAGCCATTTTAAAGCTTCACGATCGAGGTGTCGCCTTAAGTCTAAT
This sequence comes from Pyralis farinalis, assembly GCA_947507595.1. Lineage (NCBI taxonomy): Eukaryota > Metazoa > Arthropoda > Insecta > Lepidoptera > Pyralidae > Pyralis > Pyralis farinalis. The sequence goes on from OX382274.1 coordinate 2,585,848, forward strand.
ATAGCAGAAAAAATTGTATTGTTGCCCTATCACGGTACTCCGGACCACTTGTACAGTTCATTATTTAGCTTAATTACTAGTGAATTTAATGCAATCTTTACTCCAAAACAACTGTCTGTAAGTGACCGTATGACATTCAGTGATTGGGCAACTCCTGGTATTTACAAAAGTCGGAATAAATTGTATGAACTTTATGAAGAAAGGACCTGTAATCACAATCCGACTTTTCAAGAACTTGTAAAAAATTATGCTAAAATATTTAAACGAGCCTGTTCCAATGCTAAGTCTATATATTTAAGAAATAAAATTAATGGTTCAACAAATATTATTAAATCTGTTTGGAATATGATAAATAATGAGACGGGTAGAGCGAAAGTACGTAGTCGAGACTTTCAGTTAAAGATAAATGATATAGATATCAAAAATGATGTAGAAATTGCGACTGAGTTTGAAAAATATTTTTCTAACATTCCTCTTATTACTACGAGAAATCTTAGGTCTTCTTCTATAGCTGCTGAACTCGTTCTCAAACAGAGCGTGGTAGAATGCGACACAATATTTGAATTTTCAGCTGTAAGCCCAAAAGATGTTTTGAACGCTTTTAAATCAATAAATATGAAAAACACTAAAGATCTGTGGGGTCTATCTGTCAAAACCATATCTTCTATTATTATTTCAATCGCTCCACATTTAGCTACAATTTTCAATTGTTGTGTGGCATCTGGTGTATTTCCTGACTTGATGAAACATAGTAAAATCATTCCATTATTTAAATCTGGTGATAGTTCGGACCCTTCGAATTTTCGACCTGTTTCCATACTGCCCATTCTCAGTAAAATTTTTGAAAAACTAATGCTTAGCCAGTTGCTCAGACATTTTAATACACATAATTTGCTTCATAGGAAACAGTTCGGATTTACGAGAGGTTGTTCAACTATAGACGCAGGGATTCATTTGCTTAAAAGTATATTCGCGGCATGGGAAGGTTCGCAAGATGCCTTGGGAATTTTCTGTGATCTGTCTAAAGCGTTTGACTGCGTGCACCATGACACTCTTGTCAGAAAATTACACCACTACGGTATCAGGAACAAGGCTCTCGAACTTCTGTCTTCTTATCTGGGCAATAGGATACAGAAGGTCGATGTTAATGGTAAAATATCTTCGGGGTCCCCTGTAGTCATGGGAGTCCCACAGGGGTCAATTCTAGGTCCATTCTTATTTTTAGTATATATAAATGACTTACCTTATTATGTAAAGGATAAACATGAGATTGTATTGTTTGCGGATGATACCTCTTTGACATTCAAAATTAATAGACAGTTAGGTAATTATGACGAAGTTAACGATGCTCTCTCTAAAGTTATGCATTGGTTTAATGTTAATAATCTGCTTTTAAATGATAAAAAGACTAAAGTAATTAAGTTCTCAACACCTAATGTAAGACAGGTGACTACCAATGTACATGTTAATGAAACTAATTTAGCCCCTGTGGAGACAACTGTGTTCTTGGGTATAACAATTGACTCCAAACTACAATGGGGCCCACAAATTGAAAAATTATCAGGAAAACTTAGTTCTGCAGCCTATGCAGTGAAAACTATTAGACGGCTCACTGATGTTGATACGGCTAGAATAGTTTATTTCAGCTACTTTCATAGTATTATGTCATACGGAATTCTTCTTTGGGGTAACTCCGCGGACATTAACACCATCTTTTTATTGCAAAAGAGAGCCATAAGAGCTATCTACAAACTTGGTCCCCGTGAGAGCCTTAGAGAAAAATTCAAAGAAATAAATATTCTAACAGTCGCATCGCAATATATCTATGAAAATCTTTTGTATGTCCATAAAAACATAGACTCATTTTGTAAAAAGAGCGATACTCATAACATAAATACTAGATATAAGCATAATCTTGTGTTACATGCAAGCCGTCTCCACAAAATAAGTAATTCTTTTATGGGGCAATGTATACGGTTCTATAACAAACTTCCCAGCAATATAAGAGAATTGTCAATAAACAAGTTTAAAACTACTATTAAAGCCAAATTGTGTAGCAGGGCATATTATAAAGTATCTGACTATATTAATGATAAAAATGCCTGGGATTGAGTCGATCCAATTATAATGTAATTAATGAATTATGTAAATTTGTTTGGATACCAAAAGAGGGATGCCTGAGTTTTTTGGCAGTATTTTTATCAGTGCTCACCTAGTCATGAACTGCACGGTAGGGAAAAAAATTGTGACGATTCCAAACAAATGTAGCCATTTTTACGGAATAAAAAGATTTTGACTTTGACTTTATTTTGAAATCACAGACAGACACTTCAATTTTATTTATATGTATAGATTTTCTATTTTTTGTTAATTAGTACTCAGTTTCATTTAATTATATATATATATAACGTATATATAAAGAGCTAGATGTCGTCGTTGCGCGTCTCATTCTAACCAAACACGCAGGTTAAACAATGTCGACCGCAGCCTGTCCATGGGTGGGATTATCTATCTCGAGTTTCTCCGTGCTGCGGAGGGCACGTTATGCCGTCGATCCCCGCTGTTGTCGATATATAACAGTTCAGTGGCCTTCGGGCGGCTTGAAAACACTGGTCTCCGCCAATGCGCATTTGTGGTGGAGTATGTTCTAAACCCCTTCGGTTGAAGGGAGACCCATGTAGACGCAGTAGGATGAGTAAGGGTTGATGTGGTATATATACATATAAATATATCCAGACTCACATAAGGAAAGTTTAACTAAACCATAAAATACTTTATATACTTACGTATGTAAAATAACCTTAGGAGTAGTAAATAAAATCCATTATTATAAATATATATATATATATATGGGCAAAGACGAAAGCCCCATATATTTGAAATCTTCAAAAACATATAAATATTATAATATTTATTTTTTGAGCAGAGACGTATGATCATTGGCCAGATTTTTCTTTTCAAACTGTTCAGAAGGAATATAGATTGTTCACGATTACTAACACAAATCAAATTAGTAGTTCCTAGATCTAGCGTTAGAATAGTTTAGCCCTTTTTGTTGTCAGAGTCTATAGAACCAACGTAGGCATCTACAGCATGCTTACAAGAATTTGTCGCGAGGATATACGTGTTGTTTTCCAAATGTCAAATAGATATTTTCACGACCTTAAGTAGTTAGACCTTAAGTAGCTTAAAAAAGGCCGTAATTGAGCACAATTGATTTCGATAAACTTAGCGTTATTACCTAGTCTGATCAAAGTGGTGCAGCGGGTGGGCAGTCATTTTTGCTACCGTCCGTCATCGCCAGACCATTTGCTAATATCTGTTCATTATGCATGCTGTGTTTGCCTGTAATTGGGTCTGTACACAATACAAATTACAGTTAAATCTAGCTTAAATTATAAATAGTTGTTATTACATCTGAACTGTAATCCATTGACACGTGCACACAACATGATCAATAATTTTAGCGCTCATAGTCCTATATAAATACACACGCACATACACACGTGTATATATGTATATACACACATTCACACTTGCATACATATACACATGTGCATAATGCTTACTACCCATATCTACTATGAAATAAAAATCATAAACAGAAATGAAATGATTCGTATTTTTGTTTGTAATGGATAAACTAAAAATCTACTGAACCGATTTAAAATTAAAAATATTTAGCCTTCAGAAAGCCGCATGATCAGCGGGCATCACAGGCAGTGAACGAAAAAAGGCAAAAGGTTTTGTTATACATTCATTACTTTTTGTATGTTATATGTTATAAACCGGTTGGCGAATCTTAATAAATAAATAAATGACTTCATCTTCTTAGGGTTTTCCCATTCCCTGTTAGGATTGACGAGGTCCGCTAGTTAAGTGTTAGGATTTGACGAAGATACTGATTTTTACATGGAGCGATTGCCATCAGATCTCTACAACCCAGAGAGAAATCAGATCTTTCTTTGGGTATATATTGGATTTCTTAATTTTCTTTTCTCTTTCGTGCGTTGTCCCGTTTCCTAATCCAGTATGATTAGCGAGGTTCGCTGCCTAAGCCTAAGTACGGGAAGTACGGGGACCAATTGGTCCATAGGTCGGTTCTTTATCCACTGGACTATTACTGTTCATTGGCAGGCACACTACTTTTGACGAGCTCGGTGGCTCAGTCGTGAATGACGCGACTTTGACACCAACGCTCATGGGTTCGATTCCCACACAAGGCAAACATTTGAGTGCATGAACATGTCTGTTTGTCTTGGTCTGGATGTTTTAAGAGAGGTAGGGCATATCAAAGCAGCCCATCTGGTGAAGTACCTCCACCTCACAGAAAACCGCAGCCAAATAACAACTCCCTAGAGGGTTGTTATGTTCCTTCGTATGAGTGAGGTCACAAGTAAGCTCTCAAGGACTTGCTGTGTAAGCAGCAGAGGAGGCATCGCGTGAGGGATTCTGAATATTCCGCAAGCATTAATAGGCTACGGTACTCGCTTGTCATCAGGTGGGCCGTATGTTTGTATGCCTCCCGACGTAGTATAAAAAAAAATGTCAGAGGTCGGCACCGTGTCCGACGCTACGGGAAGTGCGGCCCCTCCGCCCCGGCGGCGGCGTAATGAAGGGCTGGCACTATGCGAGCTGCAGCGACCTGCAATAAATTGTATGCCAATAGATTTGCGTACATTGGGAGAGATTCTAACCTTTTTAGGCCAAACTATAATAGTGCGAGAACATCAGTTAAGCCAGACAATAATTGTACGTTGGACCTTTAGGCCAATGATTTTCGGTCAAAAAAAAGAGGAATAATCATTTTAGGCCAGTCAAAGGATACCTCTTTTTTATATAGCGCCTGGAAGCATACGACCCACCTGATGTGAAGCGGTTATGGTAGCCTATGAATGCTTATAATACATTAATTATCACATACATAATAAATCTATATATCTATACAGAGAAATAAAATTGGAGTGTCTGTTTGTAATATTAAAATAACCGCTGTTTATTAAATGCGTATGGATGTATACACGGTACATATACCAAAATGAATATTATTACAATTTTTGTCTGTCTGTCTGTCTGTCCGTCTGTCTGTTTGTTCCGGCTAATCTCTGAAACAGCTGGACCGATTTTGACGGGACTTTCACTGACAGATAGCTGATGTAATAAGGAGTAACTTAGGCTACCTTTATTTTAAAAAAAATATTTATTTTTATTAATATAAATAAATAATAAAAAAAAACTATTCCGCGCGGACGAAGTCGCGGGCACAGCTAGTAAATAATAAATACAGAATATGTCTCAAAAAAACTTAAATATGGTTCTACAGTGCCTGTATTGAGCGTTTTTAGGGTTCCGTACCCCAAGGGTAAAACAGAACCCTATTACTGAGGCTCCGCTGTCCGTCCGTCCGTCAAAGTCAAAGTCAAAGTCAAAATCTTTTTATTCCGTAAAAATGGCTACATTTGTTTGGAATCGTCACAATTTTTTTCCCTACCGTGCAGTTTATGACTAGGTGAGCACTGATAAAAATACTGCCAAAAAACTCAGGCATCCCTCTTTTGGTGTCGAAAAAAATTTACATATTTTATTAATTACATTATAATTGGATCGACTCCCAGGCATTTTTATTATTAATATAGTCAGATACTTTATAATATGCCCTGCTACACAATTTGGCTTTAATAGTAGTTTTAAATTTGTTTATTGACAATTCTCTTATATTGCTGGGAAGTTTGTTATAGAACCGTATACATTGCCCCATAAAAGAATTACTTATTTTGTGGAGACGGCTTGCATGTAACACAAGATTATGCTTATATCTAGTATTTATGCTATGAGTATCACTCTTTTTACAAAATGAGTCTATGTTTTTATGGACATACAAAAGATTTTCATAGATATATTGCGATGCGATTGTTAAAATATTTATTTCTTTGAATTTTTCTCTAAGGCTCTCCCGGGGACCAAGTTTGTAGATAGCTCTTATGGCTCTCTTTTGCAATAAAAAGATGGTGTTAATGTCCGCGGAGTTACCCCAAAGAAGAATTCCATATGACACGACGTCCGTCTGTCACCACGCTGTATCTCATGAATGGTGATAGTTAGACAGTTGAAATTTTCACAGATGATGTATTTCTTTTGCCGCTATAACAACAAATACTAAAAAATAGATTAAAATAAATATTTAAGGGGACTCCCATACAACAAACGTGATTTTTTTGCTCATTTTTGCTCGATATTGATAACGGCAACAGGTAGACTCTTGAAATATTCAAAGAATATTTAGTTATATATTCACTTTAAGAATAAATAATTAAATCAAAATAAAACAAATATTTAAGGTGGGCACCCATACAACAAACGTGATTTTTTTGCCGTTTTTATAGATAATGGTACGGAACCCTTCGTGCGCGAGTCCGACTCGCACTTGGCCGATTTTTTGGAATTGGTCTCAAATTCAGCGTTATTGATAAAAACAAAATGAGGGCGCCACTTAGCTCTATACCCCGTCTTAATAACGTTTCTTTGATACAAACGCTCGTGGGTTCGATTCACACACAGGACGAACATGTAGATGAACATGGTTTGTCTTGGTCTGTGCTGCCTGCTGACCGACTGCGCCGCCGAGCTCGTCAATAATATATCCATCAAATTAGAAGTATCCTCTTTTGTGCAGCCGATTCATTAAAAGCTGACCCCGAAGTATGATCCATTACACGTCAAGCCAAGTAATGCCAAAAGTCACAACTTACGGCCTGAGGTTAAACTTAAACTTTCGTTTCCACGCGATCGGTTGACCTTTCGCGCGGTCTATTGCGAATGAAAGCCGTAACAGTTCTAAGACGATGGCGTCGCCAGCGGCGATGACCTTCCCGGCTTTGGCTTCATATGTTGGCGCTGACCAAATCTGTACAATTATGTTATTTTATGAAAAGCTGACCACGGTTTCGCCAGCGCGGTGTTTGCCTTCTCAATTTTTATTGATTTAATTATTAGGTAAATAGTGTCCGCAACGTACGAGTGATACTTCTGGTCGTGTTGCAAGTGTCCATAGGGTACGGTAATGTAAATCAGGCAGGCAAGGGAAAAACGTACTAATACCCTGTAGTTACTTTGGGCGAGAATGTAATATGTATATGACGCGACTTTGATACCAACTTTTTTTTTATACTACGTCGGGAGGCATACAAGCATATAGCCTACCCGATGTAAAGCGGGTACCGTAGCCTATTAACGTTTGCGATATATTAAGTATCACTCGCGCAATGCCTCCTCTGCTGCTTAACAGCAACTCCTTGGGAGCTTACTGGTGACCTCACTCACACGCAACACACACAACAACCCTCTAGAGAGTTGTTATTTGACTGCGGTTTTCCGTGAGGTGGAGGTACTTCCCAAGACGGGCTGCTTTGATGCGCCCTACCTCTCTTAAAACATCCAGACCAAGACAAACAAACATGTTCATGCACACAAATGTTTGCCTTGGGAATTGGTATAAAACCCACGAGCGTTGGTATAAATGTCGCGTCATTCACGACTGAGCCACCGAGCTCGTCAAAACTGATCTACTGCATTCCTTCAAGTCTACCGACTATGTAACAACCCGAGACGAAGCAACCACCTATACAACTGAATGTTTAAAAGCATTGGATCAGCCTGACTTGCTCCCGCACAATTTACAACTGAAGATCAGCTCGGCGGTCAATTCAACTAAGGGGATCGACTTGAATGCAACCCATCCAGCAAATAGCTTAACATAAAGTAGTACAACAATGGTACGCGAATCATTTCTTTAGCCTCTATAAAACAAATGCATTGCTGCCATGAGAATTACATTTGTTTTAATACAATTAAAATACTTCCTATTTATATTTTTGAACACAATTAATTTTGACTACTTATTTTGTGTTAATGAAAAATTAGTTTAATTCATCTAATAAGTCAACACAACTTTTATTGATTCTGATGCGGTCTGCTAGTAAAGAACTATAATCCAAGTGACGCTGGGGTTATTTAACAGACTCTCATAAAAGATAAGAACTTCCTCGAAAGGTGTACCAATACCTGAGGAGTTACTGCATTAGAGGGCTGGCGACACGCACAATATTATGTACTGCAACAGTTCATAGATCATGCTCATGTAAAAAAGAAAACCATCGGTAGGCGTTAAGAGGCTACCTTGGCGATATAAACAAACACTTAACGCATTTGTCTGTCTGTGTCGTTTTATTACGTGTGTGTGACATTAACAGCAGCTATTGAGTGTCCATGGGCTGTGAGCACCACTCCACTAAAGGCCAAGTTTGACGATGACCTGGCACAATGATGCGGTGCACGCCCTCTCAGGCTCTGGCATGATAACACATCGACATCTCAAGTACTGCATTCCGTAATCTACGCCAGTGCCCACGTATTCGACGAGCTCGGTGGCGCAGTGGCGAAACGTAATGTTACGTTACTTTGACACCAACGCTCGTGGGTTCGATTCCCACAGGACAAACATTTGTGTGCATTAACGTGTATATTTATCTTGGTCTGGGTATTTTTAAGAGAGGTAGGGCACTTCAAAGCAAAGCGTCTGGGGAAGTAGCTCACAGAAAACAGCAGCCAAATAACTCCCCAGAGGGTTGTTGTGTTCCTGTGTGCGAGTGAGGCCACCAGTAAGTAGAAGCAGAGGTGGCATCGCGTGAGCGATTCTTAATGTATTTGTAATACATTAAGTATCACTCACGCGTTCATAAAATAGTGATTAAATAGCAATTTTTTTTTTTTGTAAATAAAAACTCGAATCACGAGCTTTGACGATATGGAGTATGATACGAGTTTATTGTTTGCTATCGTCACGCTAAGGGCCTTGCTGGGTAGGTAGAGAGAACTGAGCGCTACGTGACTCGGTACTGACAACATGGTTTGTGGTAAACCACTTGACGGCGCATCACTCACTCGCCAAAACGTAGTGGTTTAGCGCCTAAATATCTCAGTCATTCGAACGCTACTGACCAATGGGAGGATATTTTAACCAATAAGATGATAAGTGACACTTTGTTGATCCTCGAACTAGCCAATAAGAGCTACGGTAGAGGTGTACCGGTGAGTATATTCACTACGCGTAAAATCGTGTAATAGGGTCTCCATAATTTATTTCGTTCATGATACTGACAGACCTAACTCGTTTAATATTTGTAGTTCTTTTCATGCACACTCACCACTTCCCAGCTCAACTAATTCGAGCCAAGGTAGCGATTTATTGCGAAAGGGAGCTGCCAAGACTTTCAAGTCGGCAGGTCGCACCATCAGCGTAACTAAAAATGCACATACAACAACCAGGCATTAACGCACGACGAGGATATGGGGAAGCTGCAAGTGGAATTGAGGTTCAAGAACTCCCGCTGCAGTATCATTGTCTGATATGTACCTCAAGAATGCCCCAACTTAACACTATTTTTACATGGAAGTCATTCAATATATATCCTACTAATATTATAAATGTGAATGTCCGTTTGTTTGTTAAGCTTTCACGCGAAAACTACTGAACCGATCATCATCCAACCGATCATGAAACTTTGTACACATATTCTTGGAGGTATCAGAAGTAACATAGGATACTTTTTATTAAAAAATATTTTTTTTTATCAATGCGAGCGGAGCCGCGGGTAAAAGCTAGTAGACTATATATGAGCAGTGGTAGAGTTAAGAACCGGCCTATTGATCAACAGGTCCCCGGTTCGAATCCTGGGAAGTACCATTAACTACGTGTTTTCGTATTTATGTACATGTTGTAATTATCACTTGCTCGACGGTGAAGGAAAACCCGTACGTCCAAGAAGTTATATTTCGAAAGACCTGTGAGTGACCAATGATATTGTATTTAAAGATGACGTATATTCATACTGCGCGTCGTTTTGTTATTGTTCCACTACGACATTATAGTACTTACTTACTTAAGAAGGGGATAGATAATACGGAACGCATGATATAGAGAGAGATAGCTATCTGTCAAGAGTTGCGCTTGAAATACGTCAGCGCATCATAGAATAGCGCATATTAGACCAATTGGGTTAATTTCATTGCCTCAGTTTTTGCGCGCTAGTACGACATCTACCTCTTTTTAATACAATATCATTGCCTCTGACCTTATCTAAGAAAGGTCTGGTTTTCCCTGTGGGTTGTGTAGGTCGTCACAGTCGCTCCATTTAATAAATACTGTCTTCGCCAAATCGCTAGGCTTAGGTAGCGGACCTCGCCATTCCTAATGGAGTATTAAATGGGATAACGGTATTAAAAAGATAAATAAGATACAATACTTTTGTATTTTAAATAATGCAACACATGTAAGATTACCTTTGCTTGACTCTACACTTTTAACGGAGATCAGCTCTGGAGATCTGCCCTCTCTGGGAGGTGTCGAGTTCTGCGTCCATAGAGCCCTCATCAACAACGTAATGGAGACCACCAGGGCCGTTATCTAAAGTGGCTTAAACTATGCTTTAATCTTGCAAGGAGATACAGAGGGAGACTTTGTACAAAAGTCGTCTGCGTGGCTACCTCTGTCTCACCCATTTCTACCGTCAAGCAGCTACATTTATATAGCTGTGTTCCGTTTGAAGTATGGGATATGGCAGAAAAATTACTGATTACTGTGACGATGCAGCCTTAGGTCACGAGATTGGCAGCGCGCGAGTAACATCCTCGGGGTGTTGCGAGCGTCAATAGGCTGCGGTACGGTTATTCTAGGGAACTTTGAAGTTGAAGACGATGAATCGGTAATCAGAGGGTTTGGGTTGTTTATTTTTTATACAACGTCAGTAGGCATACAAGCATACGGCTCACCTGATGAAAAACGATTGCCGTACGCTTGCAATACATTAAGTATCACTCGCGTGATGCCACCTCCGCTGCTAGCATAGCATAACATAGCAACTCCATAGGAGCTACTGGAGACCTTACTCATACGCAGGAACACAACAACCTTCTTTTTTTTATACTACGTCGGGATGCATCCAAGAATACGGCCCACCTGATGTAAAGCAGTTACCGTAGCCTATAAGCGCTTGTAATACATTAAGTATTACTCGCGCGATACCACCTTTGCTGCTAACACAGCAACTCCATAGGAGCTTACTGGAGACCTTACTCACACGCAGGAATACAACAACCCTCTAGGAAGTTGTTATTTGGACGCGGTTTTATGTTAGCATGTGATACCTCTATTCTAGGCCTGCAGGAGGAACGTGTCTCAGCGGGAGGACAGCCAATTTGTTGTTATAAAGCCAGAAATTATCGCCAAAATTTGGAAGATTCTATGGATAATGCTGCAGAGGCATCCACCACAGCACTATCAATTCGTGTGATTATTGAGCCTGTAGTTGATGTGTGAGTTAGCATTGATGTTAAAGATGACAGTGAGCCACCTACACATTACACACTCTTTTGTAAGTTCAGGTTCGGTATTAATCATGTGATAATTCTCAGTGACACAGTAATTTAAGAAGTTTAAATAACCGGTTCGAATCCTGGTATGTACCACTAAATTCGTGTTTTTATATTTATCACTTGCTCGCCGGTGAAGGAAAACATCGTGAGGAAACCCACAAGTCCAGTTATACTTCAAAAGACGTGAGATCTAGTCTAAGAAAGATCTGGTATTCCGTCTGGGTTGAGGAGGTCTGATAGGCGACGAGCTCAGTGGCGCAGTGGTGAAACGCGCTGTTACGCTACTTGGACACCTACGCTCGTGGGTTCGATTCCTACACAGTACAAACATTTGTGTGCATGAACATGTCTGTTTGTATTGGTCTGGGTATTTTCTATGTATTTACAAAAAAAAAAATGTATTTACGTATGTTTATCAGTTGTCTAGTACCCATAACACAAGCTTCGCTTACTTTGGGGCTAGGTGGCGCTGTGTAATTTGTCCGACAATAATTATTTATTATTTATTTATAGCAGTCGCTCCACGTATAAATTAGTATCTTTGCCAAATCCTTACGCTTAGAAGACAGTAACTTAAGAAGCAGAACCTTATCTAAGCTCAAAGTTGATCCAAATCCTTAGAGTCCACGAAATACTATTATTAGTATAAATTTATTATTGCAATTGAGCAATTTTTGAATATACATATATGTATATTTTCGTGCAATTTGATCTAACCTGCTTTGGGTATATTTTCGCGCCACGTCCCTTGCGGGGTAGGCAGACAGGACCGAGCGCCACAGGACGCGGTCCTTACACACTTCACTCGCTTCCTTAACATTCATAGCTCATTTCATGCTCGCTGGAACGTTCGCAGTACCTGACATCACCTTCTAATAAAACACGACCAATTTGTTCATGGTAGGTTAATCTTGGCCTTCCTCGATTAATACATCCTTAAACTTTCGCATTGTATATAGGTATATGTTTCGTCAGTTTTCATCCTGCATTCTTTCTATATGTCCGAACCAACGGAGCATGCCTTTTCGTATCGTAACATCAACACTGTCTTTCAAACAATTTTTTTACCACTAAGGTGACAAATAAGCGTATTACCTGACTGGCAAGCAGTTACTGTAACCTATGTATTTTTACTTTTTTAGAGTCGTCAAGTGAACGGTATAGCCGTAATGGCCAGTAGTGTACAGGCCTATCTCACGACGTCGGCACTCCGCGTTGTGCAATGACTCTATTCCATATTTGTGTACACGCAACATGACCCAATCATGCGTTTCATCGGTTAATGATAGCTTTATTTATTATAACCGACTGCGTAAAGGTAATTATATATTTAACACGCGCGGAGATGTACAAAATACATCATGGAAAGTAGCTGGAAAACAAGTTACAAGATGGTAGTGCGCCAATAAAATAGTTGCCATATCTGGTGTTGATATTCGAAATGTTGAACATATTTGTTTAGTAGAAAATGTTTGTTTTTTTTTATACAACGTGGGAAGGCATATAAGCATACGGCCCACCTGTTGTAAAGCAGTTACCGTGGCCTGTTAACGCTTGTAATATATTAAATATCACTCGCGCGATGTCTTCTGATGTGACCTCGCTCACACGCAGAAACACAACAACCCTCTAGGGCGTTGCTATTTGGCTGCCGTTTTCTGTGAGGTGGAGGTAAGTATCTCCACCTCACACAAGAAAACCGCAGTTAAATAACAACACCCTAGAGGGTTGTTGTGTTTCTGCGTGTGAGTGAGGTCATCAGTAAGCTCGTAAAGAGTTGCTGTGTAAGCAGCAGAGTTAATAGGCTACGGTACCCGCTTTACATCAGGTGGGCCGTATGTTTGTATGCCAACCGACGTAGTATAAAAAAAAAACAAATATTTTCTACTAAACAAATATGTTCATCACAAGTTCACAAGTATGTGCGGATTAGAAAAAATAATTTTGCTTTTAATAGTTTAATTCTTGAGGAAGGTTTGTTATCGCCATACGACTCTTACAAGCCGAAGAATAAAAACTAAAGTAGAAGAAGCGGTCTGTACGGGATGCCAGGAAACCTGCGAGTGAGGTCGCGGGGTTCAGCAAGTAATATATTAACAATGAAAAAAGACCCATATTGGCAAGTTTCTTTTGGCATTTCTTCTTCGCCAATGGTCATTTCCGAAATGCTTGTAGATTAAAAAAGAGAGATTAAAACAAAAAATAAAATCGAAAATTATTAAGATACAATATGATCTAATTTAAAGAATGTAAGACGTGTCTAAGTGCCCGTAAGGGACTAATGGCAAATGATATTTATCTTTGTTTTATCTTTTTAATATATAAAGCGGAAGAGTTTGTTCGATTGCTTGCTTGAACGCGCTCATCTTTGGAACAACAAATCTGATTAAAAAAAAATCTTTCTGCATCCGACAACTCAATTCTTTAGGAAAGTTATAGGCAGGCTATATAGACATCATGGAATGGAATCCTTAGAAGCCGAGCGAAAAGAAACAAAGTAGATAAAGCAGTTCCGAGGTAGTAATTTTTTGACAAGCTCGGTAGTTCAGTCTTGAATGCCTCGCGTCTTTGATCGACTTTTTTCCCCCAAAGTAGAAGAGTCGCCTCACGGGGGATGGGCCTTGAGAAACAAGTATTACCTATATTTAAAAAAAAATTTTTTTGGATACCAAAAAGCAGAATACCATGCGAAAGTGAAAGGCTATAGAAGAAAAAGAAAGCCAGGACTCGCCTACTACATTTCAGAAGGAAATCTTTATCAGAAGCTTATCTTTATTATCTGCTTTATCAGGTGATGTCAGGAGCCATAGGAACTGGCGAGCATCCATGAAAAGAGTTAAGAATGTTAAAAAACCGAGTAAGGTATGTATAGGACTTCGTCTTATACATACATGATTTGATTTGACTTGAGATATTTATATTGAGTGCTCGATGGCGTCTTTGCGCGTGTCATTCTAACCGAACACGTAGGTTAAGCAACGTCGACCGCTGCCTATCAATATCCCTGGTGATATCGATAGATGACAGTCGTGAAGCTTAGTCAGTGATCTTCGGGCGGCTTGAATATGCTGACGTATGCTCTAAACCCCTACGGTTGAAGGGAGACACGTGTCCCTGCAGTGGGATGAGTTTAGGGTTGGTGTGGTAGTAACAATACAACTTAAATGTTCAGGTCCTTCCAGGTAAATCCTTTGGGGCGTTGTACTGGCATGAAGGAACTATCAGACAGCTAAAAGCGTTGAATACAACGTACGAATATACCTACCACTTGTTGTTACTCGTATTATGCTTCTAGACGGTGAATTATTATCTTTTAATTCATCAAATGTTCTCACAGAACAACTTCTATTACCTTTGTAGTTAGCGATGGGACCTGATGTATTCAGACAAAGGATTGCTTTTTGTGCTGGCTTTTTCGTCCTTTCGCTTTAATTGAGGGATTATAATAGCCTGTCTCAGAAGTAGTATGGGCCCTTAAAACAAAAAGTATTTATTTATTTTGTGTAATGAGCTAAAGGTAGCAAATACTCTATAAGGTACTATATAAAAATCTATAAATGATCAAGAAAACAAAAATACACAGCCCCAAGACACTGAATATCGGCAGGGTGCACCACCGTTACGTGTAGTTGAAGCTTATAACAACCTTTTTTTATACAATGTCGAGAGGCGTACAAGCATACGACCCACCTGGTGTAAAGTGGTTACCGTAGCCTATAAACGCTTTTAATAAATGAAATATCATTCGCGCGATGCCACCTCTGCAACTAATATAGCAACTCCTTAGCAGCTTACTGAAGTCCTCACTAACGCGCCGGAAAGTACCTCTACCGTAGAGTTACTTCCCCAGACAGGCTACTTTGATGCGCCCTCTCTTAACCCTCGTAGCCTCTCGGAAAATTTTCTCCATCGATTTGTTTCGGCAACATTATCGGTTATTATTTAATCTGCTGAATAAAACCTCTCTGGAACTACACAGTACGTGACCATTGTGGTACCTGCGTATCACATTCAGTTTTGAACTGTTTATGTTTTATATAATGCCTTTTGTATATTACTGAGAAAGTTTTCAATAGATCGAGTCTCACACCTCGATCATCAATCATATCTTGCGGTTGATCAATGACGCGTGTGCACAATGTTGCTTAAATGGTTTTAGGATTCGTTTATATTGTAGCGTTCATTAAAAACATCCGAAGTGCGAGTTGCACTCGTATACGAAGCGTTCCGTATAACCGGCGTTTTGCTAAATATGTACCACTCTTCTTCCTACCATTATTCTGTTTGTTAATCCATTAGGATTGGCTGTGTGCTCTACCTCAGATTAAGAGTTCGGTAAAGATACTGATTCTGATCTGAGACGACTGCCGTCAGATCTCCTCAACCTTGAGAGAGACCCAGACCTTTCTTATGTTAAGTTACACGAAATATAATTTCTGAGACGTGCGAACTTCCTCAGGATATTTTCCTTCACCGCCGAGCAGTTGGTAATTACAAATATTGCTACTTAAAGATAATTATTAAATAGATCGGTTCACCAGGATTCGAACCAGGCACCAGTCTGTTAATTGGATGTTTCTTTATCCACTAAGCTGTTACCGCTTTTTATATCCTAGAACGGAACTCTCTCTACTCAACGAACGTAAGTGAAAATGTCATTTCATTCCATTCTATATTTTACGATTCAAAAGCTACAGTTCTTTGACAAACTGATGGACAGAGCCTTAGTATTCGGAGCCTTAATCCTTATCTATCTAATATCATATCTGACCTAAACTTATATGAATATCTAATTTAAGTATAACTTAAACTACGGACGATCTGTTTTTATTTTTATTTCTGTTTCGTCTTTAATCTGTTACTATCAAACTATTTGTCCTATACATATTATCTGCTTTTATTATCTACAATTTAGTTTTTATTATCTGTTATTAATTCAGATATTTCGCTTTTCAATATTATGAGATTAAAAGCAGCATCAAGCTGTTGATAAAACAAAAAATGTTTAAATATAGCGCCATCTACCGGCAATACCGTGAGACATTTCGATGTGCAAAGTAGCCAGAAAGTAACATTTGGTCAAAACGTTACATGTTATAAAATCAGAGAGAGCGCTGGAAGTGAATTTTGTACATACGGTTACGGTCGTTACAAAGTAACCAAAAATGATTGTTCTAAAATGTTATCAAAACAACGAGCAAAACGAGAGACCAAAAATAAAATTATATAATCTATTGTGCCTAAGGCGTATGAACACAATACAATAGGTACTTGTAAAATGTAATGATTGACATACATACATACATTGACTCTACACAACTTATAAAAATTAAATAATCTGAACGAGGCAAAGCAAAGTTATTTTCACACCGAATTAAAAGAATTTACAGCATTTACGAGTATTTTACTTTCATACTCTCTCTGCTATACCCAGCTTTATAATAAATAATAATTTATAATAAATTGTTTCTTATATTGAATTGAATATTGGACTGTAAAAGAGCGTCGTGGCGCTCGGTACCCTCTTCCTACCCCGCAAGGGATCTGGCGTGAAGATATACATACATACATACGGGTTTTAATCACGGTCATTTGATCGAACGCGTAGAGGCCCCTTTGAGAAGATTGATGTAATGTTGTATACCCGCTGTCACCTGCTCCTGGGAATTTTAATAGATCAATATATTTATGAGCAGGTCTCGGCAGGTCTTTAGACTAATGCACATGTGTGGGAAATTATTGGGCTATTGTAATGAGGACTGGTGCTGGGCTATGACAGAAGAGGGATGAAAACCTGCCATAACTATCGTATCTGATTATTACTTTTATATTATTATTTATTATATAATGAGTATTACTACATCTTTTGATTTCATATCTGAAATGACCAAACACTATATTACAAATCAAGCCACACAAAAGATTCCCAGGGTTTGTAAAAAAACCAATTAATTGCAAGAGGTCATGAAATATATACGTTTCGTAAAATAATGTGGTTTTGTATATAAGATTTTTCCTTTTTGAAGTGAAAACTTCTTTAGTGGCGTTGTGCACTTTTTAGAATGAGTAAAAAATGCGAAAGTTGCGAAACTCGCGTCAGGACACGTGACCCCGACCGTAAGATTTTGGGGAGAATTAGAACTTAAGTTCGCTGAAGCGCTAAAACATTAGTTATCTATAATTAAACAATTAAAACATGAAGCGCTCGATCGTTCATAGGGCATTATTTTTTCGCGACCAAAACGTTGTAAGCGCCATGAAATTGTGGGCGTTTACGCGTTTTTTCAACATAGTTTATCAACATCGCTGTTTGGTTTAAGCGCCGCAGGGCGCTTGCGCGAGTGTGCGTGTTTGAGTTTTAGAGATTGGCGATGATGGTGCTGGTAATGATGATGGTGAAAGAGTCGTTGAAATTATGGATGAAAGTGGATTTTTCTGAGAGATAACCTTTTTATGTAAAATAATTGTAATAGTTCTGATGTGTTAAATTTTTAATGTAATATAAATTGTCATGTATGTGTTCGATAGCGCAATAAATGAATATTGTATTTTACCACATACATGACAGTACTTTTATACTGATCAATAAAGCAATTCGTGCGAAATTATTCCCTAACCATTCCAAAATATTCAAAAATGCACAACGTTAATGTTCAAGTTTTCACTTCTGCCGGCACTCCCGGAGTGCAACCCGTTTTTTTTATACAATTAGATTGGCAAGCAAGCATGCGGCCCGCATTAGATGTTGACGCGCGCATCACCACGGGGATGTTACTCGCGCGCTGCCAATCTTGTGACCTAAGGCTGTTTCGTCACAGTACCCAGTAATTTCTCTGCCATACGCACCCTTCAAACCGGAACACTGTCATATATATTGGCGATAGAAATAGGTGAGACAGAGGTACCCACGCAGACGAGTTTTGTACAAAGTCTCTCTCTGGTGAAAATTGTTATGAAAATACATTTTTGGAGCTCGTTAGCGGAGTGGTTGGCAAATCTACATTAATGCCACGACCCGTAAGCTGAGGTACCGCCGGTACCGCGGCAGGAAGACAACCGCCACCCCGAGGACAAGCTTCGACATCCTCGGTGGCGCATTTAATATCACTGCTTTGATACCAGGACTCGTGGGTTCGATTCCAACACAGGACAAACATTTGTGTGCATGAACATGTCTGTTTGTGTCGGTATGGGTGTTTTAACAGAGGTAGGGTGCATCAAACCAGCTCATTTTGAGAAGTATCTCCACCTCACAGAAAACCGCAGCCAAATAACAAGTCCCTAGAGGGTTGCTCCCGTGAGTGAGTGAGATTACCAGTAAAGCAAGAAGTTATACCAAAGGTGACATCGCGGGTGGACACTTAATTCAAGCATCATAGGCTACGGTAACCGCTTTCTGATGTAGTACGCAAAAAGAGGAGACTTGCCTACAGTACAACCGAATAACAAGTCTATGGATGTCATGTTCCTGTGACTGAAATTACCAGTACCTAAGGAGTTGTTATGTTAGCAGCAGAGGTGGTATTGCGTGAGCGATACTCCGCGTGTTCCAAACGTTTATAGACTGCGTATTTACATCAGGTGGGCTATGTGCGTGTAAGCGCCCCGACATTATATATAAAACCAGTTGAGAATGCGCAAGCTTACATTGCCAGAGGAACACCTGGCTCATCAACTACATAACAATTCAATTTTTTTAATTTTTATTTGTCGGCCATTCTGACCATGTTCCTTAAGAGATAGGAACGGTGTTCCTGAACATTCCTATTCTACATTTTTATGCTGAATCCGAATCTGAAGTCAAAATTCAAATATTCGAAAAAAAAAACGCACACACCGACAAACGCATAGACAAACATGAAAATGTGTGTGCAGTTCGCACACGTTGGAAGAGAAACTTTCAAAAATGTGAACTTAATAATCACGACAAATTCTGTATTCGCTTCCTGCATACTTGAAAAATGTTTTTTATCACAATAATGAAATATTTATGTAAACAATACACGTGTACTATGCACCACGGTTGTTATGACGCCTTATCCCTCGCTTCGTAATACTCCGGCGCGTACTACGTACTAACACACGTACAACGCTCGGACCCTGTAATAAACACTGTATAATTCTTTCTATCTCATTCTCTCGCACGTTAAATCCTGCTGATGTATATGGTTGTCACCACAACGATGCTAAAGAAGTTTTCATTTCAATAGGAACTATCCAAGCCGCCTCTATGAATTCCCCATGGCTAGCTTGCAAAACGCACAGTTAATACTTCATTTGAATTTCAAAGTATGTTTTCGGTTATTTCCAATGCTGTCTGTATGGTGGTCGCGATGCAAAACATTGTGCCACGCGACCTTGCGGCGTCGGACAATTTTAGAAATGTCTATTCGACGCACGCGCCGCGCTGGTTGCGCCGTAACACGCTCCCCGCGAATACCTAATGTAAATTCGATCATCTGTATGTTTGTATGGATTTCTTTGCACTTTAATCACAGGTAGCGGACTACCCGACCACGCGAGGCAAAAGAGGGTAATGTTATCAGTCTATATATGTATGTTTTTGTGCCTCTTGGGGCTGTAGAGACGAAACGCGTGGACCTATTTCCGACGAGTTTTTTTATACAACGTCAGGAGGCTCACCTGATGTAAAGCGGTTACCGTAGCCATCTCTGCTTTTAACACAGCAACTCCTAAGGGGTTTACTGGTGACCTCACTTACACACAGGAACTCAACAACCCTCTGGAGCTGTTATTTGACTGCGATTTTATGTGAGGTGAAGGTACTTCCCCAGACGGGCTGCTTTGATCCGCCCTGATTCTCTTAAATACTCGTACAAATTAAAGACAAACAGATATGTTCATGCACACAAATGTTTGTCCTGTGTGGGAATCGAACCTAAGAGCTGGACTGACGCAGTATGGGGAGGGAAGTTTGGAAACAGATAGGATAGTTTCACCGGCGTTGAAAAATGGGCAAAATTAAAATTTTAGACAATAAAAGATGATGTATGAAAGAATAAACTGAGGAATAAAAGAGTATGATGTATGAATGTGTATTTATATTTTATTTCGAATAATAATAATTTTGCCTGTTTGCCACCTCAGTGGTATAAGAAAAGGCTACGCTACTACTAAGGCTTACCGTTTCGCACAGGTAGGCCGTATGCTTGCATTCCTTTCGACACTGTATAAAATAAGGATGTCACAATACAGCGGGCATATATTTTCACTAAAAAACATTACCCACTTTTCGGGGTCGGATAATATTCAATTGGTAAACAATTAGAGAGTATGGATATCAAGGGTGCGGAGTGCTAACTGGTGACCAAATATACACCGTGGTAATGTGCCCGGCGACTCTGCCTCTTTACACTGACGTGCGAAATATTTGTTCACTCGCACGGAGTGACTGCGAAGGTACTTCACAGCTATGTTATGTAACATGTTATTGGACTGTCCATAGAGGGCTAACTTAGTTTGTTTTATTTTTATTCAATGTCAGGAGGTAGAGCACATCAACGCAGCCCGTCTGAGGAAGTACCTCCACCTCACAGAAAACCGCAGCCAAATAACAACTCCTTAGAGGGTTGTTGTGTTCCTGCGAATAAGTAAGGTTACCAGTAAGCTACTAAGGCGTTGTGTTAGCAGCAGAGGAGGTATAGTGCGAGCGATTCTTAGTGAGGTCACCGGTTAACTCGTTTGGAATTGCTGTGTTAGCAGCAAAGCGGCATCGCGCGAGTAATACTTAATAAATTGCAAGCGTTAATAGGCCTAGGTAACCGCTTTACATCAGGTGGGCCGTGTACTTGTACGCCTCCCGAGGTTGTATAAAAAAAGTGATTATTGTTACCTCTGATTGCTCGCAGAGTACCACTTGCGCACCTCTCGCTTCTAACACAGCACCTCATCGGGAGCTTATTGATAGCATCGTTCATTCGCAGGAACGCCACAACACTTCTGGGAATCAGACGCCAATCAGAAGTAGTTATTGTAGCCTATTAACGCTTGCCATACAAAATATTGCAAACGCTAAGCGCAGCCCTGCTGCCAATGCAACAACTTCTTGCAATTGTAATGTTGATTTTAGTATTGCCTTCAACTCTATAGACTTTGATGTATTATTTGGTACTCGACGTATACTTAACGTCTCGCCTTCTGCAATCTGGTGGTTTAACTGATACCTTCGAGGTAGGTAGCAGTATGTTAAGGTTGATGACAACTTTTCGGAGTGGATCGACTTAACCGTTGGTGTCCCTCAAGGAGGCGTGCTATTACCACCACTCTTTTCGGTATTTATTAGCCAAATTAGTAAGTAATTTCTTCTTCCTACCATCTATATGCAGACGATTTACAAATATTGCACCATCTGCGTTTTAATTGGTTATCCAATCAATTAATTTCAACCTGGAAGCAATCAGGAACTGGGCTAAATCCCATGGCTGCTAGTTAATCCCACTAAATCGCAATCTATGATTATTGGTAACATTCGGTTGATTAGATCTATTTCTTATCCAAATATTGTATTCAATGGTACCAGTATACCATATTCACATAAACCTAAAAACTTGTGTCCAATCTCAGACAGCAATGTATCCTGGTCTCCTCATATCAATGAGGTGAGTAAACACGGGCACTATACATTTCACACTCTCACACGTTTCCAGAATTTTCTTCCTGTTACCACTAAAATGATGCTTTACTATACTTTGTTTCCCCCTTTTCTCGATTACGCCCACATATGCTGTCTTAATGCTAATGTGGGATGTTAAATAAAATGGAACGTCTGTAAAACCTTGCGATTAGGTTTACTTACGGCCTGTATCTGACCCACATTACTAAATACCGGAAACAACTGTTCCCAATTTGCTTTCGGCGTAATATCCTTATCTTTTCTTTCTTCTACAAGATCCTCAAAGACCCATTTGCACCCTCTTACGTGCGTTCCCGCTTCCAGTTGCTTCCATCTAGATCCCATCCTATCTCCTACTCCGAACCTAGGTGCAATCAACTTCATAGTTGTGGAATCAAGTACCCTCGTATATACGTGAGAGGTCATCAGTCACCACTTTCTATCGATTATTATATAGATGTTTATATATGTACGATACAGATATACAATGGGAAAGTGGAATGTTGAAGCCAGGAAAGACCTAGACTCACCTACCATGCCCTAATTGGTCGTGTTTTATCAGAAAATGATGTTAGGAGCCCTAGGAACCAGCGCGCACGCTGAAAAGACTGAGTGTGTGTAAGAACCGCGTCTTATGGCGCTCGGTTCTCTCTGCCTACCTCACAAGGGACCTGGCGTGACATACCTTTGTGAGATTGAGCTCTTCCAGTAGGGTTGCATAAAGTAGTTCAGTGCGCTCCCTTTCTTTCGATCGAGCCTGATTTACTAATCAACAGGATGTACCATGTCATTTCAAGAGAGGATTTCCTTCCTTTTTATTCCTTAGAGGGTTGTTCTGTTCCTGCGTGTGAGTGAGGTCACCAGTAAGCTCCTAAGGAGTCGCCGTGTAAGCATCAGAGGAAGCATCGCGCGATTGATACATAATATTAATACAAGCGTTAATAGGCTACTGAAACTGCTTTAAACCAGGTGGGTCGTATGCTTGTGTGTCTCCCGTTGTTGAATATAAATAAAAACCCAGACCAAGACAAACAGACATGTTCATAAATGTTTGTCATGTGTGGGGGGTGATTCCTTAGAAATTACTTTCTATATTATAACTGTATTCATATAAAAATGATGTACGAACATATATGTGCCAATTTTATTGCTCAACATCAATAATCTAAATATAAAATGGATTTCACAACCGTCGCATACGCGCGGACTTGGCGACAGCATAAAGCACAAGATACACCGCGAGTTAAGCTAAGCTCAGCTAACGCGAGCTAACCTAGCTGGACACGTCGAGCCGTTCAAAATTAGGAGGTAAATTATCTGACGTTAAATTGAACGCTGATGTATAATGAATTACAAACCTAGAATCCGGTCTATAAGTGCTGTTAGGGGATTACTGAACTCTTTTCTATAAATCCCCATTACATCACCATTGAGCTTCTAATAGGGATTTCTGGAATAAATGTTCAAAAAAATCAAATATTATTTAAAAAAACAAATAACATTTTAGTTTTATTTGTTACAATAAATAAAATAATTCTAATAATAAACACACCAAGTATCAATTTAGCCTTTACTTTAATTTGTTTGATTATAAAAATATGTCAATAAACCTTTTATAAAAAATATTGTTTGGATTTTTGTTTTTACAATGGGAATTACTGAACATTTTTTTCCACAAATCCCCATTAGGAGCTCAATTGGGATTTCAGTAAGAAAAGCTCAGAAATTTCCATCGGTGGGGATAGTCAATGCGGATTATTGGAATAACCTGTTATGGTCAATCGACAGAAAAGCCAACCGGCAGAAAAGCAAAAGCCACAAAAGCTCCGCGTCGCGCTCGCTTTTTGTGTAGTGAGTTACGTACAAACACGAATGGCGCTCATTCCCCGCCGCTGTGGGTTTCGGTTTTTAACATGAACTGCGTGGAAGCAATAGGCAGAAGGGCAACTTAGCTCACTCAGTCTTTTACGTTGGATAAGCTGTCCGAGTATAGTTTTTGTGCATAGATAATTTGTATTTGAAGAGCAGAGATAGCCCAGTGGATAAAGATCCAGGCTATTGACTGACTCTTCCCAAGTTCGAATGTTGCCGTTGGCACCAGACTCGTGTATTTCAGATTTATGTACATATTTGCAATTATCACTTGCTCAGCGGTGAAGAAGTTTTTCGACATATAATTTCTTGAACGTGTGGGACGTTCAAGAAATTATATGTCGAAAAACTTGTGACCAAACCTAACTCTGGTTCTCCCTATTTGCTTTTTTATACAACGTCGGGAGGCATACAAGCATACGGCCCACCTAATGTAAGCGGTTACTGTAGCCTATGAAAGCTTGGAGTACAATAAGTGTCACTCGCGTGATATCACCTCTGCTGCTAATACAAAAAACTAAAGTTCTTAGTAGCTTTCTGGTGACTTCGCTCACTTGCAGGAACACAACAACCCTCCAAAGAGATGTTATTTGCCTGTGGTTTTCTGTAAGTTGGAGGTACTTCCCCAGGTGGACTGTTTTCATGTACCCTACCTCTGTTAATCCTCCTTGTAGGTTGTGGAGGTATGACGGCAGTCGCTCCATGAAAAAATTGGAATCTTCGCCAAATCCTTAGGCTTAGGTAGCGGACCCCGCCAATTCTAATGAATTAGGAAACAGGTTAATGCTAAGTAGAGGAAGAGTGCGTTGTTATTGTATTAAACCCCATTCAATTCCTTCAGTCCTTTTAGCGTGAGAAAGTAACAAACATCCAAACATACCCACAATTTTTCCCATTTATCTATTAGTCTACATCTGCACGCCAAGTCCCTTGCGCGGTAGCAGAGAGAACCGAGCGCTACATGAGTCTTGGTCCTTACACACCTCGCGCACTTCTTTAATATTCATAGCTCTTTAATAGTTGTTGTTCCTGCGTGTGAGGGAGGTCACCAGTAAGCTCCTAATCTAAAGAGTTGCTGTGTTAGCAGCAGAGGCGGCATCATCGCGGTATATTTCCTATTGTATACTCAAGACAAATTAAAAATCTTGTACAGTTATTGTTGAACGCATGCACATGCGGCGGAGCGGAGTCTACTGGCGCGTTTCTTTATTTTTCTAAGGAACCCTTAAAATGTACAATTGAGTGACCGCCGTAGATGATAAGTTTATGGTAAACGGAATACAAACAAGCACAAGGCTGCGGCGCGCGACGCTCCGCTGTCAGCGTTCACTTTTAACTGAATAAACATTAGACTTCACACTGCGAGCGTAATCAGGGCACAGACAGACAGACAGACAGATCGGAAACTAATTTGTGAAGTTATCAGCGAAAGCAGAAGAAACGTAAAGTCGGGTTGCAAACAAGCAACGTTTAAGGGTCGGCAACTTTTGATATATTGACACAAAGTCGATTTCCTAATAATAGGAATATATTTGTTTAAGTTTATATAAATTTCTTAATACTTATACTTAATTATGCGGTAACATGAAGTGGCATTTGAAAATTTTCTGATCCGCAAAATAAAACAATATAAATAATATATTAAATGTCTATAGGCTACGGTAACTTCTAACGAGCTCAGTGCGCAGTGGTTAGTAACGCTAATTTGACACCAAAGCACCTGGGTTCGATTCTCACACAGAACATACATTTATGTGCATGAACATGTCTGTTTGACTTTGCGCATCAAGACAGCCCAGTGGGGTAGTACCTCTACCACACAGAAAACCGCAGCCAAATAATGACTTCCTAAAGGGTAGTTGTGTTTCTGTGAGTGAGCTTGCGAGTAGGGTCACAAGTAAGCTCCTAAGGAATGGCTATGTTAGCAGCAGAGGAGGCATCGCGCGAGTGATATTTAATGCTTTACGGTGGGCCTTATGCTTGTACGCCTCCCGTCTTTGTTTAATTGAGAAGATAATGTCTACTACCGTACTGGCTATTTATTGCTTGGAATACATTAAGTATCACTCACGCGATGCCACCATTGCTGCCAGCACAGCTTACTGGTGACCTCACTCACACTCGGGAACATAACAACTCAAGGGAGTTGTTATTTGGCTGCGGTTTTCTGTGAGGTGGAGGGTACTTTCTCAGACCAGGGGGGCTCGACCAGTGTATCTTGCGTCCACCGTACTGTCATCCGCATAGCAATGAATGTTACACTTGCAACAAGACATTAACATGGAACAGAGTGGGAGACAACACACAGGCTTGTGGCACGCGAGCGTTCATGGGCAGTGGATCCGAGCACCGACAACTACGACCTTGATGCTCCGCCCAGTGAGAAAACACAACAACCAAACCCATGCACAAAGTTCGAGTAGCCCAAAACAAGGAAGGTAGGTAAATGTAAAATGTAAAAAATATAAACTAGAAAATGTTATTTGCTATTACGACTTCAATAAAAATTAGCTTAGTGATTGAAGTCTTTGTCTTTAATATTAAATATTTGAAGTAATTGTGTCATGGACGTTCTAATTAGCATATTTTAAGTGGTTGTACAGTTAAGTGCAGCTCAAGCTTTACACTTTGACCTTTGTACCATTCTTATGTCGTTCGTGATAAGAGTTACAATCGTACTTCAAGTGTTAGGCGTGATCTGCTCTTAGCTGTACCTAAGTATTTAATTTTATTCGGCATTTATCCCACAATGTTAAAAAAATATGTAAAAAAGTAAATATCTACAAAATTAAATTACTGCCATAAAATAAAAATGTACAAAAATGTAAATAAAGAATAGTAAAAAAAATGAAACCGCTTAAAAATAAATGTACTTAAGAAAATAAAATTAATCAACAATATAAATAAAAAGTGTATAAAAATAGGTATATTTTGTAAGAAAAATATAAATAGTAATTTGAAAAAAGAAAAACTAATTATGTTCTCCATAAAGATACTCAACGTTTATCCCAAAATGTTTAAAAATTAATGTCCACCCGTGCGAAGTCGGTACGGGCCGCTAGTCGTAAATAATAAAAAATACTAGCCTGCTTAACTCAATATAAGCGATCTAAATTTGGACCAATCGTTGATAAGCTAATATAACTCTCACATATATGTACATAGGACGAGCTCGGTGGCGCAGTGGTAAAACGCGCTCTTACGCTACTTTGAAACCAACGCTCGTGGGTTCGATTCCCACACAGGACAAACATTTGTGTGCATGAACGTGTCTGTTTGTTTCGGTCTTGGTGTTTCTAAGAGAGGTGGGCCGCATCAAAGCAGCTCAACATGGGTAAGTTCCACCTCACAGAAACCCGCAGCTAAATGACAATACGAGCGTTGTTGTGCAAGTGAGTGAGATTACCAGGAAGCTCGTAAGAAGTTGATGTAGCAGGGGTGGCAATGCGCGTGCAATACTTCCTATATTTATGTGTTCATACGCTACGATAACCAGTTTATGGGTCCTATGCCTGTACGCCTCCCTCCCAACGTTGTATAAAAAAAATATGTGTGCAGTTCACATGCGATGGAAGTGAACCTTCAAAAATGTGAACTTCAAGATAATGAGATGAATGTAGAATTTCAGGAGTACGATAACTGAAGGGTTTATTTATGATGATATTGATTATACTTGAAAAAAAAAATTAAAATATTTATGTAAACAATACACGTGTACAATACACCACGGTTGTTATGACGCCTTATCCGAATCTTCGTAATACGCAGGCGCGCACACACGTACTAACACACATACAACGCTCGGATCCTGTAATAAACACTATGTACCTTAAATACCTTCTGTCTCATTCTTTCGCACGTTAATGCATATAGATGTATATGTCTCTTTTTACTGTCGCTTTTTCGTTTCATCGAATTTTAAATCACAACGATGCTAAAGATGTAATCACTTCAAAAAAAAAGACAACTGAGGTTACGGAACGATAAAAGCATTTTGAGAGAGGTAGGGCGCATCCAGCAGCCTGTCTGGGGAAGTGCCTCCACCTCACAGAAAATCGCAGCCAAATGACAACTCCCTAGATGTTGTTGTATTCCTGCGTGTGAGTGAGATCACCAGTTAACTCCTAAGGAGTTGCTGTGTAAGCAGCAGAGGAGGCATCGCGCGAGTGATACTTAATATACTACAAGCGTTAACAGACTACGGTAACTGTTTTACATCAGGTGGGGATTGTATTTCTCCCGACGTTGTAAACAAAAAATGGAGACTGTTAGGTACGGAACGATACGATAGCAAACTATTGAATACCGTCATACCGCCCAGACATCAAATGATCGCAATGGGCACGTCGAATGGTAGCGGCCGTGGATTAAGGCAGTCTAATATTTTGAAATGATCGCGTGCTAAAGACCATGTTACGTATTGGGCGAGATGTACTCGGAATGGTTATCTACAATATCATTTAGACGCCTGAAAGGAAAAACACACTAAGCGACATATAGCCAATTTGACACGCTCATACACGCGGTGGTTAGTACTGCTACTTTGACGCCAACGCTCGTGGGTTCAATTCTCACACAGGTCAAACATTTGTGTATAACTTTACATAAACTGTGCAATAAAAAAATTAAGAGAGGTAGGTTGCATCAAAGCATCCCGTCTGGGGAAGTACCTCCACCTCACAGAAGAGTAGTAAGAGTAACCGAATAACAACTTCCTAGAGGGATGTTGTGTTCCTGCGTGTGAGTGAGGTCTCTAGTAAGTCCTAAGAAGTTGCTGTGTAAGCAGCGGAGGAGGCACCGCGTGAGTGATACTTAATGTATTACGAGCGTTAATAGGTTACTGTAACCGCTTTACATCATGTGGGCCGTATGCTTGTATACCCCCCGATGTCGTGTAAAAAATTGAGATAACAGGAATAATAAAACAATATTACACAATAATATAGTATTAGTGTGCATAAATATGTCTGTTTGTCTCGGTCTGGGTTTTTCTAAGTCAAAGTCTAAATCTTTTTATTCCGTAAAAATGGCTACATTTGTTTGGAATCGTCACAATTTTTTTCCCTACCGTGCAGTTCATGACTAGGTGAGCACTGATAAAAATACTGCCAAAAACTCAGGCATCCCTTTTTTGGTATCCAAACAAATTTACATAATTTATTAATTACATTATAATTGGATCGACTCAATCCCAGGCATTTTTATCATTAATATAGTCAGATACTTTATAATATGCCCTGCTACACAATTTGGCTTTAATAGTAGTTTTAAATTTGTTTATTGACAATTCTCTTATGTATAATAAGTATGTGTTTACAAAAAAAATGTATTTACGTATGTTTATCAGTTGTCTAGTACCCATAACACAAGCTTCGCTTACATTCGCTTACTTCGCTTACGGATGGCGCTGTGGAATTTGTGCGAAATAAAAAAGTCACTTACTAAGTATTTGCTTTCAAGCGTCGATACAATTATAGCGTTTTGTTCAACTAGAGTTTTTGACAGCACTTGAGTCGTTCCCACCATGTGATGTCACGCGACGTTTGTTACCATTCAGTATTTAATTTAGATGTCACCTGAATGGTGGGAGAGAGCATTGATAGGGCAGTTGATGCTTATCAAGCCTGTTGACTAACTAGTCTCCGGTTCGAATCCCGGCAAGTGCCACTAAAGTACATATTTGTAATCACTTGCTCGCCGGTGAAGGAATACATTGTGAGGAAACCAGCACGTCCAAGAAATTATATTTCGAAAGACGAGTGACTTTATTTAAGGAACATCTGGTTTTCCCTCTGGGTTATGGAGGGTTGAGTCGCTTCATTAAAAAATCACTATTTTCGTCAAATCCTTAGGCTTAGGTAGAGGACCCCGCGAATCCTAATGGATTATGAAATGGAATACCGCGAAGAATAAGAATGGTTATTCGACGTTTTTAAACTGACATGTAAGCATTTGATTTAGATGTTACTTGCATGGTGGTCACTCTTTTCGACGACAGCATACGGCCCACCTGATGTTAAGTCGTTACTGTAGCCTATGAACGCTTGCATTACATTAAGTACCGCTCGCGCGATGCCACCTCTGCTGCTAGCACAGAAATTCATTAGGAGCTTACTAGTAACCTCACTCGCTCGCAGAAACATAACAACCTTCCAGTGAGTCGTTATTTGGCTGCGATTTTCTGTAAGGTGGAGATACTACCCCAGACAGGCTACTTTGGTACGATCTACCTCTCTTAATTATGCCTAACGCGGTATTGTCTTAGGTTTTCGCGATTGTTACACATTGAATTAAACAATTTTTAACGGAAGTATCGCGTGTTTTATTTATTTTGTTGAACCTGACGTTTCGAACGCTTTGCAGCGTCCGTGGTCGCAGGAAGACTAAGGTGGTATTTGTCTTACATTAGTTATTCAATTATTACATCTACCGACATGGATGGATTAATTATATATGTTCCGATTCACACAAAAATCGCTCACAGTGTCCGAACATTTTTTAGATCTTTGGGTTTGGGACTTGATTATTTTTAGGACTGGATCCCAAGCAGGTGGTACTTGCCAACCATCTTCTCTATTGAAATTGGGGTGTTTTCTTATTTCAATAGCCTCGCGCAACATTCTCGGCATGTAGCGATTCTCCTTGGCGAGGATTTGTGGTTTATCGAACCGGATGTAATGGTTTGGCTGGTCCAGTGTATGTTCACATACTGCAGAGTTTTTATCGCGCCTATTCTTCATGTCAGCAATGTGTTCTTTCACACGAGTACCTACGCTTCTCTTTGTTTGCCCTATGTATGATAAACCACATTCGCAGTCTAATTTGTATACTCCTGCATCTTGTAAGGGGATATTAGACTTGATAGGTCTTAGAATTTGACTGATCTTCTTATGGGGCTTGAAATAAGTTTTAATTGAAGCTCGCCGTAAGATGTTGCCAATTGCGGCTCAAGGTTGCACAGTGTGCGATGTAGAGTTATGCTTAGAGTTTTTCTACGAGATTATATCAAAATAGTATGAATACATCGGTAGTAGAACCGCTTAGTTTTCACTGTCACACACTAGAATCACAAATTTACGATTTCGGTTTTTTTCCTTTACTTTGTGCTACATGACATTGCTTCTTACCAAATTTCAAGATACTAGGTCAACGGGAAGTACCCTATAGGTTTTCATTGTCTTGCGAGTAAATATGCGTATAAACGAGGCATAAACTGCGCATATCTTTTGATTGCGTTGACTTAGCAGTTTGATTTTTTCACTTATAGACACTTACAGACCTGAGTATTTCTTATTAATTTTAGCTTGATAGCTCCACCCGTTCCTGAGAAAAAGACCTAAAAAGATGCCGCTTAACGTAAGGGACATCTTTTATAGGCGTTCATCGTTCATAGGCCATGGTAACTGCTTTCCATGAGGCTGATCGTATCTCTGTAAGCTACATTAGTGAATAAAAAAAATAATGTTTTGTCTATCCATAATGTTACGCCAAGTCCCTCGTAGGGTAGGCAGAGGGAACCGAGCGCTATATACCTCGGTACTTACACACCTCACTCGCTTCCTTAACATTGATAATCCTTTGTATGCACGTTCGCATGTTCCTCCTACTACATAACCCTATGTTCTCTTGTGTTTCAAGATGTTCTTCATTTACAGAGGGAGGGGTTAAACTAAAAACAAACTATGAAAGATTTCTTTCATACAACTTGTGACAGCAAACAAATGGCTAACCTAATAGAAAGCATTTACTTTGTCTTATAGACACCTCCGCTGCTAACGCGATATCTCGTAAGGAGCTTATTGGTAACATTACTTGCTTGTTACATATCCTCCAAGGAGTTGTAATTGTTATTTGGCTGCAGTCGTAAAGTGGAAGTACTTTCCCCGTTAGACTGTTTACAAAATATCTCTGAGCCGTACCACTGTTTCGTCAGAGCTTCGTCATATTTGCCATGGTACTCCACGTGCCTGTGGAGAGTGGAGTAAAGATGACGGTAAGCTACCCTAAAACATAATAAGGAACATTCCGTGAAAAAGAACATTACAGGCAGCGCTATGGGCACCATGCTGGGTCCACTGTGGTTAATGATATAAGCGTTATGCAAATAAATAGAAAGAAACTATATAATTAGCCCGCGGAGTTCGCGGCCTTATCGTGTCACGATCTGTTTGCATAACCGTTTTGTGAACATTAACATACAGATATGTATCTTTTGTATGCAAATTTAATATTGGATAGTTAGCTTCCCAAAGCTAAAACATCGCATGAGTGCCAAATGAATTGCAAAATATTAGAGACATAGGTTTTGTTTTAAGCAATCCTGCAAAATGATTTGGGAACGCGTGTTAAATTGCGTAAGTATTCACTAATGGCGCCAGGAAAAAGAACCGAATTTAAGATATATTGTAAAACAGCTTTGACAATTCTCACTTCACCTTTTTTGAAGTTTACAAATTATTAGAATTGTTGTAAGATTGAATATGAAGTTACAAAATTTTGACTTCACTTACCTTCACACTTAGCAGATTTATAAATTATACGTCTAATTTATTAATGCTTATTTATTTAATTATTATTAATTAATTAACGAATTGGAATATACATATCATAATAAATAAGTAAAATTATTAATGTATTGTTTTTGTCATATGTATAGAGTATATAGTGTATTTTAAATTTGATTTAAGCATATGTTTTTAATTTACAGTAATTAATGCAATATTGATGTAATTTTGTTTGGGGGATTTTTGTTTGTGTATGGCTACAATACATTAATTTATATTTTATGAATATTCATTAATAACGTTCTCTTGTGCGTCGACTATATCCTAATTTCTGTATCGCCCTAATGTTGGTATATTATTATAGAGTATTAAGTCTGCCATTGCGTCTTTGTGCATAAAATTTAAATAAATAAATAAAAAGAGAGATTGTGTCACCTGCGTATTGAGCACGAAGTTAAAAAAAAGTCATTCTAATATTAATTTATTGTATTTAATGTATATATTAATGACTGCAATCGGTTCATTGTTGACATCGCTGTATTTCCGAGATAGAAGGCTAAAGTAAAAAAAAAATAACGCGGTACAAATGCGAGCGTTGCGCAACATTTGTGGCTTAAGGCTTGTAGACCGTATTCGCAATGATGATGTTAGAAACAGAGTTGGTCTGAAAGAGAGCGTTGGTGTTAAAATAAGAAGAGGCATGCTCCGTTGGTTCGGACATGTAGAAAGAATGCAGGATGAAAGAATGACGAAGCAGATATACAATGCAAAAGTGGAAGGATGTAGGAGCCGAGAAGGCCAAGACTTACCTACCATGATCAAATTGGTCGTGTTCTATCAGAAGGTGATGTCAGGAGTCCTAGAAACCGGCGAGCGCGCATGAGAAGAGCAAAAAATGTTAAAGAAGCAAGTGAGGTATGTAAGGATCGAGTCACGTGGCGCTCGGTCCTCTCTGCCTAACGCGCAAGGGAACTGGCGTGAAGATATAGATAGATAGATAGAAGGCTAAAGTATTTAACGAATACATTATCCTCAGATTGACTTACGGTGCTAAATCTAGACCATAACTTGAAATTATCACACAGAGCTTTTCTTTTCTTTAAATGATTCTCAACCCTGGAGGGGTTGGATAGATATGGATAGACTCTGAAAGAAAGAACGACGACGAGATTGGACGAGCTCGGTGGCGTCGCGGTTAATAACGTGACTTTGACACCAACGCTCGTGGGTTCGATTCCCACACAGGGCAAACACTTGTACGCATAAACATGTCTGTTTGCCTTAGTCTGGGTGTTTTAAGAGAGGTAGGACGCGTCGAAGCCCGTCAGGGGAAGTACGTAAGTAAGTAAGTAGAAAATCGCAGCCAAATAACTCCCTGGGGGGTTGTTGCGTTGCTGCGTGTGAGATCACCAGTAAACTCCTAAGGAGTTGCTGTGTTAGCAGTAGAGATGATGGAGTATTACCAGCGTTTACGTAGGCTGGTCACTTTACATCTGGTGGACCGTATGTTGTATATAAAAAAAATCGGTCAAGTGCGAGTCGGACTCGCGCACGAAGGGTTCCGTACCGTATCTATAAAACGGCAAAAAAATCACGTTTGTTGTATGGGAGCCCCCATAAATATTTATGTTATTCTATTTTTTAGTATTTGTTGTTATAGCGGCAACAGAAATACATAATCTGTGAAAATTTCAACTGTCTAACTATCACGGTTCGTGAGATACAGCCTGGTGACAGACGGACGGACGGACGGACGGACGGACAGCGAAGTCTCAGTAATAGGGTTCCATTTTACCCTTTGGGTACGGAACCCTAAAAAGATAATTATTTAAACTTATTACTAGCTAACTCAAAATGGTTCTCGTCTAAGACTGTTTTATTATCTAAAAGCGCTTTATTGATATTTATTTCCACGTAAAACAGGCGGTACAGGAATTACAAATTTGAGTCATTAAACTCTTCGGTCTACGACCAGAGACATATCCTGTCGTTTGTAATTCCCTCATTACGGCCTTTATACTGTATAATTACAATGCTGATATTTAATACCCAAATTTTGATTACATACTCATGTTTTACAATCGTCGGTAATACCCACTTGGTTATATTATATTTGTTAGTTTGACAGGAACGAACATGCCTGTAATTATATATCAAGATTTATGATTAGCTAATTGCGAGTGTGCTTTATGTATTACTATTATAAGGCTGCATGTACACTGGAGAGGTGAAAAGTAAACTCGATACATAGCAAGATCAAACAACTTCCATTTACTCATGACATCACTATTTCATGTGGATTTTATACCAAATCCCTTTACTCTGCAAGTTTCACTGTGAATTAAGTATTTTTGACTACACTAACAACTCCAACAAACTTTGCTGTCAATTTTTTACTTAACCGGACGTGTCACTTATAATGTTAAATTGTTTTTTCAGGAACACCATTCCTATATGAAATCTATATGTTTGTATGTGCGTTTGTCTGTGTGTTCAAATATTCGAATTTTGACTTCAGATTCGGATACAGTATAAAAAAGTAGAATAGGAATGTTCAGGTACATCGTTCCTATCTCTTGAGGAACATGGTGAAAATGGCCGACAAATTAAAAAAAAAATTGAATTGTTATATAATTGACGAGCCAGGTGTTCCAATGGCAATGCAAGCTTGCGCATTCTCAACTAGTTTAGATTGTCATCCAATTTAAAAAATCATTTCTCCGAAACTAATTGCAAAGGACTAAACTTATGAAAGATAAAACATAATCGGAAGGATTAAAATCCGGATCCGATATTCCGCCAGGACACCGCCGGTTCCGCCGAAATATCGCCTTAAACATGCCGATGTTTAGGGGACTATCGGATCCGGAGAATAGGCACCGGATCCGGTAATTAATAAAAATATATAAAACTGATTTCTAGACAACTCGTGTTGTTACATTAGTTACCAGGATCCGAGTCGTTCGACACAGACAGCTGTTATGAGATTCTGTCGAGGATTATTAGTCAGCCATGATTGAAAAGTACCTGATAAGCACATTACAAAAAAAAAATATTGTGCGCAGTTCATATGCGATAGAAGTGAAAACCTTCAAAATGTGAACTTCAAGATAATGAGACGAATGTAGAATTTCAGGAGTTGGATAATTGTAGGGTTTATTTATGATGACATTGTTCACATTTCGAGGACCCGGGGCTCGGAAGCGAACGCGTAGACGCGGACCGGGATTAACGCTTTAATTGATCATATTTGAAAAATGTTTATTAAAATGATGAAATATTTATGTAAACAATACACGTGTACAATATACCACGGTTGTTATGACGCCTTATCCAAGTTTCGTAATACGCGGGCGCGAATACACGTACAACGCTCGGACCCTGTAATAAACACTGTATAATGCCTTCTATCTCATTCTCTCGCACGTTAAATCTTATATATGTATATGGTTGTCTCTTTTTACTGACGCTTTTACCTTTCATCGAGTTTCAAATTACAACAATGCTAATGAAGTGTTCTCTTCAAAAATATTAGTCATTCTTTTATTTATAGAAAAATGTTTGTGCTGAATTAATTAGTACTAATAATTGAAATGTACTACTCTGTGTAAAAAGTATCGGGAATATGTCAATAAAAAGACCCGCGTAAAAGAGGTCGTTCTAATTTTTTTACTGCATGTTGGTAGCACTGTACTGATTTAGCGCGCAAAATTTGAGCGGGATCTGTCATTTAATTTGTTTTAAACTACACTTTTTGTTGGTCATAGTTTTGAGTCCTCGGCGATTTTTACAACGGAAAATATTGTTGAACAAAGAGTGTGCCTTAAATTTTGTGTTTCAAATGATATTTCATGTGGTGAATCACTAAAAATGTTGCGAAATACCTACGGCGAATCGTGTATATCGAAAACAAGGGCTTATGAATGGTATAAGGCTTTTAAAGAAGGCCGAGAAGTAGTAGTAGACTTGCCTCGTTCTGGTAGACCTTCAACCGCTACGACCAGAGAAAACATCGACAGAATCAAGAAGCTAGTGCTCGAAAATCGACGTATGAGTCTGAGAGAGTTGGCTAGTGAGGTGAACATATCTTTTAAGTCCGTCCACAACATTCTCATTGACATTTTAGGCATGAAACGCGTCGCCGCTCGACTAGTTCCAAAAGAGCTCAATTTTGTTCAAAAAGCGCAGCGAAAGCATGTCGCTGAAGACATGGTTTCCCGAGCTTCTACGGATCCGACCTTTATGAAACGTATAATAACTGGCGACGAGACATGGGTTTATGAGTACGACATGCAAACAAGCCAACAGTCTTCAGAATGGCGTCTCGAAAACGAGCCGAAACCCAAAAAACCGCGGCAAAGTCGCTCCAAAATCAAGGTGATGCTGACAGTTTTTTTTGACTACCGTGGTGTGGTTCACTCCGAATTCCTTCCAGAGGGAGAAACAGTGAATAAAGAATATTATTTAGGCGTCATGAAGCGTTTGCGTGAGAGTATCCGCCGAAAACGTCCAGATTTGTGGCAACACAACTCATGGATGCTGCACCATGATAATGCACCATCACACACAGCCATTATAGTGAAAGAGTTTTTAGCGAAAAATTCAACAAAAGTTCTCGACCAAGCACCGTATTCACCTGATATGGCTCCGTCTGACTTTTTTTTATTTCCCAAGTTAAAATTACCACTTCGAGGAAAACGTTTTGAGTCGATAGAAGCCATAAAAGAAAATTCGCTGAATGAGCTAAAGGCCATACCGCAAATAGCCTATGAAAAATGTATGGAAGACTGGGTGAAGCGGTGGAGATGTTGTATTGCAAGCGATGGGGCCTACTTTGAAGGCGATAAAATAAATTTAGATGAATAATTTGTATTTTTTGTTTTATTGACAAATTCCCGATACTTAGTACACAGAATGTATATTATGGAAAACCGCGAAGTTGTAATGACAAAAGATGATTTTTATGTTTTTATTAGTACCTACTCGTGTAATGTCAACGTCTATCTATGTATACCTTCACGACAAATCCCTTGCGAAGTAGACAGAGAGAACCGAGCGCCACATGACTCAGTCCTTCCTTACACATTTCGCTAGCTTTTTTAAAACGTAGCTTTTCTCTTGTACGCTCGCCGATTTCTAGGTTGTCTGACATTACAATATTGTCAACATGTTATGAAAAATTACATATATATTAGGCGACATTATTTCTGTTTGAGGCATAAATATTGATTGAATTATTTGATGTCATTAAGGAGGCAAACAAGCACGGCCCGCTTGATAGTAAACCGTAGCCTATGAACAATGGCGACACCGCTCTTGCGTTGCCGACCCCGTGAATCCTCACGCCAAAACAACAAAACTGATTGAATATTACATAACGGCGTGAATAAAGTTAATTGCATAAGACATAGTCGTTGTATTTGTAAACGTTGTAATAACTAATTTAGTAATCTTTTATATCGTTGATTTTAGACTGAAAGTTTTAATAAAGTTAAAAAATAATATTAATCAAATTTTAAATTTTGAATCTTCAATAACTAAACACAGTTTCCGTTATACCAATCCAAACCGATTTTAAAAAAGGTATTCGCTAATGTTGTAACGGAATTCACGTCAGATATTAGACAATATCTTTTTGAAATCTATTAAAAACAAC
Source organism: Pyralis farinalis (assembly GCA_947507595.1). Taxonomy (NCBI): domain Eukaryota; kingdom Metazoa; phylum Arthropoda; class Insecta; order Lepidoptera; family Pyralidae; genus Pyralis; species Pyralis farinalis. The sequence continues at coordinate 2,623,943 of OX382274.1, forward strand.
CTCTATTTTCAAATCATTTACAACACATTATAACTCAGTATGTTTATTTACTTTTTTTGTTGGTTTTTGACGTGATATATATTTTTTTTATTAATATTAGGCTCCGTCTACTATACCTTTATTTAAAATTGAGACTATTAGACACATAATTATAAATACTTTATTGATTTACAATAATATAAAGCCCCTCTCCCATTGCAGCGCCCCTTGGGGTTCAACTCACTCGGGTCTAACTAAGAGCGGCATCAGCGCGATCTTCGCAAATCATATGGTTTTGATTAATTATTACTATGAATACAGGCAAACAATTTTGTTTATGACTGTACTATCTCAACACTTTTTTATCTATAATTTATATTAAGGGACGAATGGGTACCTTAAAAATTAATTAATATTGACTGGTCTCCTATCAGGGGATCAATGGGCACCTGAATTGGTGACGAATCTAAAACTTTTATTCTGCGGTACGAGTTTCAGGGGCCCAGTGGGTCGCGAGTCGCTCGTGATTGTTACTTTAACACATAAGCTAACACCTTTGTACACATTAAGGATGCAATAAATGATTGAGTATTGAGTATCTACTGTCTTTAACAGTCAAACCTATGGAATACGAAAAACAACCTTTCGAATTCTTCGTTCAAAAATAATTAATAATATGTTTAATTGCTATATTAACATTTAATGTAACCCATAGGTCGTGCAATATTCGATCACGATCTAAGCTAATGAATAATTTGAAACAAAAAAAGGCTGAAGCTAATGTTTCGCTATAAATAAATAGCTTATTTGTTATTAATTATTATAATTACATCGGACGTTCGGTGAATTCAAAATGTGCGTGAGGTGTTTTACACCGTGCGAGACGAGAACGATTCGATGTAATTACGAGTAGCTACATATATATTTATATTTTAATGTGTCCTGCCAAAATGTCTTTGTTACGCCTGATCGAAAGCATCAATGAGAACCAGCTGAGTGAACATCTGTCCCCCCCTTGACGGCCCGCTAAGGTACCTCTTCACACCTCGTCTGAATTACCCGTGATTACAGGAGGTGGGGAACACAAGCATCGGAAAAGATATTATATACTCTTAGCTTTCAAGTCTTTGTTGTTTTTACGTAGCTTTCTTTTTTGTCCGTTGTGTGTGTGTGTTAATATGTGTAAAAACATAATAATTATTTTTCTTTAATTCAATATGTACTCATTTATCTATAACTTCACGCCAAATCTTTTTACGTGTCCGAACCAACGCAACATGCATCTTCACTGTTTGACACCGATACTCTTTTTAACGCTGTTTTTAACATCATTATAGCGAACGCGGTCTACAAGCGCTACGCCACAAATTATGCGCAACGCTAGCATTTCGACCGCGTTTATTATATTTTCACGCTCTCTCTGCCATATTCAGCTCACTATTTCGTAAGTTAGCGTTGGGATCAGCACTGCGTTGTGTATAGCAAGCTGTGCCTTCTCGCTCTATCTTTTACTGCCAAGAAATTTTTCCAACGTTACATTCACACTATTCCACTTACTCACTCGTCTTTTCATATCAGCGGTGAATGTTCCATCCCTGCTGAAAGCGCATTCAAATTAATCATCATCCATTTGTTCCAATATTTCATTATCAACCGTAATCCTTACATTGGTTTTGGTTTCGTCTCTTTGAAATGCCTTGATCTTTGTTTTTATGCGCATTCAGTAGTATTCAAGCCCTCCCTCTTACAATAGACATTCATTACTGTGACCAGAGTTTGAAATTCAATATAGCAGTAGTATTTATCTATGTTCTATCAATGTTTTCACGCCAAGTCCTGAGTAGAACTGCGCGTCACATGACTTGACGGCTCATGCACGCTCGCCGATTCCTAGGTCTCTGATATCACCTTCCGATATCACACGATCAATTTGTGGTAGATAAACCTTGGCCTTCCTCGATTAGTAGGTACAACCTTCCACTTTCACATTTATATCTGTTTCGTGATTTTTACCTCTTGAACTGGTATATCTAGAAAACAACTCTAACAATTTGGAACAAATTTGGTATTTAGGTAAGGCTTTACTTTATTAGTATTTTCTATGTATAACAAGTATATTTTTACAAAAAAAAAATGTATTTACCAGTTGCCTAGTACCCGTAAAAAAAAAGAATAGAAGTTCTTGTTTTGTTTTTATTAATGGCGTTAATATTTGATACCTGAAAATGTGTGAAGTATCACGATTTTCAGCTTCATTATTAATTAATAATGGAAGCGAACATCGTGAAATATAAAGATGAGATATATTCATTGAAGCCAATTCGTGATCATCATTTCAAATCGAGAGTAACGTTTTGACGGACGGCCGTAGAAAGACGCGGCGCAAGTGATTAAACTGAAGCGATTTGATGGACAAACACATAAATTGTAGGAGAGTTTAGGTACTAGATCACTTATTGCCAACTAGAGGACTTACTGTCGATTGACAGTAAGTCCTCTATTATTATACATTATTTATTTTATGGTAGAGGGCGCAACAAAGTAGCCCACTTGGGGAAGTACCTATACACTACACAATACCGCAGTCAAATAACAACTCCCTGAAGGGTTTTGTGCACCTCAGTATGAGTAAGCTCCCAAGTGAGCTCCTAAGGAATTGCTGTTTTATTAGCAGCGTTGGCATCGTGCGTGCGATACTTAAAGTATTGCAAGCATTCGTAGTTCATTTAAACCGCTTTATATCAGGTTGGCCATATGCTTGTGTGCCGCTCGACATTGTATAGAAAAAATGTGCTACATACGACGTTCATCTTTGAACCCTGCTGATGGTACTATTTATATAATGAAAGAAATAACCAATGTGGTTTCTTGGTTCGTGATTTATATCGTGTCCGGAAGGTAAGCAAGTATACGATTCACGTATTCCACCTACTTACACAGCAGCTCCTTTTAGAACCTTAATGACAATATCACTCAAGTCAGTTGCAGCGAAATATATTTGTAATGTAAAATGTAACGTAAATTGATATTTTTGGGAGACAAAATTTGAGAAATGGAAGTTTAATTATTTTCAATTATACATCTTCAAAATCCTGACTCCTGGCCAGGGGTACCACTCAATTCGTGTTTGCGAATTTATGTAGGGTATGAAATTGTCGATGTGTACTGAAAAATTAAAACTCGTTTTTTCTAAGCTGTAACAAATTTATTTAACCAAAATATTTACCCTCATTATCTATACATTGCTGGCATCTAAGCGGAAGTTTATTTATGCCTTTGCGATAGAACTCTGGGACTCTAGATTCGACAAACTGTGTGAAAGCATTTTGTACTGCCTCCTGGGAAGAAATTTTTTTCCACGTATAAAATTGTCCAAAAAAGGTAGCCAGTTGGATTATTCAGCGTTATTCACCTGTGTGGCTGGTCTTCCACGTGGTTTGTTCTTCAAGTCGAAGTTTCCATTAGGAAAGCGTTTAAACTTAAAACGCGCGATGCGTTCATTAGCAGTCCCCTCTCCAAACGCAGCATTGATATTGTGAGACGTTTCTGCCACGTTAGTTCCGCATCGGAACTCGTATTCAAAAATTATTCGGATTTTCGAAGTATCCATCATTCCCTGCTGAATAAAAAAAAAACAATTGAAATTCGAAAATCAAATGTTGCACATTTTTTAAAAGAAAAACCTCATAGGTATCCTGTGTAAAAAAATACACTCGAAAATATCCCACCATGAAGGTTTAATACCAAATCAAAGTAAAACGACAATTTCATACTTTAATCCTATTATTTCTAATTATCACGTGCTCGGCGGTGAAGAAAAATATCGTAAGGTAAGGGGCTTCCTTGCGATGTCTTCATTCACGTGTAAGAAACTATATTTCGAAAGATGTGTGAGACGGTAGTCACTCTATGTAAAAATCAGTATCTTGGAAAGTAAGTAACATCGTAAGTTATTTGGAAAGGGGATAACGCTAAGAAGAAAAGGAAGACAGATCTTCGAAAACTTTGTAGACTCTGAGCGGATATACTTATTAATATTTAAAGAGCATAATTTTCTCTTTTAATTCTACGCCTCACCCTGTTATTCGACGAGGTATATTGGGTCTCGTGATTGTCCAATCTCCTTATGAGAATGGTTAGACTGTGTAACCATTGGAGACTGGGTTTGGCAGACTGGATTTAAATTCTACTCGTATTATCGAATTTGAGATCAAAGAAAAGGATTGGTTTTACTACCAGATGGGTACAAATGTCGGAAGTGCTCATTTATCACTCCAAAGATACCCAGACATAATACCGAGAGGCCGAAGTTCTTCTTCTATCTATCTATCTATAACTTCATGCCAAATCCCTTGTAGGGTAGGAAGAGGGACTAGCGGTCCTTACACACATCACGCGCTTCGATAATATTCGTAGCTCTTCTCATGCACGCTCGCCGGTTTCTAGGGCACCTGACATCACCGTCTGATAAAACACGACCAATTTGGTCATGGTAGGTAAGTCTTGGCCTGTCTTGGCCTGTCTCGGCTCCTATATTCGACAAAAAAACTATCGCGTTGTATGTTTCATAATTCTTAAAAGTCTTTTTTACTTTATCAAATAATATAGACATTCAGGCGTTATTTTGCTCTCGAAATTGTAAAAATAAAGTTTACAACAGCCGCTCGACACTAATGCTTTGCACCAAACGCCAATCGCAATGATCGTGATATATGAGGCGGCCTTCCAACCCGACAACCTTTCATTTCATACACATGGTGTATGAGGCTAGCCGATGGTATAAATTGTATATTTGCCGATGTAATTTGTTAGTGTCTCAAATATGGGCTGCACTTTACATAGGATTTTTTTATACGACGTCGGGAGGCATTCAAGAATACTGCCCACCTAATGTAAAGTGGTAACCGTAGCCTATTAACGCCGGTAATGCATTAAGTACCACGCAATGCCACCTCTGCTGGTAACACAGCAGTTCCTTAGGAGCTTACTGGTGGCCTCACTCATACATAGGTACACACCAACCCATAGGAAATAATTTTATACAATTTCTTTGACGAGCTCGATTGCGGAGTGTTTGGAAATGGCTTCATTAACACAAGGGGTTGTTGGTTTAATTCCCAGCACCAGGTATATATTGGTTCTCTAAGTCTGGGTGTTAGTTTTGGGTATTTCAAGTATGTATAGTACACATTATTTAAAAAAACAAAAGCGTGTGCGTCTCGGGACGCCCGACAGAAGTGATAACTTAAACTAATCCGCTGCCGTTGCGTGAGAGAAAGAGAAGCCAAACAGACTGACACCGTAACGCGTTACGTAACGAAGCGGTTTACCCTCCCATAAGTAGTTGTCACTTCAAAAAAAACTTCATGTATTGTCTATATCCATTGTTTGAAGTCTAGTATACCACTAATGAAGTAAATGCACACAGAACACAATGACCGTATGAAACTAGCTTGTCGGTATTTTAAATAATCGTAAGTAATCGATGCACGTACAGGAAATTACCGACAGATTTATCACAATCATTTCGTAGGGCAGACATGAACTAACGCGGCATCTTGCGACGCAAACATTAATCGTGCGCTGCGACGATATACTTTACCGACTACAATGGCCAAAACAGTGTAGTGTTGTTAACGATTTAGGCACAGCCACATGTGTCTAAAAACCGGCCAAGTGTGAGTCGGACTCGCGCACTAAGGGTTCCGTACAATTATCTATAAAAACGGCAATAAAAATCATGTCCTTTGTTTGGGAGCCCCACTTAAATATTTACTTTATTCTATTTTAGTATTTGCGGCAACAGAAATACATCATCTGTGAAATTTTATTCAGAATTTTCGGATAGTTTTGATAAAATCTATTGCTCAATTCGAAACTGTATCCATAAAGAGCTATGGTAACTAAAGACAGCGCTGTATGTGCCAGCATTCAAGTCAATATTGCTAAACACATTATCTATTTGAGTATAACCCGTTATAGTAACAACACGAGTAAGTTTCGACTTTAAACCAATATGGTCAAAATATTTTTTTAAAGGTGCATTCTCATTAGATTCCAGAAAAGCTACATTAAAATCCCCGAAAACTATAGTCGGAGGCAATGGGAGTGTTCTGCCATCAAATATGACATTATTCATTGCAACTAAAAATCATTCCAGTTACATCGAGGGGATCCCAGTGCTCTCGAATATAATTTTATTTGAATTTTAAATTAAACGTTTTGTAAATATTTCAAATTTATACCTGTTATCGTTATAAAGACAAAAAAAAATTAGAAAGTAATCACGTTTGTTGTATGGGAGCCCCCCTTAAATATTTGTTTTATTTGAATTTAATTATTTATTTTTAAAGTGAATAATATAACTCAATATTCTGTGAATATTTCAAGCGTCTACCTGTTGCCGTTATCAATATCGAGCAAAAACGAGAAAAAAAATCACGTTTGTTGTATAGGAGCCCCCTTAAATATATATTTATTCTATTTTTTAGTATTTGTTGTTATAGCGGCAACAGAAATACATAATCTGTGAAAATTTTAACTGTCTAACTATGACGGTTCATGAGATACAGCCTGGTGATAGACGGACGAACGGACGGACGGACAGCGGAGTCTCAGTAATAGAGTCTGTTTTACCCTTTGGGTACGGAACCCTAAAAACGATTTCGCTTCACACACAGATCAAACATTTGGGTACTTGAACATATCTGTTTCACTTGGTTTTTAAGAGAGGTGGGGCACATCAAAGCAGCATGGCCGGCGAACATGAAATTCATAATTTATGGACAACCGATGAGACCGATATGACGTAGTAACTAAATTTATCGCTACGGGTTAGGTAGGTAGGTGGTTCGCGGATCAACATCGTGGCACTTATCGGCTAATTGGTTAAAATATTCCCTCATTAACCATGTGTAGTCAAATGGTTTATTGGTTAGTATCAGGGGAGCACCTCTACCTCACAGAAAACTACAGTCAAAATGGTTCTACAACGAATACTGTACGGCTTAGGGATGATAGTATAGCAGTTAAACAGCTACTGTAGAACTACTGACCGCTTATACAGCTTGTTGAGAACTCCCTAGAGGAATTTTGTAGTGTGATACTATATAAATAATTCGATTGTTTTGTTTATTAAAACGCAACCAACACCAATGTTGGTAGAATTATATATCGAACAACGATGTAACAGCGATAAGGTTCATTTTATGGATGATATTTTTGTACTAAAATATATTAAAAAAAAAAGGTTGGAGCGTTTTCGATGCGCAGGAATAATCCAACATGTCTCGTCCACTTCAAGTGTTCATTAATTGTAATTTGTTAATTTTGAAAAAATATATATTTCTGTGTAAAATGACTTTATTCATGTTTAAAACAATTAGATATGTGGGTCTTCCAGGTCCCTTGCCGGATAGGCAGAGAGAACCGACCGCCGTAAGACGCGGTCCTTACACCCTTATTCTTCTAATTCTGTGTAAAAATTATAATATGAACCCCTGAATTGTGTTCCTGCTAGTGAGTGAGGTTACCAGTAAGCCTCTAAGAAGTTGTTATGTTAGCAGTAGGGGTGGTAACTCGCGAGTGACTCGAACGAACGAAAGCGTTCATATGCTACCGTAACCACTTTGTTGTAAAGAAAGATGCAACCCCGGCATGCAAGCATACGGCTGACCTGATGAAAGTAGTTGTCATAGCCAATGAACGCTTGCAAAACAGGAAGCATAGTTTACGCGTTTCCACCCCTGCTGCTAACATGGCACCTTCTCAGGACCTTAATGGTAAGCTCACTCACAACAACCATCCTTGGAGCAATTATTTGGCTGCCACTTTTCTGTGGCGTGCACGTGCTTCCCCAGTCAGGCAGCTTTAATATGACCTACCTTTCTTAAAACACTCAAGCAAGACAAACGTGTATGCACATGTTTGTCCTGTCTGGGAACCGAACCCACGAGCGTCGGTGTTAAAGTTAGGCCACCGAGCTCGTCAAAAAAAATTAAACTATCTACCACCTGTAGAATACTACGTCATTAGCGCGTAACGTGTTTATTATATTCAAAAAGTTAGAGATCCCTTCGAAAGTTGCAATAATGTAATCTAACGCAATGATATTGTATTTAAAGATGACGTATATTCATACTGCGCGTCGTTTTGTTATTGTTCCACTACGACGTTATAGTACTTACTTACTAAGGCGTATATAGATTACAACAATGAAGGGGATAGATAATACGGAACGCATGATATAGAGAGAGATAGCTATCTGTCAAGATTTGCGCTTGAAATACGTCAGCGCATTAAAAAAAAAGCGCATATTAGACCAATTGGGTTAATTTCATTGCCTCAGTTTTTGCGCGCTAGTGCGACATCTACCTCTTTTTAATATAATATCATTGATCCAACGTATCAAAAATTTGCCTCCGGATGGCAATCCGTGGTCGCGACCTCGCGACTCAGCAGTAGCACACGGTCTGGTGAGCGCCGCCGGTGGACCAGAGACTTCGAATTAATTGTAAAGTATCTAGTATAATACACAACATGCTGAGACGCAAGGGGGAAATATTAATAATACTAATTAGAGTATGTACATACTAACGCTAGCAATGTAATGAGGTCGAGAGAGGCGAGCGAGTGATGCCCGCAAACGTGTACAAACAAGCGGTGGTTGGCGTCATGTGGCGTGTTGACGTGTTCCCTTCAAAATGGTTGAATACGGCGATGGCTGCCATTGAGTTATTATGTACTAGAGTAAAAGTCTTGCTCCATTTTGGTAATAATTAAAACTAATGTCCGCTGCAATGCTGAAATAATTTAGATGTCTATCCCAAAGATTCAAAGATACAGCACAAATCGCTTCTAAGGCGCACTTTTCTCGCGACCAAAAGTGCCGTGATTTTCATGGCACTTACGCGTTTCGTTCAACGTAGTTCAGCAATGAGTTGTTGCCGATCGGCAACAAAGCATGGCGCAAACATTTGGTTGCGGTGTCGGCTCTAGTACACTAGTACATAATTTATTTATTTTTTAAGGAACGCCAACAGCATTATACATTAAATAAGTGCTCATAAATTAAATTGCAGTTTAAATCAATTCTGATGTACCTAGTCTCGCCATAAATACTGAAACAAAGAAAAAATTCTATTGCAAATAACATTTATTACTTTTACAGTGTGTTAGTTTAATACGAGTACATAAATATAAAACAATTTAAAATATAAAAAGCTCATTCAAAGTGGTCTCCATTGGCTGCCATACAGTCCTTTAAACGTTGAGACCAGTTATCAATAGAAGCACGCACTCCATGGGAAAATTCTTCACTGCCAATCGTACGGATTGTTTTAGGGACTCCAAGTTATCAGGGCGATTAGAGCCAGCCGCACTCTCTAAAACTGACCATAAATCATAATCCAGCGGATTAAGATCGGGACTAGACGACGGCCAGTCTTCAGCTCTGATGAAGTCCGAAACGTTCGTTTCCAACCAAGACTGCGTAGACCGATTTTTATGACCCGGCGCCGAGTCTTGCTGGAAGGACCATTCTTGGTTATTGAACATGATGTTGTTAAGGGGCTTCACTACCTTCTCAAGAATGGTATCTTGATACACTTGTGCCGATGTTTTGATACCTTTTTCACAAAAGTATGGTACACAAACATTTAACTAATACCAAGCGTATGGAGCGTTTTAAAAATTGCATTTGGCTCCATACCTACATTGTGTAATGCAATCACAGCGATTCGATTCTCTTTATCACCCCACTCGTATTGGCGCCAACATGAGAAAACTCAATGAACAATCATATAAAATGACAGATTCCAAATTCAAATGTAATATTTTGTTTATTTTTAATTGTAACAGTATTTATGGCCAGACTAAGTATATGCCAACGACTGGCGTACACAACATTCACAGGTAAAGTAAAATTCAATTATAATATTATTGTCAATTCAAATTCAATGTTATCAAACAAAATTCAGTCAAAATTCAGTTCATTCAATAATAATTCAATGATGGCTGCCCAACGCGTCAACTGGTGAACGGATGCTGCTCTGCTGAACTGGTCTGCGGGCACCTCACCAATAACAACTACGTAATACATCTCCATAAAGAACTCTGCTGGTTCTATAATTTTAAGTCTAAGCACTTGTCATCAACAAAACGTAAATCTAACATTATTAAGAATTATAAACTTTAGGCGAGCGAAGCCTATCGAGAGAAAAAATGCCTACGAAAGTCATTAATGCCATTATTTAGCGTGCATTGTGAAAACTATTGATGGTATTTAATTATTCTACTAGATATACTACTCTGTGTAAAAAGTATCGGGAATATGTCAATAAAAAGACCCGCGTAAAAGAGGTCGTTCTAATTTTTTTACTGCATGTTGGTAGCACTGTACTGATTTAGCGCGCAAAATTTGAGCGGGATCTGTCATTTAATTTGTTTTAAACTACACTTTTTGTTGGTCATAGTTTTGAGTCCTCGGCGATTTTTACAATGGAAAATATTGTTGAACAAAGAGTGTGCCTTAAATTTTGTGTTTCAAATGATATTTCATGTGGTGAATCACTAAAAATGTTGCGAAATACCTACGGCGAATCGTGTATATCGAAAACAAGGGCTTATGAATGGTATAAGGCTTTTAAAGAAGGCCGAGAAGTAGTAGTAGACTTGCCTCGTTCTGGTAGACCTTCAACCGCTACGACCAGAGAAAACATCGACAGAATCAAGAAGCTAGTGCTCGAAAATCGACGTATGAGTCTGAGAGAGTTGGCTAGTGAGGTGAACATATCTTTTAAGTCCGTCCACAACATTCTCATTGACATTTTAGGCATGAAACGCGTCGCCGCTCGACTAGTTCCAAAAGAGCTCAATTTTGTTCAAAAAGCGCAGCGAAAGCATGTCGCTGAAGACATGGTTTCCCGAGCTTCTACGGATCCGACCTTTATGAAACGTATAATAACTGGCGACGAGACATGGGTTTATGAGTACGACATGCAAACAAGCCAACAGTCTTCAGAATGGCGTCTCGAAAACGAGCCGAAACCCAAAAAACCGCGGCAAAGTCGCTCCAAAATCAAGGTGATGCTGACAGTTTTTTTTGACTACCGTGGTGTGGTTCACTCCGAATTCCTTCCAGAGGGAGAAACAGTGAATAAAGAATATTATTTAGGCGTCATGAAGCGTTTGCGTGAGAGTATCCGCCGAAAACGTCCAGATTTGTGGCAACACAACTCATGGATGCTGCACCATGATAATGCACCATCACACACAGCCATTATAGTGAAAGAGTTTTTAGCGAAAAATTCAACAAAAGTTCTCGACCAAGCACCGTATTCACCTGATATGGCTCCGTCTGACTTTTTTTTATTTCCCAAGTTAAAATTACCACTTCGAGGAAAACGTTTTGAGTCGCTAGAAGCCATAAAAGAAAATTCGCTGAATGAGCTAAAGGCCATACCGCAAATAGCCTATGAAAAATGTATGGAAGACTGGGTGAAGCGGTGGAGATGTTGTATTGCAAGCGATGGGGCCTACTTTGAAGGCGATAAAATAAATTTAGATGAATAATTTGTATTTTTTGTTTTATTGACAAATTCCCGATACTTAGTACACAGAATGTATGTTTATAGTATCTACTCATCATCATTCACAAAAAAAATCTGCGACTACAGTTATGAAACTGTTTGTTTTTTGAGCAAATCAGTTAATTTAAACACGGGTAAAATAAAAGGATGATGATGATGATGAATCGATGACATTCTTATTAAGATATTAATCCTTAACCAACTAAATAGTTTTATAAGGAATTGTTCTTATGTTATATTTGTCCCATTACAGTACTGGTTAATACGAGTATACTACTCTGTGTAAAAAGTATCGGGAATATGTCAATAAAAAGACCCGCGTAAAAGAGGTCGTTCTAATTTTTTTTACTGCATGTTGGTAGCACTGTACTGATTTAGCGCGCAAAATTTGAGCGGGATCTGTCATTTAATTTGTTTTAAACTACACTTTTTGTTGGTCATAGTTTTGAGTCCTCGGCGATTTTTACAATGGAAAATATTGTTGAACAAAGAGTGTGCCTTAAATTTTGTGTTTCAAATGATATTTCATGTGGTGAATCACTAAAAATGTTGCGAAATACCTACGGCGAATCGTGTATATCGAAAACAAGGGCTTATGAATGGTATAAGGCTTTTAAAGAAGGCCGAGAAGTAGTAGTAGACTTGCCTCGTTCTGGTAGACCTTCAACCGCTACGACCAGAGAAAACATCGACAGAATCAAGAAGCTAGTGCTCGAAAATCGACGTATGAGTCTGAGAGAGTTGGCTAGTGAGGTGAACATATCTTTTAAGTCCGTCCACAACATTCTCATTGACATTTTAGGCATGAAACGCGTCGCCGCTCGACTAGTTCCAAAAGAGCTCAATTTTGTTCAAAAAGCGCAGCGAAAGCATGTCGCTGAAGACATGGTTTCCCGAGCTTCTACGGATCCGACCTTTATGAAACGTATAATAACTGGCGACGAGACATGGGTTTATGAGTACGACATGCAAACAAGCCAACAGTCTTCAGAATGGCGTCTCGAAAACGAGCCGAAACCCAAAAAACCGCGGCAAAGTCGCTCCAAAATCAAGGTGATGCTGACAGTTTTTTTTGACTACCGTGGTGTGGTTCACTCCGAATTCCTTCCAGAGGGAGAAACAGTGAATAAAGAATATTATTTAGGCGTCATGAAGCGTTTGCGTGAGAGTATCCGCCGAAAACGTCCAGATTTGTGGCAACACAACTCATGGATGCTGCACCATGATAATGCACCATCACACACAGCCATTATAGTGAAAGAGTTTTTAGCGAAAAATTCAACAAAAGTTCTCGACCAAGCACCGTATTCACCTGATATGGCTCCGTCTGACTTTTTTTTATTTCCCAATTAAAATTACCACTTCGAGGAAAACGTTTTGAGTCGATAGAAGCCATAAAAGAAAATTCGCTGAATGAGCTAAAGGCCATACCGCAAATAGCCTATGAAAAATGTATGGAAGACTGGGTGAAGCGGTGGAGATGTTGTATTGCAAGCGATGGGGCCTACTTTGAAGGCGATAAAATAAATTTAGATGAATAATTTGTATTTTTTGTTTTATTGACAAATTCCCGATACTTAGTACACAGAATGTATGTATTTATCTGTGTACCCGGGGCACGTCGCTAGCTCTAGCTTATTAAATTATAATGTTATAACTTATGTATTACAACATACTAAAACAGAAACAATATTTTCTTATTTCGACAAAAATTCTTAATGTAAGTATGTTTGTCTGTGAGGTAATCACGAAATGTCAATGAGGTCAAATTTTGCAGTTAATCTAAACGAAACTCAATGACAGGTGGCTGTAGAAGTAACATAATCGTTAAAATAAAACCGGTCAAGTGTGTGTTGAACTTGCGCTCGAAGGGTTCCGTACAAACCAATAAGCCCACTGGCGGTGGAGGCAGAGAGTACCGAGCGCCACATGACTCGGTCCTAATCCTAACGCATCTCACTCGCTTCTTTAACATTCATAGTTCTTCTCGTGCACGCTCGCCGGTTTCTAGCGCTCCTGACATCACCTTCTGATAAATCATGATCAATTTGATCATGGTTGTTAAGGCCTTCCTCGGCTCCTACGTACTTTTGCGTTGTATATCTGTTTCGTAATTCTTCCCTCCTGCATTCTTTCTATATTTAAACATCATCATTCCGAACGCGCTCTACAAGCGTTATGCCACAAAATTTTGTGCAACGCTCGCATTTAGACTACGCATTTCATAAAGGCACACTTCGCTCCCTAAAACTTAGCGTTTTAGTGGAGTGGTTTTTTTGTATTCAAGGTACATGAAGAATTAATTACGAAACAGACATCAAACACGAAAGTAGAAGGAAGGAAGGAGCTGAGGAAGGCCAAGACTTACCTACCATCACCAAATTGATCGTATTTTATCAGAAGGTGATTTCAGGAACCTTAGAAACCGGCGTTTGTGGATAAGAAGAGCAATGAATGTTAAAGAAGAGAGTGAGGCTTGTAAGGATTGAGTCACGTGGCGCTCGGTCCTGTCTGCCTACCCCGCAAGGGGTTTGGCGTGAAGTTAAAGATAGACAGATAGATGTAATTAATCAAGAAATGTTCTATGTACGCCATAGAAAAGGATCAATCAATATTAAAGTTTTTATTACCTATTATTTAGAAAAGATCTCAGTAAATAAAGAGTGAGCCTATTTAACTGGCAGTACTTGGTTTGAATGTAATGTAATGAATGTCATGTACGTATTATATTCGCAGTTATCTTTGTTATATTATACTTGTTCGGCGGTAAAAGAAAACATTGTGAGAAAACCCTCAAGTACAAGATACCCGCAAGATTTAAAAGAAACGTCTGGTCTTCCCTCGGTGTTGTGGAGAGCTGACGGAGTAAAGTAATGACTTAGGCGCAAAATGTGGCCCCTTGCCTCATACGGAAGCTCAAGGTTGCTCAGCGTGCAACGGAGTTTCTCTGCGAGAATTAACACAACCGCAGCAGAACTGGAGTTACCGACGTGGCTCTAAGGATCAGCAAGCTGAAGTCACAGCAGCCAGATCACATAGCTTGGAGAACCGATGGCCGTTGGGACAGACGAGTTCTCGAACAGCCATCACGAACCGAGAAACAAATCGTAGGACCGCCCCCCACACGATGAACCGAACTTGTGAAGATCGCAGGGAACCGATGGATGGAAGCGGCACAGGACGGATCGCTGTGGAAGTGTAAGGGGGAGGACTGTGTTCAGCAGTGGGCGTCCTTCGGCTATAATGATGATGATGAATAGCGCATAAAACATCGAATCCTAAAATGATAAAATATCTTATGGTGTAAATAAATATTATAGTAATGATACTTAAGTAATCATGAATTTCATTATGTTTATGCATCATTCAAGGTTACTGCTACTACTTGTTGGTCAGCTGACTGCGCAATCCAGTACCTCGTCAGTTCGAAGCCTCGACACGCGACAAGGTCTCATCTTTTGAGCGACTGTGGTATCTATCCTAACTATTAAAATGTGTTTGATCAGAATTTTAAAACTTTAATTAACCACTAGTGTGTTTTTATTTTACTATAAAAACACAAAAACGGAGTCCGGCTATTTGATATTTCGCCGACACTGTGTTTAAACCGGAGTCCGGATTGACAGTGGGTTAGTAAGGTGTAGAGTATTTTATTTTACTATAAAAACACAAAAACGGAGTCCGACTATTTGATATTTCGCCGACACTGTGTTTAAACCGGAGTCCGGGTTGTCAGTGGGTCAGTAAGGTGTAGAGTATTTTATTTTACTATAAAAACACAAAAACGGAGTCCGGCTATTTGATATTTCGCCGACACTGTGTTTAAACCGGAGTCCGGGTTGTCAGTGGGTTAGTAAGGTGTAGAGTATTTTATTTTACTATAAAAACACAAAAACGGAGTCCGGCTATTTGATATTTCGCCGACACTGTGTTTAAACCGGAGACCGGATTGACAGTGGGTTAGTAAGGTGTAGAGTATTTTATTTTACTATAAAAACACAAAAACGGAGTCCGGCTATTTGATATTTCGCCGACACTGTGTTTAAACCGGAGTCCGGGTTGTCAGTGGGTTAGTAAGGTGTAGAGTATTTTATTTTACTATAAAAACACAAAAACGGAGTCCGGCTATTTGATATTTCGCCGACACTGTGTTTAAACCGGAGTCCGAATTGACAGTGGGTTAGTAAGGTGTAGAGTATTTTATTTTACTATAAAAACACAAAAACGGAGTCCGGCTATTTGATATTTCGCCGACACTGTGTTTAAACCGGAGTCCGGGTTGTCAGTGGGTTAGTAAGGTGTAGAGTATTTTATTTTACTATAAAAACACAAAAACGGAGTCCGGCTATTTGATATTTCGCCGACACTGTGTTTAAACCGGAGACCGGATTGACAGTGGGTTAGTAAGGTGTAGAGTATTTTATTTTACTATAAAAACACAAAAACGGAGTCCGGCTATTTGATATTTCGCCGACACTGTGTTTAAACCGGAGTCCGGGTTGTCAGTGGGTTAGTAAGGTGTAGAGTATTTTATTTTACTATAAAAACACAAAAACGGAGTCCGGCTATTTGATATTTCGCCGACACTGTGTTTAAACCGGAGTCCGGATTGACAGTGGGTTAGTAAGATGTAGAGTATTTTATTTTACTATAAAAACACAAAAACGGAGTCCGACTATTTGATATTTCGCCGACACTGTGTTTAAACCGGAGTCCGGATTGACAGTGGGTTAGTAAGGTGTAGAGTATTTTATTTTACTATAAAAACACAAAAACGGAGTCCGGCTATTTGATATTTCGCCGACACTGTGTTTAAACCGGAGTCCGGATTGACAGTGGGTTAGTAAGGTGTAGAGTATTTTATTTTACTATAAAAACACAAAAACGGAGTCCGGCTATTTGATATTTCGCCGACACTGTGTTTAAAACGACATCGATTCATCTTTCATCATCATCATCCCAGCATTTACGATTAATTGGACGTCTTGCGTCCATTGTCACTTCTACATGAAACTGATGG
Source organism: Pyralis farinalis (assembly GCA_947507595.1). Classification (NCBI taxonomy): domain Eukaryota; kingdom Metazoa; phylum Arthropoda; class Insecta; order Lepidoptera; family Pyralidae; genus Pyralis; species Pyralis farinalis. The sequence goes on from OX382274.1 coordinate 2,640,530, forward strand.
CCTTGTATCAGACGCAGTCCATGACCTTGCCTTCATACAAGGGCACAATGCCATTGGGATCTTTCCAATTCTCTAGCATAGATTGGTTAAGTACGAAAAGGCATCTCCGTAGCCATAGTTTCATCATTTCCTTTTTGTTGTACAACGTCGGAAGGCATACAAGCTTACGGCCCATCTGATGTAAAGCGGTTACCGTAGCCTATGAACGATCGTAATACATTAATTATCACCCGTGCAATGCCACCCCCGGTGCTAATACAGCAACTCCTTTGGAGCTTTCTGGTGACCTCACTCACACGCAGGAAAACAACAACCCTCCAGAGAGTTGTTATTTGGCTGCGGTTTTCTGTGAGGTGGAGGTACTTGCCCAGACAAGGTGTTTTGGTGCGCCCTAACTTTCTTAAAAAACACCCAGACCTAATACAAACAGACATGTTCATGCACACAAATGTTTGTTCTGAGTGGAAATCGATCCACGAGCTTCGGTAACAAAGCCACGTTATTAACCACTGCGCTACCGATCTACCTGTCCTTTGTCTATGAGATGCTCGGCGACATAACTTATCCCCCACTAATACATATCAAATTTTGCACACCATAAACAAAGGTTTAAAACTAAATATTAGGGAACAATTAGAAATTAATAAACATAAAAATTCTAAAATTACTCTCATGAACAAACAGACTGACGTAAACCATTCCCCACTATTAAATATCTTTTCGCTCACACCATCCACCCCCACCCTCAATTCAATATAAGGGACGGCACTGCGATGGATTTGTCACTTGTAGCATGTTATTCTTACGATTAACATCTACAACGCCTGATGACGCCTCATGGAGAGGCGAAACACGTGTCGCAGCGACGACCAGGCCAGTCGTGGCAGCGACGGTGGTGGTGGGGGCATGCGGATTCTGTTCCAGATGGCGGACGACCGCAGCAGCCGAGGCAGAGACACCGGAGCAGCCATGGCAGCGTCGGCATGTTGCACTTACTAACAGTAGTGGTGGCGGAAGCACACAAAGCAGGTTAGATCAAATTGCATGTAAATTTGACTTTCGCAAAATATCGCCTGAATCTATTAAATTCCTTAAACTCATGATTGAACCAGTGAGTTGAAGAACCTAGCCTACATCGTCTCTGAGCGAATCACAAAGTCCTATCTGGTTCCTGCTCGAGCCTAAACGTGGAGATGGTACTCCATATGCGGTTCGACTAGAAACTTCTATAGCGCAACAACTCCCAGGAGGGTTGTTTTTTTTATATTACTTCGGGAGGCATACAAGCATACGGCCCACCTGATGTAAAGCGGGTACCGTAGCCTATTAACGCTTGCGATATATTAAGTACTCGCGCGATGCCTCCTCTGCTGCTTATACAGCAACTCCTTGGGAGTTTACTGGTGACCTCACTCACACGCAGGAACACAACAACCCTCTTAAAGAGTTGGTATATTAAGTATAGAAGTGGCATCGCGCGAGTCATAATGTATTGCAAGCGTTCATAGGCTTTACATCAGGCGGGCTGTATGCTTCGTGTGCCGCCTCATGATGACAAAAAAAGGTACTGCAAGGTTACTTGAGGATAAAAAAGGTAAGCTCGTTAGAAAGTAACGATGATATAACTAAACTGTAAATTATATATAGGGGTTAAAGTATGAAATTGCCGATTTGTACTGAAAAATATCAATTCGTTTTTTTCCTAAGCTGTAACATATTTATTTAATCAAAATATTTACTCTCATTATCTATACATTGCTGCCATCAAATTGGAGGTTTATTTATTTGTGTGAAAGCATTTTTACTGCTTCCTGGGAAGAAAATTTTTTACCACGTAGAAAATTGTCCAAATCAGGTCTTGCGTTATCATGGAGCAATAATGGTGAGATCGATTCACGAGTCGGGGCTGTTTTACTGCCAGTTTCGACGTTCGGCACAGTAAACATCTGCTGTTATTGCTTGATCAGACCTGAGAAAGCTACAACGCCATGAAGAGACTACCAATGACCAAACAGTTACCATTACCTTTTTACCGCAACAGTGCCCTAAAGCAAAGCTTACCAAGCTGCTTTAGGGCACTGTTGCGGCGTTTGACCTGATCGCGCATTACTACCTCTGCTGCTAACATAGAAACTCCTTAGGAGCTAACTGGTAACCACACATTTTCGCACGAATACTGCAATAATCAGCAGTTAGAGGTGGAGGTACTTCTTCAGACGAGCTGAATTTATACGCCCTACCTCACTTAAGACCAAGACAAACATACGTGTTCATGCACGCAAATCTCAAAGTAGAGTTACTTAAATCACTGGGCCACTGAGCTCGTAAAACGTCTAATTAGGCTTTCAGAATAAACTCGATCGATTACATGTATATCTTCACGCCAAGTCCCTTGCGGGGTAGGCATAGAGAACCGAGCGCCATAAGACGCGGTCCTTGCATACTTCACTCGCTTCTGTGACATTCATAGCTCTTTTCATCACCTTCTGATAAAACACGACCAATTTGGTCATGGTAGGTTAGTTAGTTGGTTAGTTCGATTACATAATCGAAAATATTCGATACTAGCCGTCTCGATATCGATTCCATCGACGAATTAATATCTATTTGAACAGGCACGATCCCATCTCAACAGACACGACGTGAATTACTGTTGCAGTTTACTCGATTGTTACGATATTTCGGCAAGTTAATTACTTTTAGTTAGGCATTACGTAAAGTTTACACACTGTAGAGGCTTGTAAGAGATACAACTTGAGGTACTTGATTTATAATTATAACAAATTGGTTGACGATACGGAGCTGGAATTGTTTAATTACAAATGAAATAAATATCGACACAAATTAACCAGTGACAGGTTCGCGTGGTTCCCGAACTGACTTCATAGACAAACAATCGTACTGTTTCTCTTCTTTTTTTCTTTCCGATTCCTTATTATTGAAGTGAAAACTTCTTTAGTGTCATTGTGTCTTGACACTCGATGATAGGAAAAAGCGACAGTAAAAAGGGATTAATAAATATTGTCGGACAAATTACACAGCGCCACCCAGCCCCAAAGTAAGCGAAGCTTGTGTTATGGGTACTAGACAACTGATACACATACGTAAATACATTTTTTTTTTGTAAATGCATACTTATGATACATAGAAAATACCCAGACCAAGACAAACAGACATGTTCATGCACACAAATGTTTGTCTTGCGTGGGAATCGAACCCACGAGCGTTGGTGTCAAAGTAGCGTAACAGCGCAACAACAACATACATCTATATACCATATAGGATTTAACGTGCGAGAGAATAAGATAGAAGGCATTATACAGCGTCCATTACAGGGTCCGAGCGTTGTAAGTGTGTTAGTACGAGTACCTACGTGGCGCCTGCGTATTACGACGCTTGGCATAAGGCGTCATAACAACCGTGGTGTATTGTACACGTGTATTGTTTACATAAATGTTTCAATATTTTAATAAAAACATTTTTCAAGTATGATCCATATCATCGTAAATAAACCCTACAATGATCCAACTCCTGAAATTCTACATTCGTCTCATTATCTTGAAGATCACATTTTTGAAGGCTTCACTTCCATCGCGTGTGAACTGCACACAATATTTTTTTTCTTCTTTCTATTTATAGATATCCTCATGCAAAAACATTTTAATTGTATTATCTCTTCAAATATTGTTATTTAATCAGGCTTAAGACACTATATATAATATTTTCCAAATAAAATAAAATAAATTGTTTTGTTTGGTAAGAAGTTACACGATCTTAATCGGTAATCCCCACAAGGGTACTCGTCCAAAGACCATTCTTTCAGAGGAAATCTCGCGAAGACAAATATCCAGAGTAGTACGACGATAGCGGTCTCGAGAATGTACCACGAGTGGAAGCAAACTTGGAAGCCAATGCCGTGCATCATGTAACCCATGAGGGAAGTCATGCCTCATGAGCACAATATTACTTTAAAATACAAGAATCAACATTGTGTCATTTAGGGCGTTTTCGTGCCTTTCGTGCAGTGCGACAGAAATAGTGATTACTTAAGATATTACGAGCGTTCATACTATAACCGCTTTACATCAGGCGGGCCGCATGTTTGTATGCCTCCCGACGTTGTATAAGAAAAAAGAAAAATTAACTTGGCTTTCACACAATGCATTAACGAGTTTACATTGTGTAATGTTTAAAATTATAAATTATTAATTATTATTTATATGTATAAACAAGTAATTTTTGTACATATATAAACATGTCTTTTTTTAAATGCAAATACTTCTACAGATTCCACTTCACAATGTTATTTATTGCTTACTAGCGTTCCGCCCCGACTTCGCCCGGGTGCAGTGTTGATACTAACTTGTTTTCAGTGTGGAGTGATTTTAAATGCACAATGTGTCTTACGTAATTAATTAGATAAGGAATAATACTGTATTGTTTAAAATAGTATTGATTATTTTTTAATTTTTTCAGAATATACTCATTGAGACATTTAGTCACTAATGTTGGTATAAATATTTTTTATTTGTACTTTATGGCCGAAATGTTAGATTCTCTATGACGGTGTATATCACCAAACAATAAACCACTTGACTGCGTATTAAGGTACCCAGCGCTCACATAAACGTTGTGGTTTAGCGCCTAAATATCTATTCTTCCTAGCAGCTAACAGCGATTCGAGCCTAGAGACCGATGAGAGAATATTTTAACCAACAAGCCGATAAGTGACACGATGTTGATCTGCGATCTAACCTTGGCAGAAAACCGCAGCCAAGTAACAACTCCCTAGAGGGTTGTTGCGTTCCTGCGTGTGAGTGAGGTCACCAGTAAGCTCCCAAGGAGTTGATGTGTAAGCATCAGAGGAGGCATCGCACGAGTGATACTTATCTCAAGTGTTAATAGGCTACGGTACCCGCTTCACATCAGGTGGGCGCGTCCGGGGAAGTACCTCCACCTTACAGAAAACCGCAGCCAAATAACAACTCCTTAGAGGGTTATTGTATTCCTGCGTATGTGTTAGCACCAGTGGTGGTATCGTGCGGTGGCATGCTACGGTAACTACTTTCAACCAGGTGGGCCGTATGTATGCCTCCCGACGTAGTTAAAAAAACATAGGTATATTGCATGTTAAAATCATAACCCTCCTTTAGGCTTTACCGTAGTCGAGTGAAATAGTGCAACATTACCAATCGCAATACGAGCGCGTTACTTGACATTCACTCGTTCACGCGATATAAAGTGTTACGATGGCCCGTTGAGCTATTATGACTGTATGTTTCATCTTCTTGCCAAACATATAATTTTTCAATATGTAAGTGTTACTTAGAGGGAAGTGTTTCGACACAAGTTTTGGAGAAACGTAGCAAGAAACGCAAGACGGACGCAATTACATCAAATGTCAGTAAATTGGGGTTCGAAATTTCGTTTGTTTTTTTATACTACGTTGGGAAGCATACAAGCTTTCTGCCCACCTGATGTAAAGCGGGCACCTTAGCCTATTAACGCTTGCGATATATTAAGTATCACTAGCGCGATGCTTCCTCTGCTGCTTACACAGCAACTCCTTGGGAGCTTACTGGTGACGACTCACGCGCGGGAACACATCAAAACAACCCTCTAAGGAGTTGTTATTTGGCTGCGGTTTTCTGTGAGGTGGAGGTACTTCCCCAGATGGGCTGCTTTGATGCGCCCTACCTAGGGCTCCTGGCATCACCTTCTGATAAAACACGATCAATTTGGTCATGGTAGGTAAGTCTTGGTCTTCCTCGGCTCCTACATCCTTCTACTTTCGCGTTGTATATCTGTTTCGTAATTCTTTGTTCCTGCATTCTTTATACATGTCCGAACAAACGGAGCATGCCTCTTCTAGTTTTAACACCGACTCTCTCTTTTAGACCAGCTCCAGATTTCTAACATCTTCATTGCGAATACCTACGGTCTTCAAGCGTTACGCCACAAGTTTTGCGCGAAGCTCGCATTTCGTTTATTCTACTTTCACGCTCTCTCTGCCATACCCAGTTCTCTCTTCCGTAAGTAAGCGTTGGGACCAGCACTGCACTGTGGATAGCCGTCAAAGTCAAAGTCAAAATCTTTTTATTCCGTAAAAATGGCTACATTTGTTTGGAATCGTCACAGATGTGATGTGATTTATCCGACAAAAAATCTTAATCCTTTTCTTAGTAAGCATAGAGAATAACACATACATAACTGTTTGTTCTACATTACGTGAATCATTTAATAATGGTTCTCATACTGAAGATTAACCCTGCTCGCAAATATGCTAGGGATGCCGTGAGCGCTGACCCGAAACCTATAAATCGGGGAGATACACCGCTTTCTCATTGTGATACAACGACAATCTACGCGGGCAACGGCGAACATCCCCAACAGCACGACGGTAGTCCTATGTCTATGACAGCAACACCTTGAACTGAACTGAAATTGATATAAAATAAAATGATTAATATCTGACTGAGAAGGATGCCTGGAAACGATAAATATTTGGCACATCATCATCTCAGCCCGTGTGATCCTATGTTAAGTAGTGGGTGCTACTGAACATAGGTCACCCCTCTAGAGTGCCATTCGTCTCGATCCTGTGCCACCTGCATCTTCACCGTGTGGCCTCGGCGTAAGAACAGGGCACCCCATCTCAGCCCCTCGTAAAAGGCGATTAAAGGAAATATCCAGGAGATGGGCAGCAGCGTCCTTATTTTAATATACTTAAATAACTTACTGCGGTTGCCAACCCGCCTGCCAATATACATTAAAATGGTTTTAATTGTACTGCTTGATATCATTTATATCAAATAGCTGTGAATGTTAAAGAAGTAAGTGAGGTTTTTTTTTTATATAACGTCGGAAGACATACAAGCATACGACCCACCTGATGTAAAGCGGTAACCGTAGCCTATGAACGCTTGTAATACATTAAGTATAACTCGCAGGATGCCTCCTCTGCTGCTAACATAGTAACTCCTTAGAAGCTTACTTGTGACCTCACTCACACGCAGGAACACAAAAACCCTTCAGTGAGTTGCAATTTGCCTGCGGTTTTCTGTGAGGTGGTAGGTACCTACTTCCCCAGGCGGGATGCTTTGATGCGCCCTATCTCTTAAAAAGGTTTGTAAGGATCGAGTCATATGGCTCTCGGTTCTCTCTGCCAACCCCGCAAGGGATTTGGCGTAGATAGACAGATATAATTATTATTGTACCGCTCTGCTCGCGTTAGTTGAGGCATCTAATATTTTTTTAGAATTGAGCCTTTTTTTCCAGCGAAAGGAGAAGAAGATTCAGGAAGAAAAATCGGCCAAGTGCGAGTGGGACTCGCGCACGAAGGGTTCCGTACCATTATCTATAAAAAATGCAAAAAAATCACGTTTGTTGTATGGGAGCCCCCTTAAATATTTATTTTATTATATTTTTTAGTATTTGTTGTCATAGCGGCAATAGAAATACATCATCTGTGAAAATTTCAACAGTCTAACTATCACGGTTCATGAGATACAGCCTGGTGACAGACGGACGGACGGACAGCGGAGCCTCAGTAATAGGGTTCCATTTTACCCTTTGGGTACGGAACCCTAAAAAGACGCCTTTGCTAATATGCCTATGAAAACCATCGTTGTGCCAATCGTCCTATGTAAGACGGGGTCGTGTCAGAGACATCTAATTATCGGCCTATCTCACTTGCTTCTGTAATGGCGAAAGTGCTTGACAGTTTACTTAACATTCATCTCGGCAAACACATAAAGTTGCATGATCCGCAATTTGGATTTCGAACTGGTTTGTCAACTAAAATTGCTGTTTTTGCCTTATGCATACTGCCGGTATTATATGGAGTGGAAAGCGCCTATATACGCATGCTTTCTTGACATGTCTAAAGCATTTGATAGAGCCGTGTATGATATTCTGTAGAGTAAGTACTGAGAGGGTCTAGACTGAGTGTATTTCTCTCCTTCAATACTGGTATATAAATAAAAAAAACCTAGTGAGATGGCCGGATACTCTTTCAGATGAGTACATATTGGATTGTAGGATGGATAAGGAGAAATTACATTCCATATATTATTTATGTTACATGTAAATCACTTGATTGAGGGACTAGTAGCACACATGTTGGATGTCATATAAATAACACCTGCGTTATCAATGTTAGTTATGCTGATGATATGGTGCTCTTGAGCCCCTCCATCAGTGGACTTAGAAAATTGGTAGACATATGTGAGCGGTATGCCTTTGAACATGGTCTTAATTACAACTGAAATATGAGTGAATAGCTCATATTCATATCCGGAAACCACCACCATAACGACACCACTGTTACGCACCAACAGCTTGCCACAAACTGCCCTGCGGGGATTATGATGATTATCGTTCATTTTTCGTGTTCTATCAGGTGATGTCAGGAGCCCTAGAAACTGGCGAGCGTGCATAAAAACAGCAATGAATTTTAAAAAAGCAAGTGAGGCATAAATAAGGTATGTAAGGATCGAGTCACGTGACGCTCGATTCTCTCTGCCTACCATGTAAGGGATTTGGCGTGAAGTTATAGACAGATAGATAGATTATTTTTTTTCTAACTCGCTCAATTGCAATTATAACACAAGAAAAATAGGCGTTACTGTACATTTTTTGGCATGTGATTGAAGATGAAAAGACGAATTTATCGGAAGTTAAACTTGGGAAAGGAAGAGTGGAAATATAGTGGCACTGATATGGTTACCTCCCTGTCATTGTCCAAGAGATACCTCGTGCGCTATTAAAGGAATTGGGATGTCTGACGTCAACATAATGTCTTCAAGCTCTTTTAATGCAAAGGATACGGTATAAACACTAATGGCGAATACATCACTCACCTTCGATTTGCCGACGATATAGTTCTCATAGCGAAATCGCAAAAAGATCTTAGCGATATGCTCAATAACCTCATTAGCGTTTTCAACCAGGTTCAAGATGAACATGGACAAGACCAAGATCATGTCAAAGGTCCATGTAAAAAAAATATGTGAGAAATGTCCACCTATACTGGTCCCGGTTTGCAACACTAAGTTCAGTTCTGTTAGCTAAGTTCAACGGGGGAACCTTGGAACGCACACGCCCAGTGTGTTATTAGCGCGTACCGCCTTGACTCCCGGATGCCATGAAGTCTCCAATGCTAGCCGCATGGGCGAAAGCTCAGTGTCAGTATACCGGAATAAGGTACAAGAAAAGAAATAGAAAGCAAGTTAAATTAGTCGAGCTGAAGAGCTCCGCAGTTCGGTACAGCGAGTTCAAAGTCAAAACTAATTTCGTAGGTGACGCGATGACGCCATGTTAATAAAGGATATTTCTGGAAAACAAACAAACATTGAGAATGCAGAAGTCTAGAACCGCCGTAGCAACAATAAAAATAATATTCGTATGAAAAGCAAAGAACCAAACTAATTACAAGCGACTAGGGGACAGCACCCAGCTCGACTAAATGGGATCGATCCAATGCAATTACGGGTCAACAGACGACTCTGGCAGCAATGAAATTTGCATCAATATGCAAGCGTAGATTTGCACCGTATCAGCTTAAATACATGTTGAACGTAGCTGTTACTTATTAATTAAAGACACAGAGAACTTCCTTGGTGAAGCCAAGTACGTTAGGTTATAGAATTACCTGCTTGATTTAATAATAAATCGGTTTGAAGAATCGTCACTGAAATTACAATATTTATGTAGGTAGGTTCGCGGTATGTACATATTTGTATATACATGTACAGTTGGTATAGTTAACTCTACAAAAGATGCTCTCATATGAGTACGGTTCGTGGGCAAAGCGAGTCCAGTAAAGAGGGCACGCGTAACAGTAAACATAAAGTGAGCACGACTGAGGTGATTTGTTTTGCGGCTTCGGTTGCGCGCTGCCCCTCTCACCGCCGATAGCGAATAATTGAGTCTCTTATCCTCTCGGCCCATTGTTATTGCAGGTAAAAGAGCTTTACCCACGTTTACAACCTATGATCGTCAAGGACGGATCGTGCAAAATTAATTAAACTTAAATGAAACTAAAAACAATCAAATGTTTGGTTAGTTAACAAACTAAATAACACTAGGAATTATAAAATGGCAAAAAAATTTGTAGTTAGATGGCTAATTTTAAGAAATTTCCTCCTCGCTGTCTTTAAAGGCCGATTTTAGCCAAAGTAATCGTATTAAGTACTACTTTTTTCAAATGAATGAACGCTGAAAGTCTGGCGCATTCTTGATTATAGTAAGGAACCATGAAGTCGCTTTAGAGTTAAAAATTTAATTCGTAATTCACCGAACGCCATTATTTTTATAACGTTGGTAGGCATGCAAGTTACGGCCGACCTGATTCAAAGTGGTTACCGTAGCCTATAAACGCTTGCAGTACATTAAGTATCACACGCGCGATGCCACCTCCGCTGCTAACACAGCAACTCATAGAAGCTTACTGGTGACCTCACTTACACATACACACAGGAACACAACAACCTTCTAGAGAGTTGCTATTTGGCTCCGGTTTTCAGTGAAGTGGAGATACTTTTCACTTCCCCAGTCGGGCTGCATCAATGCGCCCTACCTCTCTTAAAAACCTTTTCACTTTAGACCAACATTTTTATAGATTTCATCAAAGTTACTAAGGTGATTATTTTATGCAAAACTTGATTGAATATGTGTAAATTGGAAAAACTCCACTCTTTGTTGTACATTCTCCTTTAATAACTCCGCAGCAACATGAGGAGATGAATTGAGTGAGTCAGTAATATAAGGGATATTAGTGAAGTAGTCATCAAGTAGATTTGCTACTTGTTTAGCAGCTGTTACAGTTTGATTATTATGTTTAATAAAATACTCATTATCCCGGGGTTTATTTCTGTTTCCCTTTTTAACAATATCCCATATAGCCTTTATTTTATTTGACGACTGCTTCATTTTGTTTTTAATATACATTAATTTTGCAACTTTGCAAACATTTTTAAATATTTTGCAATAATTTTTAACATATGGTTTTTCTCCATGAGATCCTTAGACTAAGGTAGCTAACTTCGTCAACCCTTATGAATCCTCCTGGATAGCCACGCTAGGAAGAAGAAGACATAGTCAGTCAGTGAAATACTTTGTCAATAGGAGACAGACCATGTGGTCAGTTAACGGAACTGTGTATTATTGAGTTGGTCGTCATCTGTGTAAAGAAAATATTAGAAATGCAGTGAGCGTTCACTTGTCTGAAGGAAAACGTTGCTTTCCCGACCGACCGCAGAATCCTTTTAACGCTTGCGACCCAATTTATAAGCGGATAGCGGAGATCATGGCAAAACGAACAGTGACAGGCTAGTGGATAAATAAATGGCGTGTTAGGTGATGAATTGGAATTCTAGTGATGGTGTGTAGCAACAGATTCGTGTTTTCAGATTTACGTTATTATTTCTCTCTGCCTACCCCGCAAGGGGCTTGGCGTGAAGATATACATACATATATATACATATGTTATTATTTATTTATTGTAAATCAAAATTTACAGCATTACAGTGACAAACTATTGCGCTTTAAATTTCATACTACGTTTCATAATTTAATAATAATATTTTATTAATTCAATAACAATTAGGTAATTATATCTTATTTAACTACCATCCATCCTCTAAGGCATATATAATTAATTACCTATATATATATATTTAATTAAATTATAAGATAATTACAAATATGTTGTAATTATCACTGGCTCGGCGGTGAAGTAAAATACAGTGAGGAAATCCATACGTTTAAGGAAGGTCTGATTTGCCCTGTGGGCTATGGAAGTCTGACGACAGTCGTTTCATGTCGAGATCAGTATGGTCATCAAATTCTTTATTAGGTAGCAGAGCACACTAATCCTAATGGATGAGATGAAGAAGAAGAAGAGCGGAAATCATGATGAAAAAGATCAATTTGCTGATGTATAACGGGTTGTGTTCTGAAGAGTTGTTCGAAATGATGCCGACAGTTACTTTTTATAACCGCATCGCTCGCCGACAGCGGGGAGTTCACCCTCACACGCTGGAACCGCAATGGTCACGTACGGTGCGGTTCCAGAGAAGTTTTCTTCCAAGAATTCTCAAGCTGTGGAATGAGCTCCCAGCCGAGGTTTTTCCAAAAGACTACAGCATGGAATTCTTCAAGAAATGCGTGAAGAGGTTTTTAGAGGGTTGGCAACGCATGAGTGACGCCCCTGGTGTTGCAAATGTCCATAGCCTACGGTGATTGTTTACCATCAGGCAGGCCGTATGCTTGATTACTACATTAGTGGTATAAAAAAAAATATATTATATATTAATTATACCACACAGTCGACAATAGAAACTCAAAATATAATCTTCTCTATGAGGGATAGAGTTATACTCGAAATTTTTCTCCGCTGACAGTGTGACTACAGAATTACTATTAGCTTTCTGTAATTTCTAAAACTTTCAAATTTTGAAATGAAATACATTTTATTACGTGATAATATGCTAAAATGATGTTCAAAGTTTCAAATTGTGAAACATTCTAGAAAAGAACATAAAAAACAAATGGACTTTCTTAATTATACTATAATTCTAAAAAGAATATAAAAAATGACAAACATTCTAAAAGCAATCCAATAATGCTGTACATACTCTCATGACTTGCGCCATTCTCTAAGACATTTGCGCAAATCGCACGGAAGCGATAAGTGTGCGAGTGACATAATAATTTGCACATCATACACATTCAGATATTCCGACAACATCGTGTTAGAATGTACAATACACTTCTCGCTGTTATATAATTGCCCAATTGTGCGGAACGTCATTATTTGATAGAAAACAATCTTTTACACAATCTTATACGAGCGACCGGTCGTACTGGTTTGTAATATTATAAATAGAGACACGCCGGCCGCTCTCCTCTGGATAAACGATAGCAATGAATGCAGTCTTTAAACCCACAAGTCTATCAATAAATCTGCTGTATTCATCTGTAACTTCAGGCCGAGTTCCTGGTGGGGTAGGCAGAAAAAGCCCTTATATAAGAGGTCCATAAAGATCTCACTGATCACGTTCGCTGATTTCTAAGTCTCTTGACGCTACCTTCTGATAAATCATGACTAATTTGATCGTGGTAGAGGAGTCTTGGTCTTCATCGGCTAGTGCATTCTTCTACATTCGCGTTGTTTATCAGTTTCTTCTTTCACTCGCATTCTTTCTACATCTCCTAACCAACGGAACATGTCTCTTCTTACTTCTCTTTCCTGTGCAGGCATTATCAATTTTATATTATTGAAAGATATTTGTTGGAATAAATAATAAATAAATAAATAAATATTCTCGGACAAATTACACAGCGCCACCTAGCCCCAAAGTAAGCGAAGCTTGTGTTATGGGTGCTAGACAACTGATAAACATACGTAAATACATTTTTTTTTTTGTAAATACATACTTATTATACATAGAAAATACCCAGACCAATACAAACAGACATGTTCATGCACACAAATGTTTGTTCTGTGTGGGAATCGAACCCACGAGCGTTGGTGTCAAAGTAACGTAACAGCGCGTTTCACCACTGCGCCACTGGAATGCATGTAATGTATAAGAAAGATAATAGTAAAGTAATAAGAAAGGGCATTCTCCGTTTGTTCATGTAAAAAGAATGCGGGACGAAAGAATGACGAAACAGATATACAATGCAAAAGTGGAACGATGTAGGAGCCGAGGAATACCGAGACTAACCAATCATGACCAAATTGGTTGTGTTTTATCAGAAGGTGATGTCAGGAGCCCCAGGAACCGGCGAGCGTGCATGAAAAGAGCTATGAATGTTACAGAAGCGAGTGAAGTATATAAGGACCGCGTCTTATGGCGCTCGGTTCTCTCTGCCTACCCCGAACGGGACTTGGCGTGAAGATATACATACATGTAATGTGAAATTACAAATATTATGTTTAATGTAAACAGAGTGTCGTATTAAGATAAGAAAAGATATGCTCCCTTGGTTCGGTCATGTAAAAATAATGCATGACAAAATAATTAAGAAGAAGATATATAACGCGAATGTGGAAGGATGCAGGATCCAAGCCCAGACTCACCTCATCATCATCATCTGAGCCTGTATTCATTCACTGCTGAATATAGGCCTCCCCTCTAGCATCGATTCCCTACAAGTATCTTGAGGTCGTCACTCCATCTAGAGGTGGGTCGTCCCACACTGCAAGCACCAGTATGAGGACGCCATTCGAGAACCTTTCTTAACCAGTGGTTGTCAGTTCTACGAACTATGTAGCCGGCCCGCCGCCACTTCAGTTTGCTAATCCTGTAGGCTATGTCGGTTAGCTTAGTTCTACTGTGTGATGTGTGTGATATCCTCATTTCTGATTCTATCACGCATAGTAATCCCGACCTCTTTCCATAGCATGCTGAGTGACCTTGAGCTTCCTGATACGGTCCACAGTGAAAGGTCACGTCTGTTGACATATGCTGACGTAGCTAAGCTCTTTAATAAGTTAAAGTTTTATGAGAGAAATCTTCTATCTCAACTCCATCGCAATTTAGCATTATATTATTTTATATACAACGTCGAAGCCTATGAATGCTTGCAACTACTAACACAGCTAGTTTTTAGGAGTTTATTGGTGACCTGGTTCACTGGCAGGAACACAACAACCCTCCAGGGAGTTGTTATTTTGGCTGAGGTTTTCTGTGAAGTGGAGATACAACATCCACTGTTATCGGTACGGTGGACTGCATATCTGGCGCAGCAGCTGCACTGCTTTGAACATCTCGCAAGGTTCAAAAGCAGTCCTGTTGCGCCTGGTCTGCGACCGACTGTACCATATTTTTATTGTTGTAATAATCTAATCTAAAATGTAGTCTATGTGTTTGATTTTTATTTCATTACTACTCGATTTTCTTGATTTTGGTACAGTGTTCGTATATTAGCAGTGTATTAATACTGGTAATTATACGGATATTATTTTAAAATTTTAAGTTGTACCTAGCATAATCCACATATCGTCCTGCATCTTGTAAATGTTAGATCTGAGATACAAGTATGTTCATTCATACCAGTTCAGATGTCACGTATACTCGAATTGCAATGTAACCCCATCTTCTTGTGAGTTGAGCAGTTAACTAAATTTATGTTATTTCGGATACCATTGTATGAGTAATATAATTATGTACCGTGGTTGTGAATAAAAAAAAATAAAAAAATAAAAAACTTTCTTAGACGGGCTGCTTTGATGCGCCCTACCTCTCTTAGAAACACCCAGACCAATACAAACAGACGTGTTCATGCACACAAATGTTTGTCCTGTGTGGGAACCCAGGAACTCTAGTAATAAAACAGTGTTACCAAAGCGTTACGAGGTTGATATTACATAGTAACCCAACTGACCGCTACGGGTCGAGGGGTAAAGTCGAACGCGCAGCGCTATAGGCTAGTTCGCGATTCAAGATTGCATCACTTATTAAAATATTCATTGATCGGTAGGTTCGAATCTCTAAGATATTTAGGCGTTAAGAGGGCGAACTAAGCTAAGTGGCACCCTCATTTTGTTTTTATTAATAACACTGAATTTAAGACCAATTCCGAAAAACGCCCAATACAAGCACTGAAGTACCATAGTTATGTTTTTGAAGCTATACTTCTAATGCGACTTGCAAAAAGTTTGCGTTAAACGTTTAACGCTAAGACAGAGCGAGAGTGAATGCGTGCACTCGAACACAAAAGTACAGGTTGAAGCTGCTAAATGTTTCACGGTATTACCGGTAGATGGCGCTATAGTTAAAATTAAAATATTATTATTTAATATAATTAATACTAAATATTTTTAAGTTATTAAATATTATGATGCCAGAGAAGTAAAACTTCTCACACGCACCAATTTTTATTACTCATAATTTTGATTATTGCAATAAGTTGCCACAATAAGCAATAATTAAAATTTTGGTTACTTGAACATCTGTACATATATTGTCGGACAAATTACACAGCGCCACCTAGCCCCAAAGTAAGCGAAGCTTGTGTTATGGGTACTAGGCAACTAATAAACATACGTAAATACATTTTTTTTTTGTAAATACATACTTATTATATATAGTAAATACCCAGACCAAGACAAACAGACATGTTGATAGATAAATAAAATTTGAGTGTCTGTTTGTAATATTAAAATAACCGCTTTTTACTAAATGCATATGGATGTATACATGGTACATATGCCAAAATGAATATTTTTACAATTTTTGTCTGTATGTCTGCCTATTTGTTCGGCTAATCTCTGAAACGGCTGGACCGATTTTGACGGGACTTTTACTTGCAGATAGCTAATGTAATAAGGAGTAACTTAGGCTACTTTTATTTTAGAAATTTTATTTACTTTTATTAACATAAATAAATAATAAAAAAATAACTATCCCGCGCGGACGAAGTACATAATACATATATATTATTATTTTGCTGTTCGCTATTTTACTCTGTTTATTTAGGTACTTATAATCAAATCAAATAAATAAAATTATAACTGAACAATAACTTTTTTGTTTAATTCCGCGCGAACGAAGTCGCGGGCACAGCTAGTAGATAATAAATACAAGATATGTTTCAAAAAAACATAAATATGTTTCTTCAGTGCCTGAATTGAGCGTTGTTTTGGAATTGGTCTTAAATTCAGCGTTAATAATAAAAACAATGTGAGGGCGCCACTTAGATTTGTGCGCCCTCACTACAACGTTTATGTGATTACAAGCGTACAAAGGGACTTCTTCCCGCGCTTTTGACGAGTGACATTGTTGTTTTACTTGAAATTTTTACAATTCAGTATAAAATTAGTTTTATGTGACAATTTCGATAGTATTTTGTAACATAAGTGCTAGTGAAATTATACAGTAATGAAAAAACTCAAATATAACACGTTTATGCACTTTTTGGAAGACGTGAATAAGTTCTTCAAGAAAACCTTGTAAAAATCACTATCGTTTTACGGGTGATATGTAAATTGGGTTGATTGGGTCTATGTACCCTTCCCAAGTATTTTTTCAGCACAGTTCCTGAAGCTGGAACATAGAATTAAGATTTTCAAATGGTTCTAATACTGAAAACTTTGTCACTGGCATAAAGTAGCAACACTATTGCCATATATATGCAAAAAAAAAAAAAGCGTACAAAGTTCCGGCGATCGCATCGTACGCTCCTTTGGCGCCCGGCGTCGTAAAAATAAGTGTGCACATCAACATTTGTCTCGTTCGCACGCCCTGTTTCACACCAATTGTGATCAGGCACATTGTCCCGCTGCATCATTTTGCAATCCGCGACCAAAGCTTGCGTTGATTCAATTTACTATTATGACATTTTTCGCAGTTACTTAACGTGTAATGTTTGATGACTGTGAGTTATTTAGTGACGGTAGTATACCGTATGTAGAGCACGGATCAAGAACCGGCTTGTTAATCAACTGGTCTCCGCTTCGAATCCTGATATAGGCATATATTTTTTAAAACTACTAAACTACTTTTGACGAGCTCGGTGGCGCAGTGGTGAAACGCGCTGTTACGCTACTTTGACACCAACGCTCGTGGGTTCGATTTCCACACAGTACAAACATTTGTGTACAGGAACATGTCAAACAAACAATTTACAAAAAAACAAATGTATTTACGTATGTTTATAAGTTGTCTAGTACCCATAACACAAGCTTCGGTTACTTTGGGGCTAGGTGGCGCTGTGTAATTAGTCCGACAATATTAAAAAAAAATATTAAAAAAAAAACTAAGGTAGCAAAGTTGGTTAGAAGTGGACCATCCTGTTGCGCAATTTTTAACAAGGCATGGAATAAAAACTCTGCAGTATGTGAACATACACTGGACCAACCAAACCATTACATCCGGTTCGATAAACCACAAATCCTCGCCAAGGAAAATCGCTACATGCCGAGAATGTTGCGCGAGGCTATTGAAATAAGAAAACACCCCAATTTCAATAGAGAAGATGGTTGGCAAGTACCACCTGCTTGGGATCCAGTCCTAAAAATAATCAAGTCACAAATCCAAAGATCTACTAAAAAATGTTCGGACACTGTGAGCGATTTTTGTGTGAATCGGAACATATATAATTAATCCATCCATGTCGGTAGATGTAATAATTGAATAACTAATGTAAGACAAATACCACCTTAGTCTTTCCTGCGACCACGGACGCTGCAAAGCGTTCGAAACGTCAGGTTTCAACAAAATAAATAAAACACGCGATACTTCCGTTAAAAATAGTTTAATTTCAAGGCATGGAAACTTTAGGGAGAAGCTCTTTTTGTTTAGACTTGTCACCATCGCCTTTATGTGAGTGTTCTGCGACAAATCATGAATTCGAGCAAGCAGCACATCATGTTCTCTGGGAGAGCGATCTCTGGCGTCGGGAGCGGGACGATATGTTAAATTCCTTGCGTGTCACATCCGGGGTAGTATACTATTCTGATTTGGTGGCAACAAGGGAGAATTACTCGTAGCAGGCGTTTAAGTGGTTCTGCAGTCTATATTATTGGAAACGATGTGTTAGGTAACAACTCACAGTTTGGGTCCCAATAGTGTTAGATATTTGATAAACCGTGGTGCACGGCGGTTGAGCTTCACTTGACTAGCCATCTCTTTGAGGTTTTTAAATGCCTTATGTGTCATATTGCTGTCTCTCACTTTGCCAAAAGGGGAAGTCAATTCCAAAACTACCCACTCCTAGAAATTTCTTCTGATTAAATTCGTTGTGAGTTCCAAGGTAGCTGTAGTTTAACCCCCGGGACAGCAATGGACTTCACTGTTCATTGCCTTTTTGGTGGTCGCCGCTGTTAATTCTGGCTACACAAGAGACACAGTTCTGGGTATGAGTGGTGGGCCTTTTTTTTTTTTTTTTTTTGTGACGCGGGGAAAAATGCGTTACGCACACCACCGGTGCCTGGGTGGCCTCCGGTGGTAGTGTGGGACTCCCCGTCGGCTGCCCGACGGTATACCCACTAAACAACCCCGCGAAATGCCATCGGCCGCGTTGGTGTGGTGCCCCGGATCTGTCAGCAACAGGGTACCACTGCGACTGGCCAGCCCCTCAGAAGGGGCCGGACTTCTTCTCTCTAGGGGCCGTCCCGGCAAATTGGGACAGCCCCTCCGGCGGCGGGACCATTATGGGGCCAGGTTCCCATCCTGACCCCTAGTCCCACAGGTTAGGGAGGCGGCAGTAGGTGCGCGTAGCGCCTACGCCGCACTCCCGTCCGCCGTCTCCGGAGCGGGACAGCCTGAGGATCGTCCTCCCTGTCCCGCTCCGCGGCCTCCTTCTGGGACATGACGGTCTCACAGAAGGAGGCCATCGCCTGCCAGGCACTGTCACTCCCGAGCATGGAGCGGACCACGCTCGGGAGCGAGAGGTCCGCGCTTCCTAGCGCGGACACCAGTTCGTGGCGCTGCCGAGACCACCTGGGACACTGCTCCAGAGTGTGCTGGGCAGTGTCCTCGGCATGAGTGGTGGGCCTGTCCCGATTTAAGGTAGCAAAAAAAGCATACGGCGTGTCTGATGGTAAACAGTCACCGTAGCCTACGAACATTTGGAATAGCAGGAGAGTCACTCATGCGTTGTCGACCCTTGTGAAAATTTTAGTTGGGAGTTCATTGCACAATTTCATATTTTACCACCAAATTGGTGTTTTTCGATTTGTGTACATATTTATAATTATCACGTGAATGGATCCATGGTGAAGAAACCCGCACGTCCAAAAAACTATATTTCGAAAGACGTGTGTCCTAACTTAAGAAGGGTCTGGTTTTCCTTGGACTGATGGCAGTGGCCCCATGTCAAAATCTCCGCCAAATTCTTTTGCGTTTAAGCAGCGGATCGCGCCGATCCTAATGGTTTAGGATTACTACTATACTACTACTACTATAACTTCACGCCAAATCCCGGCGGGGTAGGCAGAGAGAACCGAGCGCCACGTGACTCGATCCTTACATATCTCACTCGCTTCTTTAACATTCATTGCTCTTCTCATGCACGCTCGCCG
The DNA here is from genome assembly GCA_947507595.1 of Pyralis farinalis. Taxonomy (NCBI): domain Eukaryota; kingdom Metazoa; phylum Arthropoda; class Insecta; order Lepidoptera; family Pyralidae; genus Pyralis; species Pyralis farinalis. The sequence goes on from OX382274.1 coordinate 2,660,565, forward strand.
GTTTCTAGGGCTCCTGATATCACCTTCTGATAGAACACGGCCAATTTCATCATGGTAGGTAAGTCTTGGCCTTCCCCGGCTTCTACATCCTTCTACTTTTGCATTGTATATCTGCTTCGTCATTCTTTCATCCTGCATTCTTTCTACATGTCCGAACCAACGGAGCATGCCTCTTCTTATTTTAACACCGACGCTCTCTTTCAGACCAACTCCGTTTCTAACATCAGCATTACAGCGAATACGGTTTACAAGCCTTACGCCACAAATTTTGCGCAGCGCTTGCATTTCGACCGCGTTTATTCTACTTTCATGCTCTTTCTGCCATACCCAGCTCTCGCTTCCATAAGTTAGCGTTGGGACCAGCACTGCATTGTGTATAGCGAGTTGTGCCTTCTGGCTCAGGTTTTTACTGTCAAGAAGTTTTCCCAACGCTCCATTCACACTATTCCCAGCACTCACTCGTCTTTCCACATCTGCGGTGTACCTTCCATCCGTGCTGAAAGCGCATCCAAGATATACAATCTCATCCACTTGTTCGAACACTTCATCATCAACCGTAATCTTTACATTAGTTCTGGATTCTTCTCTTTCAAATACCATATCTTTGTTTTATGGTTTAGGAAACAGGATATATATAAGAAGAAGAACATTTATTGATTTGAAATCAAAATGCCGAAATATGTGTAACCTTATAATCGCCCGAAGTTACCCGTACTTCGGGGAGTTACCCGCCTATCGACTACGCCGCCGCGCCAGGGTAATCTCACCAGCGCTTGGTGAACACCGTCAATTAGCAAGAGAGATGTAAGATTAATTATTTACATTACCACGTTCTGTTATCACTAATATCTCAGTAACTCGACACCTTATTTGTTTGCGGACGACCTGAAACTCGCTAAAGTGATCGAAAATCTTGAGGACTCTAATCATTACAAACGGATTTGGATAATCTAGCAATGTGGTATAAGCATAACAACATGAAGCTAAATGTAAATAAGTGCTACCACATCAAATTTACACGTAAAATATATCCATTTCCGACAACCTATAATATTGAGGACCACTCTTCAAGAAGTAGATACTATTAAAGATTTAGGCGTTATATTCGACTCAAAGATGACGTTTGCGCCGCATATTAACTTGGTCTCTAAAAAAGCATCCAAAATGATGGGATTCCTGTTAAGGAATGCTAAGGTCTTTCAACAACCAAAAACAAAAATCCTGCTGTACAACTGCTTAGTTCGGAACATCTTGGAATACTGTTGTGTAGTCTGGAGACCACATTATGCCACACATTCCTTAAGGCTAGAGAGAATACAGAAAAGATTCATATGGCATTTGGCTTTTTCGACTGGTATAGCTAATTCCCAGCAATCATATAGTGATAGACTCAAATATTTTAAAATGCATTCTTTAGCAACCAGACGAGAGTTATTGGACGGTATGTTTATCGCTAAATTAATAAAAAATAAAGTTAAATGCCCGCAACTTTTGTCGAAGGTTTATTTTAAAGCGAATTCCGCGTGGCCCAATTGCACCTTTAGTCCCACCGCCAAGACGTACTACACTAGGAGCCAACTCGCTTATACCTCGTATGTGTCAAATAATAAATAAATGCAGCACCGTAATAGATATACACGCTGACTCAGTGGCTAGCTTAAAGCACAATATTTTAAGATACCTTTCATGTACACATGTTTAACGTATTTGCGTACAAAAAGTATACTTATATAACTTTAAAACTTAGTTGCGTAAAAATATATTGTATATAATTTATATACAAGCATGTGATATCTAGGTACCTATAATTAACTTGTACATTTACACACATTTTTTATGTCATGTTATGTGTATTATTTAGATTGTATAAGTTGTTGGTAGATAAATAAATAAAAAAAAATAAAAAATAATATACATTACATATATGTACTTGATAGTCCAGTGGATACGGAACCCGCCTATTGACCAACTAGTCTCCGGTTCGAATCCTAACCTCCGCTGAATCATGTTTTCGGATTGTTGTACATATTGGTAATTATCACTTGCTCGGCGGTGAAGGAAAACATCGTGAGGCAACCCGCACGTCCAAAAAAATATATTTAGAAAAAAAAATATTTTTGATTTCCCCACTGGGATGTGCAGGTCTCACGCAGTCGCTCTATGTCAAAATCACCAAATCCTTAGGCTTAAGTAGCGGCGCCTGTCAATTTGCAAATCAAGAAGATGTACCTTGTTAATCAATTACGTACGTACGCTACGTATTCTACCTCACTTCCAAAAAGCGTACACTCACCTAATAATTTGTTTTTTTTTTTGATACGACGTCGGAAGGCATGCAAGCATAGGGCCCACCTGATTTAAAGCGGTTACCGCAGTCTATGAACGCTTGTAATACATGAAATATCACTCACGCGATGCCACCTCTGCTGCTACCACAGCAACTCCTCAGGAGCTTACTGGTGACCTCACTCACATGCAGGAACGCAACAACACTCTAGGGAATTGTTATTTGGATGCGGTTTTCTGTGAGTTGGAGGTTCTTCTCTATACGGATTGCTTAACTGTTCAACTAAAACAAACTTTAAGGTCACCCATCATAAACCCATAATCATTAAAGTACATTTCCTGCTGTATTTGGCACGTAGACATGCAAAAACGTTAATGACTACTGTATTAGTAACTTTTTTTTATATATTTTCAATCACATCGTTTTTTAAATACAATTCAAGTAATTTTGAGTTTTAATGCCAATTAGTGTATTGATGCCATGAACACGGAATAACATTTTTTTTATACCGCTCCGGTGGCAAAAAAGCTCGACAGAGTACGCATTAAGGTTGTGCTTACTTGACCTCCAAATGTTATATTTAACTATAACGTGCAATAACTATGCTGTCTTTGTGTTTACAAAGTTTTAACGCAATTGGATGAAAGGTACGACCGCTGATGAAATACTAACAAACAAATCTTAATGTTTATATACATGATTAGCATGTACAAATGTCGTCTGTTTATTTACTTATATAATCATTATACAGTGAAATACAGACACAAGTAGACGTTATGTTGTAAAATGTATTCGATTCTGTAATAAATTGTCTGAAACAGCTCTGTTCTATTCTGACAATATATTCAACAGGCACATCACTATTTTTTTTACAAAAAAAAAAACAAACACCGGCAATAACATCTGATATGAAAATACACTAAAGGCAGACTAAAAGGTATAAAATAATTGTTTTATTTATTAACCTAAATGTCATGAAACAAATATTCTATTGTTGATTTTTATTTAAACAGATATTACATATACATTTTAAAACTACTTGGAATAAAATCTCTCTCAATCATGTTTTGGATATAAACCTTTTTCAGTCATAATAATAAATAGTCTCTGACAAATTACACAGCGCCATCTAACCCCAAAGCAAGCGAAGCCTGTGTTTTGGGTACTGTGTGCAGCTGTCTACCTGATAAACATAAGTATACTTTTTTTTTGTAAATACATATTTATGATATATAGAAAACACCCAGACCAAGATAAACAGACACGTTCATGCACACAAATGTTTGTTCTGTGTGAAAATCGAACCCACGAGCGTTGATATGAAAGTAGCGTTACTACACTGTGCCACCAAGCAAAAACGTGAACGCTCAAAGCGTTGTGATCAGCCATGCAATTCTGTAAGAGGAAACATCCTTACATCCTCGGAAACATCGGCTGTTATAGCCTTGAACACAAAATTGCAATTCCTTAGTGTCGCTTTTCATGGTTGTGCGACACTAACGCCGCAAGGCTGCGTTTGGAATTGGAATTCTACAAGGCAAACAGCCTCGCGTACGCTTACAGCCTTATCGAATACCAAATAAAAAGCCGTGATCGCAGTAGACGATGTCAAAGCTGTGACATCTGCGATCACAGCGACGCACACAGCCATTACGAGTCGCTTAGAGAATTGCATGGCAGTTGTGATCGTGGTAATCCGTGATGAAATTTCAAAATGTGACACTAAAGTGTGTTCTATCTAAATGAGAAGTTGCCATAGTAACAGGAGTCACAACTATAACCAATCCAGAACTCATCACCTATAATGTCGCAAACACTGAAAACAAAAGCCTGCTTCTGAGCAACAGTGAGGTTGTGCAGCACGCAGCGTAAAACTATTCTCCTCACGCGAAGATGCAAGTGTAGAATCTCGTGAAGGCTTCCCGATCCAATCTGCAGTATGTGCTGAATCTCTTGATACGTACCTCGCCTATTGTCTTGGATTATGTTCTTGAATTCTTTCTTCATCCCCCAAAGTTAGTCGACCGCGCTTGCATTTGTTATACCTAACAACGATACGCGGTTGTCTTGGAATGACCTTCATCCATGAATGCTATTTGAAGTCGTATCGTACGATTCATCCGGTTTCAGGCGACACTTGAAATTGTAAAAAATCATAGCGTGAAAATGTTCTCGGCGTAAATCCATTTTTCGTGACACGATAATTTAGATTAGCTTGCAAAAAACGTGGAGGGAAATTTTGAAATTGGAACGTACCTATTTTTACTTATAAATATTCATATTTTTAAAATCCTACTAATATTATACGTGCGAAAGTTTGTATGTATGGATGTTTGTTGCTCTTTCACGCTTAAACGGCTGACGGATTTGAATGAAATTTGGCACGTAGATAGATTATGATCTGGATTAACACATAGGCTACGTTATTTGACTCCACGCGGGCGGAGCCGCGGGCAGCAGCTAGTAAATTATAACTGGCCAGTCTCTAATACATAAAAACTTTTTCCGCAATACTGTTTGAGTGGCCTCGTATGTCGAAATATAACATTTACAATTTCACTATAATATAATATGTATTTACAAAAATCTCCTCTAAGTAGTACCTACCTACCATTGCGTGCCTACCATTTCACAAAGATGGTGAATAATTAGTATTTGTGACGTGTAGGTACGTTCAACAAAAGAATTTGTCGCAGCTGCACCAAATAGTCTTGATCACTCAAATTATATATTTGTTCTCAGATCAAAATAATATCGTAAGTAGACTAAAGGTAGTTTCTATTAGAAACCTTTCCATTTAATTAAAACTTCACTGTAGTAACTTGACTCTTCAACTACTTCCCAGCCGGACCGCTTTTAACGCCTTGTAACTTCCAAGGGAAAGATGATTCAGTATATTCGATTTTCTTTTTGGAAGGTAGACAAAAGGTATAGGTCTTTTCAGCTATTGTACCTGTGAATGTGTTTTTATAATACGGAGTGGCGCGGGTGTCAAACACTATTCTGTAGCCGGACCATTTTTAATGCCAATTATTCCTAATATTTATGAGGTACTATTTTTTTCTTGATAGGCCAAAGAATGTAGTGTTAAGGTAGTCACTATTTAGTGTAATGGCGCTTGGTACTGAACGATGGCGCCAGGAAGTATGTCTCCTCTATGACTACCCCGCAATGTTATAGATAGATAGTATTCGAATACTATCTATCTATAACTTCACGCCAAATCCCTTGCGGGGTAGCCAGAGAAGCCATGGCCATGTTCATTAATCACTGTTTTTCTTCATCCAACAGTCGTACACACCCTGCAAACAACTTTTTTTATGCAACGTCGGGAGGCAAACAAGTATACGGCCCACCTGATGTGAAGTGGTTGTTGTAGCCTATGAACGATTGCAATATTAGGAGTATTGTACGTGTGTTGCTACACCCACTGTTAATACAGCAATCGATGTGACCATGAGTGTTGTCCATAGGTTATAGGTTTCATAGAGGTAGGGCGCACCAACACAGCCTATCTGGAGAAGTACATCTACCTCCCAGAAAACCGTAGCCAAATAACAAGTCCCTGGAGGACGTTGTGTTCCTGTGAGTGAGTGAGGTCACCAGCAAGCTCCTAAGGAGTTGCTATGTTAGCAGCAGAGTTTACACCCCGTGAGTGATACTTAACGTGTTGTAAGTGTTCATAGGCTACGATAACCACAATATATCAGGTTGGCCGTATGCTTGTATGCTTCCCGACATTGTATAAACTAAAAAGCCATACGCTTGTACGTTACCTTAGTTGTATAAAAAGCTTTGCTTATTGGTGACCTCACTTACTCGCAGGAACACAATTTTCCAGGGAGTTATTATGTAGCCGCGGTGTTCTATGAAGTGTTTCGGCCGCCGTTGGGCAGCTTCGATTCGGTTTACCTCTCTATCGTCAGAGTCTCGTTTGATAATTGGCAGTGTGTGCCACGTGCAGGCGAGGCTCGTTTTGACTGTAAAGATAAGCCTAAATCTACCTAAGCCTTAGGACTTGGCAAAGATACTGTTTTTTGTATGGTGCGACTGCCGTCCGACCTCCACAACCAGGGAGAACCCAGACCTTTCTTAGGTAAGGTCACACTTCTTTCGAAATGATATGCATGAACTGATAGCAGATGCATAGTAGCCGTGATAGACGGCAGTTGCTCCGATAGCATGAGTATCAATTCTGGCGTCCTACACGGCTCTGTATTGTCCCCGGCACTGTTTTAGCTGCATATCAATGATATGTTGTCAATAGATGGCATTCATTGTTATGCGGACGACAGCACCGGGGACACTTATTATAGAGGCCGTGCAAACTTCCCTTGTTCCATTGTGGAGGAAAGCCGCGATAAACTTGTGTCTGAAATGGAGGGTACTTTAGCTAAAGTATATGATTGCGGGCGGCTTAACTTTATAACCCCATGAAGATACATGTTTTGACGTTCACCGCTAAGAAAACTCAATTTTCTGTGGTTTCTGAATTCCAGAACACTCCCCGTACCGTCACCAACAGCATTAGGATGCTTGGTGTCGAGATCTCCAGTGACGTTCAATATCGTAGTCACTTGGAGGAAAAGGTCAGGCTGGCGTTCAAAAAACCTGGTGTTCAATAGAGCAAAGCAGTACTCAGCGCGGGGCAGGACTTATGTAATATAAGTCTCAAGACAGACCGCACATGTGGTTAAACTATCTGTGGTGTATATAAGGCAATAGTGTTTGACTTCAGATATAATTGCTTTACAAGAAACATGGCTTCTTCCGGATGCTGTTTATTTCCTGGGTTGCATCAATAAGGAATTTGGTTATACTGGCACGTCAGCGGCGAATACTGTAGCAGGTATGATCAAAGGTCGACCCTACGGTGGAGTGGGTCTGTTGTGGAGAAAGAGTGTCTTTACAAATTTGTCGATAATTCATTGCGATATCTCGCGAGTGCACGGAATAAAAATAAATATACAGTAAAGTGCATTCAGTGTTTTCGATTTACATGTCCAGAGATAATGGAGGGAACCTTGCGGAATTTACGGATTGTCTGGAGTTGGTAAGTGCAATTATAGATAATGACAATACTGAGTGATGTGCTTACTCGGTAACTTTAATGTGCATCCATCTGAACTTTTTACAAAGAATTGAATAGCTTTTGTTCAGAATACGGTTTGACCTGTGCAGATGTCAATTTTTTAGTGAATAAGTGAAGCGAATGGATCTAGACGGTGTCTAGACCATTGTATTGTGACGTAATCTACATACCATTTCCAGTATTAATATTATGCACGACGTTCTGTGGTCCGACCATTTTCTTTTGACAGTTGAATGAAAATTAGATATAATTAAACGGAAACTATATATGATTTTAAGGAAATAAGTAGGTATCAAACGGCGGGAAGAAAGAATTAATGATTAGTTATAGAGGAGGTTGACACATGAAACGTCATTGGCTGGAATATGCATGTAAGGAAGGCTCACATGGAAGCTAGGTGTAAAACGGCCTACACACGGCCCTAAATTGAAAAAAAGGTGGAGATGAAATCGGCTACTACTCTACATACGTCTGTGCCAGTGAGTACGTAACCGACCGTGCGACAGACTGCTCGTTGATTCGAGATGCCGCCGACACTCTCAAAGCAGCAAAAAATAGGCACTCGAGCGCAAACTGTGTAGATATCAGTCCCGATTTCGCTACCCACGTGCCGACAACGCTCCCTAGACGACAATTGTTCCTAGATTGTGAGTTAGCCCGAAGCGATTTTAGAGTTAAGGTAAACAATAAAATTTGGGTTAGATTTGCCTATACATGAGGCGATTTATGGCACGATCTAGGGTCCTCCCCACCACCTCCCTGATATCGCCACTGATTTTAGGGGCGTGTGTAGGCCGTTTAAGTTTGACATAATATGTAACTTCAATATTAATTGACTGGACGTTAATTGATGATTATTAAGAAAAAAAAAAGAAATACTTTTGAGTTTTAGTCATCTTATTTCAGACTAGCTGAAGCCCGCGGCTTCGCACGCATGAGATTTGGGCTTTTAGTAGCCTTTATTTCCCTATAGACCTGAAATTATTTTTGTTAAAAAAAACAAAGTTCAGGGTCGTAGATGCAACCATAGAGCGATTCAATTTTCATACAGCGCCATCTCTTGACCATTACGGGAGGCAACGTATATTTATTTTATTTTTATTACATAAAAAATGCGTAGTTATATTATGTCCCAAAAAAATCGTATTCTATGAAAATAATAAAAATAAAATTGCAAAGTCCTCGAAGGGGAAGATATATCCCCCTAATTTTAAGTTTTTCATTTTTTACGCAGGAACCCTAAATATTTACGGGATAAAAGTACCCTATATTCTGCTCTGAACAGTCCTCTGCCTACGAGTGAATGTCCCGTCAAAATCGGTTCAGCCATTTCGAAGATTAGCCCGGATAAACAAACAGACAGACAGACAGACAAAAAAGTTAAAAATGTGTATTTAGGGGTTTTTTTAACGTGAAAATAACAATATGAGCTTAAGATAAAGGCTTTATTTTGAAATCACAGTCAGACAATTCAATTTTATTTATATGTATAGATATATACATATGAGATATATAACGATATGACTGAAACAGCATAGGAAGGAGTCTGACTTACAGCCAGTCAGGTTACAGTAGGTATAAGTTCTATGTGATGAAAGTCAACCGGCCATGACCATCTGACGAGCTCGATGGTGTAGAGGTAACGCACTGTTACGTTACTTTGACACCAACGCTCGTGGATTCGATTTCCACACAGGGCAAACATTTGTGTGCATGAACATGTCTGTTTGTCTTGGTCTGGGTGTTTTTAAGCGTGGTTGGGCGCATCAAATCAGCCCATCTGGGAAGTACATGCACCTCATAGAAAACCGCAGCCAAACAACAACTACCTAGAGGGTTGTTGCGTGTGAGTGAGGTCACCAGCAAGCTCCTAAGCAGTTGCTGTATTAGCAGCAGAGATGGCATCGTGTGTACTTAATATGTTGCAAGCATTCATAAGCTACGGTAACAGCTTTACATCTGGCGGACCATATGCTTGTATGCCTCCCGACCTTGTATGAAAAAAGGTATCAATAGGTATTGGGCAAACCGTCCGTCCGTCGCCATAAAGGTAGTAAGAGAAAGTTACTTCCCCGGACGGACTGATTTGATGCGCCTTACCTCTTTTAAAAACACCCAGTCCATGACAAATAGACATGTTCATGTACACAAATGGTTGTCTTGTGTGGGAATCGAACCCCACTACGCCACCATTCTCGTCAAAATATTCTTAAGGGTAAGGTAATGATCACGTGCTCGACGGTGAAGGAAAACATCGTGAGGAAACACTAAGAAATTATATTTCGAAAGATGTGTGACCTTACCTAAGAAAGGTCTGGTTTTCATTCTGGGTTGTGAAGGTCTGTTGGCAGCCGCTCCATAAAAAAACTAGTCTCTTCGCCAAATCCTTAGTCTTAAGTATCGGATCCCGCACAATCTAACGGATTAGGAAACGAAAGAAAATGCTACGAAGAGATAACCCTGTTTTTCGAGAATCGAATTTCGAAGAAATTTGCCCTTTTTCCAAAAGTGTTTACACGTATGTCTAAAAAAATTGTATGTCTAAAAAAATTGTTTGTTTATTTGAAATTTGATCTAACCTGCTTTGTGTGCTTCCGCCACCAATTAGTTCATGCGGCCTAGCGCCGGCCGGCACCCACCCACTACTGTTAGTACGTGCAACATGCCGACGCTGCCATGGCTGCTCCGGTAGTCTCTGCCTCGGCTGCTGCGGTCGTCCGCCATCTGGAACAGAATCCGCATGCCTCCACCACCACCGTCGCTGCCACGACTGGCCTGGTCGTCGCTGCGACACGTGTTTCGCCTCTCCACGTCATCATCAGGCGTTGTAGACGTTAATCGTAAGAATAACATGCTACAAGCCGCAGATTAGATCAAATTGCATGTAAATTTTTCTTTCGCAAAATAACGCCTGAATCTATTAACTATGTTTGTTTATTTTTAAGCAACGCGGGGAGGCATGCACACATACGGCAGGGGTGGTGATACTTCATATATTGCAAGTAGTACCGCAGTAGTATAAGGTACGGTGTACATAGGCTGTAGTAATCATTTTACACCTTGCCGTATGCTTGTATGCCTCCAGATATCTTCTTCTTCTATATATAAAAATGAATGTTTGTCTATATGTCATCTATGGACTCGAAAACGGCTGGGCAGTATTTGATGAAATTTTCAGTGAATCTTCAGGTTAGCCCAGCAGATGATCCTGTGAAGTTTGGTAACGATTGGATCACCCGTGCGAAGCTGGGTCGAGTAGCTAGTTATATATAAAAATCTAAAGCGGTTACAGTAGCCTATGACCGCTTGCAATACGGGAAGTATTTTTCGAAAGGCGATTGCTTTTGTTGAAACGTGCTGTTCCATTACTTTATCACCAATGCTCGTGGGTTCGATTCCCACACAGGACCCTTTGGTAAAATATATCTATTTCATTGCTTTTTAATTCCGTATTCTTTCTGTTTGTCGAATCATGTGTTTCTTCCCAATACGTTATCTATACTAATTTCTGAAGCGGTAAAGTTTGTTTGAACGCGCTAATATCGGGAGACAAATATCAGAAAATCTTTTTTCATTTGTTAGTGCAATTCTTGAAGATGGTTATAGCTTATTCAATATCACGATACGACCCTTAGGGTCGGCAACGCAAGAGTGACACCCCTGGTGTTGCAAATGATCATAGGCTACGGTCACTGCTTACCATTACGCAGGCCGTATGCTTGTTTGCCACCTTAGTGGTATAAAAAAAGGAGCAGAGGAAAAAGGTAGAAAATAAGCATAAGCTTTTTTTTATACCACTAAGGTGACACACAAGCATACGGCCTGCCTGATCGTAAGCCGTTACCGTAGTCCATGGGCATTTGCGACACCAGGGGTGTCACTCTTGCGTTGCCGACCCTGTAAGAACCTCTTCACGCCTTTCTTGAAGAACCCCATACTGTAGTCCCTTGGGAAAACCTCGGCAGGTTAGTGAAGTTGTACTCGGTATCCCACTGGGATACGCGCAGACGAAGTTGCGGGCTTCTTCAGCTAGTTACTTATAATATTACTTTACGGCGAGCATGCATGAAAAGACCTCATCATCATCATCCGAGGGTTAATCCCGGTTGCGTCCTAAGCTTTAGCTTCGGAGCCCAGGGTCAGCTTTCCGGTTTTTACTTCTCCATTTCGCGTGATCTTCGGCATCCCTTACTGTGAGACCATTATCACGCACGTCATCCCTCACGACGTCAAGACAGCACTTCTTGGATCTTTCCTTTCTACCGAGACCCGGCTGAGGTGTTATGGCGAGACATCTGTGGTTTTCGTAGGACATTTTTTTATACAACGTTGGGAGTCATGCAAGCATACGGTCTACCTGATGTAAAGCAGTTACCGTAGCCTATTAACACATGTAATATACTAAGTATCACTCGCACGTTGCCACATCTGCTGCTAACACGGCAATGCTGCGTACTGGTAATCTCACACGCAGGCATAAATACAACCCTCCAGGCAGCTGCGGTTTTCTGTGACATGGACACCCCGATCGGGGTTTGATTTTAACACCCCACGTTTGATGAGCCTACCACACTTAAAAACACCCAGACCAAGACACGACACAAATAGGTGTTCTGTATGGGAAATCACGAGACTGGTATTAAAGTACTATTACTAACTACTCCTTCAGCGGAGCTTATGTATAGGTACATTATGCAAAAAAAAATTGCAAATCACAAAACACAATTCTAGATAATAATGAACATATAGTATAATGGGATATAAAAAGGATGGGCACAAGTTGTAACTTAAATACTAGAACTTTACTTATGATCAAACTGTATCCCAGTCTTCCTCGCGTGTAATTTTCACCACTCTCTTAGAATTTATCCATAAAGCTTTTCTCAATTCATTATCATTTGCCAGCCAATGATTGAATATTTGATGACAAAATTTATAGTTTTTTCCACTTATGTTTCCCAAATCCGGCTCAGCTGCGAGATACACTATCTCCTTACCGATATCTTTTTTATCCCGACCAATGATATTTATAAATATTTTAGAAACGTCACCGATTATATTATCAAAATTACCAAGCAGGTCTGTATCGCGCACAACAAAAGGATCAAAACCGTTCACTGTAACACCAGTCCCTTTAACGCGTTCAGCCAATTCAACTAAAAATAAATTTCCCGCAAGCTTAGAGTTTCCCAATGATGTCACTAAATTATACCTTCCAGCTTCATTCCAATGTTCAAAATCAATTCGACCAACGTACATTGATAATGCTGTAGATATAAGGACTCTGCTCGATGATGATCGTTTCAACATAGGTATCAATAGATACGTAAGTAGAAATACACCAAAATAGTTCACTTGCATTGTTAAGTTAAGACCGTCTTCTGTAAGTCGATCAGGGAGTCCTACAGCGCCAGCATTGTTTACTAAAATATCGACTCTCTCTTCAAGATGTGTAGTCTCATTGGCAAATTTCCTTACTGACTTCAACGATCCTAAATCCAAGGTTCTGTAGACAACATTCGGGTTCCCCGTCATGTATTTGATCCTGTCCGTTGCTTCTTTCAATTTTGTTTCGTTTCTACTTGCAATGATAACTCGTGCTCCATATTTTGCTAGGTTGGTTGCAGCTTCGTACCCTATTCCTGAACCTCCGCCTGTTACAATTGCCACTTTTCCGTCAAGTCGTGTTTTAACAACACAATCCATGTTTGACGCAAACACAATCAACACAACGATATCAAAGGGAGTCTTGCTCCATACTACAGCCTTGGAGGAAATAAAATAAAACAAAATCCTTATAAGAACTTGTTTGATGTCATGATGCCAATGCAAAAAGGACGTCGCTACTATATGTACCCACTTAATAGTCGATTTGGAATTCATCGTTCGTTCATGAAATTACTTTATTATAATGAGCGGTCCACAATACAAACAACAGGCATCAGTAAATTTCCGTCGGCAAAAAAATAACGTAACTATTGAGATGAAGATATAAATATCTTAACTAGTTTTATTAGTCAATGCTTTCTTTTCATACTCATATTTTCTCTTTCAAATTTTGTTTCACTTTTGGTTTTATAGATATATCATATATTTTTAGCGAAACCACCTAATTAAATATGATGATAATCATGACAGGGTATGACATTCAAAATCGAACACGAATCCCTGCAAAATCCCAATGATTTTGCTGAGTTTAGTTTTAAATTTCGAGTTACAAAATCAGCTAATACTCATATACAATCTCCAAAACATCGCTTAAATAGCACTATGAAATTTACTAGAATGCAATTTAAACTATTACAATTTCTCATGCCTAACTTGAGTGACAAACAAGCGTAAAGTTTGCCTGACGGTAAGCAGTTACCGTGGTCCATAGACACTTTAAACAGTGTCATTTGTGCGTTGGCAACCCTGTAAAAAGTTTCTCCGAAGTTGCATAGCCTGTGACTCTTGCAGTTTCAATATGTGCGGATAAATTCCCCTCCGACGTCGAGCGATGTGGTTGCAGAAAGAAGCTATTGGCATCATATCGAACCTCTCTATACATACATATATATATATATATATATATAAATAAATAACAGCAGAGAGCTTTGCTACAAGAGCAGCTACCATCAATGACGGTTTTAATTCAGTTGCTGGGCAAGAAACTGACAATTAATATTCACGAACCCACAGGCAGTCCATATAAATAGAGCTTTCGATTGAAGACCACAATTAAAGAATGGATACGCCATATCTAGAGTGACAGTCAATGCTGTACAATGACACTCAGTCCCCAAAGCCCAAATGCGTGTAAGATACACAGGAAGATTATCAATCGAACAATCGTGAAAGTCATATTGATGGTCGCTAATCAACTCATGATCTTCTAGACAGGCAGTAGTCGCGTATTTATCACACACTCCATCAGCACGGGGAGAGAGGTTCTAATGTTTGGCCTGTAATACAATGACATACTCATTTATCGCCAGTTTTGTACACCAACTGCACATTAGCACAGCAGAGACGGCAATTGCCCAATAGAGTATGAAAGCGCAAAAAGGCACGTCGTCGGTATAAAATACAACTCTGGGGCACACTCCTTCAACACTACTGCCGATATACCATTTCCAACTCGACTTATAAATGTCGAGAAAGAGCAACGCCCGTCGGATATCTCGCTGACTGATTACGATTTCCGGGATTAAGTTACTGCATCACGATGTCGTAGATAGTACAAGTATGTCCATTAACCCAATTCTAGTAAGAAGCGAAGAGATAGCTCTCTTTAGCAATACAGACCAAACTGCCATGTTTTCACAAAGGTGACCAAGTACAAATTTCAGAATGTAAAAGAAAATTACAATACGAAAACCGATAGTACTGTGGAGTTATAATAAAATGCATAACCATGTCCTCTGCAGACGATCATATATGTAATTGTATGACATTGCACCTTGAGTATCAATTGTCGTGCATTAAATATTCTTCCTTAACGAGAATAGCTTTATTTGTTTGTATTGTTATACAGAAATAACAGTTATGTTTTCGATCGTATTTATTTATGTGATTTTTTATATCTCATAACATCTGAACGCCTGGGCGGTTTTTAATTGTTTAGTTATATCATATGGGTACGGCCGAGAGAGCATGAAATTAGGATGAATGCGGTTGAAGTTGGATCGCATTCAGAATGATGGTGTTAGAGACAGTTGATCTGAAAGAGAGTGTTGGTGTTAAAATAAGAAGTGGCATGCTCTGTTGGTTGAGATATGTAGAATAATTTTGAAACAGATAAACAAAGCGAAAGTAGAAGGATCTAGGAGCTGAGAAAAGTCAAGACTAACCTACAATGACCGAATTGATCGTGTTTTATCAGAAAATGATGTAATGCGCCCTAGAAACCGGCAAGCGTGCTTGAGAAGATCTATGAATCCATCGACCGGCCAGTGTTAGAAAATCTAGGTAACTATCGACTGCCCCTCACTTGTTCTACAAATATACTTATATTATATGTATGTATATGTTCACGCCAAGTTCCTTGCAGGGTAGGCAGAGAGAACCTAGCGCCATGAGACGCGGTCCTTACATACTTCAGTCGCTTCTGTGACATTCATAGCTCTTTTCATGCACGCTCACCGGTTTCTAGGTTTCCTGACGTCACCTTCAATAAAACATAACCAATTTGGTCATGGAAGATGAGTCTTGGTCTTCCTCCTTAACTTTATATAAATAAACTTACCTTAACCTCTTTGTCATATACATAGCGGGTGGCAAACAAGCATGTGATCTGCCTGCGGTAAGGTAGCTACTGTAGCCTGTAAATGCTTGAAATACGTCCACAATGACTGTTGTTTGCGTGTCGCAACCCTTAAACCTCGAACTTAATACATTAAGTAAAATTGTTAAGTACCTAAGTTATATTTTTTTTAACCTTTCTCTTGAATTTTTATTTTGTACGTATTAAGGTTATATCACGCTAGGTCCGGGTAGGCAGAGAGGAGAGTGCCATAGGACACGGTCCTTACACACCTCACTCGCTTCTTAATATTCATAGCTCTTTTTATGCACGCTCGCCGGTTCCTAGGTTTCCTGACATAACCTTCAATAAAACACAACCAATTTGGTCATGGAAGATGAGTCTTGGTCTTCCTCGGCTCCAACATCCATCCACTTTCGTATTGTAAATCTGTTTCGACATTCTTTCTACTTGTCCGAACCAACAGGGCATGCTTTTTTTAGGGTTCCGTACCCAAAGGATAAAACGGGACCCTATTACTGAGGCTCCGCTGTCCGTCCGTCCGTCCGTCTGTCACCAGGCTGTATCTCATGAACTGTGATAGTTAGACAGTTGAAATTTTCACAGACGATGTATTTCTGTTGCCGCTATAACAACAAATACTAAAAAATAGAATAAAGTAATTATTTAGGGGGCTCCCATACAACAAACGTGATTTTTTTGCTCATTTTTGCTCGATATTGATAACGGCAACAGGTAGACGCTTGAAATATTCACAGAATATTTAGTTGTATATTCACTTTAAGAATAAGGAATTAAATTAAAATAAAACAAATATTTAAGGGGGGCTCCCATACAACAAACGTGATTTTTTTTACCTTTTTTATAGATAATGGTACGGAACCCTTCGTGCGCGAGTCCGACTCGCACTTGGCCGATTTTTTATCTTAACTCTGACACTTTCCTTCGGACCAACGCTCTTTCTTATATCACTATCGCGAATGCGGTCAACGAGCGATAACGCATAAGCCACAAGTTTTGCCCAATGCTCGCATCTCGTACCCAACTTTCAAATCCATAAGTTAGCGTTGGGATTGTACCGCGTTGTATACAGCGAGCTGTGCCTTCTGCCGTAGATTTAGGCTGCCTAAAATTTTATCCAACCCATTCACGCTGTTCGCTGTACTCACTCGACTCTTGACTCGTGTACCTTCCATCTTGCTCCAACACTACATTATCAAGCGTAATCCTCGTGTTCCTTCTGGTACAAATTATTAATAATTTAGAAGGAATAATTGCTTGCATACACTTCAAATATTTTTTCTATTTGATTTCCCAATTTTGACAATTAATTCTAAATTGCTTCCCTTTTTGCCAAGACTGTCGTAGCTATTTGAAAGACCTTAATCTTTAAATAATGGTCAATACATGTAATGAAAGGTTTCTGAAAAGCAAATTATGTCCGAATTTACCTTTATTGTATAGTTCCTCCAGTGTAATGTCCAATAAAGCTTACGAGTATGTTGATATATTGGTGCAAAATTACATATTACAGCAAATTTGTATTTTCATAGGCCACGAAAGAAGTACCTTTATTTGCGGACGTGTTTTTATTTACACTCAAACGAGTGTTAAGAAAAATACGACCACTCAGTTTGTACATTTTTCCGCACAAATGTGCATTACCAGTGTGGAATCCGCATTTGTGAAAGCGCATTTGTCGAATCCCCGGTCAGGATATTTATTTGAAGGCAGGAGAAATAATAGGAAATCGTACATTCAGAGTAATGACTGCTACCATTTTTGAAGTTGTTAGTTGGCGGTTTAGTGCACATAATCAATCTAATTTATATATTTATTCTTATAATTAAGACAGTCAATTTCAAAATGAATGAATTTATACATACATATTTGATTTGCAGTGTATATAAACACAATTGTCGTATTGATCACATATGTTTTCAATACAATTATATAGATAATATAAATTAACAATCATTTATTGATGTGTCTACTATTATTCAATAATTTCTAGGAAGTTTACTAATAGTTTTTTGTAATATCAATAATCTTAAATCAAATCATTTTCGTATACATTTATTAAGTGTTACCAGCTTATCCTTAGCTTCATATCGTATGATTAAATATTCTTTATATTTTGTATTTTGTCATAGTTTTATGTAGTACTCGTAGTAATATATATATAATGGTTACGACCCAAATATTAAAATTTATTATTATTAGGTTCCGTTTACATAAATATTGCATTTAATTCTCTGTTGCAGAGATTTGCAATGTGTATTGCAATATCTTGGCCTTGGTATCTGTGAAGCTGCATGTGAAGGTCAAAGATCCAGTCATTTTCGGCAGCGGCAGGGGGAAATTTTTCGGCGGCAACTCCATGTTATAGAAGGCGCACAATCCCTGATGGAAAAGAAAAATAAGTTAGCGGATCATCTCTTTAGATATTGCAGGTACAGAATTTTGTAGTGTAATTATCACAATCTCGACGGTGAAGGAAAGCGTCTTGGGAAAACCCGAAGTCTAAGAAATAATTTCTTCTTCATATAAGTACGAGTACTATCCCGTTTCTTAATCCACTAGGATCTGCTACCTGAGGCTAAAGATTTGGCGAAGACACTGTCAGACCTCAACAACTCGCAGGGAAAACCAGATCTTTGTTAGGTCACGTCTTTCGAAATATAATTTCTGGGACGTGTTGGTTTCCTTACGATAATTTTTCTTCACCGTCGAACAAGTATCACCGTCGAACAAGTATCACCGTCGAACAAGTAATAGTTACAGTTGTAATAATCGGATTCGCATCGGCGATCAATTGGTTAACAGGTCGGTTCTTTCCACCGAAATTTTTTATGTTGTAATTATCCTTACATAACGGGACGCTCAACATACGATGTATCACAGATTTATTCGCTATTCGTTTATATTGTATTGCCAAGGATGGCTGGATGACGCAGGGATCGTGGTATCGGTGGTCTTCGATATATTAAAAATAATGGATTTATTGATTTTTAGTGACCATGAAATCTAAAAAGTTAAGTGCATTATTTTGTTCTATTTCCAAAACAGATTCAATAATTAAAAAAATAAACCAACATAGACCCACAAATTAAATGTCTATCTATCTATCTATAACTTCACGCCAAATCCCTTACGGGGTAGGCAGAGAGAACCGAGCGCCACGCGACTCGATCCTTACATACCTCACTCGCTTCTTTCACATTCATTGCTCTTTTCATGCACGCTCGCCGGTTTCTAGGGCTCCTGACATCACCTTCTGATAGAACACGACCAATCTGATCATGATAGGTAAGTCTTGGCCTTCCTCGGCTCCTACATCCTTCCACTTTTGCATTGTATATCTGCTTCGTCATTCTTTCATCCTGCATTCTTTCTACATGTCCGAACCAATGGAGCATGCCTCTTCTTATTTTAACACCGACGCTCTCTTTCAGACCAACTCTGCTTCTAACCTCATCATTGCGGATACGGTCTGCAAGCGTTACACCACAGATTTTGCGCAACGCTCGCATTTCAACCGCGTTTATCCTACTTTCATGCTCTCTCTGCCATACCCAGCTCTCGCTTCCATAAGTAAGCGTTGGGACCAGCACTGCATTGTGTATAGCCAGCTGCGCCTTCTGGCTCAGGTTTTTACTGCCAAGAAGTTTTCCCAACGCTCCATTCACACTATTCCCAGCACTCACTCGCCTTTCCACATCTGCGGTGTACCTTCCATCCCTGCTGAAAGCGCATCCAAGATATACAAACTCATTCACTTGTTCCAACACTTCATCATCTACCGTAATTCTTACATTGGTTCTGGTTTCTTCTCTTTCAAATACCATAATCTTTGTTTTCTTCGCATTCAATAGTAAGCCTTCCTTCATACATTCGTCTTTCATCATTGTGAATTAAAATAAGCAAATTAAATGTGTTAATTTAATTTGTGGGTCTATCTTTGTTTATTTTTGAAATAAAGAGTTCCACTTGATGAGTGATATCTGTCCAATATATTGGTATTATCTACAGTAACAGAATATGTGTGGCTTACCGAATATCCTTTTTGTGGTCGTAATTATCATAAATAAGGTTAAGCAAATATGTTTTCATGTTCGTAATTATCAATAAAAGTCAACCATCAATGGACTAATGCAAAAGCTTGTCAGCCGTAGTATGTTTTTGAGCCAAAACACTGCTTTACAAATAGTTAGCATTTAAATAATAATATAAAAAAGAGGTAAAACTTATTCCTTCCTTACTCTAAATAGATTCAACTTGTACCGGAAGGTAATTTATAAACGTACCTTAAGAGGAAACTCTCTAGAAAATAAAACCTAGTGTCATATCTCTCTACTGTGATTGTACTTACAGGCGAGATGGGACAGTTCAATTTAAGGTTGCTGTATGCCAACAGATAGTCCTGCATCCACTTTTTGTTGAACATGTCGCAGATCCTTGTTGTCCAGATTACGTCATTGTCTATGAACTCATTCTTAACAGTCGCCGTGAGCTAGTTAAATAAAATATTATATGAAAGTATTAACGCTAAAGAAGAGGCACTGGAATATCCCTACCTTTCTCAAGAATGCAGACAAATAAACAAAAAAAAACAGTAGGGTCGAGGAGGGAACAGTGGCTAGGATTTTTTTAACAAGCTGATGCATGAAAAATAAAAATCACAGAAATACTTTATGCAAGCACAAAGCACAGTTCATGATTGAACTTTCATAATATAGAAACTAGACTTGCTATTACTTTACCAAAAAAGGGATATCCTATTTTTTTTTAAAGCTGGAATCGAGCCACTGTGTACTACGACCTGTACACAGTGGCTAGTACCCCCCAGTACGCAGTGGCTCTAAGAGTACACAGTGGCTACGTAGGAATCGAGCTACTGTGTACATACACATACATGGTACATAGTGGCTACCAAACCCTATACAGGGGCTCTGACATCATTAGGGAAAATCAAAAATGGACAAGGATTGAAAGTTTTTTTATTTTTATAAAGTTGAAAAATACCTAGTTGAAAATAACAAAAAATGCACATACTCCTGGCAATTGAAAAAACAAAAAATAAACTTTTACTTTATTACGTTGAAATCGCTTATTTACTACCTAATTAGAAACAATTATCTTAATATTAAATCGCATTTTAGCATATGTTTAAATCAGGAAATTCAATTGAAAATTTATAACACGGCCTTGTAGAAGTACCTTCCATCGAAGGCTTTGGGCAAATAAATTTAATATCATCTTCTTTTATTAAAGAAAGGTCAGGTTTATCAGGCAGAACGAATTTTTTATGTCTGTATCTAAGAAAAGATATATATAATACTCTAAATCATAATTTCTTTCGTCCAATACTTTTCCTATATACCAAGATATACGTCTCTTTGTTGCAAACTTGACCAACACGTATTCACCTTCATGGGGCCGACGAGTAAGTGGTTTTTGTAGATATTTTTCAGTTAGAATGATCATATTCTCTTGTTCTTCGGTGTCTTCTTGATCTTCAAATTCATCGCAATCGTTGTCAGAATCTGCTAAAATAATTTCTTCTTCCGCTTCTTCATCTTCACTTTGCAACACTTTGCGATTTATTTTTTTCTTTTGTACCTCTTTTTTCTTTTTAGAAGCAATCTTCTCTTGTTCTAATTGAAACTTTTCCGGTGTATCCGTAGCAATCAGGCTGCGTCCGGCTTTCCTTCGTTTTCTGTTTGATTGCCTCGGTCCAGCTTTGATCGGATTTCTAAAATCGAAAGGAGATATAAAAGTGTTTTGTACCGATTTTAATGGGCTTGTAGTATCAGCTTCTGCACTGCATTTTGTGTTTTGGCTGAATTTAGTTCCAGAGCCTCTTTTAACGCATATATATTTTGTGCTGCAATTCCTTTTTCAGCACGCTTGTTTGAGGACAATTTACGTGACTTTGGATGTTGCAGATTCATTTTATTGTTTAAAGTGGCCGTTTGTTGCTCAGAATTTTGTAATCTTGAAACCACATCAAAAGCAAATTTTGCAAGTTTTGCTGGACTCGACACACAAAGCTTCGAGACAGGAGCATCCGGCATTGCTACAGGAGCTGTGTGTTGTGTGGTCATCGTATGTAGCATTGGATTTTCTGGGGACGACGACGTGATTTGTTCCATTGGAGCATCCGGCATTGCTATAGAAGCTGTGTGTTGCGTGGTCGTCGTATGCAGCACATGACTTTCTTGGAACGACGTGCTTCGGCTTGGGCTTGGTTTCATTGAAGCATTTGATATTGCTGGAGCGATGTGTTGCATGGTAGTCGTACGCATCATGGGACTGTCTGGGCACGAAGCACGCGGGATTAGTTCAGTATCATATGCACGGGGTAAACAATCTGGGCAGGGACGATCAGTGACTGAACTTGGAAGAAAGTCTTCTTCTGTGAATAGATTTCTATCAAACGGGAATATACCACATTTAGCAAATGAGTGGGTGATGTTCGTTGGAGTCATAACTTTTTGAAAGGCCGTTCCAATGATTTCTCCTAAGTCATAAATTGTCACTGGCTTCCCGGGATGTCTTAGAAGCCAAGAGTCGATGGCGGCGTTGTAGTAGGCTTTGAAAGGGCTATATATACCCACATCTAACGGTTGTAATTTTCCTGATGTGTGGGGATGTAATGTCAGGATATGAACTCCAGAATTTTTCGCAAGGTCCAATGCCTCAATACACAAGTGAGACTCGTGGTTGTCCATTATGAGAATGGATGGATTCTCTTTTGAGGAATTTGTGTGCTTAATGAAATGCTTTATTACGTCTGGGAATACTGAGGAATTCATCCATCCTGTGGGTGCTGCTAAACCTAGCGTACCTGGAGGTGTGTTTTTAATCATGTGATCTTTAAAAATTTTGCGAGGAAACACCATCACTGGAGGCAAAAAGTTTCCACTTGCACTTATGATGCAACAAGTGGTCACTAATGTGCCCCTTTCTCCACTCGTAACTTTTGATACAGTCTTCTTCCCTTTCGGAGCTATAACCTTTTGAGGGTTCTGCACAGTCGTGGTTGACGTTTCGTCTAGATTGAAGATCCGGGTGCCATCTCCAAAAGAAGGATGTCGACTGATGAGATTCTCCAAATTGTCATAGAACTTTTGGACGTTATTCTGGTTAAAAGCGGTGGCCCTGGCTAGGCTACATGGTTCTGGTTTCCTGAGTGTAATATCATGTCTCTTTCTGAACGCCATGAGCCAATCTTTACCGGCCATTTGATTTTCCGTCCACGATCGCGGCATTTTTAAGTTATTAATTTCTGCACATTGAAACGCAATTTGTCGGCACTCTTTTGCAGTCAAACCATAAAACAAAAGGGCACAATGGCTAAAATAATCTTTAAGGGATTTCTCTTGTACAGAAGTGAATATTTTGTTCACTGAATAATTTGGCTCCAGTCTTTGGTTTTCCAGAGAGTCGCAAGTTTTAGTTTTATTATAATACGTTTTCAGTGTTGTAAATGGAACTCCGGTCGTATTAGCAGCTTTTTTGATTGACATACCATTCCTGATTAAGTTCAGACCACTCTTAATTTCTTCTGACGAATGATTTCCAATTTTTCGTGGCACTGATGGTGATCTCCTACGACGCGGTATTCTGTAAATAAATTTTCAATATAATTTAGGTACTTAATGTAAAGAGTAGTAGGTACACAGTGGCTCGCGAGCTACTGTATACTTTTCCGAAACGAACCACTGTTGACCTTCCGCCATTTTGGATTATAGATCAAACTAGAAACAAGCATCGATACTTAGGTCCTTAAATAATCATACAATACTATGTTAATTAGACACAATCTTCGACAGAAACATAAGAAATTACAAATCTCGTAAGAGTTACGAATAAAATGAAGTTAAACTTACCTTAAAATGTAATTTTGTCACGGTAAACAAAAACGCATCACAACACAACCGAATGGCGCGGGATGGGCTCACTAACTAGTTCGTGCATGATCGGGTACCGAACGCTTCCGATTGATGTAGAAGAGAGACTTATAGCTCTTTCTCTGTTTAGCACAGCACATTCGAGCGACTGTTCCCTCCGAGCGACTGTACCCTCCTTGACCCTATATAAATATAATAGTCTGAGTAAAAAAAATATGGCTTCTCTTTTTGATAGCAGGAGTAGATAGGAAGAGTTGTAGTAATGTACAGTGTGGTTTCAGAGAGGTTTAGCGTATTATTAAGTAGTCGAATGATCATTTTGTTCTGACTTTTCTAGAAGAGTGGAAGCTCTTTGAAACCACCAAGTCCCTACATAACTGTCTTAAAAAGATTAATGATCTTAATAATAAAAAAAAATCTGGCATTCGGGGGTCCATCCAGCGAGTGGCGAGCCATCGCCTGCCGGAAGTAACATCAGATATGATAGTTATGGCAGGTGTCCGTCCCTCTTCTGTAATAGCCCAGTACTAATAATCCATCCACACCTTTAATAGCCCAATAATTTCCAACACATTTGCAATAGTCCCAATACCTGCCGTGACCTGGTTCATGGGTATATTGTCACATTGATATACCCTGGACAAGGTCACGGCAGCTATACAACATCAAGCTTCTCAAAGGGGCCTCTACGCGTTGGATCCTTATCCCCGCGCACGCCTATCAAATGACCGGGATAATACCCGTGAATATAAATAAAAGAAAATAATAAATCTTAATAATAAGAAAATATAATAATAAAATAAAAAAAATTGTGGCCGTCATGTGAAACATCTTAGTGAATATTCAAAGGAGAATGTTTTGTATGAACGTTGGGGACCTAATCAAGATTTTTGTACATTGATCAAATAAACGAAGTTATGTTATCTAATTTACTACCTTTTTATTAAAAAAAATTATTATTCCATTCGATATCCTAGGCGGATGCATGTCGGATCTCAGGAGGACCATACCACTCAGCCAAGCCGAGACAAGCGCGAGCGACACTTTTGCGTTACAAGCATTCATAGGCTACAATAATTACTTCACATCAGGCGGGCCATATGATTGTTTGCCACCCGACATATAAAAAAACTGATTCGTATTGTATACTATCGTTACTCTTCACCGGCAAGAACACAACCTAAAAACAATTGCTCTCGACAATTGTTTTTAGGCTGGGATCTTCGCAAGAGGTACTTCCCCAATTGGACTATCGCTGTGCCCTACCTACATCTCTCTATCACCTCGTTTGCCGACCACGTGTAGATGAGGTTGGTTTTGTCTCTTCATAAGTGATGGTGAATTGGAGAGCCACTTACACAGTTAAAGTCTGAAAGGTGCACAAGAAAAAAACATCATAATGTCATTTTATTTATTTGAATATTATATCGACAAATATTTCATTTAGAAATGACACTGGGGAACCAATCGTGTTATAACGACCCCAGTTTCAGTATCATGACATGGTTGGAATGGAATGACTACATTCAGATTTTTATAAATTAACAAATAACAATAGTACCTATGTCCGAGAAGCAACATCTCTGGATTTTATTCGTCGCGTAATCAATTTATTTTTGAAACCTAAAATAAGCGAATCACATGTCGCTCGCGGATATTGCTAAGAAAAGCACAAGCTGTTTTAAGGTATTCCATCAGGTGTGCCAGACAGACAGATAAGAATATAATATAAATATAATATGTTTATATAATAGGCGCAAAATAACTACGCAATAAACTGGTCTCTCATCGTACTATGGCTATATTGTATCTTGTTCTAAAGTTTATCAGAGCTTTCGTAACACAAATATATATATATATATATTTGTGTTACGCGAGCAGCTTATGGGTGAAGTATACGTGCCGGGCGATCGATCAACTACGAGTCCAATATAACAACATTTTCAGGATGCTATTGGGGCTGCCTCGTAACTGCAGTGCCTCTGGTATGTTCGCCGAAGCCCACACTGATGGTTTTCATGCCATTGTTAGAAAAAAAGCAGCCTCTCTGCTGCAGCGGGTGCGGGGCAGCGCGAATAGCATTCTGGAGGTAATTGCGTCTCGTTTTGATTGTAATATAATGAAACACTGTATTGCAGTCTCTTTGGGAAGCAGAATATAGGGACAGTGTGCGTTATCCGGGCGAGCCAGCCACTACGTATAATCACGGTATATGGCAATACCCTGATAATTTTCACGCTGTTCCTGTATTTTCTGGACGAACATAATGCACTTAATATAGCTAGTAAGTAAATTGTGTATTACTAACAAACTATGGATTTACACCGAAATAAAATATTTAATAATAATAATATATATACATATATATATACATATAGACGGCTTCACTTTTTAATTTTGAGTTTTTACACGTGCCCACTATTCCAAGGAACTCCTTACCGTGATATTATTGGCCCAAGGGTGCAGGATGATGACCGTCAAATTACTGCTGTACGGCTCCCCGCGCCTTCTTCTACTTGTGAATGCGGTTGGATTTTTTACATACTTGGGATCATAGTAATCAACCACGGCACGCCCTTGCTTCACCATCAACTGTGGCCGAGTACGCACAAGAACACTCTCTCCATGTGGCATTACAGATGCAACTCCGTGACTCGAAAACCCCTGCGTACCCTAGAAATAGAATCTGATACTATAATTTTGTATAATCACATATAATAGCATTGTATGTCGCATGCGTTGCTTCCATATTGTCAAGTTCTTAGTATATCTCTTACTGAGTTCGTAATAATAGTCTCAGATCTTTTAACAAAAAACCATTTTTTATAGCACTAAGGTGGCAAACAAGCATACGGCCTGCCCGATGGTAAATAG